>OY741998.2:552691-1152691 GCA_963555575.2 Hygrocybe coccinea
CTTTAACACGTTGAACACTTTCAACTACATCACTATTGTCTTTTGCTGAAATGTTCTGATTGTTTGAACCAAATCTAATACCATGAATTGAGATCAGCCTTTCAGAGAATGGTATGAGAATTAAAGCAACTCATTGTTAAAACAATTGGGCAATGATTGGGGATGATATCAGGCTGGGTTGGTGGGTAATGGGAAGATTGGGCAATGGTGGGGATGATGGGGGGAGATAAGGGAGATAGGGGGTGATTGAAAAATGATGGGGGGTGAATGGGGAGATGATGGGGGACAGTGGGGAGATGACAGGATCGTGTGGGGGGTGATGGGAGATGGCAGGGGATGGTGTGGGAGTCATGGGGGATGGTGGGGGATGGTGGGGGGTGGTGGGGGATGGTGGGGGATGGTGTGGGGATGGTGTGGGATGGTGTGAGGGTGATGGGGGATGATGGGGGATGGTGTGGGGGTCATGGGGGATGGCAGGGGATGGTGTGGGGGTCATGGGGGATGGTGGGGGGGTGGTGTGGGGATCATGGGGGATGGCAGGGGATGGTGTGGGGGTTGTGGGGGGATGGTGGGGGATAGTGTGGGGGTCATGGGGGATGGTGGGGGATGGTGTGGGGGTCACGGAGGATGGTGGGGGATGGCATGGGGGTCATGGGGGATGGTGGGGGATGGCATGGGGTCATAGGGGATGGTGGGGGATGGTGTGGGGGTTATGGGGGCTGTTGGGGGATGGTGGGGGATGGTGGGGGGGTTATAGGAGATGGTGGGGGATGGTGTGGGGCTCATGGGGGATGGTGGGGGATGGTGTGGGGGTCATGGAGGATGGTGGGGGATGGTGTGGGGGTCATGGGGGATGGTGGGGGATGGCATGGGGTCATGGGGGATGGTGGGGGATGGTGTGGGGGTCACGGAGGATGGTGGGGGATGGTGTGGGGGTTATGGGGGATGGTGGGGGATGGTGTGGGATGGTTTGGGGGTCATGGGGGATGGTGGGGGATGGCATGGGGGTCATGGGGATGGCCTGGGGGTCAGGGGAGATGGTGGGGGATGGTCTGAGATGTGGGGGATAGGATGGGGATGGTGTGAACTAATGTAGGATGGTGGGAAATAATCTGGGATGGTGGGAAATAATCTGGGATGGTGGGGGATCCTGCTCATCTCATCACCCTCCACCATCCCTATGTCATCCCCCACCATCCTCTGTCCCACCATCTGTGACCCCTCCACCATCTGTGATCCCCCCACCATCTCCCATTACCCCTGTGACCCCTACCCCCTTTCCTCTGTGACCCTCCCACCATCTGTGATCCCCCCACCATCTCCAATGACCCCCTGTGGCCCCCTGTGACCCCCCACCATCTCCTGTTACCCCCCCACCATCCCCTGTTACCCCCCCACCATCCCCTGTTACCCCCCCCACCATCACCTGTCACCCTCCCCACCATTCTCCATTATGCTCCCCACCAGCCCCCATTACCCCCCTGGAGTGCAATGATAATTGCAATGACAATAGGCTAATGATAACCAATGATAACACCCCAAAATGCAATGATAATTGCAATGAAAATAGGGTAATGATAACCAATGATAACGCCATGGATTGCAATGATAATTGCAATGAAAATAGACTAATGATAACTAATGATAACGCCAGCAGGCAATGAGAATTGCAATGAAAATAGGCTAATGATAACTAATGATAATGCCGGCAGGCAATGAGAATTGCAATGAAAATGACCAATGATTGCCAATGATAATGCCCCGGGGTGCAATGATAATTGTTATCATTGTGCCACTGGCAACTCAATGAAAACCATTATCATTAAAGTCAGGGTAATATACACAATTCTCAACATGGCATTGCCTTGTTTTAATGATTACAGGTGGTCATCACCAGTGAAATCAGAGACGTTATGATCGACGGGTTCGGGTTTGGGGATGGCGGGTTCATAGCGGGTTACGACGGGGTATGGGTATCTGGTGGCAGCAGCGGGTGTCGGATATTGGGTAGCGGCCGGTGGAGTTGAAGACAGGCGGGTAACTCTGGATGGATCTGAGGCAGTTCCGGCTAAGAGGAAGTTCGCGCAGTCATGGAAATCCTGGAAGTCGTAAGGGTCGCTGTGGAAATGGTCGGGCTGCTGATATTGGAGGCGGGTTTTAATGTTTCTTTTGAGGTCGGTATGGAAGCCGTTCTCATATGCAATGTTGCATTCGTGGGTAGAGATTCTTCCTTTGTCGAGTAGGAAACCAGCGATTCCGATGTATTCGCGATAATATTCGCCAAGGTCAGCGCAGGTGTGGATACCGTGGGTAGCGTGGGTTTGTGTGAGTCTGTCAAGGTCGGCCGGTGAGTAGCGGTGATCGTCTTCAGTGCCGGGATACAACACGAGGACTGCGTTTTTGAAGGCGGTATAATCGGTGGCGGATGCAGAGGGTAAACGGGCCCAAAGTTCGTAGTCACTAAGGGATGCGTATCGAAGACTGTGTTTGATGTGTCCTGCGTCGTTAAGACCAGCATCAGTGGCAAGGATTTCTATTTCTTCGAAATAGCGGTGTAAGGTGAGGGGGTTTCCGTCGAATGTGGGAGCGGTTGAGTGTCCACGAGCAGGCATTGGACGGGTGACGGCATGACGAGCGGTGATGGTAGACATAGTGTGGGACGAGAGTGGGTGAAGTTATATGTATGTGTGTTGGTCGGGTGTGTGGATGACGATGGTTCGGAGGAC
This sequence comes from Hygrocybe coccinea, assembly GCA_963555575.2. Taxonomy (NCBI): domain Eukaryota; kingdom Fungi; phylum Basidiomycota; class Agaricomycetes; order Agaricales; family Hygrophoraceae; genus Hygrocybe; species Hygrocybe coccinea. The sequence continues at coordinate 555,418 of OY741998.2, forward strand.
GATAGTTCGATATTTCGTAGGTCGGGTGATTTCGATATATGCAGATGACGATAATTCGGATGACGATAATTTGGATGACGATAATTTGGATGACGATATGACGACGATATTGTTTTGACAATAATTCGGATGATGGAAGACGATGATACGTAGGTCGATATTCGATGACGGAGACGAAAAGAGGGAAACTAGATGTGAGAGATTTCTTGGAGGGTGGACTTGAAGATGTTAGTCATGACAGAAACCAAAATAAATTTTAACATTTGATTACCCTCGCGGTGGGCTCCAGATGTAAAGGCGTGTTCGGGGTGGCTTCGGAATGAATGATCCTAACCAAAGGGGGTGTCAGCGTGAAAGTGACAGGGTAATCAGTGTTGTAAGTCGTAGTAAAAGTGATAGTAAGAGAATAAAAGTAAAGCCGCCATCTAATACGATGATAACGGGTGAGAAATAGAGAAGCCGACGATACCGACGACGACGGGTACGGCGGGTTGGGTTGGGTACGGCGAGCGGGTAACGATAAAACAGGATAAAATAGTAAAGATAAGAACGAGACGTCTACGGGTTACGACGACAAGAGGGTCTAAGAGGCTCTGAAGGATTCTGAGTAAGAGAAAGAGGGAGGAACTGGATTGTTATTGTTACGGTTGTCGGTCACCGTTTTTATAGGTCTATGAAGAATGAGCTACTTCGGTATAGGTTACTTTGGCCGATAGTAACTACAAAGGAGATACGAAATGGGAAGGAGAAGATGGGAGTTGCGAGGCAACGAAGGAACGGGAATGGAGAGGAAAAGATATAACGAAAAAGATGGAAAGTAAAGGACCTATGACCAATGAGGACAGGGGGTATAAGTCCGATGTCGGTATGGGGAGTCCGAGATGTCACGTGTGATTGTTTTGGGTGATATGAATCATCGGTGTCGGTATAAGATCGGCCGTTGGTAGATGGTATACGTCGGGTACAGCGGGTGATGTCGGGTTACGTCGGTTTCGAGGATGAGGAAGTGGGGCGTGTCGGGTTCGTGAGTATCTGTGATATATCGATGATACGTACTCAGAGCGTCGTCAGACCTCTACAACGGTCAAGTATTGGGCTAGATATGATCAAAATACCTTATTGGAGTATTTTGAGCTTATCTAGCTCAATACTTGACCGTTTTGGACGATCCGGGGCTTAAAATGACGGGTAAAACCCACAGGTTTTGTACCCGCGGGTACAACGGGTGCGGGTACGGGTACAGCCAAAAATACCCGGGGGTTACCCATGCAATACACTATCTGCATCTTCATGTCTGATCCTGTGGTCAACACTGGTTGATCAAGATATTGCAACAAGGTGCTAAGAAGAAACCATTAGTTATCATTGTATCTTTATGCTCCACATTGTGATGTGTAGTTTGGATCTAGTACCAGAATGTGATACTAGATAAATGTCAGCTTAGTAGTAACAGAGGCACAGTCAATTATTCACTGGGTGCATAATCAAATATTAGGCCCAAAGATATTGAAATAATAATGAAATATTACTCTGAATAATTTTATCATAACTGTCTGCAAAATATTGTGAGGATATTTAGAGAGTCTTCAATAATAATATGAGCAAAAAGATTGTGAAAATACTTGAATGATATTTTGAATAACAATCAAAAAAAAAAAGAAATACAATTACAATATTATTTCAATAGTGCAGTGAGGAATATTGTAAATGGGGCAGATGTGGGTGGGTGGATAAGACATGTGCAATTGGCAGGAATTGAGAGGTAATGTTTTTAAATGTTTTCATTGTAATGTGAAACTGAAGATGTCATATATGTTCAATGTATTGTTCACAAAAATCTTTACAGTATTTGGTGGCAAAATATTGTAAATATGAAATGGGTCAGACAGCGTGGAGGAGTAAGAAAAGGATATAAGTTGTCTGGGGCTAGTTCCAGACCTGTTGATGAGGAACACATGCCTGGATCAGAATAAATAAGGATATACTGTGCATGACCTACTACTTGGTCACACTAAATGTTTTGGAAGCTGAAATAAGAAGATGTAAATCTTCTGATGCCTGGACTTGCAGAGAGTGTGAAGGATGTTGGGGGGTGAGTTGCACCATGTCGCAGGGATCAGGGAAGAGTCACAGCTGGTGGGATGCACTAGGGGGGTGTAGTGGGAGGTACAGAGGGTGTAGGTTGGCTTTAGGTCTAGCACAGCCAAGTTACATATTTATACCTTCAATGATATTCCACCATCTGAATTTTGGCACTGTCTTCATCTTGAAATACTAGTGTCAACTTAGTATTCAGAAGATGACTGACACAAAAAGCCAGGCAACTCAAGCTCCTATTGGGTCTCTAAATGACTCAGCAGTGAGTAGACTTGAGACATGTATACAAGAAAGATAACACAGGTTCCCATCAAATTCCTCATCAGGCTTAGTTTCCGCTTTGTTCCAAATCGGTGTGTTGGCGAGTAGGCCAACGAACAACCAGAACTATGTTCGAGAAGCGAGTTTACAGTGTATTTCATAAACCTTGTCAGTTAGCAAAAAAAAAAAAGATTCTGGCAAGCAATCCGGCTATTGCCGGAACCAACCATGGTTTATCGCAACATCAGCCAAGATATAAAGGAGCGTGCACTATGGCTCATCGCCCATGACTACATACCTGAAGATATCTGTGAGCTGTTTGGCATCTCTGAAAGAAGCCTTTACCGCTGGAAAGCAAACTATCACATCTATGGCTCAGTCAAACCCCCCACCAATCCTAACCACGGTTGCCCTTGCATCCTCAACAATGACATGACTCATGATCTCTACACTCTTGTTGAAGAAGCCCCCGAGATGTATATGGATGAAATACAGGACTGGATCGCGCTCGCTTATGAGATTGGCATCTCGAAGAGCACCCTATTCTGCAACATCTGTGATGCAGGCATCACTTACAAAGTTCTTCAGAGGGCTGCAGCTGAGAGGGATGAGGATATGCGGCAGGAGTGGAAAGATGATGTCAACAGACATTTTACAGCATCACAGATGATTTTTGTTGATGAGACAAGCAAGGATGATTGAACAATCTATCAACATTACAGCCAAGCAGTTTCTGGATGACGAGGGACTATCAGTGCCAACTTTGTCCATGGAGATCAATACAGCTTGGTTGCTGCACTCTCCATGGATGGTTATGAGGCACTACGTGTCGTTCCTGGCTCAGTTGATGGGGAAGAGTTCTTGGAATTCATCATTTATGACTTGGTATGTCCATAGTGTCTCCTTCTCGTCAGTTCTGACTTCATACATGATAGCTAGCGAAGATGAATCCTTACCCACAAGACAAAAGCATCCTGGTGCTTGATAATTGTGTGATTCACAAGACAAACGCCCTTTGTGAGATTGTCCAGGGCTATGGCTGTGTCCTCACTTTTTTGCCACCGTATTCACCAGATTTCAATTCCATCGAGGAGAGCTTCAGTTGTGGTAAGTTGGCATTCTTGTTTATGGCTGTTACCGATCATTTTCACAGTGAAACATTGGATCCGAAGACACTGGCAGCGAGTTCAGGAAAGTGAACACCCAGAGATTGTGTTGCTGGAATCAGCAGCTTCTGTTACACCAGCGAAGACAAGAGAATGGTTCCTGCACTTGGGCTATATTATTTGATCACTTTTGTCTCTTATGTATGATCCGCTAACCTTGTAACTTTCTGTATTTCACAAATAAATGATGTCCAATGTATTGATAATTATGCTACCACATCAAAAAGCTACGCTATGAGAAAAATGAAATGGAGTGATGAGTGTGGTGAGAAAAGGAGTGGTAAGAAAATGGACAGTGAGAAAAAGGAGTGACAAGTGTGTGGTGAAAAAAGGAGTGGTTAGAAAATGTTGAGTGGCCAGTACGATTAGAGTCAGTTGTCATGTTTGCACTTCTTGTAAGCCCTCAGAATCCTCTGCCATGCCAAAGGCTTGAATCCAGCTTCGGTATACTGACTCTCTGTGACACATTTGAGATCATCTCCACCATGACGAAGCCCAGCTGTTCCAACCCAACTTCCAACTTGACTCCAAAATTATAAAGCTGGCAGAACTCTGCAATGCTGCAGGATGGAGCAATGGGTGATGAGGGAAGATTGTTGGAGGTACAGCGAAATGGTGTCTTCATGGTATCAGGTTGTGGAGCAGGCAGAGTAACCAGCCATGGCATGAAGGGATGTCATATTTGGCATGGCATAGCCCATGACAGGCGGCATGGCAGCATATGCTGGATATTGCATTTGGGGGAATTGCGTGAACATATGAGTGGGCGGTTGGGCAGCAACTTGAGCCTGTGCGACTTCAGCTTCAGGTGCAGCCACAGGAGCTGCTGCAGCAGTGTCAGTTGCCTCAAGCGCTTTCTTGGAGGCTCTTTTGAGGGCAAGTGAAGCCTTGAACATCGGAGAAGCAATGGGGACCTTTTCGTATGTAGCTGTGTCTGCTTTGATCGCTTGTGCCTAAACAAGAAGTCAAGGACATTCAAAATGGAAATGGAGATCTGAGGCACAGTGGTGGAAACAAGGAAGGTCAGGGTGAAGGTCGCAGACAATCTCCTCGAGAGTGTTGTCAAGCCATTGCTGTAGTAAAATTAGTTCATGTATTCATGTTCTTTTGTATGGATACATACACACTTCGGGGTACCACCTTCTTCAAGATCAGATCCATATTCATCAGTGGCAGTAGCCACTGCTGTCATGTTGGGATTCCATGGTAATACAGATGCCATGCGATCTGGAACAGGAGCCTGTGTCCACAGGATGACAGAGGCATCAGCTTTGCCTTTGACTTTCTTCATCATGGATGTGAACCCGACGATATTTTGAAGGGGCAGCCATGGACTGCTGGCAGGCTTGAGCCAGTGCCATTTGAACATGTTGACAGGAAGGCTTGTTGGCGAGACTTTGAGTAGATCTGCAACAATTTGTAAAAATGGATCCCATTCAATGGAGTCACTGACATTGACTGGTCAAGGCAACACTAGACTGGCCCACAATTTATGACCTCTAGTTTTTGTCTTTTTATTGCTGAGACAAACTCACTTTGGAGCAGTGATGACTGCAATGAGAAGTTCAAAGATGGAAACAGGGGTATCTTCTGTATAGTGCAGGTCACGGGTATACCCGCAGGTTATGGGGCCTGGACTCATACCCATACCCGCCACGGGTACGGATTTGAGGCCACGGGTACTGGTTCCATGCAAGTTTTGTGCAAATCCCACAAAAAACATGCAAAAAACGAGTTTTTGAGGTAGTATTCGATTTCTACAGGATTAAATACTGATCGGATCGTCTTGATGCAAACTGGGGAACTGTTTAAAACACATTAAAGAGTATTCCTGCATTTTTTAGGGAATTTTAAGAGCTACCGGTCCAATTGTATATGCAAGAAACAGTGAAAAAACACCAAAAAACAGGTTTTTGAGGTAGTATTCGATTTCTACCGGATTAAATACTGATCGGATTGTCTTGATGTAAACTGGAGAACTGTTTAAAACACATTGGAGAGCATCCCTGCATTTTTTAGGGAATTTTAAGAGCTTCCGGTCCCATGGTATATGCAAGAAACAGTGAAAAAACACCAAAAAATGAGGTTTTTGGTGTTTTTATCCTCCAAAAAAATACAGGCAGTATGTTATGGATCACTAGATCAGAGGGCTCCAGCAACAACCAACTGAACCAAGTCAAGATCAGACCAGAGGAAACACAAGAAGAATGGTGTATTCATGGTCTACCACTACTATACAGCAAGTAGCAGTCTGGGGGAGGGAGAGAGGCTAGGAAAGCGAACCAGGGAGAGGAAACCAGACTAAACGTGAGGAAAGGGAAGGGAAAAAGAGGAACAGTTCGAAGATGAAGGTTAAAATACAAAAGAGTTAGGGAATTGCCATGAAAGACAGACTACCGGGTCTGTATGTACAAACCGAGAGAAATACAAGAACAATAAGGCTGTCCTGCAGATACAGCATGTCCATCAGTGTTTCAGGTAGTGATTGCAAGGAAATGGTTCTGAGCAATCAAGGGTCCAGACCCTGCGCCTCATGGTTGCCTCATGGTAAGGAGGTGAAAGGATCCATGAGTGGATGCGTCAGCAGGCACATGGTGAACATGAGGTGGCCATGTGGATGTCATGTGGCTGAGTTCCTGGTTTGGGAATGATGAGATTGGTTCGTCTTCCTAATGGTTTGCATTGGCAGTGGATGCCTAGCCAATAGCAGCATACGACTATGAGTGTGTGTATGCGGGATCAGGATGGAAAGGTGAACATGATGCTTCATCATTGGAGGCAGGAGAGAAGGTGAATCACTGAATGGGGAAGAACCATGATGGGGGCAATGCAATGAACACTGGTAATCATACACCAGCAACTGTGGTTCCTGCAGTACGATAAGCAAGGGTGTTTCATATAACCCTTCTTGGCTGCAGGGTACTGGATGACTGGGATGTTGACTAGGTGTGGATATTCTTGACCAGTGGACTGGTACACAAAGGTGATGAAACATGTTGGAATGCAAGTCTTTGTGGAGCATCAAGGGAACTTGTCATACATGCGAGTTTGGGTTGTTAGCTGAGCACCGGCGGTCAGCTGATGAGAAGAAAGGTGAATGAATGTGGAGGTGACATGTGAAGAAGAACAAGATGTGCGGCCAAGGTAGGTCAAAGGAGTCATCGGTTGTCGGCAACTATGATGGATCCGATGTCTGAGTCATTGTGGGGAGGTTGCATGATCTGAATATAGGTTGCATAGATGTAGACGCCCACAAGGGTAGAGATGCCAATAGAACATATGACAATCGTGGCGATGAGCTGGGCGTCAAAGGTAACCATGAGGATCGGGATGACGTGTCGGTCTTCTTCAAAATAGGAAAGTCCATCGGTCATCAGGCACAAGGCTATTCATTCGTCTGTGACAGGCACAAGGAACCATGTAGGTGAATTGTGAAAGAACAATGACAATGTCATAAGCATATAGGTGTGGACATACGATCGGTCGGTGGAGAACCAGAGTATTCCGATTGCTGGGTATGATCGGTAGTTAGGTCATGGAGTATTCTTGTCTCCAGGTATGCACACTGGTCATGAGTTGTGACAAGAATGGAATGGTCAGGTTCGGTGATACGCTATAGGAGACTGTAAAGGGGGAGATCCCTAAACAAACTACCTATTGGGTGAATGCGAGGAGGCGAAGATGTCTACTACACGTAAAAGTGGTATAGAGAGAGATGGAAACTACTATAAAGTTTCCAAACGATGCGAACGTACGTGCGACAGTTGCGATCAACTGTGCGACTTCGCGAACACGGTCGCGACGAAGATATCGATATCGGGTGACGAAGATAGACAAACTCAAGGCTATAACTTGAGTTTGAAACTAAAGAAGAGCTTTATAGCTTGGAGACTAAGATTGAAGGGGATGGAAGTCGTAGATTTCTCTCTGTCTTTCTAGCTACAATACATGAGCTTTTATACTACGACAATCGGAAAGTCGGAACGAAATATCGGAAAATCGGGAAGACTAGAAATAAAGGATCGAATAGGAGTGAACGTAAGAAAGGATTCTAAGATAAAGAAATATCGATAGGAGTCAGTAAGAACGCGAAGAAAGGGATCAAGTGATGAAATTAGTACAAAGACATAAGAAAGGAAGGGATAGGGGAACGATGTACTGCGTGATATAACAGGATATATGATAGAGAAGCGAAGCGAAAAGTGAAACGAAAGGAGATGACATGGTGTCCGACGGGAACGGTATCGGTCCGATGTAGAATAGCTTTGTTTTGTGGGTGCGACAAGTTCGAAAGCGATCGATAGTGGTCGAGAGATGTCGCAAGAGATCGCAGACGTTCGTTAGATCGTGAAGTATCGGGATATGGTCGATGGGGAGGTATAGTACGTCCGATTCGCGTATTCGGAGTATAGGATCGTATGATGCGTATCATCTTCCCCCATACTGAAATCTTGACTGTCCTCAGTCAATACGTGAGAGAAGGGAGCACGTGACCTTGTTGACTAAAACTCCGCAACTTGTGAGAAACCTCTCTAAATTTTCGTCGCCACCAACACAACCATGTCTTCAACGTCAGCTCCTCCGTCCACCAAGAAGTCGTACAACGAGTTGATCCTGTCGCCTGTCAAGGAGAGGGTCTCCGAGGTTTTCACCAGTATGCCGGATGTTGCGGAAGGGGCGCCCGAGGATTTCGTGAAGTGGGGGCAAAACTTTGTCGAGGCCATCGTAAGTTCTTACTCTTGCATCGTCAGCTAATCAAACTCGTCTCGTCTTTTTAGGGGCAATATCGCGAAGTCATCGACCTTTTGAAGGTGCAGGAAGACGAAGACGTCAAGCGATATGTTCGCGAATCGAGATCCGTTTTCGAGGCCGTTGCCGAGGACGAATGGGTGTCGTGGGCTGGAGATCTTCTATTACCAGAACTGTCGAGGGAAATCAAGGAGAAGGAGGCCGAGAGGAAACGGATAGAAGACGCGGAACGACTGGCACGCCAACAGGCTGAGATCGAGGAGGAACGAAAGCGTCGCGAGGAAGAGAAACACAGGCTCCTCGAGGAGGCGAGAGTTTTGAAGGAGCGCGTCGAGTTCGAACGAACTGAGAAGCTGAAACAAGAGCAGCTCGACCTATACTACAAATTCGCGGCGAAAACGATCTCTGGCAAGGCCTACACAAAGGCTCTCGAGGCCTTAATGCCGCCGGTGAACGACACGAGTAGCGAGGGAGAATCCGAAGACGACGCGAAAGATTCTCGCAAGTCCAAGCGTAAGGGACGCGAAGACGACGACGAGGGTGATGGGCTCTTGGTCGTCCATGGTAAAGTAAGTCCACTTCGCTGTTCCTACTGACTTCGTTTGGCTACAAAAATTCGGATAGTGCGATCGCTGTAAGGGCTTCAAGCAGGAGTTGCCGTGCGAATACGAGGATAACGATCCGAAATGTCGCAAATGCCTGGACGATCGGAAGGGTTGCTTCTGGGGCGGAGTCGCGAGGAGCGGGTTGAGACCGTGGACCAAAAAGGCGAAGGTCGTTCGCGCGAAAGCCGAGGAGTCTCCGAAAAGTAAGTCGATCTATGTATTCTTGATTTTCTCAGTGTTCACCGATTCCATAGAAGCCGTCTGGGTCGGAACGCGACCACCTAATCGCATCGCTTCGTCGTCCAAGGCTGGTCCTCGGAATATCAAGAGCGTCGTGAAGGGCAAGGGGAAAGGCATGGAACGTGAAGAGGTCGAAGCTCGGTTGTCGTCGCTGGAGGAGGAACTCGCGCGGATGCGATTAAAAGCATCCGTCTATCAACGCTTCGTGGAGGATCTGGAGGAGGAGCACGAGAAGCTGTCCGAATGGCTGTAGTATATTTTGTGTATACTTAGCCATTTTTCTTTTAAAATTTTTGTTTCCAGTCGCATCTCGATTTTTCTGTCGCAAGTCAAATTTGAGTCGTATGGAGTGGGAGGTAATGAATTTGAAATCGTCGCGTCCATCACGTGATAAGTCGCGTCGCGTGTTAGGCCCTTGATGGCTTATCGATCGGGTAATTCATCAGGCTTCTCTTTCTTTCAACCATGTCGTCTCCCGCTAAATCGAGCACGTCCAAGGTACCTGGCGACGATGAGGTCGACCAACTTATCGAGTCGACCACCGGTTCACCTGCGCCGGTGAATACTCTCTCGCGGCTTTACAAACGAAGGCGCAGTGCCGATGACTTGGGGCTCCGTGCACAGAGGTGCGATAATTGCATTCGACTGGAACGTATGTGCATCATCGGCGATACGGAATCTCGTTGTCGAAAATGTGTTCTTGACCACCGGAGCTGTTTTTGGGAGGGTGTCACTCGTAAAGGAAAACCGGAACTTCCGAAGTCGAGGAAATCAAGTCGTAAGTCGCGATAATTGTTATTTTGTCGTATCGATGTCGGAGACATTCTTTTCAGGTGTCGCGGAATCATCGTTCGCATCGTCGTTGCGGTCCATGGGCGTGGTAAAGCATAGCGGCAAAGGGAAAAGGAAAATTGTTGACAGAGATTTTCGAGAGGAGGAAATAGCAGTCTTGAAGGAGGAGCTGGCGCGGGCTCATGTTCGCGCCGAAGCCCATCGGAGAATCGTCGTGGAGTTAGAGTCTATGCTGGGAGAAATGGAGAATCGTTCGGAGTAGAGCTAGGCGTAGGAATCGTCGATAGGAGCCTCGATGGCTCCTTCCCAATGAGATAATTTTTGTTTTTCGAAAAGAGAAAAAGTCCTGAAAGAAAAACTGTCGCAAACATGCGAACAAAAGGAAAAAATTGTGAGATGGCTCCGAAATACATCATCACCGCCAATCTCTCGATAGGATGCCTGCTGGGCAATTCTATCATCTTGCGACTTGTGCGAACCTGTAAAATACCGCTCATTCAGTGACTTCTTAGCAATCGTCACTTCCGTCGCTGTCGTCTTCGCTAACATTCTCGTCGCGAACATTGTCGTCGTCGTCGTCGTCGTCTTTCTGTCCTGAACTTTCCATTTCGCGGAGTCGTGCAGTGTCGATATCGATGAGACTGGCTGGTATCTTGATCGTCTTGCGGGCGAAGTAAGGAACCACACGGAAGGCGGCAACTGGTCGATGGAATACGGATCCATCCAACTCAGCGAGAATATATGCGCCTCCATAGTTTCGAGATATGACAATGAGGGGACCCAAATATCGGGGTCGCATCTTGCGATTTAAGGCTTTCTCGATCGCAGTGTTTCGCATGAGGACGAGATCGCCTCTCTTGAAATTAAAGTCGCGAATAGTTGTCGCGTGTACTCGTTCGAAACGAATCGCAGCTGCTCTTCTTGCCTTGTAGACTTTCGCGTAGATTTTCGAGACGTCCTCGCTGCGTTTTTGTAAGGCGATTGCACGTCGCGCGATGAGATCGGTGGTGGATAGGACTGAGGATGGTGCTGGCTGGAGGTAAGTCGCTTCGAAGATGTCCAGGGGTAAAACCGGGTGCGATCCTGTTGCTGCGAAATATGGGGAGCATCCCATTCGTCGTCTGGTGGTAATGCGTTCTGCCCAAAATACAGAGTGGGCGACCTGAGACCAACGGGCTTGGTCACCATCGGCTGCCTTGAAAAGTGATTGTCGAACATCGAAATGCGTCCGTTCTACTAGACCATTGGCTCGCGAATTATAGCCACTGATCCGAATGTGATTGATTTTGTACTGTCGCGACAAATATTCGAGGGCCTTGACAAACGCTGCACCATTATCTGTAACGATTTCGTGAAGTGATCCCCATCGACACAAGATATCTTCGAAAATCCAGTCGCCAATCGCACGGGCGTTCTCCGATCGCAACATGCGGAATTTGGGGTACTGCGAAAGGGAGCAACGTCCCTGTACAATGTATCGGAAAGATCGAGATGGGGGTAGGTGCATGGTGTCGACATATATTTTTGCGAAGAGTGGAGCGGGGGTTGCTACTACCGGGGGAATCAAAACTTGTCGAATCTGTCGCTGCTGGCATAAATGGCACGTCTTGATAAACCAAGCAATATCGGCGACAATATGTGGCCACCAAAATCGTTCCAAAATTATCGATCGAGTCGCATAGAATCCCTTGTGACCAATGTCGTCGTGGCAGCTGTTCATGACACTGAGTCGCTGTTCTGGGTCGACGACTAGCTTGTGCGCTCCTTGAGAATCTTTTCTCCAAAGGCGATTGCGATCGACGAAAAACTTGCTGCAATATTTGACGAACTTTGTGTAATCGGTTTCTGAAAAATAAGATGGTCGTTCCAGGTCTTTCAGCCACTTCTTCACTAGTACTATGCGATCGTCGTCCGATTTGGCAATATTTGATCGAGGAACTGCGTCGTAAGAGTCGGAGGGGGTAGAGGGACTGTCTCCAGGAGTAACGGTGTCAGAGAGAAGTGTTGATACTATCGATCGTCGTAGTCGGGTACCATGGACTTCATTTATCTGATGCATGAAGCCATATAGTCGATCGATCCAATCATCGAAGTCGTCGTCATCCGGTTGCGACAAGTCGCCTGGCTGAGGGGGTCGTCGAGAAAGGCCGTCGGGGCCGTGACTAGTTCCTGCAACATGTACGAGTGTAAAATGGAATGTCAATATCGATACTATCCAACGATTGATGCTGGCGCTGGGGACAATGTCGGGGTTGTTTAGCATTCCTTTGATGTATCGTGCGTCGACCTCGACTACAAGGTTGCGAACTCCAATAACGTAAAGTCGGAGGGCTCTCAAAGCTCTAAAGAGCCCGTATATCTCGAGCTTCGGTTGTGAGAATCGTCGTTCGCGGTCGTTGAGTGTGATTGAGCCGAATCGATTATAAAAACGTTTTCGCATATCGTCCATATCGCACTGGCATAGATAGAATCCAACTGCGATGTATGACGTGTCGACTGCGAGGATAACAGGGGCGTCCGACTTATAGTCGATCGCGCGAAGTGCTGGAGAATCGAGAACTGCTTGTTTGAGATCGTTCTGTGCGGCGATTTGATCTGGACCAAATTCGAAAGGAGCGTCCTTGCGAGTAAGCTTGTTCAGATGATGGGCACGATGCGCGAAGTTGCGAATAAAGATCCTGCATAGACCAACTGTTCCGAGGAATGCGCGAATGTCGGAGAGGTTTTGACATGGCCCCCACTTCTCTATTACGGAGACCTTTGAGCTCTCGGGAAGCCGACCATGATATGTGCAGCGATGGCCGACAACGATTATCTCTTCTACACAGACAAACAATTTGAGACCTGAAAAAGTGCCTCCACTGTACTTCATTCGTTGGACAACGCGATTCAAGTTCTGGAAGTGTTCCCACACGAATCGTCGAATACCTGTGTTCTGTGGGATGGTTTCGTACGAACTGTCTTCTCGGATGTACCGGGTTGGCGGTCCTTTAACAGGAACGTCGTCGATGTAAGGAATTGTGATGTCGGGGATCTCAGGCTGAAGGATAAACGTGACGTCGTCGTGGAAGATCGGTACTGAGTTAGTCCACCCCATTGGTAAAGTGACTAGTCGAAGGGCTCCAAAGGGGGTCTGGAAGGTCGTGAGGTCGCGCGATTTTTCTGTGATGAGGCGTTCATCGTATCCGACGTAAAGATCCAACATTGCTCCGCAGGCACGGTTTGCGAAGCGTTCGGCGATGTGCTCTGGAATCGGGGTAACACCAGAGTGTTGTATCGTGACTTTGTTAAGAGGTTCGAGGCTGTGGACAAGACGAAGCGAAGCTCCACCTTTCTTCAATACCATGAACCATCGCGAGCGATATGAGGAGTTCGAGGGTTCGTATACGCCAGCCTCGATCTTTCTGCGAATAACGCGACAAACTTCGTCGTAAATCCCAGGAGGTATTGGAATATTCTTTTCGACCCAAGGAGTATGTGGTACGACCGGAAATTCAACTGGAGGAAAGAAGTCGGTTCGAAAGCTTCCTCGTTCGAGATCTGTCCATGCGAAACCATCGTTTTGTTTGCACATGAAATCGTGCAAAAAGGCGCGTTCGGAAGGCCACAAAAAGTCGGTTGAGTGTACCTTGTCTAGTGCGATTCGTCGTTCCTCGGTATAGCGACCGGTTGGTTGAAAGGGGGGAGGGTTGGGATCCAACAAAGGCATGTCGGCTAAAGGATCTCCTTTAATAGATCGAATGATACGAAACTTGTCGGGTAGTTCCGCGATAACTGGCTTGGTCTTCTTTGCGACAGGTTTGTACTTCTTCTTTGCTGAGAGGAAGATCGGTGCGAAGTCGGAGAGAGAATGCTTTTGAGATGGTCGCGGGGGTTCATCGGACGATTGGTAATACGGGGAAATACGATCGGCATTGTAATTTGATGCTACGACAGGAAAGTCGCAGGCTGAGATATATACACGGGCTAAAGAAGACGAGGGACGGTCGGGCATATCTGGTGGTACAACTGAATACGCATCTATAGAGGCCGTAGCTTTTTTATGATCATACGAGATGATGCACGCAACTTCTCCCTGACTATCGATCAGTTCCTCGAATTGCGAAAATCCTTTGCGGCATGTCGAGAAGGAGGACACTGATGACGGGGAGGGCCCCTAGCGATCGTGGGAATTGTCGCGCGTTGTCGAGAGTTTGGATCGCAGATCGTGATCGTTTGGTCTTCATTCGCGTAGTTCTTCACGAGGCTTTCCGTCAAAACGTCGAAGGGCCGTCCTAAAAGGATGTCGTAGGCCGGCGATCGAATGACATGCATTTGAAGATAGAGCGTAATTGTTCCGATGCGACAGGGCACATTTCTCGCAAGACCTAGAGACTGGTCGATCTCGCCGTTTGCTGACTGCATGTTGAGTTTGATCGAGGGGTCGTATATAAGGCCGAGATCATGGCAGACAGCTTCTGACATCGCGATTATTTGGGAACCCGGATCAACAATGCTTTCGACTTCTTCCTGATGGTTCACGAACAAATAAATGGAGCGGAGAGCGTGTGATTCTTTAGCGACAACCCATGTTTCATCTACTTCTCCCGGGGGGAGAGTATTGAGATATACTTCGTAGGGGTCGTCGATGATGATAGGTCGAGGGAGCTCCTTGGTTTCAGCGTCGTGAAGCGTTTCGAAGAATGGAAGGTGATCGTCGTCGTCATCGTCGTCTTCCACAGTCACAATATTCGTTTTGCGAACGTTTTGAGGCGTTACGCGTTTAGGCGTGATATCGTCGTGAGCTTTCTGCCGAACTTCCGGTGATAACGACAGAAGTTGTTTCTGCATGAGCGTAATGCACGGCGTCTCCATCGCGCGTTTGTAGACTTCGTCGGCGATTTTCGTGTCTTGGATGGGAGCGTGAGTGCGATACGCGATATCCTTTTCTTTCGACGCTTTTGGGAGAGACGCGAAGTTCTTCTCGTGCGGAGGGAGGTAGGCTGGTTCGCGAGCTTTTGCGAACGGATGAGTCGGTGGCTCGGCTTCCTTCGTGGTCTGACCCTTAGTCGAGCTGTCCTGTGTGGGAGTCGCGACAGGTTTAGGATGATCGTCAGGTTGACTCTCCTTCGGCTTCTCGGGTTGCATTCGCATCACGACCTTTTTCCTCTTGGGAACCTGTACTCCGTCGAAAACCTCTTTGCTTCGAAGAGCGAGAATCTCTCTTTCCAATACTGCGATACGATCCTGAGTCGACAACTGATAGGCCGACGTAGTAGAGTCAGGGTTGACCTCGTACATGAGCTGACTGGTCGGGTTCGCGTTGCTCGTAATCTGGTCTGCGGCTCGCTGATTAGGGTTGCGACGATGCCATTCGTCAATTCGTTCGCGAAGATTGTTCCCTGTGACAGATCGCGGCACATAAGCTCCTGACGGAAGAACAACTCGTCCTTCTTGGTTTCGTTTTGCCCGTCCATCTGCGACATAATCCCTGACATGGCGACAGTCTGTGATGTAGTGCCCTGATTCTCCGCAGAAATTACACTTGTCGGAGACAGCACCTCGAACTCTTTCCTGAGGTCGCGCATAAGTCGTCGCTTGAGACTGCTGGGGGGCAAGTGCTTTGATTAGAGTCGTCGTGAGTTTGTCGAAAATCGTAGAGAGATCTTCGGTTTTGACGGTTGGCTGCGATGGTGCAATCGCGATTGACTGTGTCGCAGTCGGGGGTTCGTATGACGAGGGCGATCCTCCGTGTAAAACGTATTTAGCGGCTTCGTGGATGTTCTCGAGAGAGTAGGGATCGTCGGGGAAGTGATCGGGGAATTTAAGGTGTAGACGATACTTGATAGACTTCCAAAGGTCCTCTTGGAAGCCTCTAATGAAAGCGCGACTGACTTCTGCTTCCGAAATCCTATTCTTTAGTCAAAGAAACGACGTAATGTTCAGGAAACCTCGGTAGTAGTTTCCGAGTTCGGTCGCGTCGTGAATGCCTAGACGAAGTTGTTCGCCGATCAGCTTGTCCATGTCAGCGATCGACCATTTTCTCTCGTCTTCAGCCCCGGGATAAAGGGCGATTACTGCCTTTATGAAGTCTTCGAATGAAGTCCCGGCGGCATACGCAGGAAGGGCACTCCATAGATCGGAGGAGTCGACGTCGACGTAGTGTCGTGCGAACTTCTTCATTTCTTGATCGTCAGTGATCCCGCATTTCGTGTATAGAAGTTCGAGGTCCTCGAAATACCTCCGAAGTTCCCTAGGTTTGGAGGCTGAAAACGACGGTGCAGTCGAGTGCAAGCGTGCTGGCATAGTGGGGACTACAGCGGCCATGGCGATATGTGTTCTAGTGGGATTGGTGGTTTCAGATATTTGCGAAATCGAATGTCGAGGAGGAGTGTCTATGAAAAATCGCGAGAGATCAGATTCAGAATCGATATTTTCTGGTGGTTCGGAGGATCGTAGTGCGATTCGAAGTTCTTGGTCGAGTGACTGGGGAGGATGAGAAGAGGTTGTTGAAGGTGTTTCGAATGATGTCGGACTTGATGGAGTAGAAAGTTCTTCTGGCGACGGAGTGGTATTCTGTCGTATGTTGTCGTAGCGAAGTGCTAAGGGTTCGGAGATCGAAGAAGTCGGGGAATCAGGTAAATGACTCGTCGACTGGTTATTGTCGGGGGATGGTGGTAGTGGTCGAGATCGAAGGTTATATCTATAGAAGGCCGGAATTGGTCGCAATATAGATGGGACCGTTGGCGACGGAGGTTCTGAATTGGAGGAAACTAACGGAGTTAGCGGCGACAAAGGAGGAGAAGGTGTAGAAGCTATCTTCGAAGTAATCTAAAAAAATACTGCCTCGCGGTGGGCTCCAAAATGATACGCTATAGGAGACTGTAAAGGGGGAGATCCCTAAACAAACTACCTATTGGGTGAATGCGAGGAGGCGAAGATGTCTACTACACGTAAAAGTGGTATAGAGAGAGATGGAAACTACTATAAAGTTTCCAAACGATGCGAACGTACGTGCGACAGTTGCGATCAACTGTGCGACTTCGCGAACACGGTCGCGACGAAGATATCGATATCGGGTGACGAAGATAGACAAACTCAAGGCTATAACTTGAGTTTGAAACTAAAGAAGAGCTTTATAGCTTGGAGACTAAGATTGAAGGGGATGGAAGTCGTAGATTTCTCTCTGTCTTTCTAGCTACAATACATGAGCTTTTATACTACGACAATCGGAAAGTCGGAACGAAATATCGGAAAATCGGGAAGACTAGAAATAAAGGATCGAATAGGAGTGAACGTAAGAAAGGATTCTAAGATAAAGAAATATCGATAGGAGTCAGTAAGAACGCGAAGAAAGGGATCAAGTGATGAAATTAGTACAAGGACATAAGAAAGGAAGGGATAGGGGAACGATGTACTGCGTGATATAACAGGATATATGATAGAGAAGCGAAGCGAAAAGTGAAACGAAAGGAGATGACATGGTGTCCGACGGGAACGGTATCGGTCCGATGTAGAATAGCTTTGTTTTGTGGGTGCGACAAGTTCGAAAGCGATCGATAGTGGTCGAGAGATGTCGCAAGAGATCGCAGACGTTCGTTAGATCGTGAAGTATCGGGATATGGTCGATGGGGAGGTATAGTACGTCCGATTCGCGTATTCGGAGTATAGGATCGTATGATGCGTATCATCGGATTGTATTGTCTTTAGGTTCCTTCAGCTCCTGGTTGTGCATGAATGGTTATGCACTGTCAAGTCATCCAATGAGAACGTGGGGTCAACCCGAGAGTTCGGTAACAAGGTATCGTCCAATCAGAGCGTGGGACTTGGCACATCTTCGTGGGAATGTAGAGGTGAATGGGTATCACGTGCTGTCAAAGCAAAAGACAGGGGCAAAAGGTAAAAATCGTAACACAGTACCCGTGAGGGTACTTCATGGGTACTGCGGGTATCTAGACCCTGGACTTGGACTTTGCCCACACAGTACCCGTACCCTAAACCCTTAAGGGTACCAGGTACCCCTGACCTGCACTACTTCTGTATGTGCAGGAGTGGTGTTCTGGGTAGTACAAGGAATATTTACAGTAGAATTAGAAGCAGTAGCAGTAGCCTGGTAAGCAGGAGGGGGGTCGGCAATTGGGGGCATGAGGAAATGCAAAACGGCAATGGCCAGATTGCTTGCCAGTATTTTATTTTATTTTTGCTAACTGACAAGGTTTATGAAATACGCTGTAAGTTGTATATCAACACAAAACATAGAAACAAGCAAGAACAAATAATAACAAATAATAACAATAAAAACAAAAAACACACACTTGATCCCATAAGCTGCATGCACTGACTGTGGTAAACGGCCACGGACGGCTCTTGTTGCCACGGTGTGTCAGTGTCAGCAGCCTGAGAATAGAGCAAAGGTGGGAGCACATGTACACTCACGTTGCACGTCAGGTCCACCCATGTTCCCTGCACACCCTCCACATGTGCTTATCCCCTGTGTGCCCACCTCGAGTGCAACACAGGTTACTTCAGATGTGAATGCACTCAACAGGCCCACTATGGAACTCACCGTACCCTCGAGATAATGAGCCTTCCAATAAACAAACATGGAAGATGGCTCATGAGTGATATGACATGTCCTCCTCAACCTTGATCCAGATATATTTACCCACAACCAGATCAGCTACTTGCACACAGAAATGATCATTAGCCTTAGAGTCTGGACAGCTGCTTTGCAACACTAGCTTAGTCAACATTACTGGCTTAGTCAACGATGGAATTGAGTTTGAGTTCAAACTCAATCTATGCCAGCCAGACGAGGCTCTTATCATCGTCAATTTGCATACAAGCGAATGGACCGTGTCAATAGTAATGCGGTCTGGACAAAAGAGGATGAAAAGGCTTTACTTGCTTTTCTTCTGGACCACAAGGCCGAGGCTGGTGATGGTGTCAACTTTAAACCAACCGTTTGGAATGCTGCTGCGACTGAGATGGCAAAGAGGCCTCACAAGGGTGGAGAGAAGACTGCCAATTCATGCAAGTATAAATGGACCAAAGTGTGTTTGCATGAATTGTTTTTTCCTGAACTCAATGGAAACCCGCTGTAGCTTAAGGAAACATTCAACATTGTTTGGCAACTTTCATCTCAATTGGGCTTCAGCTGGTCTATGGAACATGGTGCAAATATAGGACTTGCAGAGCAGGCCGTATGGGAGGACTATGTTAAGGTACGTATTGTTTTTCCCGTCATTTATTTTATATATCCATATCATATAGAAACATCGTGGTGCAGGCAGTTTCTGCAATAAAGGCTGGGATTATTGGGATGATATGATATTACTCATGCCAACGAACACTGCCATACGGGGTATCAATGCATTCCGTGGTACACTGTCTAACCTAACTAACCTAACCTTGACTAGCTGTATACTGTACACAGCTAGTCAACCCATCAACCGAAACACATGTCGGTGAAGTTGCACTGATGGCCCAACCTCCACTTCCACCTCCAGTTGCACCGATGGCCCCACCTCCACTTCTGCCTCCAGTTGCACCAATGGCCCCACCTCCCCTTCCACCTTCAGTTGACACACCTGTACCCCCTTCCCCTCTTTCCGAAACCTCTTTCTCATTCCAGGATTTGCTTAATTGTATCCCACACACAAATGCAGGCAGAAATTTCCCTCCGACCCCATCCAGCAGCAATCACCCTATTCCGGCAATAATTTTGGACGACGACGACGCTACTGCTCCTCCCTTTTCCTCTTCGGCACCACCATCAGTATCATCCTCCCTCAGTAAACGCAAGTATTCTCCTCTCAGTAATCCTGCATCAGCCAACCCCTCGATTTCCTCACCGGCTCTCTCCCAAGGAAACAGCATTATCCCCCGCTCTTCTACGTCTCGCCAGTCCAAACCAAATGCCTTGATTGAATTGTCATCTCATCTTGACCTTTTCAACTCCAACTTTTGTGCAAACATGATTCAGAATGAGGTTCAAGCTCAGGCATCAGTACAGAATGACAAGGATTCGTGGATTCGTCTTGCAAGATTACGTGCCATGGAGCAGGAGAAATGGTTGGGGCATGACATGTTGGCGGCACTTTTTGATGTCCTTGGCAGCGCACGCGAAGCTGATGCATATATGCTAATTGAAGAGCCAGATTTTCAGAAGGCATGGTTGAAAAGGAAGATGGTGCAGGCAGGGTTCCCCGATATCACATTCCCTGGATCTACGTAGTTTGCTCAGTTTTATTTTTGTATTTGTATTTTTTGCTGTATATGAAACTTTTTTCCGAGTTGAAAACGATCTGAATTGGTAGCGACGGCAAACAAACATATAGAGGGCACAGCAACAGAGGACATTTTACACTAGCGTACAACTACAAGAGGGATGGGGAGCATGACAAAATATGTACTCAAGCATGAATAAAGTGCTGGTATTGATCCCACATCGCTTGTGCAATGTGATCACGCCTTTTGACTGCCCGGATCCGCTCCACATGCCTTGGAGGACCTGTCCCCAATGCCCCAGTAGCCTTGAAATCAACTTCCTTTGGCTGTTCAAATTGAGCAAGTTCATCAGGGTCATGACGGCGAATAAAATTGTGGAGGCTAGCTGCTCCGGCAGGGACTCGTGCTTGGACAGCCATGTCATACTCAGGAGGCAGGATAAGAATCTTGAAGCGCTTCTTGACAATGCCAAATAATCTTTCAATGGTGTTACGTGCTGAAGCATGGCGAAGGTTGAAAAGCTCTTGCGGATTCTCAGGCCTAAAAAAGAATTAGCTCTGAACTGGGAACAAGGCATAAGATATACCTGACGTTGGCGCGAAAAGTTTCCTGGAGATGGTAGCGAACACCTCGATAGGGAACTATCAAGGTATCACAATGCCCAAAGCCTGCATCGGCAAGATAATATTTCCTGTTGGGGACACGAAAATCAACCAAGCGTGCGTCATTCCACATCGCAGCATCAGAGCCCGATCCCTCCCAACCACTAAGAATATAGAGAAAGCGAAGGTCGAATGAGCAAGCCGCTAAGCAATTTTGGGTGACGCTCCCCTTGTAATCTCAAGCTGCAGCTCGCTCACTTGCCGACGGTGCACAATTTATGCGCGTGCCATCAATGGCACCTAGAGCATCCTGAAAAAAAGAGAACCACTTGGGGTTGTTCATGATTTCGGGCGGCGGAGGGCCACCAGGCGGTGGTAATTGAACATAATCAGTATAGAATGGGGGGGAGGAAAAGAAAAACAGCATCTTCAAGAAGTACCTGGAATTGAATGTTAGAAAAGAATAAATAATTTAAAAATTGAGTTACTTTGAGATCGTGGAGTGAGATCATTGGAACCGTTCTCCCACATGACGCGTAGAAAGACCAGTAACAAAAGTATACAGAAAAATGGCCAATTGTTCTTCGAGAAGGACATATTTGGTGTCACAATAACCATAGTGCCCCAATGCTTGGATTAATTGAACAAAGACATGGCGACGGACTCCCAATTCACATTGGATACGTTGTGGATGGCCAGTCAATAATTCGAGGACCCAGCCTTGGCCTGTGAGAATTGAGGTATGATAAGGCATTTTGTTGTAAAGAGGTGAGGTGTACGCTTCAACGGCAGCAGCAATTATTGCACCAATAATGGTTGCAATCTGCTGTAGCTCTTGCCCCTGCTGTTGAATCCGGTCATGGGCAGAGGGACCTGAGTGACTACCGGAAGACTGGCTGCTGTCGCCATCATCATCATCACTGCTGGAGTTGCTCATGGGAAGGAACGATAACGATGATAATGAGATAACAAGTATATGTACTATTATCTAGTTAAAACTCAGTTTGACATCGGTGACTGTTGACTAAGCCAGTAATGTTGACTAAGCTAGCGTTGCAAAGCAGCTGTCCAGACTCTTAAGCATTCGCAGGATTTGCGGTTCCATAATTGTATCATAGCCTACCAAGGGACAATAAGATGATGCAAAAACAAAACACACGAGAAGACAACCATATGACTCTACCCAGTATGGGTGTAATTTCTTTGAGGTGAGGGCCTTTGCAATTGATCAAGGATTGAAGAGTTTCAAACCCTCTGCTGTATGGCCATTATACCATGCTTGAATGTCGTCAAATGTGAAGGGAAGACCCTATGGAATAATCATTAATTATTACAAGACGACACATCAAATACTCCCACATTCTGTGACAACTCATTCTGTTGGTGATAAACCGGCCACCTCAGTGAACATGCAGGCTACAGAATATTTCTCTGATTCGCTCAAGGGAAAGACCTGTCGGAAAAAGCTTAGATAGCAAAAATTGGCACAGGAGGGATGACTGACCTCTAGGTTATTCAGTCCAGATAGCAAACCAGCTTTGGCGACACGCAAGATACCCACGACAAGAGCGCCTCGGACGTTGGGATTATCCTGTAATTAAGCTTGATAGGTGACTGGTTTTAGCTGTAATGGAACAGCCCAACCTTAAGCAGCGGCGATAAAAGTGATCGGAAGAATTCGTTGGCCTGGTAATTAACGGGAGTAAATGTTTCACTCGACACAAAAAAGACAGACTTGAAGCAAATAGTTGTATTGCGCGGCATGCGAGATTGGCGTATCGACCAAAACCACCACCCCTTTCTTGTGGAGGGTGTGGCGACCACGAACCAGTAAGCATGTCGGTCAGAAGTTTGTTGAAAAATGTTTGCTGATTCTTTGGCAGCTCATGACGATCCCTGAAAACGCCCAAATCCTCTAGCTGCGTGGCTATTTCTATCTTGCCCACGGTTGATCCGATCACGTTCTTGGGGCAGATGTGCTCCTCATGAGTGTCAACAGCGGTATGAGAAACCAACTTGCTCACCGAGAAGTCTACATACAACACGGGATATTGCCCGAATTCCGACTCAAATTCTGGAGAGTGAGTGATAGCAAGACCGTTCTTGGTAAACATTTCTTTCTTTTTCGCATCGTTTGCAGAGTTGGTGCGCTCGAAAAAGGTACTAAACCAGATACCGATGCGTTATCAAGGAGTGACTAAAATGATCGCATGTCCCACCGAAACATGTCTTGGCAAGAGGGTTGTCTTGCCCGAACGACGTGGACGCAGGAGGAGATGGATGAGTTTGTCTGTAGCGAGAAAGTCACCCAGGGCGGCAATCTTGTCCACAAAATGGCCAGCAGCTGCCATCTGGGCAAAGTCAGAGCTAAGTATGGAATATTCGGCCTGAAGTGATAGGACGACGATACAAATGAGAGGACGAGGGGCCGAGTATTGCATTGACACTTGTGGCCGGCCTGGAGCACAGGGATCTGGCTATTGCCTGGGTGGTTCGATAAGAGGTGGATATGGCGGGGTTCTGATGGGCGACGTTATGCAGGATAAAACGGAGAATCTATAGCAAAAATACGCCATCAAACCAATGCTTTCGACAGATAAGCGGCGGGCTCACTTGTGGAGGAATGCATTGCCAGACGATGAGCGGAACATGATGTTGAATCAATACGCCTGCTCATATCAAGAGACACAATGAAGAAAACCCGAGTTGCCCAATTTGTTCTCAATTTGTTCAGGTAGTGTATACATTGAAGCGATCTACCACGCAACAGAATGGCTGATCCTTGGCCTCACTGGCTTGTCAATTCCTTTTTGTCAGCGAAGCAACCTCAATATGCCACCGACGAAAGCGTCTACTATGGCCCGTACACTCGCCTTCTCTACCACCTTTTCGGTATCGAGGGCCCATTCGAAATCTCTCCTCAGTATCACATCCCTCAAACTCCTCGCGAGTCCATCGATGTCATCGCGTTGTTCACCGTCGAGCTTGACAAGCATCCCGTTTTCTTTATAGAAGTCAAGCCACCGGCATCCTTGTCCCTTGACTCGAAGCGCAAGCAAGCGGATGACCAGATGCGCGATCGCTTCCGCGATCTTCGCCACGCCCTCGTTACGCCCCGGCTGCCCGGTATCAGTGCATTTGGCACCCGCATGGCCTTTTACGAATATGTTGTTGCGAACAACCGAGTCACACCGCGTGCCATCTTACCCGATCCAGATTCCCTCAACGACGTAGCTCCTATCGAGCGGTGGAACTGTGATCTTCTTGAGGATGAAGGCATCAATCTCATGCGACAGGTGGTTCAGGATGTCAAGGCTATGTGTCAGGCTTTGGGTAATTGAACGTTACGCCCGCTTTATTGTCAACTTTGTATTTGTATGTCGGTGGCGGATTGCAGTGCGTATCTTCTACTCTCCGATGCCGTGTTTCTCGCTTATCCACTGTTCGTAAAGTACTTCTGGCAGTCGTGGGTGTGATACCTGTACATGGCTGAAGTCAAATGAATATATTTCATGATCACGGGTGTGCTACAGCATACTGACCGTCAGCTGGTCAACACCTGGTCACTCCCTAGACAATAAACCCAGTGAAGTCCCTACAAAGGCGCATCTGTCATATATACATTCGATGCACGAAAGCATTTTTCTAGTGACGAGCCTCCGGCTTTGGCATATCTTGTTCCAGGAAACTGAGGTAGGCCTCGGCACTAGTGCTAACCTCCTCCGCAGAACCAGTACCCGTTTTCATGTCTACCGCCCGAACGGGCTCAGTGGCATCATACGCCGAGGGTTCTGCAGCCATGTCTGATTGCAGTGTCGGTGGTTTCGGTGCAGTCGGTGCAGAAAAAGTCTTGACCACACCGACGTGGGCGTCTTGCATATCCACATCGAAACTTGTGTCAACACTCTTGGATTCAGACAGTGTACATACAATGGATTCAGGCTTGTACACCCTCAACTCTTTAAGATAAAATTCCTGCACAATATCTTCCGGAATTGGATAATTATAAAAACAGGCACCTTTCCGAGACGCCGGGGTGGACGTGAACGTACGAGACCACGAGGTATTTCGCGCCTGTGCATCCCGGTAAGATGAAATTCTTCTGAATATCAAGAGAAACGTACTGCGCTGGTCACTGGCCTGAGAATCGATGTTGACATGGTTCGGGAATATACGTGTGACGTGTGACGCGATCGACTTGTATGGTCACCTGACCTTCCCACAATTCGAGCCTTAGGCTTGTCTCACTGTGTTTGAGACGGGCCTAATTAGGCTCGAATTTGGTGTTTTCTCAACACTGGCGGTAAACCTGTAACTAATTCCACACCTAAGTCTATGTACAGTTAAGCACCAGATAAGCACCCAAAAAGGGTATTGAGATGAGATCTTGCATCAGAAACAGTGGCGGCATTGTTTCGGATCTCTCCACTGTTGTCTGAGCTCACTGTCTGCAACAGTGAGCTCAACTTTTTCACTATCCTGCAGTCATTTCAAGTGGAATTTTTTATATATGATATATTTACTCATGTACATACTTTATACGGGCTAATATACATAGGAATACACAAGGAAAATAGAGAAAAAAAATAAAAAGGGGGGGAAGGACACATGGGGTGCTGCTGCTGGATAAGTGGGTACTCACCTTCACAGAGGCATCGCATTGGGTCCACTGGTGATGGGTAAGGGTGCCTGAGGGTGGGGAAGGGGCAGGAAGGATGCGGGGAGCGGGGGAGGGTGTGTGAGTGGGTGGTGGTGAAGTGGTGGGAAGTGGTGGTGAAGCGAGGTGGATGGGGGAAATGGAAAGAAGAGGGGTGGGGGAGTGTTTTCGGCCCCAAACGAGCAGCGGGAAGGGGTCAGTAAATGGGGGAAAGAGCGGGAAGGGGCAGGTACTCACCTGTGCCATTAAGGCCCCCCATGGCCCTCCCTGCATTCCACCATCAATGAAAACACAGGGGACATCATCTTCAATGTCCCCAGCAGCCCTGTCGTGGGTTTTGCTGTCCCAATCGGTCTTGTCATCGGGTTGCGCGAGGGTGGTGATGGTGGCAGTTGCAGCGACGATATCTCAACAACAACGCTGCTGTTGATGATGCCACTACCATGGACAACCCTCCACATTGCGTTTGTTGTCTTTGTTGCTGTGCGCCCGATTCATCGCTGCTAGTTTTGAAGTCCGAGGCTGTTGGTTGAAAACAGCGGGGGTGCTCCTGCGTGGTTTTGGGGGCATACAGGGGGGCAGACTTGGTGCCAATCGTCACTGTCGTCCTCGTCGTCCTCGTTTCTGTTGTTGTTGAGGTGGTTGAGTGTAGGAGTGTGGCAGGAGGCGAGCTGGGAGGCGGCATGTGGTAGTAAAAGGCAAGTGAACAGTTTTAAGCTTTTACCACCACCATCCCCCATTCCGCTGCGCTCCCACTCCCCACCGCTTCAACAACAACAGAAACGAGGATGACAAGGACGACAGTGACGATTGACCAAGTCCGCCCCCCTGTATGCCCCCAAAACCATGCAGGAGCGCCCTCGCCATTTTCAACCAACGGCCTCAGACTTCAAAACTAGTGGTGACCGATCGGGCGCACAGCAACGAAGACAACGAACGCAACGTGGAGGGTTGTCCACGGTAGTGGCGTTGTCAACGGCGGTGTTGTTGTTGAGATATCGTCGCTGCAATTGCTGCCATCACCACCCTCACGCAACCCAATGACAAGACCAATTGGGACGGCGAATGTAATGCGATGAGGTTAAGCGAGAAGCTTTACTTCACAAGCGGATAAGAATTTATAAGCTTAACAATCGAAGGCATTACTTTGGAGTTTGTAAAGCAGGTTGATATGAATTTTAGAGTCTGAGGTACATGCGGTAAACTACAGGCTACTTATATGCAAGTAGAGGAGGGGGCTGTGTACTACAGACAAAGGATAGAATAAAAGGAGTAAAGAGAGGCTATGCGCCTCGGAATGAAGAAGGAAACATATATGGAAAAGAGGGCAGTGCATATAGCATAATAGGAATGAGTAAGCGGGAAGAAAAGGCATGGATGAGCGTATAAGATGACTAAGTGGAAGGGAATGGCATATGTGGTAATACAGATGACGAAGGGGAAGAAGAAGGAAAGGAAAAGAAAGAATAAAAAGTAAAGGAAGGACGGTACCGTAACAAACTACCAGACTTCAACAATATCGTCCGCGATATTCACAATAACGACCCCATATAATCGCGAAGTGCCAGCGAAAGGTTGGCGGACCATTCAAGTTCGTTGATGCGTGCATGGACCGTGTGATGTAATGTCAGGCGGCGAAGATCATCGCCATTGAACTTACGAATAACGTTGCGTTGGTAAGTAGCGAGATCAACGGGCTGACGAGGGGGATATTTCGGCACAAAATGTCAGTGATGTTTGGTACGTCCTCAATGAGGTGAGGGAGGGGAGGAGAGGTGTGGGGGTGCAGAAGCTGCACGGCGAGGAGGGGGATGACTAGCAAACCATGCCTCCCAATCTTCATCCAACGGGACCGGTACTGGAAGGGGCTTTGGCGGCGGCGGTGTCATGACCCTAAATGACTTTAGGTGTAATGTCATGGTTTCATTAGTAGAGCACAGAGATAACCACTCATACCTAGTTTACATAAGCACACCCCACATTCATTAACATTTATTCCATATTTTTCTATAACACGTATGCAAGTGAATAGGCATAGTAAAGTATACCCTTACTGCCTAGCATTAGCTTTGGGTATTTTTTTATAGTGTTCCTACTTAGGCCCAGGCTTAACCACTTATTGCTAGCATGCATAGACACTATCCACACTCATTTACATTTATTTCCTATTTTTTTATGATCTGTGTGCAAGGGAACAGGCATAACAAGGATATGTTGTGCATTATTATTGTTGGAAGGAAGATGACAAATCATGTTGGACTTTGTTGATTGTTGTTAGTCTTGTTGCCACTCAGCAGACCAAACAGATAAGGAGAGAAGAGATAAGATAGAGAGGGATAAGATAAGATAAGGAATTGGAATAAAGGATCAATTGTTTTGTACCCACATCCTAAATGGGGATAACATAGCAGGGTTATTTGAAATTGCAGCAGATCTGATGCTGATCTGTCCTAATGGAGTTAACACAGCCTTAGAGCACTCCCTCCATTGTTCCTCCTGGCTCAGCCCTATTGTTGTCTAGTCCCCATTGTTCTCAGTGGGATTCCCGTGACCGGTGACCTCAGTCACTGCCGCTTTTGGCCTCAGGTCACCGTCTCACTCTCGCTGGTGGTCACAGCATTTGCGTTGTTGTCAGCGCTTGGTCACAGCTCGTTTGGCACGCCAGGTCACCACTCTTCGTGTCTTGCTCCCCATCTCCCTCTGTCGACATCTTTTCCTTGGTGGCATGCCACCCCTTAGCGTTCAGTTCAGCCTATGTTGACATGATGTACATTAATACAGCAATCACAATACATGTACAGTTGCTCGGAAATGGCCTAGGCTCAGAAACGGAGAGGAATTGTCACCTTAATCACCTCAATCAGAGGTCAAATCGACAACACGAGAGTCGATGTTGCATGGCCTGGTGAAAGCAATGTTGATGTCGTTTGGTTTTGTCAAATCAATGACAGGGATGCTGATGTCGTTTGGTTTCGTCACATCAATGACGGGGATGTTGATGTCGTTCATCAAATCCACGTCTATCTTGTCCGATTTTGTTGAGTTAATGTTGGGATCTGTCAAATCAATGATGGGAATGTCGTGGTCATGAAAAAACTTTGCGGGGCTGGCGTCTGCGGCATCAACAGTCAGATCGACTATCTCGACATCATTTGCAACATCATCTGAAGGTGAATTCTGTCCAAGACTGTGAATTATAGTGTAGAAACTGCCAGGAAACAGTCACCCACTTGACGAGGATAAGAATGTTGGATGGAAATCTTGCGAACTGATCTTGAGCGATTTAAATATTCCTCAAGCCTTGTGGAAAGAACACGCTCAGCGACAAGTGATGGGATCCAAACACGGATGGATTTGCTGGTGTGTGAACATGGAGAACCATCGTCGCAAAGCGCATTGTCAGCAAGGTGATTCAGGGATGTGATCATACATTCCACATGGCAAGCTTTTGTCGATTTTGCAATATGACCAACTGTAGTGATTTTTCAGATAGAGGCTGGTGTAAATGGAAACTCTTGGGCCTTCGGAAACCTCCAGGCTTCATCTGTTGCATGCTACAGTTCAATTGTAGGTGAAATAGAGGTGATCAACCAGGATTGAGGGCCTGTGAAAAGCAAAAAATCGTTACCTTGCACAACATTTGGAAGCAGACTCCTGGCCAGAGAACCTTCGTGAGTTTTGAAATAATGCTCTGAGCGCTACCCCACGAAAACCAGCGTTGACACAGAGGTGTGATCTGGCCGATATCAGGCTGAGTCAGAGCTGGGATTTTTTGAATGTGGTCTTCCGACCAAGATGTGAGCGGCTTTATGTATGAGTTCAAGATATCAATATTCAGAAAATCATTTGGTACCCTGGCAGCGAGCTCTGGACAGTGCCTTCCAATGGCACCAGAAGGATCATTGAGCAGTACGTCATGGAGCTGGTTGGGCCACTTGTTGAAGAATACAGTTTGCTGTTCTCTGGGCAGGGAGGCAGCATCAATCAGATGGTCTCCAAGACCAGCTGCTGCAATTCCATGAGCCATTTTCTCCCCACATCCCAATAAACCAACCTACAGGATCAAATCAGCAGATCCATCACTGATCACCAGGCAGTGTAATAAAGGACACACAGTGTCAAGATCTCCTCCAAGAAGTAACGCTACCAACACAATATCATCATGAGTCAATCCAAGGTTTGCATGTATTGCCTTGGATGTGTAAATCATAACAAATTCCATCTCTGGCTTTGATTTTGGACTGGTAAGGTTGAATTTAGCACATGAACAGAATATAGATATCATTATACATGCATTCGGATGACAACTGGTGCTCCGAATACCAATGTGTCACTATCTTCAGAGATGACAGCATCAATTTGGCCATTGCGGTTCAGCCATGCAAGTTCTGCCTCTGCATCACCTGCAGCCTTGGGGTGTGTGAATAAATCAACAAACATCATATTTATCATCACTTACTGTGTACCATGCAAACCCAAAGGCATCGAGCATCTTCTGCATGCCTATAGTGAGCCAGTGAGGGATTGACCTCACTTGCTTGCCTCACTTCACTTTTGCACGATTAGGGCCATCGAAAACAAAAACAGCATTGATGCAGTAACTCAAGAGCTTTGATAGACGATAAAAGAGGGTTCGAAGCTCAGGGTTTTGCCCAAATTGTGCATGATTGTGCACAAACACACTCTGGCACTGCATGAACCAGATGCTACATTCATTGTTTAAATATAGTGTAAAAAGGGCAGATCTGATGCTGGGGCACAAACCTTGTGTCTATGCCAACAATGACAGACCACATTTCACCATGGTTCACTTTTTTCATTGAGAACTCAAGAAAAGGCTGTTTTTGAGAAGCAACATCAACCAACTGCAATGCAATGGATATCAGATTGCCAAGTCCATCTGCAGGACAGCAGTCCTCACCTTCCACAAGCCAGGTACCCCCATGTCTGTCGTGAAAAGCACAGAATGAGCTTTGCACAACTTGGTTGGACTGTGCTCCTGTCTCAAATCAGTGTCTTACTTTTCTTGCCTTTTTCGTTTAATATTGAGAGAGGTGATTACTTGTACGCATAAGTTACACAAAAATTTTCATAGTATTATGGAGGTTAGATATTATACAACTATTCATTAGGCTTTCCATGCTTTGGTTTCTTTTGCCCTGCAATGGTTGGTGCACGCTTTTTCTTTTGCTGAGCAGTTAACATGTCAGGAAGTGGCATGGAAGGTGATTCTGGACTGTCAAGCTTGATGTTGAACCCAAGGACTCAGATGAGGAATCAATCTGTTTGATATTAATGAAAACCAAGACAGTTAAACCAAGGGCAGGACTTACAACCGTCTGTGGTAAATCTTGAATGGCCCTTGCCTTGCGGAGTGATTTGAGATGCCGAGACAGTGCATTCATGCCTAAGTGAGGTTTGTCAGGTATGCCCCACATGGCCTCAAGCTGAGCAATGACCGCTTTTGGGGATACTACCTGACAATGCATCTCTGCATTGATCCACTCTGGAATTTCACAAAATCTCTCAAACCACTTTCGTGCCTTGAGGATCACACACGACATGTCAGGCATCAATGCAGGGCAAGTCTTGACAAGAAAAAAAACATACTTTAGATCCTTTCCGCCATCCTGAACCAAACTGCTGCTCAATTTGGCGGATAGGTGGCTTCATTCCAGAGATGTTGCCATTCTTGTCATGGACAGCCTCACCGGAATCCCAGCATTCCCAAATTGAGGCTATTGTCATCTGGTCAAAGCTCAGAGTGGAGGGTTTGTACACATCATACAGAAACTTCGGCTGTTGGATGAGTGCAAATACATCAGCCCATCTTATGCACTTCTGCCCAAGAATCAGTGGCCAGAGGGTGTTTGGGGAACCTAGAGTAAGCATTAGCATTCATCAATGTCCACGTGGATGATTATGTCTGACCTTCTTTGTGAAATGCCAGCAGAGGAGGCAAAATAAGGTCCACTGGAGTCCAAGTCCGAGGCACACTATGGCCCAAAGGGGATGCACAGACGAAGGCATGAAGGGTATCATCCTCAGCCGCATACACACCTGTGTCTTCCAATTCACGCATCATGGGATCAATGATTGGAAGTGTTGAAGGAACTGGAACTCTGGTATCTTTCACCAGAAAGGGGTTTTCGCCGCAATCAAGGACAGGGAGGAGGGTGTGCAGCACCTTCTCATTCATCAATGGGGTCCTGCTCCTCATGCAAGACTGGTGTCATGGATGCCAACGACGGTCTCAGCGCTGTGACTGTCACAGATCATGAGTGGCCGACCAACAGGGCAGGGAATCATACTCACCTTGGTCTGCATATATCTCATTGCTGTATCCTTTTGCTGGAGACAACATTGCTGTTCGTCGTTGCATGAGATGAGTGAGCTTCTGCAACTCAATATGCTGTGCTGCAAGCAGAGTCCGTACTTCTTCTAGCGAAAGATGTAGTGCTTCATTCTGGATCCATGCAAGGTCAACGGGGCTGCCCGCATTTGCACGCAGTGCGCACAGTTCAGAAGGGAATGCCATCTTCATCCATGCCTGAACATCAGGCTGAACAAGGGCTGGCAATCGGAACAGTGCAGAGTCGGGTCGTACTTGATACAAGGCTGCTGCACACTAAGTAAAAATAGTATATCACAATGAATCAGTTTCGCAAGCTGTCATAACAAACCTGGAAAAGGTATGGCCGGAGTTCAATTAGCATTTGCCAGTAGTTTGATGCCCCCGAGAGGTTCTTTTTCCCTAGAGGCAACTATTATCGACCAAAACTGTCAATGTGAAACAGAAGCGCACCTTCAATCATGTCAAGGATCCCCTCGGCCATTGGATAGACTCGCCGGAGGAAAGTATCTGGCACCCTGGTATGGTGCCAGAGTGGGTCATAATTCTCATGAAGTTTAAATCCATGCGTTGCAAGAATGGCCTAAGGAAATCGGCGGTGAGCAATACACCGCAGCATCATAATCTGGTCATCTCACAGCTTTTGGAAGTGCCAGAGCATATGTGTCCAGGTACATTCCACGGCTCCACCCAAGCTTCGCAGTGTCACTCTTATCAATGCTGACAATGGTTACATTTCAGGAGATTTATTTTCCATGTGAGCAGTCAACGTACCCAAGGCGCTCTTGCAGGTACCCAAGGATGTGGCGTGGGAAGTGGACCTTGATATTAGAGACAAAGCCAGCCCTTTTGTAGGCTTGGCAGTAAAGGTTATACAAGTTGGATTCGTTGTAAGGCCTGATAGGCGATGATCCAAACAGTACACAGACCTTCTCCGGGGGGAAGTAAGCCTACATTCAACACTGGGACAACTAACACACCTCTCGCCATGATTTGTTGATGGCCCAATCAATTGAGAGCTTCTCAGTGAGATGGAACATGTCATGAAGCCAGTGGTGGTAAAATGCCATGGCCCCCAAAGGACACTTCTTGGCATTCAGGTGAGCAATAAAGGTGCTGTAGATGGGGTTGACAACCTGGGCACCATTAAGTACCATGTCTAAGGCACATTGTGAGATCTGTACTGTTTTGAGGCCTCACTTGCCTGCATTCTCCTCACCCTGCATTCCGAGGACACTGTAGACAGATGTTTGCTTGTTTGGATGGAGGAATGTGTATGGCTGGAGCTCACACAGCTTGAGCGCGTGGAAATCATCACCTCGATTCCTGCTGGCATTCTGGCATGTCCATGCCAGATGGCCGTTGATGACCATACGCACTGCATGAATGTATGAGTGGATTTTGATCAATGAAAACACATCCACATACCCTCACGGTGATCAAGAAAGCTATATCCAATTTCTTCCAGCTTTTCGTCAGAGACTTGATCAAGGAAAGGGTTGGCGATGATATCGGGAGCATCTTCCCCTGGTATTAACCCACTGAAAATCATGCCTTATGAACAAAATACAACGGATCATTCCATATAGTGTACCTGCAAGCACGTTGAAGCGCT
Source organism: Hygrocybe coccinea (assembly GCA_963555575.2). NCBI lineage: Eukaryota > Fungi > Basidiomycota > Agaricomycetes > Agaricales > Hygrophoraceae > Hygrocybe > Hygrocybe coccinea. The sequence goes on from OY741998.2 coordinate 588,763, forward strand.
TCATCCATGCGCGTTTTCACCAGATCATACACATAAACGGTGGTGGCAGGGCGTTTGACAGCCAGCGTTGGATCTTGTGCATGCTGGACCTTGCAGATGCGCAACACACCAAAGAACATTTTCTTGATTTGCGACTGGAAGTGAGAAAAAATCAGCAGGGCACTGCAGCATGCACACAAAGACCTTACCGCCCCAATATAAGTCCCAGGAATCTCAATGCTTCATCGATTCTGCTTCGGGCGCTCCGCTGACCAATTGATGAACAAAAGAAGTGAGTGTTCATCCACAATCCGGTCGTGGATGGTTCCTTTCTCAAGTGCTTGAGTGCAGAACAGCTGTGAAACATATATGGATGAGATCACAGGTCGCCGCAGTCCAAGCAGCACTAACGCACCTCCCAAAACCTCACGACACTCTTTTGGGCATTACGACCACCTGCATGACGATTTTTCTCAGTACATTCTGCAGCCGCAGTCCGTGTGCTGGCTTGAAATTGCGCAAAGAGATCTATTCGCATCGGTCAGGAGAAGTTTGAGTGGTGAATGAGGCGAGGTCAGACTCACTTCCATTTACATCACCACTGTCATCGCCGTCTTGGTCATTTTTGAGCTTATTGAGCCCATCTTCGTCGTACTGAAGCAGCTCGGCAGCATTCCCACCCTCGACATCAAATTCGGCACACAAGGCCTCTTCGTCGTCGTCTGCATTAGATTCCGAGTCACCTCCAATGTCGGCCACAGTACGGGGCACTGAGATGACTGCCGTAGGTGCTGTAGTTGAGGTTGCAGCCTCTGCCATGGCCACTGATGGTGACGGTGTGGTTTGTTGCAAAGCCGCAGCTCTACTCTGGACGGTGACTTTTTCAGCAGCCTTGCATTGGCGTTTCTGTGGTCATGGTGATGGAGTTGGATCCCTGAGTGATGGGAGAGGCTCTTCGGGGAACCTGGACAACATTTGAATCATGGAAATGAAGCCGAAATGCAATGCATACCAGTGCTTGAAAAGAGACTGCCTTAGGCGGTCGAGAGTCCAACTCCAGGCTGGTGTGATTCCAAATTGGAGGCAGGCATCTCTCATTGCCTGCTTTCTTGTAGCAGCTAATCAAAGAAGCCTAAGTCAGCACCAACAGCTTGGAGCCAGGACAACAAAAAGGCTCACAGTTGCCGCCAATACGACTCGGCAGCACCATCCTCCCATTCTCCCTCTCCGAAATTCGGTGCAAAAGGGGACGCTGCACTCACTGAGACAGGAATAGGGCGAGAATCGCGGGTTTGGCCAAGGCTGGGTGGGGCAGTTGGCAGATTGCGGTTGGTGGTAGGGAGAGACATAGGTGGGGGGGGTCAACATCAATTAGCTAGCTGTAATGTAATGGAAACTATGGTTTTGGCCACCTTCAAGGTGACTGTGCACTCATCACCGTGGCGAATTTGGTGACCCAGCGCGGTCACCAGCATTGGTGACTTGGCTGCGAAAAACGGGGGGCGGTCACAATAAAGTGGTGACTTGCCCCTTTGGGATGCCAGTGGTGTCTCCATGTTCTCAGTCCCCCATTGTTCTCAAAACAGTATATATAGAGCCCCAATTTGCCCAGTAGTCAGTAACACTTCTCTCCCCCCAATTTATACCTTCCCCTTAGTGTTCACCCTTCAGTCTTATAGTTAGTGTTATTAAGTTAGTGCTAGTAGTACTCAGTTATAGTAGCTAGTATCTTTATAACAGTTCACTATCAGTTTATCATTCTTGCTTGTTGAGTCAGTGGGTTTATCTTTGACCACTCAATAGGTGCATATCAGTCTGTCAGTTTGCTGTGCTTAGTCAGCTATTTGGTTAGCTTGTATTAGTCAGCACCCATATTTGGTAGTTCATATTTGTCTATCATCATTCTTGCTTGTTGTGTCTGTTTGATCACTCATCTCAGTCTGCCAGTCCCTTTTTGTGCTTTGCTTAGTCAGCTATTCACTTAGCCTGCCTTAGTTAGCATCCATATTCAGTAGTTATAGGGTTAAGGTTACTTCTATTCAACAGAGTATTGAAAAGATATTAAAGTATATCCCTGAACTAGTAGCCAATGTGCATTTGAAGCTTTGGACTAAGTAGATAATTCAATATCCAGAAGATACTCTTGTTGCTTAGCTTCCTTACTAGTTCATTCAAGTCTGTCAGTAGTCATTAGTATAGTCCATTATCATTGCTAGTCTGTCATCATTGCTAGTTCATCTATAGTGATTGCTTATCATTTACTGCCCATTGCTCATTGCTTGCTTGCTCTTTGCCCATTGCTTGCTTGCTTACTCAAAGTCTCAGTCCCACCTAAGGAGAGACCTCACTGTTCACTGCTCATTGTTCACTGCTCTTTGATTGCTTGCTCGCTGTCTATTGTTTGCTTGCTCACTTAAAGTCTCAGTCCTATATCAGGAGAGACCTCACTGTTCATCACTGCTTGCTTGCTTATTGTTGATTATAGCTTGCTCACTGTTCATCTGTTCACTGCTCACTGTTCATCACTGCTTGCTTGCTCACTGTTCATTTCAGCTTGCTCCCTGTTCATTGTTATTCTATCAATACTTGTATAAAGGTGTGTTCAACCTTGACAATAACTTTAACAAATTTAGTTTAGCCTCAGAACAACAAGGCCTCTGTCTGAAAAAAGTCAATTCCACAAGCCTTGGTGAAAACATTCATTCACCACAACAGCGGATTGGCAAGGTAGACGGCGATAACGAAGGAATCGAAGTGGTTAAAGTCGTCAGGGTCGGGGAGAGGGCGAGTGGGGCAGGGGGATGTAGAGTCGCCCTGGGTTATCCCTGTACCACTCTGTGTGTGCTTCGATATCTGTAAAAGAGCCATCGGATAGCCTATGATCAGTGATGCCAATGGAGCGGGCGAAGTGTCGTTTCCAGAAAATGTCGGGGAACCAGACCTTGAGATGATGGTTGGGGAAGAAGAGGTTGAGGGTGAATTGGAGACCAGCGAGGATATTGAGAAAGTGAACGACACGAGGATACAACCAAGAAAACTCGAATAAGAATACAAGTGAAAAAGATAGTACGCAACGTGATTAGCACCAATGGCATCCAAAAGTGCTAATGCTTCGAGAAGGGCACTATCCCAGTTGACAATGTGAAACCAAAGGTCGGGGCGGTCAGGCCAAGCAGAAGCGTCACTCCAGTCGTCGACGTGGGGCCAATCACTAAGGAGGCTGTCGTCGTCCTGCTCGTTATTGCGATGGTACATAAACGAGGGGATGATGCGAGGGTCATGAGTAGACGAGCAATGATCGTTGTCGTATCGCTGAATGTGGATGGAGAAATTGAAGCAACGATACTTCTTTGTTAAACGCTTGGAATGAGGCGCAGGACCAAGGAGAGGAGGGAGGGAACGATGAAGATGGGAATGTTCGACAGTAGGATCGAAGAGAAGGCGATCCAGGATGGAGGAAGTCACTCTGGCAGAGCCTAAGTGAGTTGGGAGAAGAAGGAGGGCGGTCAAGAAAGTAGGTTTATAACAGATAATAGTTTAGGGTAGGTTTTGCTTCCTTAAATGGCAGTCCTCTTGTTCTTGTAGTCTAGAACCAAATCACGTGCATGCCGGAGATTTGATACCGGTTCCCAGGTATTTTCATCAGCAGGGTAGCCTTTCCATTTCACAAGGTATTCCTTTTTGCGGCGACGATAACAATGATCGAGAATGGCTTCGACTTCATATTCCTCAGTTTCATCAATGACGTCAGGAGGAGGGCGAAGCATGTCGTTAATGACTGGAGGATGCAAGTCATCATTAATATCAGCAGGTTGCAATAAGGAAATATGGAAAATGGGGTGAATCTTCCAGGAAGGTGGAAGTTGGAGTTTGTAAGCTACCGGGGAAATGCGATCGATGATGGGAAAAGGACCGGTATGTCGGACATCAAGTTTCTTCGTGGGTCTTCCTGTTTTAAGGTTTCGGATGTCGAGCCATACGAGTTGTCCTATTTGTAAGTCGAGGTGTTTACTTCATTTGTCGGCGAAGTGTTTCATGTTGTCAGCGGTACGTTGTAAAGAATGTTTGGCATGAAAGCAAGCATTTTCGAGAGTCATAAGAAAATCGTTAACGGAGGGATTGTTGGATTCCAGTTTGTCAATGAAAAGGGGAGTGATCGGATGGTGTCCTTGATCTAAGTAAAAAGGAGAGTAGCCAGTGGAAGAATGTTGCCAATTATTATATGAGAACTCAGCCTGTGATAACCATTCAGACCAATCAGTTTGCATGAAATTGGTATAGAGCCAGAGATATTGTTTGAGCTCTTGATTGGTTCGTTCGGTTTGGCCATCGGTTTGCGGATGATAGGCAGTGGAAAGTGCCATTTCAATACTGAGTAATTTATTGAGTTCCTGAGTGAATTTGGCAGCGAATTGCATTCCATGATCAGAAATGATCTTCGGCCAACCATGTAGTTTCCAAATGTGGTCGCGGAAAAGTCAAGCGGCGCCTTCTGCAGAGAGAGCAGAGGTTGTTGGAATAAAGTGAGCGCATTTCGTGAATCGATCCACTACAACAAAGATTGTGTCGAATCCAAAGGAGAGAGGTAACTGCGTGATGAAATCCACAGTGATTTCTTCCCATGCGGCGGATGCTGGAGGAAGGGGATGAAGGAGTCCTGCAGGGCGCAAACGTAAAATTTTAGTGCGCTGACAATCAGGGCAGGAATGAATGAAATTTGAAACATCCCTGTGGATTTGATCCCAGACATGAGAGCGAGAAATCAATTCGCAAGTCTTTTCTATTCCAGGATGCCCAGCATGAGGTGGTGAGTGAGTTGAATGAATAATCTCAGTCCGCAGAGAAACAACCTCGGGGACAACTATACATTCTCTGGCATCTCTAACCAGACCATCAATGAGGGACCATCGGGAAGAGGGATCGGAGAGTTTAGAGGAGATGTGAGGTGGTAACGGCAAAGGATAGCAAAGTCGGTCTAAGAAAGGAGAGGATAAATTAATGATTGCATTGATAAAATAATGTTCCGATAACAAAGCTTTATCCGTATTGTCTAGACCATCAGGAACATAATTGGGCCGTTGAGATAAACCATCAGCCCTATTATGCTTTCCCAGAATATGTTTAATGCAGAAGTCGAATTGACTAAGAAATTCTGACCATCGTGCTTGACGACGTGATAAGGTGCAATTTGTCATGAAGTATTTGAGAGCTTGGTTGTCAGAGCAAATGGTGACAGTATGATTGGCTCCTTCAAGTAAGTGTCGCCAGTGTAAAAGAGATTTAATGATAGCGAGAAGCTCTTGATCAGGGGTGGAATAGTTTCATTCTGCAGGGGAGAGGGAAGCGGAATAATAACCAATAGGATGTAGTTTATCATCGTGTTTTTGCATAAGCACGGCGCCAATTGTGAACCCGGAAGAGTCAGTTTCGAGGATATAGGGTAGATCTAAGCGGGGAGCTTTGAGAACTGGTTTGGAGATGATAGCTTGTTTTAATTTATCGAATGCGGATTGACAGTCGGAAGACCAAGCAAATTTAACGTCTTTTTGTGTGAGTTGATGTAAAGGTTGAGCAATGGAAGAAAAGTCCTTTATGAATCTGCGCCAGAAATTCATGGTGCCAAGGAATGATTGTACATCGCGAACATGTTTTGGAGTTGGCCAATCAGAGATCGATCGAATCTTGGTGGGGTTAATAGCTATTTCCCCATGAGAGATAATTTGTCCAAGATATTGAACGGAATCTTTCTCGAATTGACATTTGACGGGTTTGCAAGAGAGGCTATTCTCTCACATGATAAGTATGCGTCGGGTATTCGTTTCGAGTTCTTCAGGGGTATCTCCTAGGACAATAATATCATCCATATAAATGAAGACACAACCTGTTGCGAGAACATCATGAAATCGAATATTCATCATCTGTTGAAAGGTGGTGGGAGCATTGCAGAGTCCAAAGAACATAATGGTAGGTTCAAATAGTCCATGGTTCGTAATAAATGCGGCTTTCCATTCGTCTCCATGTTTAATCCGAATATTGTTGTAACCCCAGCGAACATCGATAATGGTAAAGTGTTTTGCTGATTGGAATTTTGGTTGTTGGAGGATTTCAGATAGGAGAGGGAGCGGATAGTGATCGCAAACTGTGTGGGCGTTGAGATAACGATAATCCTGGATTGGACGTAATCCTGGATCAGAACCTAAAGTGTTAATTTCTTCAACCTTGTTTACGAAAAGGAAGGGAGCAGCTTGGGGTGACTTAGAAGGTCATATTCGTCCTGTTGAAAGATTTTCTTCTAGAAACTTGTCGAGTTCAATTTGTTCTCGAGGAGATAAGGAATAGAGTTTTCCGCGCTGTGGTGTGAAAGAATCTTTGAGATTGATAGCGTGATCGAAGTCAGAATGCTTAGGAAGTTTGTCGAAAGACTTTCTAAGAAAGATGTCTTCGTAATCCAAATACTTCTCTGGTATGAACGTTTTCATATCTTCTTCAACCGTTGTAGTACGCGAAGTATCTCCAAGTGAAATGCTGTTAATTATGTGGAGGATTTGATCTCGTTTGAAAGAAAAGTACTCATCATCGGATCCGAGATCAACCAAAGCAATGAATTCTTCATAAGGATCCAAAGGAGTGTCAACTCTTGATTCATACATCGAATCCATGGTCAGGGATGTCGAAGGAATTCCCTTTTGAAATATCTCGAGGGTTTTGTCTATGACACCAGTGTGTGGATTGTGTTTTCGAATCCAAGGGAAGCCAAGAATGACGTCGAAGTTGCCGATGGAGGAAATCTCCAAATCAAGGTGTTTGGAATATGATGGTGGCGCGAAAAGATTGACATCACAATAAGAATTGATGGGGCCGTCTCAGTTGGGTGAGCCATCGACGTTCCGTACGGGTATCGGGGATTCCAGATACTGCCAAGAGAGACTGTTGTTCTCGACGAAAGAGTGATCTATAAAAAGACCAGAAGTGCCAGAATCAATAAGAACATGGACAGGAAACTTTTCGCAAGTATCTATAGTTTCAAGATAAAGTGTGACCGAAAAAGTGTCATTTGAAGAAACTAAAGAGCCTAGACAGCGATAAGAAGATAGTCCATATAAAGAATCGTCCGGTAAATAATCGAAGAAGTCTGAACAAGATGATGTATCTAATGTCCCTCAGATACAAGATTATTAACTAGTTCCACTTTCTGCACACGTGTAAATTTAGACACACCCGATGTCTCATAGAAAGTATTTCCCGAAGGACTTGCTTCTTTCGTCTCTTTTTCATCCTTTGTAATCGCACAAATGGTGCGAGCGCGTTTGTTCTGTCCACAACTGGAGCGATTGCTGCTGCGAGAGGTGGTGGTGGGAGAGAGAGAGGACGAAGAGGTGTGATTAGGGCAAGTGTTAGCCCAATGATCTTTGGAAGCGCATATAATGCACTGTCCAGCAGCCTTTCATTGTGCAGCAATAATGGGGTCAACCGCTTCTGTTTTAATGCGAGAAGTAGATGGTGCGGAAGACGCGGAGGAAGTTGATGGCTTTGACGAAGACGAAGGTTTAGGAGACTCTTTTTTCTTGCCTTCTGCTTTGGTGGACGACTGTATTGTGAGAAGTTCGCGATATTGTCAGTCAAAGCGTTGAGCGTAAGTCTTCCATCCTGCGATCGTGTTTGGCATGATTGCGAGACGATAAATGCTAGTAACAAGTCCTGAATTTAGTCCATCTTTAAATTGACCTATGAGTGCCTCATCATTAAACCCTGTATTCACCTCGTATTCTTCGAACTTGATGATGTATTTGTCGGCTGTAAGCTTTCCTTGCTTGACGTCCTTGATTTTGAGTCGAGCCGTTGCTGCTTTGTCGAGATCTCCGAACGAAGTTTGAACGTCAGTTTTAAATTGATCCCAGGTATATGTGGCCCAATGGATCGACGTTGTCTTGTTCTCTGCCCAAGATAACGCGCTACCAGACTTCATATAAGATAGTCCGAGAATAACTTCCTGCATGCCAGTGTAAGCTTGAGTGTGGAGAAATAGTTCGCACTGATGAAGAAACTTGTTGACATTATCAGATTTACCATTGAAGTCTTCAGGTTTAGCAGGCTTAAGAACTGGAGTGGCAGGAGGGGGAGGAGGAGGGGGAACAGCAGCAGCAGTACGAAGAGTAGTGATTTCAGCATTGGCATTGTTGAGATCCTGCCAAAGGAGGTTGACAGTTTGGATGAGGTTTTGAAGTTCAGTGGCAAGGTCAGCCATTGACAATGAAGAAGAAGGTGGAGGAGGAGGAGGTGAAGGAGGAGGTGGAGGTGGTACTGGACAACGAGATTATGTAGATGGATCTGGGGAAAAACGAGGAGTTGAACCGAAAGTGGTTTGCGAGCGAGTGCGAGGGGGAGCAATGGTGGGCTACGTGCGGTGAAGGAGACTCTAAAACTGTAATGTGATGAGGTTAAGCGAGAAGCTTTACTTCACAAGCGGATAAGAATTTATAAGCTTAACAATCGAAGGTGTTACTTTGGAGTTTGTAAAGCAGGTTGATATGAATTTTAGAGTCTGAGGTACATGCAGTAAACTACAGGCTACTTATATGTGAGTAGAGGAGGGGGCTGTGTACTACAGACAAAGGATAGAATAAAAGGAGTAAAGAGAGGCTATGCGCCTCGGAATGAAGAAGGAAACATATATGGAAAAGAGGGCAGTGCATATAGCATAATAGGAATGAATAAGCGGGAAGGAAAGGCATGGATGAGTCGTATAAGATGACTAAGTGGAAGGGAATGGCATATGTGGTAATACAGATGACAAAGGGGAAGCAGAAGGAAAGGAAAAGAAAGAATAAAAAGTAAAGGAAGGACGGTACCATAACAGCGAAACCCACGACGGGGCTGCTGGGGACATCAAAGATGATGTCCCCTGTGTTTTTATTGACAGTGGAATGCAGGGAGGGTGTTATGGATCGCTAGATCAGCGGGCTCCAGCAACAACCAACTAAACCAAGTTGAGCTCAGACCAGAGGAAACACAGGAGAGATGGTGTATTCATGGTCTACTACTACTATACAGCAAGTAGCAGTCTGGGGAGAGAGGGAGTCTAGGAAAGCGAACCAGGGGGTGGAAACCAGACTAAACATGAGGAAAGGGAAGGGAAAAAGAGGAACAGTTCGAAGATGAAGGTTAAAATACAAAAGAGTTAGGGAATTGCCATGAAAGACAGACTACCGGGTCTGTATGTACAAACCGAGAGAAATGCAAGAACAATAAGGCTGTCCTGCAGATACAGCATGTCCATCAGTGTTTCAGGTAGTGATTGCAAGGAAATGGTTCGGAGCAATCAAGGGTCCAGACCCTGCGCCTCATGGATGCCTCATGGTGAGGAGGTGAAACAATCCATGAGTGGATGCGTCAGCAGGCATATGGTGAACATGAGGCAGCCATGTGGATGTCATGTGGCTGAGTTCCTAGTTTGGGAATGATGAGATTGGTTTGTCTTCCTAATGGTTTGCATTGGCAGTGGATGCCTGGCCAATAGCAGCATACAACTATGAGTATGCGTATGCGGGATCAGGATGGAAAGGTGAACATGATGCTTCATCATTGGAGGCAGGGGAGAAGGTGAATCACTGAATGGGGAAGAACCATGATGGGGGCGATGCAATGAACACTGGTAATCATACACCAGCGACTGTGGTTCCTGCAGTACGATAAGCAAGGGTGCTTCATATAACCCTTCTTGGCTGCAAGGGTGGAGATGCCAATAGAACATATGACAATCATGGCGATGAGCTGGGCATCAAAGGTAACCATGAGGCTCGGGATGATGTGTCGGTCTTCTTCGAAATAGGAAAGTCGATCAGTCATCAGGCACAAGGCTATTCATTCATCTGTGACAGGCACAAGAAAGATCAGTCAGCGGAGAACCAGAGTATTCCGATTGCTGGGTATGATCGGTGGTTGGGTCATGGAGTATTCTTGTCTCCGGGTATGTGCACTGGTCATGGGTTGTGACAAGAATGGAATGGTCGGGTTCAGATTGTATCGTCTTTAGGTTCCTTCAGTAACAGAGTATTGTCCAATGAGAATGTGGGATTGACCCGAGAGTTCAGTAACAAGGTATTGTCCAATCAGAGCGTGGGACTTGGCACATCTTCATGGGAATGTAGAGGTCAATGGGTATCACGTGCTGTCAAAGCAAAAGACAGGGGCAAAGAGGTAAAAATCATAACAGAGGGCCGTGGGGGGCCTTAATGGCACAGGTGAGTACCCGCCCCTTCCTGCTCTTTCCCCCACTCCCTGCTCCTTGTTCGGGGCTGGGAACCCCCCCCACCCCTCTCCTTTCCATTTCCCCCATCCACCTCACTTCACCACCACTTCCCACCACTTCGCCGCCACCCACTCACACACCCCACCCTCCCCCGCTCCCAGCATCCTCCCCTCCCCCTCCCCACCCTCCAGCACCATTTCCCATCAAGGGTGGACCACTCTGTGAAGGTGGGTACCCATTTATCCAGCAGCAGCACCCCATGTGTCCTTCCCCCCCTTTTTATTTTATTTCTCTTTTATTTCATGTATTTCCATGTATATTAGCTTGTATAAAGTATGTACATGAGTAAATATGTCATATATAAAAAATTCCACTTGAAATGACTGCAGGATAGTGAAAAAGTTGAGCTCACTGTTGCAGACAGTGAGCTCAGACAACGGTGGAGAGATCCGAAACAATGCCGCCACTGTTTCTGATGCGAGATCTCATCTCAATACCCTTTTTGGGTGCTTATCTGGTGCTTAACTGTACATAGACTTAGGTGTGGAATTAGTTACAGGTTTACCGCCGGTGTCCAGAAAACACCAAATTTGAGCCTAATTAGGCCTGTCTCAAACACAATGAGACAAGCCTAATAAGGCTCGAATTGTGGGAAGGTCAGGTGTGTATGGTATGCCTAAACCCACCCTTGCCTGAGTTACCAGGAGAGTCCTTGACAAGATTCTGGGTTGGTGTAGCTGACGAGCCTTTACTTGAACCTGGGTGTACTTGACAATTCTTGTCCTTACTATCTCTTCTGGCACAGGAATCATGACGTGCTACAACTCTCTCGACTGTGATGACTTCCGCAGACAGGGGAGGAAGAGGTTTTGCTGTATCTGGATCACATGATGATGCAGAAGCAAATGGGTCGTTGTTGAGAGCAGAAGGCGGAAGGAGGGCAGAAGAATTGAAATTCTTCTGGTGGGCAGTTGATCCTCCCACGGGGACGACTTTTGAGGAGAATGTTTGATCCACAGGCATTTCGTACATGAGATAGTCTGGTTGGGTTGATGGATCTTTGTATGAACAACTCCTGGCGCCAAAGTAGCTCCTCCCGGGTGATAAAGGTCCATCCTTGCGCTTTGGCTGCATGAGACCTTGGTTTGAGATTCAGCAGCAGCAGCAACCTGCTTCATCTGCCACTGGTAAGCAAGCCGCTTCATTTGACACTGCTCCATAGCTGCACACTCTAGATCATCTATACTCCCATTGAACAATGGGGCGTAGGCCGCGAGCCATGGATGTGCCATGACTGCCAGAAGGTCGCACGGCACATCAGCTCTGGGACAAGCATCATTGACAGAAGATCTTGAGCCTCTATAGAGATGTATTCAGGGAAAGATAAGGGGGTATTCACAATGTACTTGTAAAGTAGATTGATGTTATCACCATCAGGGTTGGCTGGATCGTCATCAAAAGGGAGGTAACCAGCCAGCATTGCATATAAAATCACACTGCAGGACCAGATGTCGATGGCTGAACCAACATACAGGCCTTCAGAAATGACGAGTTCTGGGGCGGCATAGCAAGGAGAGCCGCAACTGGCCTGCATGAGGTCATCCGCATGATGCTCAAAATGGTTCCCAAAACCGAAATCGGTGATGATGACATTGTGGTGGCAGTCAAGGAGTAGGTTCTCCAGCTTCAGATCACGGTGAGCTATTTTCTTTTGGTGGATATACCAGACACCAGAGATGAGTTGAGAGAACAATTTTGTGGCATATTTTTCTCGAGTTCCCCACCAGACGCATATTCCAAGATGTACTTGTCAGTTTTGATGACATCGTAGAGGTGAACGATTTGGGGGTCTATACTGATATATCAAAGACCATAATTTGACATGGTGAAAAGCTAATGCACATACACATCATCTCAGTGTCAACCGGCATCCACAACATGGACTTGCGTGACACAGTGAGGATGGTGTATAGTTAGGCTTTGTGTACGCAGATAATTAACCATGCAGTAGCTGTTAGCACCAGTAATAGCGGTGTATACGATTCATGGACACGCACTAATGATCCAGGAAGATACTGTTTTGTTCCGGCTCAGGCATCTCCAATAGTGCACTCACGGGATCTCCATTTACACCCCACCCAGTCAATCAGGACAGGTGAATTTTTAGTCCCGACTTGCTTGAGTGCCTGAATGATCTTTCCAGGTAACACCCTACCACGGCAGCATATAACTTTAAGTTATGTCTACAGTAGTCAAAACTAGGGTTACGAACCCAACGTATGTCTGCTGGTGTCCCTTGATCTCAGCCACATCCATTAACCCTCCCACAGAAAAATGGAAGAACTGCCTCCCAAGGGTCCTAGAGATAGACTTGATAAATGTCTGGCAAACACCTGGTTGGCCAACAAGGCAGATGATCTTGTACTGTACCGTGGAGCTTCCCCATCGTGAGGAATTTGAGGACCCGGTCCTTGATGTCCTTCAGACTAGTGGTCCCCGTCGGGCACAGTTTGTGCATGTGCGATCAGGTAGTTTTCTGGCAAATGCTGGCCCCAGGGAATCTGCAAACAGGTCAGTCTACTCAAAAAAACAAAGAGCAGACAAGTTACCTGTGTGAGCCACTCCATGTAGTGATGTTCACCTCTGATGCGGCAACTACAGCAGGGTTGTGGATGATGACTGCTTTGTAAAGCCAGGGAAGTATGTCCTACACCAACAGGGTGACAATTGGAATACAGTATGGCTTTAATAAGGAATAAAATGCAGGCATGATAACACGGATTCTGAAAGTAATACTGTAGCTCAAGCATGTCTCAAACCCTAAGCGTATTATAAAAGTCCTTCTACAATGAATACCATGCTCTGCGCCTCAAACAACGCACGCAGTCCCATATGGTTCCGACACGATTTTAGTGAGGGCTGCGAAAAATTTGATTGTGAAAATTGCTGGATTTCAAAAAAAATCCCATGCCACACCTTATCTTCCGCAAACTGCTGTCAATAGTAGCAATATGTGCAAATAGGCTGCTCACTGAGGAAACATGTCAGGGGGCTGGTGCTGCCAGTAACTAAAGAATGATCATATGCTGGAGGAGCCTCTGGATACCTTGTCCATGAAGTGACAGGAGGAGGTCCTATTCTTGTCCTTGGATGTAACAGCTCTTGCCCCCCCTTCGATTTCAGCATCATCTGGGTTCACTCTTCCATTCACAACAGTGAACCATTTTGTGCAAAAAGAATATCACTCACTGTCATGAATGTCTTCGAGCAAGGCAGGATGATAATCCGTGTCTAAACAAGACCGGAGGTTGATGTGCATAATTCATGTACACAAAAATATGAACTACACACCAGATGTACTTATCAACATGGTCCCATAGGCCCTCCGCTGTTCTGTACTTGCCTCTGCAAACCATTTACGATGCTCAGAATGGGTCTCAGGAGCGGCTGAGCTCATTGCAGCTTCCATCTCTGTGTCCTCACCTGACGAACTCTCCATCATCCTCGCAGGGTCAGACCTCGCTGCCCTGTGAAGATGTCGCTGTGTTGTAGCAATCCTTTTCTTAAGAATCGCATGCCCTTTCGAGCCTTCCGTTGGTTTTGGTGTCCAGTAGATAAGATCAATGAGGCCCATGCATGCATGCATTAGTGACTAAATGTCTGCTGGGAGGGGGCTACTTTGACTATTCAGCTGCACCTCCTCAAAGTATCGCTGAAACTTGATCTCCGCATTGATGGTGACAAGGAAAACATTAACCTTGTTGTGCTTGGGGTGTTCTTGATTTTCATGATGGAAGGGGGGCAAGCGGGGGCTGTCAGGGTCTGATGATAAGCGCAGACGATGGTCTCTGGATGCAACATAGCTCACACATGTTTCAAAGTTGCGATTATGAATGGTAAGTGTGGCACCGCCAAGAAGGAAATGCTCTGGATAAATAGCAACGAGTTTGTATTCTGGATTCGTAAAGCTTTCAATGGAGAGCTATCAGAGCTTGACAACATCCTGTAAATGCGAAAATTGACTGCTACTCACATTTAAAGAACGTAGATCCACAGAGCCGTCTTTGTTGATTTGTTGCTGTCGAGCATCATTGTTGGATTTCACCATTGCGGTAAGGCTGGCCAGAGTAGAAGCAGAGGGTGCCACAGCAATGAAGCCATAAAGGTCGAGTGAGGTGTGCAGGAATGCCTCCACTTTTCAACATTAGTGGCGTCGCGTAAAATATAACCATCAGACTTACAGTAAGCAAGATTAGATGGGTCATCCAGTGTAAAATTTGCAATAGGAATGATGCCTAAATTGCTTATAATGTCATGCTATAAGTAGGAGAGCTAATCGGATGTGGTTAAATAATCCTGACAAATTTTGACTTACAACTGGCCCGGGGTCACCCTTGCGAACAGCGCTAACAAAATGGGTCAACTGATGAGTGTACTTTGCGGCCTTGGTCACCATGCAACCCTCTTTGATAGGCACACCGGCGCCAATCCCTCTGTTGGCCAAGCAGGATGATGCGCTCGAGACTGAGCGTGGTGCATGTTTGATGGCAGGGAGGTTGAAGTCGTCGAGAGATGGGACAAAGGCAAATGTTTTGACAGTAAGACAATTCTTTGTGGTTATCAGGGACATGCTAAGTGGACGTCCGAAAGTACTTGTGGCCCTGGACAAACTTGAGTTCCTTTCGCTCGTCGCTAAAATTACTCAAGAAATAGAGAATCACACCAGGCTAAATGATAAAACTCTAGCAGAATTCGTGATCAATGTTCAATCTCCATGACCAATCGAAGACGTTTACAGAGCCTGAGTTCCAGCAACAACTCAAGGTGGTCAGCGCCGATTTTCCTGAATCTTTCGTTCAGAACATGGACCACCTGATTCTCAGGATGCACAAGTTTAAGGAAAAGGAAAAGACTGATTCAGATGAGGCGGGATATGACATTGCTCAGAGTGAGAGGAAGCGGATGTTTCCAAGCCAGATCAAGAGTGGGGTGCTTCAGTTACCAAGGATTTGATCTTGAAGGAGGTCGATGATTTGGTGTCTCAGTTTGAGAGTGCCACAAAGAAGCCAAGGGTTCAACGGTCAGGACTCAGAGGATGTCCCATGAAATGTATGTGACAGTCCATCTCACTCCCACCTCATCTTGGTTTGGACTCTTCACAACTTGGAAATGGATCCGAGGAATGGTCGCCACGATCACACATGACGATCACAAGATCTACGAACTCCTCTCTGTAATGACGTATCTGGTTACACATATCGGCATCATCACATACCGCATGTGTGTCAATGCATCTGGTGGCAGCGAGTTCAAGATCACTATTATTAGTGACAACGTCCTGTGGATCACTGACAATGGCAAGACTGTACTCTGGACGGTATACAATGGCAATGGCCAGTTCCAGATATTGGTGAGGACCTCGACCATTGTTGGCAGCGACAAGTTTACAGAGGTCATTGTCATTGATTCTTCGAACACCATCTCGCTCCTCACAAATGGTGTATATCTATACACTAATACAGCCCACCCTAAGGCTTGAATTCTGTGCAGCACGATATCAGCAATGTTTGAATCTTGGCACTGCACAGTCGTTTTGTCTACCTAGGAGATATGGGAAATCTTGATAAAGCTATAACCAATCTCCAAAGCGCAGTGGAACGAACTGGCGATGACAACCTGAACAAGCCTTTGTGTCTCTACAACCTGGGCATGGCGCAACAATCTCACTTCCAGAGCCTTGGTAGCTTTGAAAATATCTATGCTGCAATTGCCAGTCATCAAAGGGCTGTTGATCTCATCCCTGACGATCATCCCATGAAGTCTGCATATCTAGTGAGCCTCACTGCCTCTTGAACTTTCCTTTCGCAGAATGATGCTGGAATAGAGGGTCAGGCTTGTACAGCCCTGCTACTGTAAGATATTGAGAAGGATCAACTGAGTATTCTGTAATATAACAGCACTCCGCTGCCAGGTTGAGTGTATCTATGCATACATCGTCATTGAAATATCACGACAGGTGCTGTTTGTTATAGGTGTATGCTTTTCCGAGCAGTGCTGTTCATTACAAACTTGCCATTGTTGTCGCATCAGCCATTGACACCATTTACATATGCGCTCACCCATGGCACCACAGACAATAGATCAACACCATCACAGACCACTGTCATGATGATCAATCCTCTAGGTCAATATGTGCTCAAGTTTGAGCAATAACATTTTATACAACATGTACCGTGCCTGATGGAACCCTCCTCCTGGGGTTATGGTCAACTCTGCGCGACAAGGCCTTGAGGAGCCTGCTTTGACAGCTCTTTCCAGACGATTTGTGATGTACATATCCAGCCCAGACTTCTCAATATGTTGACCCCATAGCCATGTAAGGAACATGATTCGGTAAAGGCGTCTTGGAAGTTCAACCACGCCAGTGGACTTAACGAAAATTGGACGTGTCAGTCACGTGTCAAATGTCTTTGAACTTTTCCATGCTCCATTGATCCCCTCCCTGCCTGGCCATTCTCTTGCCAGGCCTTCCAAAACCCCTGCCATTCTGGGATGCATCCCCATTCAGGTCCTGTCTTGCGAGTCTTCCCCAGTCCGGCGCTCTCTTGCCTCACCATTGCTTGCCAGTTGGATGGGTCTGCGCTTTCGCCAATGTCTGAGGTCAACAGGTCACAGAGGTCCAAAATCGACATCTTGAAAGGCATGGGACTCCTTTCCTGTCCCTCACCTACACCACCACTACAGTCTACAGAGGTAGGATTAACAATTCTGTCATTTGAACCAACCATTTTTTCAAGTCATGATAATCACTCACCGCCTTTCAGCCATTTTCAGCAGGTTGGCATCATCCTGTCTGTTCTCTTCTTCGACTGGCGCCAATCCGACATCAGTGTGTGCATTTTGATCACTATCAAGAACAAATGCAGCGATGCAATACATGATTGCGCTGTATTAGGCAGTGGGACCCCTATGAGAGGTCATGCTGGTCAAATTTAACTGAAAACCTCTCAGCTTTCCCTAGGGATCCTCAGCTTTCCCTAGGGATCCTTGGCTATTTATAGGGATCCTCAGCCAACCTGACACTAAGCACTAATGTGAGAAGAAGGATGATAATAAAGGACAACAAAACAAGAGGGATCACTTTGAAAGGAGGTATGACAATGGGCCATGGCAGGAATGGACTTTCCATGCCCCTGCTGATAGTAGTCTCCTAGGAAAGAAGAAGGACTGGGTACAAGAGTTACTACTACTGTGATTCTTGGAATGAGATGGTGCCCATCCCTGCTGAATTTATTGTTTGCAAGCCTGCTGAAGAGGATGACCATTGATAATGGTATGTAATTTCTTGGACTTTTGTACATTCATGTATCTACTGTAGTATCTGCCCATGTAACTGCCCACTTTAGGTGGGTCTTGGGGTCCTGGTAGGCTGAGGACAAAATAAAGACTTTATTGGAAGTTGAGATTCAACATCATTTCTAAATCAGCTGTAATATGGATTGGGGCAAGGATATAAGGATGGGTGCAAATGCTGGTGACTATATATATCCCATACTGGTCATATCATAGAATGCAAGCCAGGCCCCAGAATTGTACAGTCAAGGATTTCTGCCACAACAACTTGGTCTCTGTCATCAAGGAGAAAGCATTGGGGCTGGGGGAATGCCATCAGTTTCACTTTGAACTGTATGAGCTGCACTTGCAACACAATAACAATGTTGAGTGCAAGGCAAACTATACACTTTACCTGCCTTGATTGACATCCTCTGAGGTTGCAAGACTCACCTGGATGCAATCTCTCTGAGTGGTTGCTGCTCTAATGTTCTGGTCCAATGCCACCCAGCTCACTACTTTTGGCAATGCCAAGCTTTGCCCACTTTACATGTTGTTTTCTTTGAAAATGATTCAATTAGTGCACTCAAAATTCAGTTCAGACCTGATCTGAACTTGGTTCAAACTCAGACCCTAGGCTGACCTGAACTGAAAATTTTGGGGTTCAATTCCAAAATTTAGCTGGACTGAACTCCAAGTTCAGTTCAGAGTGCACAAAAGAAGAGTCTGAACTGGACTGAACTGAACTTTGGATGCACTAGATTCAATGAATTTCTGGTGTGTGTGAGCTGACATGGGTGAGGCATGGAGGCTTTAGGCATGGTCAAAAACTGAAGTGGAGAGCAAATCTTGGATGTTGAAAAACTGAGGGGGGGATGGATTGGGAGCCCTGTTGTCTTGTTTTCAATGTGAACAAGGTGCATGGGGTGTACTTGAGCCAGGGGTTGTTAAGATCTATCTGGGAGAGTGGCCTGGATGTTGAAAATCAAGAGAAATGAAGAAAAACAAAAAATAAAAAATAAAAATAAAACAAGATGAAAAATGAAGTATGTACAGTGTCATGCTCACAAGCAGGCCCTTCCTGATGCTAGTGTCTTCTTCAAGTTGTAGTCACTGGACAGAGGATTTACTGATGAAAATGTAATGTGGGGTAGGGTGTAATAATCTTAGCCATCTTTTCCCTTGCCAGCCACACTATGCCATCACTTATCCAAAGTGTGACCAGGCAACTGAGGTTGATAATGTTGGGTGTGAGACAGGCCAGCCAACATGAGCTGAGAAATTGCTATTGTTAGGTACTTGACAGAGCAACTAAGGAGTGTAATATATGTGTTGTGTCAGATGAGTGGGCTGAGATTGGCTGGGTTCATTGTCACTCAACAAACTGGGTGCCTTGGAAACTTCTTTTACTGTTGTTATTGGTGGAATTTCCATGACCAATACACCAGCTGATGGTACCACTGTACAACCGAATAAAGTTGGAAGCTTTACTTCACAAAAGACAGTGTAAGGAGAATGACTTAATTTCTGAAAGCAATACAATCAAAGACTTCTGAATACAGTATGAGTTTATACAAAATTTCTACAGTATATGTGGAAAGTAAACTACTGATAATGAAAAGAAAGAAAACTATGCTCTTTTATTGTTGTTATTGGTGGAATTACAGATTATTTTCTTTGGATAGCTGAGGATTCCTGGGGAGCAGAGGATCCCTAGGGAAGGCCAAGGATCAGTAGGGAAAGTGGAGGATCCCTAGAGAAGGCCAAGGATCCCTAGGGAAGGCCAAGGATCAGTAGGGAAAGTGGAGGATCCCTAGAGAAGGCCAAGGATCCCTAGGGAAGGCCAAGGATCAGTAGGGAAAGTGGAGGATCCCTAGAGAAGGCCAAGGATCCCTAGGGAAGGCCAAGGATCCCTAGGGAAAGTGGAGGATCCCTAGAGAAGGCCAAGGATCCCTAGGGAAAGCCAAGGATCCCTAGGGAAGGCCAAGGATCCCTAGGGAAAGCTGAGGGGTTTTCAGTTAAATTTGACCAGCATGACCTCTCATAGACCCCAACACCAAGCCAGTGACCTCTGGCACTTGAGAAAGTGTTGACAGTTATTGTCGGTTGACTAGTTACGGTCATTTGACCAAGAGCTTGAGGGATTGCGAGCGATGGAGAGGTGAGATTCTGAAAGATCGGCAGGAAGGTGTCAAAAGTCCAAGACTGTACGATTCCATCCTGTATTATTCTGCCATCCGGTGTTAATTTGGAGAATATTTCAGCAGCTGGTCTTACCGACTACGAAGTTCGCGATTTGAATGACGAGATCAATAAATTGATACGGGAGAAACGGCATTGGGAGAATCAAATCGTTGCTTGGTGGCGCCAATTACCGGCGCAATGTAGCGATGCTGGACGATGGGAAGGAGGTTCCAGGAACGAAAGGATACAAGCGAGTCGAAATTTCTATTTTCTGTGACCATTTAATTATTTCTTTCCTAACAATCATCCAGATACTTTGGCCGAGCAAAGGATCTACCCGGCGTCAAAGAACTTTTCCAGAGTCGAAAACAGGAAGAGGAAGAAGAAACCCAGGCGCTTTCCTTCTATAAAAAGTTCCTCAATCAAGGACCAGCGTATTATGGGGACCTTGATGAGATCGACGGACACTTGTTGGAGTCTGAGATGGAGGGCGAGGAAAGAAGGTGCGTTGTGGTTATTACTCCACTGGATAGGTTTTTGACCGTGCCCTTACAACTTGGGTCTCCAGAATGGAACGATGCCTATTCGAATCTGCGCGAGGCTTTGGGACTACCGACAGATGACCCCACACCAAAAATGCCCCGCCACTCTCGCACCTCGCCAACGCTGCTCCCGCCAGGACTCCTGCCGCCGACAACGGCAACGCTCCATACAAAACGAAAAAATCCAGATGATGAAGGAAACGTTGAAATGTCTACAGAGTAGACCTCGGAGAACGACCTTGCAAAACGCTCCAAAACACAAGCAGATACCGCAGTCGTCACCGCCGTCGACACCAATAGTGCTTCGGACAATCTCATGCAGAACGCCCACGCCGCCGCGGCTTATATCAGTTTTTTGGACCCGGAGAACTTACTCCCACCGAAGTTGCCGACGAGGGAGGAGATGGAAGAAGTTTTGCTCGGTCTACGGAAGAAAGTGCTCTTGGAGGAGTATTTTGGTGAAGGGGATGAGAAGGTATGATGACCGTTGCGTAGTGTCGATCAAGCATAGATATTATGTCCTCTTCACTTGAGACATTGCGCAAGTGCGGATGCTTGTGGAGGGGTGACGTGAAATAGTCCAACAAGTTGCTGGTGGATGGCAGACTGAAATTCAGAGTGTCGTCAATACTTTGTCGCAAGGACCAGCGCTTGCCAATGTCTGGTCTAATCATGAGTAGGATTGACCAACTTGTAAATAAATTCCGGAACTCAGAGCGGAACAACCACAATATTATTTAATATGTGCGGGCCCGCCAAATTCAACCAACTCGATGTGACTCTGAGTCTGTCAACATTTACTGACTTGTCTAGGCACTGGATGGCGATGTTCATAAAAGGGCCTTCTAGTGCTGCAATTATTTGAATCAAGACAACAGTATTACCATCGATTTGCCTCAGCCAATGGCGACCTCAGAACAACTCACATCCCACGCTGTGGCACTGGTGATCCTACCGCCCCCTCATATTGCTGCAGTAGTCGACACTCTGCGCTCTGCCAACGACAAAGCCTGGCCAAGATGGTCGGCGCATGTGAGTTATACGACGACGCACGTCATGATTTACTCAACCTCACTCGATTACAGATAACTGTCCTCTTCCCGTTCGGGGTCGTTGAGCACCTCTCAGAAGTCGTTGAAACCCTCCGTTTAGATTTGGCCAGCTGCGAACCTTTTCGAATAAAACTAGACAAAGTCGCTCGGTTCTCTACACGCAATTATGAAACAGTGCATCTTGGTACGTCCAGCCCGACCCAGGCTCAAGCACTATGGCGCTCCGTAATCAAAGCCATGAGTTACAACACAAATGGCAGGCCTTACGTCCCCCACATGACCCTCGGGCAGACTGCACGCAACCCCGACTCTATCGCCTTCCTCACAGACAAGGGCAACAAGCTTCTCGACCGGCATGAATTCAGTTGGCTTGTTGATAGCGTTGCATTGCTCCGGAAACGTGAGGATAAAGGGGGAGTGATGGAGGTGTACGCGCAGATTCCTATTGGGCCGCACGATAACTTCATTCCGAGGGACCATACCCTTCTGAGGACGTCAGCCTACCACTTTGACGGTGCTCGCTGGATACCGAAAACGCCAACCCCTCCCACGTTACCCTTGACGTCAATCATTGTAGCAACATATAACCTTCTGCACGACTCTGCCTTTCCATTCTCATCCCGCCTTCCTTATGTCCTGGATGCCATCCTCGAGTCTAATGCGGATATCATATGCCTGCAAGAATCGACGGACGAATCGATTTCTCTCATTTTGCAAGATGAACGAATCCATCTGAGGTTCCCATGGTGTAGTCGACATGAAATGGCCGTGATGGAAAGTGAGCGAAATGTGATCATGCTGGCCAAGGAAGAATTTGGGTTTGAGTGGGTGAGGCTGGAGCTTGGTGGGAAGCACAAGGCATGTGTTATTGCCCGTCTTTCAGATTCACAACACGACAAGTCAATCGTTGTTGCTGGCATACACCTCACCGCTGGCCGTACCCCTCTGATTTTCGACAAAAAACGTGATGAAATGGCCAAGCTTTTGACATACCTCGATCACCACCACAGGGAAGATGATTGGATTGTCATTGGCGATGTCAACTGGCCTTCAGACGAGGACTTACCCAGAAAGGATATCCTCGTGGACGTTTGGGCCGAGACGAAGGGAGAAGGCGGAGCGACATATGATCCGGCTTGCAATCCACTTGCTGCTGCTACCGCTAGAGAGTGTCGGACACCGGAAAGGTATGATAGAGTGTTTGTAAAGAAGCACAGCCGATTGGTACTAGGTCAGGAGGGGATGGAGCTGTTCGGTATGCCTGGGAGAGAAGGTCGAGTGGGGAGTGACCATTGGGGGTTGAGGGCTGCTTTCCAGATCAGCGATAGTCGAGCAACTCGAGCAAACGATACCAAGACCTCAAGTACGCCTGCATTTGTTCCCACCCTCAATATCTTGCCCACCAGCTTGAGTGACGATCAGCTACATGAGCTTTGCGCTGAGAAGGGTTGTTTCCCATCGGAAGCGCGGAGTAACGAACTTCAAAATGCAGTGGATACCCTTCGTGACTTTTTGACAAATACATCCTCTCCACAGAATGTCACTGCCACCCCTCCCTCCATCGTTCGACTCGTCGTTGCACCGGTTGGAAGTTTCGCAATGGGGTACCACACACCTAACAGCGACGTCGACTGTGTAGTGATTGGGAATATCAGCCCTCAAACTTTTTGGAGTTTGGTACGCTGGAAAATACATGTCGCCGGCAGTCTTGGGCGTGTCAAGTTAAGACGGTTTGTCAAGGATGCCTTGGTACAAATGATGGAGCTAGAGGTTGATGGCATCAAGGTTGATCTACAATACTGTCCTGCTGCCAAATTGGTCGAATGGTATGTTTTTGGATTATTATTATTATTATTATATTCTTTTCTGTAGCATTTACAATTCGTCACTGTCTACTTAGCTGGGACGACCTTCCTAACATTCCTCGCTCTTCCCCACTCTTCTCCCTGCCGGCGCCCGCTCTCCGGACTCTAAATGCACACAGAGACGCCCTCGTCCTTCTTGAAAACCTACCATCCCCAGACACATTCCGCCTCGCACATCGTGCACTCAGGCTTTTCATATCTCATCGTGGCATTATCGGTGCCCGATTCGGCTTCCTTGGTGGCTTTCATCTTGCGTTTCTCCTTGCACGACTCTGTATTCAAGTCTCACCATCCGCTACCGCTGCACAGCTCATCCGGATGTTCTTCCACGTATACGCTCGATGGGATTGGGAGCGCGAGGCAGTCACCGTCCCGATACTTGGTGTAGACGGTGTCGGGATCGGTGGCTATCGCAGGTCTAAACGTGAGCCAATGGTCGTTCTATCGATGGAAAAGCCACAGGTGAATATGACTGTCAACGCGAATCCGAATTCTCTCCAGATTATGGAGAGCGTGTTTGCAGCTGCTGATCGCGCGTGCGAGGAGGGCTTATCTTGGAGGGAGATATGTAGAGACATAAAGGGCGATCTGCCATTTAGGCGATTCATTCAAGACCACAAGGCTTTTATTAAGATTGAAGTTAACTATTGGGGGAGCAATTGCATGAAGGGTAGGGCATTGATTGGATGGCTGGAGAGTCGCTTCGTCGGTGTGAGTTTGCTTTTCATCTGACCGGTAGTGTTTCTAAATATCAGTCGCAGTTGCTCGTCGAACTACACCTAAACGCGCCGACTGTTCGCGCTCATTTGTGGCCTGCGCGTTTTGCTGACGGGAGCACCTTTGACGATCGCAGCTTGAATGGTTTCTACCTGATTGGTCTCTCTTCCTTGACTGGTCCTGTTCCAAAATCAGATGAAGAAAAGCAGCTTGTCCGTGAAGCCAATTCAAACATCAAAAGTGCTGTCACGGGTACACTTCGTGTATTCGAATCCGATATTCATTCCAATGCCCGGTTTTATGACGCAGATGAGATGTTTGTTTGTGTGGCAAAGGTCGCAGCTTCGCAGCTTCCTTCTACGGTTGTTCTGGATTCCTATCAATGGCCAGATGGAGGTTTCGATGACGAGGGCGAAGACAAGGACTTGATTGACAATGGCGCTCTGGATGACCCGGAAGGAGATATGCCGCCGACTTTGTCATCGGCGCTGAAGAAGCAGGAACCGATGCCGTCTCTACCTGCTGCAAAGTTGCGGACGTCGATTGACGTTTACAATCGTCTAATGTGGGATCCTGCCTTGTCAAAGGAGGACTACCTCATTGGCTACGAAGACCGTTTCAAGGGCGTCAAGGAAACATCACTGACATCTTGGAAGCGTGAAGTAGAGGATGAAGCTTTCGTGCGTGTTTTCTCTTAGCTTTTTTCTTCTTATTCGGTAATCCTAAATCGATGTTTTTCTTTGTTGTAAATGCGCCGTGCAGATTCCTTTCCACCGTGTTGTTCACTTCCGGCGGAAGACCGACAACGTTATTGTGTGGGATAGGAAAACCAAGATAGACCTTGTGTTCGGGAGTGGCGTCAATGTTCGTTCGACCACTGAGCAATAATCTTATATACAGAATTTGATACAGGGAATATCAGCGTGTTACATTTCCACGACAAGTGACGTCGACGCGAGGTCTGATAATAATGTATGATGTTTTAATTGCCCCCTCTCGTCCTGTGATACCTCACTCCAAAATCCGTGTTCTTCAGAAGTGAATATAATCTCATTTGGTCCCTTGTAGACCTATCACATACACATGAGCCCCACGATCACCGTTATGGTTGCGTTTACTATGTTGTTCAATATTTACTTTACAGCCGTTTCTGATGATCTTGGCACTAACTGAAATTTTTTGAGTTTAAGAAATTTTCAAATGATTAAGCAGTAACTTGTGAAATACTGCACAGATTACTATGGTTATAGAGGGAAAGTTGTACTATTTCTGAATGGCTATCAGCTCCTGTAATTACATTGGGATAAAATTTAGTGGATGATGAGCTATAGATAATATAAGGAGTAAACTACTCCTTTTTGACATCTAAAATGATATTTTCAAAAGATGGCATCAAATGAGCTCCTATGAAGAGAATTGCAGGGAGAAAGTTGTTCATTTTTTCAAGGGCTAGAAGTACATATACAGTGTTTTTCTTTATTTCTGTTCTTTGAGCCACTATTACATCTGTATTATGTTTGTTTACATTGAAATCAAGTACGCAAAAATCATGAATATTAGCTCAAAGAACAAAAATAAAGAAAAACACGATATGTGTATATCTAGCCCTTGAAAAAATGAACAACTTTCTCCCTGCAATTCTCTTCATAGGAGCTCATTTGATGCCATCTTTTGAAAATATCATTTTAGATGTCAAAAAGGAGTAGTTTACTCCTTATTTTATCTATAGCTCATCATCCACTAAATTTTATCCCAATGTAATTACAGGAGCTGATAGCCATTCAGAAATAGTACAACTTTCCCTCTATAACCATAGTAATCTGTGCAGTATTTCACAAGTTACTGCTTACAGCATATTTCAAAAACCTTGTCAGTAAGAAAAAGAAAAAAAAACTGAGGCAGCTTACAAAGCTGCTCAGCCACTTCCAGGCAACTGTGGCTGAAGCTCTTAAGTGACAAAAACAACTGTTCTCAAGCAAGAACAAGAGTAATTGAGCTTGAGGGCATCAATCCCAGTTGGGTGAGGATGCATTACACCATTTTAGAATATTTTCTGTGTACATAAGATAGGCTTCATCCATAACCTGCTACTATCACGTGACCAAACGTGACAAAGGGTGATGAATTTGTATTTTTAACAAGGATATTCCTGAGAGCGATAAATAGAAAATGTGCGCCCATAGCCTTTTCTGAATGGTTAAAATATACATTTCTATGGGAACAGTTTTTTTAAAAATCACATGAATAAAATCTAGTGTCATATTTACAAATGATGCATGTTAATGTACATTAATATATTGAATTGGACGCATCGAGACGCGTCTTACCCAGCAAAGATGCCAGGTTTTGGCAAGAAAAGGTTACCCACATTTCAAATCTCGGATCTCATGTCAAGTCTAGGAAGATCAGCATTATCAAGAGAGTTGTCGCAAAAGAAGACAAAGAGAATGTACGTACTCCAGGAGCTGTGATAAATCCTGTCTGACTAGCCAAAGGACCCCCCCGAGGAGGCACCAAGTGATCAAAAGTCCTTTGGATCAAGCATATCAGTGCAGCATATAGTCTGAGTGTAGTTAAATATCTACTGTTGCTTAATACCGGTGCACTCAATTCACGAGATGTCACGCTTTTGTCACATCACATGATAGTGGTGGGTTATGGATGAAGCCTATCTTAAGTGCAAGTGGGTGTTGTCAGATGATTATCAGAGATATATTTCAGTCATGTATCAATTTGGATACCATTACTCACTCAAATAATACTGAAATTATTCCAAGTAAATTCAAAGCATTTATAATAACTATACATTTGTTTAAGAATTTTTGGGATGCTCTCTAAGCTCACCATAAATCTTTTATACAATTCATCCAGGGAGATTTCCTTTTTTGGGTGAGCAAAATGGTTTCTCATTAGAATTATCTGATGTACACAGAAAATATTCTAAAGTGGTGTAATGCATCCTCACCCAACTGGGGTTGATGCCCTCAAGCTCAATTACTCCTGTTCTTGCTTGAGAACAGTTGTTAAGAGCTTCAGCCACAGTTGCCCAGAAGTGGCTGAGCAGCTTTGTAAGCTGCCTCGGTTTTTTTTTTTGCTTACTGACAAGGTTTTTGAAATACACTGTAATCACTTGAAAATTTCTTAAACTCAAAATTTTTCAGTTAGTGCCAAGATCATTAGAAACAGCTGTAATTACATGAAAGAAAGAAAGGGGAAACAAACTCTTCTTCACAGAAGTTGAACATTGATTTGCATTAGCTGAGCATGATCCTGACCATCAGTATCGTTCCATTGGATTTTGGAGTGCAGCATCCCCCATCCTCTTGATCCCTAAGCCAATTGGAATTTTTACCATACCAGGGGGTAGTGGGTCTAGTATCAGTGTTGGCCTGAAGCGGTGTCTCTCCACTCCTTTCTTGGGTACATAGTGTGCAAGCTTGCTGACCTTCAGCCTTTCAATCTTTGTAGTTTGGATGGAGGCGACAAAGGAATTGCACTGGTCTAGAGCTGCCAACAATTGAATCATTAGTAAAACAACAGTTGGATTTGAAAGAACTCATGTATGACATATTCAGTTCCCCTGTAGTCAAGCACCAGACCATGGATCTTCTCCATTATTCCAACATCTTCTGACCTCCACAAGATGACAGCAATACCACCAATGAGAAACTCTTCAAGCAGCCAGCCAGACTCTCCATTGAAAAAAACATCTTTACCACCACATCCAGCAGGCATGATTTGAGGGCCAAATACCAGTTTCGTGAGATGGTGACAAAGCTCATGAAGTATGGTCACCATAAGGATTGCTGTCAGCCTAGTGGTTAAAGTACCATCCTATTAATGTTGTCAAAAATAAGTACCCAATCAATCAAATATTTCTTACCACAGTAGCCTCCAAAACTCTGACTAAGTCAGGATTAAGCTCCACCTGGTTCAAAGCTACATTCTTGACCACCCTTCCCCAATGGACATCACCAGAACCTCTGGTTTGCAATGGTACAAAGGTTGGCCAGCATGACTCAAAATGACTCTTGACTTCATCTGCACTGAGTGAGAGGTTGCCATGTGTACCAGCACGACTTTTATGGAAAACATGACAAACTTGGCGGTAGGTGTCCAGAGTTTCAGAGGAATGGAGAATATGTCCATGGATGTGGTGGAGAAGCCCCTGGAGTCGTGGGCATTTGCTGAAGTCAGGGGGTGGATGCGTAGTAAGAGCCTGTTCAGTAACCCGTAACGTTCAAACGTAACGTTAATCTGAGCTGTACAGCTCGGGTCTAACCGATTCTGAGTTTCAATATACAAAACTGTCTGGATTAGGAAAGTGATCAATATGGATCACCGCAGGATTGCCCTACAGCAAATCTTGGGGCGAACTCGCCGTCAAAGAGCTCAAATGCATCGCCGCATTGTTGTCGCAGTCATCTTTCTTCTTGAAGCACTCTCCCGTCACCTTACTTCTTTCCACAACCGTCAGCCATTCCACACATCTGCGCTTACTGGACATGCTTGGGTTCATGAACTGCTCAATGGCCATCCAGGCCGTATACGCATCTCTCTAGGTGTCAGCAAGGAGGTCTTTCGCAACCTGGTACACACTGTACGGCAGATGGGGTTGTCGGATTCAAGGCATATCACATTAGAAGAACAGCTAGCAATCTTTCTACATTGCTGTGTGACTGGTTTGACAATCAGGCATCTGGCCGAGCGTTTCCAACGGTCAAACGAAACCATTTCAGTGTAAGTACATGCAGGTCTGAACAAATTGGTTGTCTAATCTAACCGTGACTGTATTGTCAGCTATTTCAAGGGTTTTCTCGTTTTCTTTTCACAGTTTCCTTTCTACACTACCTATGTACGCCAGCCCACAGCAAACGACCCTTGCCCGATGAAGATCCAATCAAGTGGCAAATATTTTCCCTTTTTCAAGGATGCGATCGGTGCTATTGATGGGAGCCATATCCCCGTCTCGCCACCTGCCAACATTCGTGGTCAGTTTCGTAATCGCAAGGGATTTGTGTCCCAGAATGTCCTCTTCACATCATCGTTTGATATGCGATTCAACTATGTACTTACAGGCTGGGAAGGGAGTGCCAGCAATGCTAGGGTATATGAGGATGCACGAAGCAAGCATCTTCGGATTCCTGAGGGAAAATACTTACTTGCCGATGCTGGGTACCCACTTCTCCACCACGAATTATTGACACCCTATAGGGGCATTTGCTATCACCTTCGAGAATGGAGTCAGGGCAATCTACGGTATATTTTTTTATGCTTTTTCTTACATATAGCTAACAAAAATAAAAAATAAAGGCCACAAACGAAAGAAGAGCTCTTCAATCTTCGACACGCAAGTCTCCGCAATGTCATCGAACGAATATTTGGTGTTCTCAAATGCCGCTGGAAGATTTTGCAATCAGCACCCGAATATAACATGAAAATGCAGGTTCGCATACCCCGGGCACTTGCAGCACTTCATGATTTCATTCGTTTGCATGATTTTGATGATGACGAGAAAGCTGGTGATGGGGATGATGAAGATGACAGCTCAGGGCCATCTGGTGGAGTCTTGCTGGCTGAAGACGCCGACGGTGGTGCAAAAGCTTGGCAAGATGAAATTGCGCATGAAATGTGGATTGATTACCTACGATACAGGCAGGAGCAAGGGTTGAACAATGCAGATGATGACGATATCGATGGTGAAGAGTCGCAGGGAGAGGGAGCAGATGCAGAAGACTAAAGTTTCGGTCACAGCGTAGTTTTTTTTTTGTTTCTTGTATCAGGCCCCCTTGTTATGTTGAATTGATATGCGTTCAGTTGCATTGGCAGTTGACAAGATAATTCCATTACAATACAAGTACAGACGCAAGACGAATACATGGCAATGAAATACAAAGTCGACGACGAAGAATATGAGTACGACCTCACCTAACCTCCACGAGAGCTTCCCCCACTTAGTATGCCCTTCACCCAGTGTCAGTGAGTTTCCTCATTCTCGATCGCAAGGTAAAGATTTGCAAGATTGGGCTTTTCTGCAAAGATGTTGATAAGCTCGAGTTGATCATTTAGATCAATGTTGCTCTTTGTCAATGCGGAAACAGCATCTGCGCTCTGCTTTGTTAGCGTGTCAGTGACAAGAACTTCTTGTGGTTGGAAGCTTTGTTTGAAGGAATCCGTGAGGTTGTCGATTGCATCGCCGATAACGGCAGAGGTTGAGACTTTGGAGCGGGTGGAGAGGGAGCTAAGAGATCGGATGGATTTCCTGTCGGATGGTGAAGATGCAGCATCCTGGACGGCTGAAATTTTTCGCTTGCCAGCACTAGATGTAGAGGGTGTAGGTGTAGGAAGGGGCGGAGTGGTCGTATCATCATCGGGGGTTGTGACAACGACTTTGGGTTCACCATCATCAAGCCCGTCATCCTCATCATCCCCAAGACCATCCACGGCAAAACTACCCCTCGCCGCTGAAGGCATGAGAGTCTCAACTTTGTTGAGCCATATCCAGCCCGATGTCTTGAAAGGCCTCATAAGTGTATGGTTAGTAGTCTGTAAAATTGTTTCAAAAGGTGATTAAATGAGAATTACGGTCAGATTTACCTTTACTGCAACGAAGGCATCCCATGCGTTCTCCTCAGCAGGTGTACTGATATTCGCACCCTTATCATCATCCCAGGAGAATCCAGAGAGAGATTTATAATATTGAATGGCATTGTACGTCGCTTTCAACTGAATTGGTTGAGAACATTGCCATTTAGGTAATAGAACACACTCACCCTGGTCCATTTGGTCTTGCACTTCTCGCCGGTTTTTGCAGGCCCCGTTTTTGTGTGTTGCACAAGAGATTCAGCTGCTCCATTGAAAGTAGCATCCTTGAAATTGTTTCCATCTCCAGCCTCACTTCGGTGTGCAATAAGATACTCGATAAGACAAAGGGTTTCTTCATCATTCCACACTGCTCGTTTGGTGGTGTCCTTCTCTTTTCCCTTGTCCTTTTTGGCAGCCATGAGGAAGTACTGGGTGAGGAGGGAGACAAGCTGCACTATGGAAGTTCGGATGCGATGTCTGCAGTGAGCAACGTTTGCTGAAGCCACAGAATCCATCTTATCGATACTGACGAAGTATTTTACATTGAAACTCAGCAAGTTCGCCGCTCGGTTAGACCCGAGCTGTACAGCTCAGATTAACGTTACGTTTGAACGTTACGGGTTACCGAACAGGCTCTTAGTAATAGGCCTTGGGTTTGGGCTCTGACCAATAAGCCACAGAAGAAAGGTTACTATGATGACTATAGCAGTGGGAACAACAGTATTGAGAGCGATAGAAATGACAGCCATGATGGTAGTCATAACAGCAGTTGCAACAGCCGCAGCCTGGCGATAAGGCGTTGCCATTGTCGACTTTCAGCAATCTTTGAGTAAACGCAAGAATGTAACCAGCAGTCTGGTCACGGGTTACGGCGCTTCGCCGTGGACCTCTCATCGTCTCGCACAGTGTAGAGGCCTCCTTGATTTCCATCCTGTCCCGGGCCCAAACCAGCTGGAAGGTGCGGAAGAGGACCTGTCCACGATCACTACTCCTTGCTCCTCCCAGACTCCTTTCAGCATAGCTTCTCGTCGTCCTCAGTCCCTCGCTATCTATGGCAAAAATAAAGTATTTCATGTATTGACGATACTTTGAATTTCGGTCTGCCGTCACCCCTCCACAAGCATCCGCACTTGCGCAATGTCTCAAGTGAAGAGGACATAATATCTATGCTTGATCGACACTACGCAACGGTCATCATATCTTCTCATCCCCTTCACCAAAATACTCCTCCAAGAGCACTTTCTTCCGTAGACCGAGCAAAACTTCTTCCATCTCCTCCCTCGTCGGCAACTTCGGTGGGAGTAAGTTCTCCGGGTCCAAAAAACTGATATAAGCCGCGGCGGCGTGGGCGTTCTGCATGAGATTGTCCGAAGCACTATTGGTGTCGACGGCGGTGACGACTGCGGTATCTGCTTGTGTTTTGGAGCGTTTTGCAAGGTCGTTCTCCGAGGTCTGCTCTGTAGACATTTCAACGTTTCCGTCATCATCTGGATTTTTTCGCTTTGTATGGAGCGTTGCCGTTGTCGGCCGCAGGAGTCCTGGCGGGAGCAGCGTTGGCGAGGTGCGAGAGTGGCGGGGCATTTTTGGTGTGGGGTCATCCGTCGGTAGTCCCAAAGCCTGGCGCAGATTCGAATAGGCATCGTTCCATTCTGGAGACCCAAGTTATAAGGGCACGGTCAAAAACCTATCCAGTGGAGTAATAACCACAACGCACCTTCTTCCTCGCCCTCCATCTCAGACTCCAACAAGTGTCCGTCAGTCTCGTCAAGGTCCCCATAATACGCTGGTCCTTGATTGAGGAACTTTTTATAGAAGGAAAGCGCCTGGGTTTCTTCTTCCTCTTCCTGTTTTCGACTCTGGAAAAGTTCTTTGACGCCGGGTAGATCCTTTGCTCGGCCAAAGTATCTGGATGATTGTTAGGAAAGAAATAAGTAAATGGTCACAGGAAATAGAAATTTCGACTCGCTTGTATCCTTTCGTTCCTGGCACCTCCTTCCCATCATCGTCCAGCATCGCTACATTGCGCCGGTAATTGGCGCCACCAAGTGCAACGATTTGATTCTCCCAATGCCGTTTCTCCCGTATCAATTTATTGATCTCGTCATTCAAATCGCGAACTTCGTAGTCGGTAAGACCAGCTGCAGAAATATTCTCCAAATTAGCACCAGATGGCAGAATAATACAGGATGGGAATCGTACAGTCTTGGATCTTTGACACCTTCCTGCCGATCTCTCTCAAAATCTCACCTCTCCATCGTTCGCAATCCCTCAAGCTCTTGCACGCGCTGGCCATCCTAGGCCGACGGTCTCCGCGGGTACCAAGGCCAAGCTCAGCGGCCTGCGCCTCGCGAAAGCGATAAAGCATGGATTGCGCCTTTTCCTCATTACGAGCCTACCAAAAGATGTGTAAATTCCACGGCCCAACTGCAATGAACTAGGATTGGGTACCATTTTACAGTGGTACGCGGAGAAATCTAATTCAAACTCCGAATCAACTGAGCCGGACGGAGTTTGGATTACAGTTGGTACCTTTTGACAATATTTATGGTGTCTTTTTGACTGTGGGACTCAATTCTTGTCCAATCACCATAGTGAAATGAATCCAAACTTATGGGAACTCCAGCTGTAGTGTATTTGTTTGCACCTCCCACGATAAGAAAGTTCTGCACTTGCAATGGCAAGGAAACTTTCGCGACGACGATCCCGCAGCTGGCGACTACGGAACCTGCTGCGGCTGCCATCCCGAATTTTATTTCTTTGAGCAAGCCAATCGGTAGAGTGTGTTCTCGTGCATATGCGTCAAGTGATTATCTGGTTGCTGTGCACTCTAGATCTGCGCAGCACGTACAAGCGCTCAACCCGATAAAAAAAGCCGAGATGGCCCTTGGCCATGGTTCTCGTGTCCATTCAAGTTTGCATTCAGACACAAACCCTTGACAGACGTATTTGCGCAGCACTTACTGATCTTTTCATCAGAAGGGCATCGTCAGTTTGGTGCTATCTACCACAACTCCGCAGCAAAGATATGTGATGGATGAATACCACGAGTTCGACGAGTTCTTCTACAAATACCCATGTATTCGTCGGTGAAGGCTGCTGAATGCTTCAAAGCATCACCAGAGCCACCATTCGACTATGTCTCCACACATTTCTCTTTATTCTTTCACATTTGGACGACTGTGCAGAGATCGGACATTCTCTGCAGAAGAACGCACCATTGGATACTCCCAGTGGATGGTAGGCTGCGATATCGATAGCCAGCAGGTTCTACTTCAGAAATACGATTCAACGTCGGAACCTTCCTCGTTGTTCTCGTTCGACTCGGAAACGATAGTCCGTATTCTGTATAAGGCTCATCAAGTTGTTGCATTGGCTACTAGCTCGAGCTCAAACTCTCGACCCCTTGTTTTCCTTGAATCCCATTCTCCGCCACTCTTCGAAAAATCTTCATCATCTATTTTAGGCGATTCCACCGTTCGTCTTCCATCCCTTGATGAGCGCAAGAAGATGCCTCCAGTCCTTAGATGCATTTGCCTTGTATTCGATACTCGCCAGGGTCAACAAACATTCCTCAAGGAGTGCAAGGAACTTCATCTTCCACGTCCTACCGAAATCAATGTTCCCGTGGTGCAGAAAAACCTATATTCCAAAGATAACCTCCTCCAGCTCCGACGTTTTTACCAGCAGTTGTGCTTCGGCCTTGCCTTTGAAGCCCAGAAGTCCTTTTTCAATGGCATCCTAGATCCTCTCGAGTTATCAATAACGCTTAAGGAACATATCCTACAACTCCAGCGGGAGTCGGAAAATAATGCGGTCGCTATTTTCCAACAGTTCACCAGCAGTCTCAACACTCCCACCTTTGTTCGGAAGCGTGGCAGGCATCGACATGCGGATCCTATCTCCTCAGGAGATTCGACAAGTCTTTCCGAACTTCTGCGCAAAATCGCTTTACAATATCATGCACGTCTTGCACAAACTGCAAACCTGTTTTCACCGTCGCCCGCAATAGTTCAATCCTATCATTTGATTGTGACTCCATCGTCACACTTCCTTGAAGGACCGCTTCCTGATCGAGGAAATGGTGAGTGAAAATACCTTGATTCAATACATTAAACTCTGATTGTTGCTTGCCATAAGCGGTGTTGCGTCGTTTTGGTCACCACGAATGTTTTCTCCGTGTCTCCTTCACAGATGAGTCACGCTCAAGACTCTACCATAATGTGGGTTTGACTGCACATGGGGGGGTTGGAAAACAGTATCTGGACATGATGACCGACGGCTTTCGGCTAGCGGGCCGCGACTGGGAATTCTTAGGCTATTCGATGAGTGGCCTTCGCGAGCATTCAGTTTGGTTCGTCAACCCATTTCATAGTGATGATGAGCCCCATATCGTCATGGATGCTGCGCACATCCGCTCCCTCCTTGTGAGCAACATATTATCATGTGAATGAAACAACTCATATGAATGAAACAACTCATAAATGGACAGGGCGACTTCACGAAACTCGAGCGAAAACCTGCCCGACTCGCAGCCCGATGGTCTCAAGCTTTCACATCGACTGACCCTTCAATCACATTGGAGTCCAGTCAGATAAGATATATCGAGGATCGATGGAATGACGATCATTCATCCATTTTTACGGACGGATGCGGGACCATCTCTCCTGCTCTGGCTCAGGAGGTTTGGTCCAGGCTTCAGTTCGCCCACCGCAAGTCGTCTCGATTAGCAACTCCATCCTGCTTCCAAATTCGGCTCGGCGGGGCAAAGGGCGTCGTCGTACAGGATGCAAAACTCTCTGAAAAAATGATCTGCTTGCGACCTTCTCAGGTCAAGTTCGATGCCGTGGAATCGCTAACGTTGGATATCGCTGCAACATCCTCACAACCTAGTCCGATGTTCCTGAATCGTCCCCTCATAGTCCTTCTCGAACATCATGGGGTCAAACCGCAGCACATCATAAATCTACAAGAACGAGCCATACGCCATGTAGAGACAAGCCGTTCTTCTTTAGCGACGGCACCGGATTTATTTCAGCAGCATGGCTTGGGTGCCTCATTCCGCTTACCATCATTATTTTCAGGCATCTTGAAGTTTTTACACCTCGATATCAATATCGATTCTGACCGGGACTCGGATGGAATTCTTAACCACCAACTCATTCGGGAGTGCTTAAGATCTGCAGCGGCACATGTGCTCAGGGAGCTCAAACGTCGTGCTCGTATCCCGGTCCCCGGGTCATACACACTTTTGGGCGTCTCGGACGAGGCAGACTGTCTGGAGGAAGGCCAAATTTACGCTACGATCAAGCATGAACGAACCGGGCTCTATCAACCTGTCCGTGGGCAGGTTCTCATTACTCGTTCCCCGCAAATACACCCAGGAGACATACAGTTTGTAGAGGCAGTCGATCATCCTGATCTACGTCACCTAACCAATGTCGTGGTATTTTCTTGTCGGTGAGCTTTGACCTGATTGGAGCAATTTCAATATCTTGAGATGACATCTTATTAGAGGAAACCGGAGCCTACCATCATGCCTCGGTGGAGGTGACCTGGACGGTGATACATACAATTTGATACTGGACGTGAGTGATTGGTTCACTATTGAAGAACTGGTAGTGATTGGTTCTGCCTAGCCAAATCTCTTTCCGTCCACGACGGTGGCACCTGGTGACTACATCTCTCTTGGAGACAAAGTGACGAGAAAACCCTGCACGATCAATGACGTAGCAGGGTTCGTCCTCGACTATGTGAGTAATTGATGACCGACAGCCTGAAGCCCTTTGGACTGAAATGTTAACAGATGAATTCGGATTTGCTTGGATACATCTCCATCCTTCATCTCAGAATTGCCGATCGCGATGATCCTGCTTGCAGTACTTGTTTGAGACTCGCTGAACTCGCTTCTCAAGCGGTCGATTTCCCCAAAACTGGAACAGCTGTGAATTTTCGGAGTGTCCCTCGCATGTCGTACAATACACCGAGGCCCGATTTCCTTTGCCCTGAGGGGTTAAACCCTGACCCCCAAAAATATTATGCGAGCCAGAAAGTCCTCGGGATGCTGTTCAGGAATGTCCCGATGGAGAGTCTCAACTGGCCCGGTGGCGAGGTAACGTCCTCGACAGATGGACACAAAATCGACCAAGCATTGCGTTCCATACGCTTGCGAGATCTTGGGTTACCGAGTCTACAGGAACCCTCCGATGATCTCCAAGAGGAGATGGTATACATTCTCCATCATTACAAGGAACAACTCTTTGTTATCGGCAAGGCACATACACTGTCAAGGAACCCGAACCACCATTTGACGGAAGCCGAACTTGTTACTGGAGCAATCGGCTCTACATGGGGTGATCATCGAGGACGACAAGTAGCAATGGCGGCGATGAATTTCCAGGCAAGTCTATGAAGGATATCAATGCCTCGCAGATATTCACGTTCAATGTCATAGACGCAAGAACTTGTGGGAGCAGTTCGTCGCAAGCTACGGAAGATAGACCAAGATGTTGTAGACGTAGATGATGAGGACGAAGGTGACTATGACGACGGTGACCATACGAGGTCACTCCGAGCTGCAGTAACGATGGCCCGTTCGTGGGCAGCTTGGCTAGTGGCCGAGGCTGAGCTCCAGAAAAACCCAGACGCCTTTGGCCCGCAGAGCTTTGGACTGATTGCATTGGGATGCCTGTTGAAGATCATAAAAGAGGTCACAGTTGCTTCAAACTTCGTTTGAATGTTGAGATATGAACAAACAAATCTATGTACTTCCCTCCATGCTGATACCGTTTGTTCGTTCTTGTTCACGAAATCATGTGCTTGTATTGGTCTTATGTAAACGACAACATTGTTGCAGTCGTGATGCTCAACACCCAGCATTTGTGGATGGTGTATTATTTTGTTATGAATAGTGTGGTTTTCATATAATTAAAGTGCAATTTATGCCAACTGATCACACTGGATGCAAGCCATAGTATTTCAACTCAAAATATCTTGAAGTTATCTTGAAATTAATCCATGTTACTTTACCCCTATTTGCAGAACTTAGGGCGCATGTGAAATTTTTTCAAAAAAACACATATTTGGTAAATCTACAATAACTCCCTCAGTTTTCAACTTTTTATTGCAAACATAGATTCCATTGTAATCTCCTTCAAAATCCACATTCAACCCTCTATTCAGATTTTTATTATACCTATTATTTCTTTTTTTTGAAATAGGGGCATCTTGGCATGCAAAACTCAAATGGACATCTCAGATTGCCTGTAGAAATTCCAGAAAAATTCCATGTTGTATCTATGGCATATTTTCTAGTCAATGGTGTGTTTTATTTTATGATTTATTGTCTGTGTCATTCTGTGAGTTATTGTATTTTAATGAGGTACTGTGTATTTTCAATAATAATAAAATAAAATATACTGTTGACAAGAAATCTGCCATAGATACAACATGGAATTTTTCTGGAATTACTACAGGCAATCTGAGATGTCCATTTGAGTTTTGCATGCCAAGATGCCCCTATTTCAAAAAAAAGAAATAATAGGTATAATAAAAATCTGAATAGAGGGTTGAATGTGGATTTTGAAGGAGATTACAATGGAATCTATGTTTGCAATAAAAAGTTGAAAACTGAGGGAGTTATTGTATATTTACCAAATATGTGGTTTTTTGAAAAAATTTCACATGTGCCCTAAGTTCTGCAAATAGCAGTAAAATAATATGGATTAATTTCCAAACAATTTCAAGATATTTTTATTAGAAATATTATGGCTTGCATCCAGTGTGATACAATCCTAGGCATCAGGATTTGAACAATCTATGGCAGCTTAGTTGCTGTCCAAAAGGCAGCATGGTATATGTAACCAAGCATCCCTTGCGAATTACTTGCATATGTCGTATTGATTATCGCTTTGTTCTGAGAAGAGAAAGCTGTCTAAGTATGATGTATCTATATGTAATATTTGCAAAAATAGAAAACTTACAGATATCTCAAATCCGATTTTACAGGTGAGAGCTTTGACCTCCTTGAGATCAAGTTCAACAGACGGGTCATTTGTGTTATTGTTTTCGAAATGCCAAAGGAGAGGCCTGAGGTTAATC
This sequence comes from Hygrocybe coccinea, assembly GCA_963555575.2. Taxonomy (NCBI): domain Eukaryota; kingdom Fungi; phylum Basidiomycota; class Agaricomycetes; order Agaricales; family Hygrophoraceae; genus Hygrocybe; species Hygrocybe coccinea. The sequence continues at coordinate 627,365 of OY741998.2, forward strand.
CAAACACCACCAGGGGCTAGTATCTTGTGGATGATGCGGAGATAGTTCACTATATTTTTGGCCTGGATATCACGAGTAAGGAAGTTGTTTGAGAGGAATGATGCGAAAAGGACAAACTGTATCAATGAAAAAACATGTCAGACCTGCTTGTGGTTCATCCTTGTCTTGGTCATCAACACCGTATATCTATTCAAAATCACCTGAACGGAAGTTATACTCTCAATGGCATATGAAAGGGGAAAAGAGCACACCGGCAACAAGAGAAAAATTTGCAGTGGCAGGAAGGGCCGTTGGGAGGACATCTGGTATGGAAACAGAGCATAGGATGGCCCCTCGCGACGGAACGTTGGAGAACGAATGGATAGATTGTGTGCTTCCCGATTTTGTTCATCCTTGATTTGATATTAAAATGGCAAGAATTTAAATAGGGATTATAAGTAACAGACATGTTGAGAATGAAATATGATGCTAGTAGCATGTAGTGTGAAAACTCATTTCCCTGGCAAGAAAATCCTGTCCTGAAGTAAATATGCAGAGGGAGATGCGGTGACAAAGTCGAATATTACTGACCAAGACTTGCTACATCACATGCCAGTCGACCAAGTCCAGCACCCGGACCCAGGACTCTAATGTGCCCTCTACCACAAATACTGGTTTAAGAAGGATGGAAAATGTGGATTCAATCATCTTGTGGATTGACATGTGATACACCAAGTTGCTGTTACCTTTTCGCCCCTTTTCACACCCCGCTTACTCATCGATCAATTCCCACGGCCACTTTTCCACGGAGAAGTGCCAAGTCCCACGATCTCATTGGCTACCATTCCTTCGGGTCCAAGTTCTCGCGCTTTGACATCACCACATGAATGATCAATCACATGTCTGGTCATCGTCCAATCACATCGCGCTTACTCATCCAAGATAAGAGAGCTTATTGCCATTGGTTGGAGATAAGAGAGCTTAATGCCATTGGTCAGAGATAAGAGGGAGTTATGCTATTGGACGATAGGTTATTACCTCCCCTCAAGATGTTTCCTTTATATACCATTGATGTATGTACAATGTACTTTACGTTTAGTCTGGTTTATCCCACCGGATCGTTAATATACTCCCTTCTCCCCTTCATCGTCTGAATCAGTCCTGAGTCTGTTTGTTGTCGGAGTCGTCCCGCAGACGATTCGTAACAAAAGACTAAACGTTCCTCTATCCCCCGACAAACCGACTCACGTCACGAAGAACCTTGACCACGGTTACTGCGCTTGTAATCGGTTTATCTGATACAAGGCCTGTGCAAGGAACCCGAACCCGAACCGAGTAGTCAAGACGGATTACTATTATAGTCGCGAAGACTACGAGAATTCCCAGTACCACCTACCCGACAACTCCTTCCCTCCTTACCTCTACGACCCAGACCATCCCGATTACAATTACCATCATCAATCATCCGCCCTACCTACACCTTCCCCAACACCTTCAGTATGGTCAGAAGAAGTGATCGAGACTGTACCCATCGAAACCGAAACAGTCGTTGAACCCGCCCATGTCGTAACGCCTGATCCGCCCAAAGTTTGGCCATATTATCGTTCGACAAATCCACCCGATCCCCGCGAACAATTCTTTGATTCTATCTTTGGCACAGAACCAATACTCGGACGAGACCCAGTTGATATTCTCACAGGTCTTAACGACAGCGCAGAGTGGCAACGACACAGACGTAAACTTCCTATTCCCCCTGTACAGCAAATCCGTGACGCCGTTGTTACGTATACCGACGTCTGTATTGTACCTACAAGAACCCAGAAATTCCTGCGTTTCCTCCGACATCACACCAGACTTTCGCTCAAGCCACTCGAACGCTGGATCACCACCCGACTATCAGGGATATCCTCAGTGTGACAAACGCCCCCTTCCGACATCGCATCATCTACAACCAGTGGAGTGCAGCCCAAGCCCTCGAAAAGAAAGGTTACTTCAGACGTCGAAGCATACCTGGAAAATCCTACTTGGTAGCCGATACACCGACTGTCTATCCATTCTATCAGATCGTTACCTGGACAAAGTGGTATCAGCTGTTCAGAAATCATTTCCCTTCGGATTGGGCAACTGCTGTACATTCCGGTCTGAGCCGCACCTATGAATTTTATCGTGAATACATCCCCATCCCGGTCAAACATTTCGTCCGTTACACACATCCGACATACGGCGAACCCATTTGTCTACTCCCCGATCCTTTACTCTTGCTCGAATTCCGCATAACACGTCGTCGTATCGAAACACAATTGAACAACGACGCCGGTTTACAGCGTCTGCTCAAAACACTGCATCCACAAAAACAAAAACATATCCCTGCCCGAACCACTAGTCTCGTCCACGAGTATCATACCTGACGTAAGAGACGAGCTATCCGATGGCGTCCATGAAATCGCTCCTCCCCCTTCCCCCCAAATTCAATGGCGACAAAGAAGAGTTCCGTTCTTTCATGCGGGCAGTCATCATCTTCTTGGCCGCAAACTCCACGTACTTCGAGGATTTCGGAACCACGGACAATCCCCTCCCTATCGAAGTTCGTCACGAAAGAAAGATCTTTCTCGTCCTGTCATTGATGGATAAGGGTGTTGCTGCCGAATGGGCTAATGACTTTTGCGATACTGTCGCAACTGATTACCATGCCCGTCTGGCTGCACACGTACATGGCGAACCAGATCCCCCACAAATGAACTGGGGTACATGGCCTGCTTTCACCACGTTGATGCAAGCTCAGTTCGACAAGCCCGACGATAAGCGAGACGCTGCGATTAAACTCAACGCGCTCCGGCAGGGCAAGTTGACGGCCGACGAGTTTTGGCTTCAGTTCGAAGTCCTATACAAACGTGCTGGATGGGATCCGATCACTCAACAGGAGCAGTTAATCCCGCTCCTCGAAAACCACCTGAATAAACCGCTCGTTGACCGAATCTTCGGTCTCGAAAATATGCCCATTACCGTCGCGCAATGGAAAACAAAGACCATCTTGTTGGACCGCCAATGGCGTCGTCGCAACGAGATCGAACGACTTACGGGTGGAAGTAACCCGACGAAGAAGAGTGAGAAGTCAAAGACGACTTCTACTACTATTACAGCTGCCGCAGCGCCTGTACGAACGAAAGACCCCGACGCCATGGACGTCGACCGAGCCGCTGTCGCGGCCGAGAAATTGAAGCAGCCGATGTCTGCTGAACGAACGGAGTTGATGAAGGCCGGACTTTGCTTCAATTGCAAGCAACCCGGACATCTCTCGCGTAATTGTCCGTCCCGCGTACAACGTGTACGCGTATTAAACACTGAACAGGAGCAACACGTTCGCTCCATGAATACTGAACCCGCATCGAGCGGTCAAGACATCATTCAGATGCTCGAGGCTCGCTGCGCCCAGCTTGAGGATGAACTCGCTCAAGCTAAGAAGGATTTTTAAAACGGTCGAAGAAACGCATGGACTCTTCGACTAAATCTCATTCGTCTACCGTCCCCCTTGTAATTGTAAATACGCCGACCGTTATCGAATTCGACCGTATTTTGCTTGAACTCCGGACAATGAGAACAGACATGCAAAAAGAAATGAATAAGAAGAAACAAACGGAACGGTGGCCTCAATCGAAACTACCAAGGAAACAACAAATGCCGATTATACAACCCGAATACACTGAGACGCCAGTGGAAAGGAAATCGGTGTCTGTTACGGTCGCGTCACGTCAACCTGCTATTGAAAGTGAATTCAATGCCGAAGAAACAATGGTCGCCATTATGAACACCGATATGTATGGTGCTCTCGACCTCCTGAATGACTGGGATGTTCACGGACAACATACTATGAAAATCGGCCCGGGATTAGTCGTCAAGTTATGACAAATGCCCATCGACAAAGCTATTGAATATTTAGTCACGGAACTTCCTCAAGAATATCGAAAGATTGTGACAGAAATAAAGATGGAACCGATTGTGAAACCCACAGCAGTCAAGATCCACAGGATGCGCCAAATGGAACCTCTCATCACGAAAGCCGACAAACGATCCGCAGAATGGAGACTCCGGGAAGTCAATCAATGAATAGAACAGTTAGTCGCATCATTGGATGACAGTACCATGATGATGTCGATCAGCGTCAAAGGTCAACTCACCACGATTGATTATCAGCGAAGATTCTCTGTTACTTGTCTATTGGACTCCGGTTGTACTGTCTCTGCCATCAATTCTGGTTTTGTACAACAACATCATCTCACGACACAAAAGTATGAGAAACCTTTCCCCAGTTACAATGGAGATGGTACGATGTCCAAAGATGGCTTGATCACGGAATACATCGAGATGAATCTACAACTCGGTGAACATATGGAACGAATACATCTCATGGTGATTCCCCTCGCAAAGATCGATATCTATTTAGGTTTTGATTGGTTGAAGAAACATAATCCCGAGATTGATTGGTTAACTCAGACAGTCGACTTTACTCGTTGTCTTTCCGTCTGTGGTCACTCTCCTGGTAAAATTGAAGGTGTGATGTTCAAAACCGCAATTTACGACAAACCTGCTTGGTATCGCGCATTCCAGACAAAATCGACAGAACTGGCTCGTGCCAAAATGATCAATGATGATGTCAAGCCGGAACAATCAATCATTGACCAATTGCTGGATATATATAAAGACTATGCCGATGTCTTCGATCTGAAGGCCACTGATTCCATGCCGCCATCCCGACCTTGGGATCATGCAATCAATCTGAAGCCAAATGCACCCGATCACCTGAATTGTAAATTATATCCACTATCACCCCCAGAACGTCAGAAACTCGACGAATTCTTAGATGAAAATCTGAAAGCCGGCAAGATCAGACCATCGAAATCACCTTACGCCTCACCATTCTTCTATGTACATAAAAAGGATGCAACCGAATTACGTGGTGTACAAGATTATCGAAAACTGAACGAGCATACGATCCCAGACAATTATCCGTTGCCGTTGATTGACGACATCATAAACCAACTCGATGGTGCTGAATACTTCACAAAGTTGGATGTCCGATGGGGCTTCAACAATATACGGATTAAAGAAGGCGATCAACATAAGGCCGCATTCCTGACCCCAAAAGGATTATTTGAACCTACAGTAATGTTCTTTGGGTTACGGAATTCACCCCCTACGTTCCAGAGGATGATGAATCATATATTCCGATATGAGATACGAGCAGGCTGGCTGCACATATACATGGACGACGTCATCATCTTCTCTAAGGATTTAAAAGAACATCAAGAACGAACACGTCAAGTATTACAGAAATTCCGAGACAACAAATTGTTCCTAAAGATCGGAAAATGTACTTTTGATACTCAACGAGTGGAATATTTGGGACTTATCGTCGAACACGGAAAAGTACGAATGGATCCCACCAAAACAGATGCAATTACTGATTGGCCTGTACCGAAGAGTAAAAAGGAATTGCAATCATTCCTTGGTTTCCTTAATTTCTATCGACGATTCGTTTGTAATTTCGCACAGGTCGCGTTACCTCTAAACTCCTTGACCGGTAAAAAAGATTGGGAATGGAACACGGAACAACAAGTCGCATTCGAAGAACTGAAGCGGATCATCACGACGGACCCTGTTCTCGTTATCCCCAATAATCATGGAAAATTCAAGATCGAATGCGATGCCTCGGATTTCGCTACTGGTGCCATCTTGTCACAACAACAGGATGATGGTACATGGCATCCAGTGGCCTTCCTATCGAACAGCATGTCCCCTGTGGAAAGAAATTATGATGTCCATGATAAGGAATTGCTCGCGATCATCCGATGTTTCGAACAATGGCAACATTTCCTTCTTGGTGCTCCGGAAATTATCGACGTCTACACCGATCATCAAAATCTTACTTACTTTAGACAACCGCAAAACTTGACTCGACGACAAGCCCGATGGATCTCTTTCCTCCAAGATTATAATTTCCAGCTTCATCACCGTCCTGGAACCCTGAACCGCAAGGCAGACTTGCTTTCACGACGTGTCGACCACGACCGAGGTCTTGATGACAATAAAAACGTTGTTGCACTCCCCAACGCCTTATTCATAGCTTCTATCGATACCGCCACGATGAACCCCCAATGGCAAGAACAATTCATCAAGCATGGGCTTCAGCTGGACGAACAAGTCAGCGAAGGATTGAAAGATCCTAGTTCCCCTTGGAAATGTATGGATGATGGTTTGATCTACCATAACGATCTGTTATATGTCCCAAAAGATGACCATCTCCGAGGAGAAATCATACAAGAACATCACGATACTCCCTTGTCCGGACATCCCGGACAGGAAAATACATTCCGGGCTATCGCACGACATTTCACTTGGCCGTCTCTCCGCGCCAACATCAATAGATACGTCACAGCATGCTTACCATGTCAACAGAAGAAAGTCCATCGTGGAAAGAAACCGGGATTATTACATCCTCATACGATTCCCCCATACCCATGGCATACCGCCACAATGGATCTGATCGGTCCTTTGCCCGAATCACAAGGCTTCAACGCCATTCTAGTAGTGATGGACAAGTTGAAAAAACAATCAGTCCTCATCCCCACCACTACTACGTTGACCTCGGAGGGATCCGCGCATTTATACCGAGATCATGTCTTCAAGCGATTTGGGTTACCTCATATCATCATCTCTGATCTCGGGACACAATTCGTGTCTGGCTTTACGAAGGAATTAAATCGTCTATTAGGAATCATCAGACATCCGATGACTGCTTATCATCCACAAGCGGATGGACAAACTGAACGGGCTAACGCCGAAATCGAAACATACCTCCGTTTATTTATCAACCAACGACAAGATGATTGGGCTGAGTGGCTAGCCCTAGCGGAGTTCGCCTTAGCCAATCATGAATCTTCGTCCACCGGTATGTCCCCGTTCTATGCGACGATGGGTTTCCATCCCTGGAAGGGAAAAGAGCCAATCAAGGAAGAAATCGTCAATGAATCTGCTGCCTCTTTCGTAGATCGAATGAATCGTATACAAGAACAGGCAACCAATGCCTTGGCCGTCGCACAAGAAAAGATGAAGAAGTTTTATGACAGGAAACATCGTCCCGCCCCAGAATACATTGTCGGTGATAAAGTATGGTTAGAGTCCACGAATATCGACTCTCTCCGTCCATCCAAAAAGTTGGATGATAAGCGATATGGTCCTTTTCCCATTGTGAAGAAGATTGGAAGATCATCTTACGAATTGAAGCTTCCCTCTACATGGTCGAAGAAATATCCCATCTTCAATGAAGTCCTTTTGTCCCCATACGTACCACCTGCCTTCCCTCAACAGGCAATCATATTACCACAGCCACCCGCAGAAATTGTTGATGGACAGGAGGAGTATGAGATAGAAGAAATCATCGATTCCGTTGTTCGTAGGAATCGTCTGTTCTATCTCGTTCATTGGTTGGGTTATCCCCGCGAAGAAGACTCATGGATACCTGCTTCGGAGACAAAGAATTGTAAGAAACTTGTCTCCGAGTTCCATCGTTTGCACCCCCGTGCACCTACCTCGGCTAGTTTACGCATCTCCATCATTCCCCGTCCAGTCAATGCTTCCCCGCTACGTTCTCCTGCTACCGATGTCATTGTGTCCGTTGAATCCAAGTCATCGCTTCGTTTCTCTCACGACAGGAGAATCATGACTTTCGGTCATTCGCCTTCCCAACCTCAATCCGTCGTTTATGGCTGTTCGAACTTGGTGAGGTGAACGCTATCACCCATGTCATCACAGTCGGTACACCGAGTACCCGTGGTCATCTCCGTGATATCGCAGGTGGTCTCAGCAATCTCGCCTTCAATGATGGCCGGCTGTCCACGTACGCATACCCGGTTGTTATGATGCATCATATGCGCACCCCCCTTCCTTCAGCTTTGCTGTGGGATCGGTACGACGTTCTGCCCCCTCTTCGTTTCTGTGAGGTTCCACCTCGTCTCGTCTCCGACCACCCTGTCAACCCTTTCCTCCGCATCTTCTGATGGTCGCTCGTCCGCGACGACGTTAAACTATGATGTACAGAGTTGGGGGTTTGGAGACCCCCTTTCTGTTGTTAGCTACGTTATAACTTATCCGCCAGATCTGCGACCCCCCGACACAGTCTGCCCCAAGCAGCCTTGCTGGCCGCCATGTATGGCACATGGTCCGTCCCTGATATACCCTCTATTCGTTCTGTTTAATTTCCTTTCTCTTCCCCGTTCTTGTTCGCGCGGACGCGAACCTTGTGGGGGGGGTATTGTTACCTTTTTGCCCCTTTTCACACCCTGCTTACTCATCGATCAATTCCCACGGCCACTTTTCCACGGAGAAGTGCCAAGTCCCACGATCTCATTGGCTACCATTCCTTCGGGTCCAAGTTCTCGCGCTTTGACATCACCACATGAATGATCAATCACATGTCTGGTCATCGTCCAATCACATCGCGCTTACTCATCCAAGATAAGAGAGCTTATTGCCATTGGTTGGAGATAAGAGAGCTTAATGCCATTGGTCAGAGATAAGAGGGAGTTATGCTATTGGACGATAGGTTATTACCTCCCCTCAAGATGTTTCCTTTATATACCATTGATGTATGTACAATGTACTTTACGTTTAGTCTGGTTTATCCCACCGGATCGTTAATATACTCCCTTCTCCCCTTCATCGTCCGAATCAGTCCTGAGTCTGTTTGTTGTCGGAGTCGTCCCGCAGATGATTCGTAACAGTTGCGCCGAATGCGGATATGTAACAATGCAGTGACACATATTGTGACAAACATGGTAACAACTTCTGCGTGAAACCAGTAACAGTGGGCTGTTCACCACCTCATCGCAAGGCTTTGGTTTGCATGGACCACTGACCCTTGCAAACACCTTTCATCTCCGGTGTTGTTTGTGAGAAAAGTTTATATGAAAAAACTAATCTGCACCAAGTGTTTCTGGTGATACACAGCTGCATGCTCTGACCTCGTAAATATTCTATTTGACCTATTCTAACTTCGAAACACTTCAGACACACTTCTATGCATCCTACCTATGCCCTACACTCGTCGCTGCACTGCGCTTCACTGTACAACTTCGTGTTTCTCTCATTATCATCGCCTGCACCTTTGTTACGATTTTCACCTTTTTGCCCCTGTCTTTTGCTTTGACAGCACGTGATACCCATACATTCCCATGAAGATGTGCCAAGTCCCATGCTCTGATTGGACGATACCTTGTTACCGAACTCTCGGGTTGACCCCATGTCCTCATTGGATGATTTGACGGTGCATAACCATTCATGCACAACCAGGAGCTGAAGGAACCTAAAGATGATACAATCCGAACCTGACCATTCCATTCTTGTCACAACCCATGACCGATGTGCATACCTGGAGACAAGAATACTCCATGACCCAACCACCGATCATACCCAGCAATCGGAATACTCTGGTTCTCCGCCGACCGATCATATGTCCACACCCATATGCTCATGACATTGTTATTGTTCTTTCACAATTCATCTACATGGTTCCTTGTGCCTGTCACAGACGAATGAATAGCCTTGTGCCTGATGACTGATCGACTTTCCTATTTCGAAGAAGACTGACACGTCATCCCGATCCTCATGGTTACCTTTGACGCCCAACTCATCGCCACGATTGTGATATGTTCTATTGGCATCTCCACCCTTGTGGGCGTCTACATCTATGCAACCTATATTCAGATAATGCAACCTCCCCACAATGACTCAGACATCGGATCCGTCATAGTTGCTGACAACCGATGACTCCTTGGACCTATCTTGGCCAACCATCTTGTTCTTCTTCACACATCACCTCTACATTCATTCGCCTTTCTTCTCATCAGCTGACCGCCGGTGCTCAGCTAGCAACCTGAACTCGCATGTATGACAAGCCCCCTTGATGCTCCACAAGGACTTGCATTCCGACATGTTTCATTACCTTTGTGTACCAGTCCACTGGTCGAGAATATCCATACCCAGTCGACATCCCAGTCATCCAGTACCCTGCAGCCAAGAAGGGTTATATGAAGCACCCTTGCTTATCGTACTGCAGGAACCACAGTTGCTGGTGTATGATTACCAGTGTTCATTGCATGGTTCTTCCCTTCCCTATTCAGTGATTCACCTCCCCTGCCTCCAATGATGAAGTATCACATTCACCTTTCTATCCCGATCCTGCATGCACATACTCCTAGTCGTATGCTGCTATTGGCCAGGCATCCACTGCCAATGCAAACCATCAGGAAGACGAACCAATCTCATCATTCCCAAGCTAGGAACTCAACCACATGACATCCACATGGCTGCCTCATGTTCATCATGTGCCCGCTGACACATCCACTCATGGATCCTTTCACCTCCTTACCATGAGGCAACCATGAGGCGCAGGGTCTGGACCCTTGATTGCTCCGAACCATTTCCTTGCAATCACTCCTTGAAACACTGGTGGAAATGCTGTATCCTCAGGACAGCTTTATTGTTCTTACATCTCTCTCGATTTGTACCTACAGACCCGGTAGTCTGTCTTCATGGCATTTCCCTAACTCTTCACTACTTAAACCTTCATCTTTGAACTGTTCCTCTTTTTCCCTTCCCTTTCCTCACGTTTAGTCTGGTTTTCTCTCCCTGGTTCGCTTTCCTAGACTCTCTCCCTCCCCCAGACTGCTACTTGCTGTATAGTAGTAGTAGACCATGAATACACCTTTCCTCTTGTGTTTCCTCTGGCCTGATCTTGTTTTAGTTGGTTGTTGCTGGAGCCCGCTGATCTAGCAATCCATAACAACCTTGCACTGCTCCAACGAACATCACACCAGTTTTCTACCTTTTTCAAATGTTTAACCACTCAACTCGGCTCATCTCTGACATCACCCAAACCTGTGTAGACCCTTTGCACGGCTGTGCTTTAACCGGTTGTCAAATAATGGATTTATCGCACTGTTTCGCACTGTTAGGGGTATTTTTCTGAATACTCTATCTTTCAAATACTTTATATGCTACTCATCTCACCTCACTTGTTGACCCTATTGCACCATTGCTTCGCCTTCATTTCACATGTAGCTAGCTTGTGTTTTCCCATTTTCATAATAGCTACACCATAGCAACCCCTATCATATAAATACTCCCTGTACTTAGCATACCAGGAGAGGAATACCACCCCTTTCGTCCCAGCTCCTTTCCGAGTGCATATCAGAGTCTCCCTTCATCTCTGATTGCTGCGCTTTCGCTCTGCGCTTCTTCCTACTTCGCCGTTATCGCACATGTCGCATTGCAACTATCACACACTCACCATACTTCATCGCAAGATCACACTACTTTATTCTTACTTCGCACACTTTGGAAGTGTTTCCTATATTGTTTCGCACATTTGTAGCTAGTATCTCCCCCCTTTTACCATTAGGATTGAGATTGAACCCCTCAGAACTTGTACAGCACTGTGGTAGAGTAGGTGTTATATTCCCTTCGCATTGCTGCAGTGCACCCTTTCACCGGAGTGCGACTTTGATCGGGAAATTACCTTGTTGTTCTTCAGAGGATGGTATGCAACTGTTAAACACCTAAGATCTGTGCTCAACAACTGTATGGTCTGAGATTTGTCCTAACAAAGGTTAGTATAGTCAAGATAACAGTGAACAGCTACCTTGAGTGAGATTAAGTCAAGTTATATGACTTAGAGGATGGGTGAACAGTGAGGTCTTTCCTACACAAGCTAAAGACTTTGAAAGTATACACAAGCAAGGGTGTCAAGTGTCGTGTATGATGAACAAGAATGTGATGAGCAAGGGATAGTAGAAGTCAAACAAGTGTGTATGACAAAGACTATCTAACAGAATGTGACAATGACGAAGGTATGAGACAATAAAATGTTCAAGAAGTATTGATGTTCAAGATATCTGACAATATTCTGAAGCTTCAAACACACATTGGCTACTGGTTCAGAATAAGTACTGGGATATCTTGGTGAAGACCAATATATCTTGAGATAAATGACAATAGTAACGGCACTATGTCACAGAATATTTCCCAAACTAGTAATAAAAGAGTATCAATATATCAGATATTGATAGATCAATTAAGACTATCTGATTTGAGAATGAACAGCAAGCAAGAATTAGACTGTAACTGTAACTGAATTTGTATACTAGCTACTACACAAGTAGTTAGATACTGAAGGGGGTGAATCAAAGGATGATTGGAATGGGGGATCAAGTTTGACTGATGTCTCCTGCAGAAACTGGGCCCTATTTATACCTTTTCAACTACAGGAGTCATTCATAGTCATAGGATGGAATATGAAATGAGTGTACAGGTTAGTGAGTCATAACTGGTCATAGTAGAGTAATATGAAATGAGGGGGCATAGGGTGAGTAAGCATTGGAAATAGGGGCATAGGTTTGTGAGTCAAGAGGAATCACAAAGGAGTAATCTGAAATGGGGCATAGGGTTAGTAGGCATATAAAAAGGCAATTGGAAATTGGGGCATAGGTTTGTGACTCATGCAGAGTCAATTACTGAGAATCATATGGTACTGTGAGAAAAGATGGGGGCATAATTGGTCATAATGGTGTCATAATGGGTCATAAGGTGGGGCTGCTGATTGAGCAATGAGTTATCTGAGGGGAGATGAGCCACTGGCTGATCTTCTCTGAGATCTGGGGTGGTCTATGGTTCTCTGGGAATCATGGACCAAGGCTGGAACATGTAATTTCAAATTGGGCTTCTAGAATCAGTTCTTCAGGCTGTGCTTCCTTTTCCAATGTTCTAGAATAGAAGGACCCCCAAATATAAGTGGCAATGCCTGCATGGCATCTGGACCAAAACTGAGAAAAAAAGTTGCCTATGCCTGCTTTTATCCAGACTGAAAGCCCGAAAATCTGAAAAATGCCACTGTATATATCTGACCAGAATTTCGTAAAATTGTTGAAGCCTCATCCATGTCCGGACTAATCTAGGGTAATTTCCCCTGAAACTTTTATACATTTCACCCCAAATCAAGGCTGTAATAGGCTTACCCTACCTTCATCCATGTCATGTTAACTCAGTGACATTAATGTAATACATTCAGGGGGGAGCGCAATGCGCCTCAAAGTTTTATTTCACCCCCCTGCTCAATGCCTAGCACCCACTTTGAGACAAAGGCTATCCCTATCAGTGACAATGAGGACTTGCCTGAAACCTTACGGCAGAACTTAGACTGGATATGCAATAACAAGACGTACCCCACTGATAATACCCCCTCCTTCATTCTAGCAGCACACACTGAAGTCTTGAGGATACCAGCTTCACACCTACCACTCATTCCCCACTCAAAGCTCTCCATTGCTGGACTATTGAGATTTAAAATCCCTACGCAATCTTCCACATTAATCATGACTGATGCGACCCAAGTTTTCAGCTTGCTGGAGCCAAACACAGATTTATCTTGTCTATTGGAACAAGCAATCCCACTCAACTGGTGGCTTCGAGAGCTGGATAAAGCTTTTGGTCAATGCTGGTTTGATGGAGCTCATTCTATTGTTGACCCATGATACAAAGACTTGCGGCTGCCACTTTGTGCTCTCACGTTTTGGAAAGAGCTGGACAATGCACTTAAGAGCCAAATGACTTGGAAGGCATCTGAAGAATTGTTGGCACAGTGCGCGAAGGAGGAAGGAGCTGAAGAATACTGCCTTTCTGTTAAAGGCATATTGGGGTCTCTCTACTGGGGCACTCTGCTTTGTGCCTTTGGGTCATCAACAAGAATGGATACCCTGACAAGGCTTCTATCAGACCAATGGCTGGACAATGAGATCCTTAATATGCTTACATGGAACTTTTCCATCCAAGCAGAGAAAGATGACATGCTATCAACTGTTCTCCTAGCACCCCTCGCATTCCACCAAGCGCTCCAGAACGGCTTTCAGAGTAAGAGTTATGAGAAGGGCTTACTGCACCGCTACAAGACTCTCATTGGAAACCAAACCAAACAGCATCTTTGGTTTAATGCCCATGTGAACGGGAATCACTGGGTCATATTCAATGTGAATTTTGATACAAAGTCTTTCCAATATGGTACATGATGAAAAGCCATCCAGGTTCTCCTTTAACCCATCCTGTACCATCATCCAAGTGTGCAAGATCCACAGAAAAGTCTACCAATCATACCAAATTATCAGCTCTGCGAACCGTGTCCGCATCCTTGCACATTGGCAAAAGCCATTCTGCAGCTGCAAGTTGGAAGATTAAGGCAGCATTGGCAGATGGGAGTTTCGTGGTGAATGTGAAAAGGTTGGAGAATTTCAAAAAGGAGATCGGTCGACACGATTCCGAGGCTGAGTTTGACCTTGGATGTCCTTGGCGTGTGTATCATTCAAGATGTGGCAAATGGTATGCAATGAAGGAGCCATACAACACTTCCAAGTTTAAGGACCATCTGAAGAGATGTGGTTCAACAGGTGGATATACTGCAACTCTTGATAGCTGGGCGCAGAAATTGGGTTGGACACCAGATCCGAAATCGTCTGGGGGGCAGACTAATGTGGAGGTGGTAACAGAATGAGCACCAATAGACCAGCCATGTTGTGGAATCACAGCAGATATAGAACAGCGTGTGTTGTCTTATCTGCAATGAACTGGTGCAACAGGTGGTGGGGCTCGCTCAGTGACTGTGATTGCAGCAGAACAATTCAACAAACCCTACAAGTCACTCACCACAAAGCAAAAGGCGACTGTGGAATGTCTGCAATTGCATGAACATACCTGGAGAAATGACCATACACAACAATGCATACTATCCACCTCATGCAAGAAGCATATTGCCATTGGCAACAAGTACTGCTGTTCATCATGCTTATCAGTGCTTTCATCCAAGGCGTTCAAAGATGCCCTCCGCATACCCATTCCCAATGCCGACAATTACAAGTTCTTGAATTCTAAATATGTCAATGAAGGCTTAGGTCAACTTTACGTGCGAACAGCCAGTTTGCAAGCCCTTATAGAGGACAAGGTGCCCACTCAATCATACTCTATCAGAGTGGACATACTGATCATATAATCCAGGACGCTAGACACTCCCCATGCGTACGATATGCACTTGGTGTTCTTGATGGTCAATATAAGGATCACAAAGTTTTGGTAGGCCTTGTAGAAGTGATGGTCCATGCTCGCGATCGTGAGCTTTGTGGAGTGGGACTTCAAAACTTTCAATACACACCGGATGTGGATGCTTTCAGTCAGTTTTGCACAACAGTTAGTCCTGAGGTCTACCAGTTCATGCAGGGGCATCTTCAACTCCGATCCCATCAAAGCATTCAGTGCATATCATGAATCCAACAAATCCAACTGTTGCTCACTATGTCACAGGATCAAGCATGCAAAAATGCCCCGCTTCCCTTGTGTTTTAGATGAACATGTTTTCGACATTGCAGAGGACTACATCAAATTGTGGAATTACAATGGGCCAGTTGCTCATAGCTGCAATGATACCAAACTTCATCCTGCTCTTTGTACCTACTGGGATCCTGTTGCCAGTACTAATTTTCTGGTTGGTCACACAAAAGACCCTGTACCGGTGGCAAATGCACAAGAGCTCGAGGAGATTCTCAAAATGTCAAGAAATGACAAGGCAACAAAGGTACACTTTCCCTTCAAATGGTAGACTTGTATGCCCACTGAATGATTGTTATCCCAGCTTTGGCTGTAGTGTATTCATATACTGCTCCCAAATATGCCGCCTTTGATAATGGGGGCGAAGGCTATCCCAAACTCGCTCAAGGCTGATGAGCTTTTTGAGTATGCTCAGTTCATTATCAATGGCCTTCTTGCATGGCAGATCAATGTCATCTCCTATGCTTGTGATGGAACTGAGACTGAGCGCTCAGTCCAAAGCAAACTTGTCAGCAGTGCATCGTTGCAGGCAGAGTCTGTCTGACCCTGATGAAAATGAAGAGGAGGCAAATGTCATCCATGACTGCTCTGCTATATCTGAGACACTCAATTTGGTTCGCCTTCCCACTCTCAACATTGCACCTGAGACTCTGCATCCAACCAACATCCCAATTTCACCATTTTCTAAACTAGATTTATCAACTCTCGTACAACTACGGCATGAAAACGAGACATCTTGGACTGCCACTAGTGTTCAATGCCAGATTCACCCTCAAGAAGGGCCTGATATGGTGACATGTCAAAAGGAATCAACCAGACAGTGAATCATATGAGAAATGAATGCGGTTTTGTGACAGCAACAAGAGAAAGGTGTTGGAACTGGACTTGGGTGACAAGCTAGGTGAAAAGCATCGGCACCTGGGGGATGGAGTGCTGAAGATGTCTCATCTCTTACAGGCAACTCTGCCAATGCAGAGTTGGCAGCTGGTCAGCGGGCCGCCACAGCGAGTTTTCAATGCATGTTTGCTGTAAACTTTCTCATGACGGTGCTTTGTACTAGATCATCAAATGAAGAAACCAAGTATTCACTCAACATGGTTTACCTCAGGCGATTGTTGATGAGTTGATGGACACTGTTGTTGGAATCGCAGGTGGTCGTTCCACTCTTCATTCTGGGAGTGTGGCATTGGTAGTTTTTGACTCTCGCCTTCTCCTTGCAAAAGGTTCCATCTCTAACTGTCATTCCAATTGCCTTACATTGACTCATTCATCTTACAGTGATAACTCTCTATGCCCAATCTGGTGGGAAAAATGGTACACATTCCTGGCAATCCGAGACTCGCAGCATTGCCGCAGTTTCCTATCTTGGTGTGCAACTGTTCGAACCAGCATTCTTGGCAAGGTTCCATGCTATTCACCAGAAGGCTGCTGCATTGCAGGCCTACACTTATTCACACATATCTCCTGATATCCTGCTTCGGCTGTTGCCTGCATCTCACAGCCTGAGCACTGATCAGCGTCAGCTTGAACTAGACAAGGGTTCGTTCTCAATTTTCACAAGATACAACAAGTACTGTTCCCAGCTTGTGGCAGCTGTCATAGTGCTGCCAAAGTTCAGTTCTGAACTGATCCGAACTTGGTTCGAACCCTGAACTGAACCCCAAGTTCAGTTCAGTTCAGGCCTCTTGGCTGAACTGAACCCCAAGTTCAGTTCAGTTCAGGCCTCTTGGCTGAACTGAACCCCAAGTTCAGTTCAGTTCAGGCCTCTTGGCTGAACTGAACCACTTAAAGGAACTGCAAAATTCAGTTCAGTTCAGTTCAGCCTAGGCTATGAACCCTGAACTCTTACTATATAAGGCAATTGGTTCAGTTCAGACATGAATTTGACTGAACTGAACTAGTTCAGAAACTTAGCTGAACTGAACTCCGAAATTTGAAAAATTTTATCCGGACCAAAATGGGGTCACCTGTGCAGGCATCGTCACTTATATTCGGGGGTCCTAGAATAGAGGGCTGTGCTTCCTCTATCAATGTTCTTTGACGGAAGATAGAAGGCTGTGCTGTGCTTGTTTTCCAATGTTCTAGAATAGAAGATAGAAGGCTGTGCTTCTTATCTTATCTGTTATCACGAAAGATAAGAAGGTGGCTGTGGAATGTGGCTTCTCTGATCTTGGATCTTGATATCTGATGTAAGGTTGTGGCTGTTGATCTTATGCTTTCCTTATTAGTAAAGTTAAGGATAAGTGAGCTATTATCTAATCCTGTAATCTGATAAGGCCTTGTCCCTTCATTACTGATGCTGTAAGCTGGGTTTGATGGTGTCTGGGCACCATCCCTTAGTGCTTAGGGCTGTATTCCTGGTATTGTCCACTTGTTGTCCTGGCTATTGAGAGAAGGGATACTTCAGCTGAAATTGCAATATTGCAGCTGAGTGGAAAATTGTATAAATATCCTTTCTTCAATCTTGTACCATGTTTTTTGATCCAAAACCATTTTGGGTCATGACACCGGACAGTCCACACAAACCATATCCTGGTAATGGTACCTCAGGCTAGGAACCACCCAACACTGATCATCTGTGAGATCTTTGTTCATCTTCACTGTGGCTTATTAAAGTAACATATCTCAGGTGTCCACATGTCAGATATATGCGCATCAGTGACATTGAAAGGCTTTTACGCCATACGAACCCCTCTCTCAACCCCTTCGTCCTCAAGTAAGTATGAATCCACCATCATGGTTTGAACCCCATGTTTGGCATATCACCGGCTATCAATGGGTCACTGCACAACTCATACACCGAAACGCACAGGTCGCATGCAACACTGCAAGGCTAAGGGCAGAGGAAGTGGAAGTAGTAGAGTTATTACTAGCGAAAGACCCCAAGGACACTGAGACCCCAACCCGGAACCAAGAACACGCCAATGCCAGACGATTGTTATGCCAACCCATGGCTATGCTGATGCGGTTTCCATGTCTATGATCCCGAATAAAGAGGTAATAAAAGATGAAAATGTCACTAGTGTGCGAACGGGACTTGGGGACACTCCCAATTGTAACGCGATAAAGCACAATAAAGCACGCGGTATAATAGACAAACGCCGAGACATGCAAATGATACGCAGTATGAGAATGCAACTATAAGAAAGAATCGGAGGGCTTAGCTAAATGTCCTAGGTGACAATGCGGTTTGCGATGATTACACGGTGAGACGAGAGTTTCACACTAGGACTTTGTCGTAATAGCGGCGAGTATGCAACAAGACAGGACTCAGATGAAGTGAAGATGAGAGTTTTTTTAGAACTAAAGCGCAGACTGGTGGAGAGGGGAGAACTAGGTTCCTCCTATTTCGCTACTACAGGACAGTTTTTATACTCTAAAGGGATAGGGGTTAAAGGGTAGGTGAGTGAAATAGATATGTGAGAAATATCGCAAGAAAGCGATGAAATGGTAACGGTGTAGTAGGGACTAGGGGTCCCTACTGGTGCCTCAGTGGTCTCGGGGTGGTGTGACAAGCTGAAGTCTCATAAGCTATCTACACAAAAGGTAATCCTACGGAACGTGGGAACAATCACGTGATCTACTCATAGTAGTGGACACTATCCACTACTACAACGGTATGGCGAAGAAAGCGAAGAATTGGAAATAAAAGGTGGGTATCACATGAAAAGAGGCAAAAGGAAGGGAAGAGACCGGGCGAATTACATCTCTTGTATTGGACTCGGCATCCGAACGCGTAGGACGTGTTAAGCGGTTGTGTTTCATTGTGTTGAGATCAGGTCACGTGGCTAGGATACAGCGAGACGGGATCACAAGGTTGTGAAACATAGTGCGAGTATGCGCAATGTCACATGTAAAATGGGCAAGAAGGTCAAAGCTGCGCGCACGTAAGTTGCAAAGGTATCGCGAGTGTATCATGCATTCGCTGAACGTGGAAGTGTCACGCTATAGTTGAGAAAAGGTAGAAATATGTTTATTAGGGTTTCCGTGACCAGAGGGGGGAGCTGTGTATCAATGCAATGACTGGCGGTTGCCATGTCGTATCAAGAAGCCTACCCTCGAGTTGTTGATGTATAAAGGTCACAGGTAGTTAGTATGTGTTTCTCTAGCTTAGTCTGGTTCATTCACCCCGATCGTCTACGCTCCCCCCTGTATCATTGTCCCCTCGAATTTTACTTGGTTTTTCCCTTTCTCTTTTCAGTATACTTGTAAACCTTTGTGTTGTCTGTGTTGCCAGAGTCCATCCAGAGGCATCCCATAACAAAAGATTAAGCTAGCTCGTTACTCCCCTGACCCAGGCAACAACCTGGCCCACCTTGTCATTGACCGATATCTTGCCCCTTCCCCTACTCTCTCTCTCTTTCTTCCTCTAGGCCTCCGTCACCTCCTACCTTTTCTGTTCTTCGCTGTCTCCAACACCAACTCCTTCTCAGTCATCTCTATCTCGAGGTCACCCAATGTCTTCCTCCACAAGCACCAACCCCTTTTCCGTCCCACCTTCCACAAAACCAAACCCAGATCCCAGTATCTTTCTTGCCTCCATCGAAACAGCCAATGCCGGAGATCCTGAGTACCCAACAAATTTCATTGCAATCCGTCTATTGACACATTGTGGCCCAATACAAGGCCGAAAAGAAAGCCGCTGCTGATACAGCACAACAACAGAGAGCCGACGCCGACATGGCACAGGACAACAATGACACAGACACCTCTACCCGCACCATGACCTATATTCTAACAAATCCCATGTTGCCGTGCCTCCGAAGTACTCTGGGAAGGTCAAGGAGTTCTCAACCTTCCAGCGACAATGCTGAACATACATGTCAGCCAACAAAAAGCTGTAGCCTTATTTACTCATCGACCTGATTCCCATGACCCCTTTCCCACGACGAAGTGCCAAGTCTCATGCTCCTATTGGCTACCGTTCTTTCAGGTCCAGGTTCTCATGCTTTGACATCTCCACATGTATGATCAAATCACATGCCTGGTTATCATCCAATCATGTCGCACTTACTCATCCAAGATAAGAGAGCTTAATGCCATTGGCCAGAGATAAGAGGGAGTTATGCTATTGGGCAATAGGTTATTATCTCCCCTCAAGATGTTTCCTTTATATACCATCGATGTATGTACAGTATACTTTACGTTTAGTCTGGTTTACCACACTGGATCAATATAATCCCCCTTCCTCTCTCCTTCGTTCGAAAGCTAGTTTGAGTTTGTTTGTTGTCGGAGCTGTCCCATAGACGATCCGTAACAAAAGACTAAATGTTCCACTCTCCCCCGACAAACCGACTCACGTCACGAAGAAGCTTGCCTGCGATTCCTGCGTTTGTCATTGGTTTATCCAAGACAAAGCTCACACAAGCCCCTGAACCCGGACCTGAACCCAAACTCGGTAGCCCATCACGGTGGAGTACTTTTACTTTGAAGATGGTTACGAGAACTCCGAATACCATCTACCCGACAACTCCTATCCTCCCTATCTCTCTGTCTCACAGTACTTTCCTGGCCCTTCCACCCTACCTACGCCTACACCAACACCTTCCGTACGGTCTGAAGAATTGATCAAGACTGTACCCATCGACACGATTGTCGAACCTGTCCCTGTTGTAACACCTGATCGACCCAAAGTTTGGCTGTTTTATTGTTCCACAAATCCACCTGACCCCCGCGAAGAATTTTTCGATTCCATCATCGGTGCTGAGCCAGCGCTGGGAAGAGACCCTGTTGATATCTCCACTGGTCTGAAGGAAGACTCTGAGTGGCAATGTCGAAGAGGCAAACTTCCCATTGTCCCTGCACAACAGACCCAAAACATCCCCGTTACCCCCAATGATACTCATATAGTCCATACGAGATCCTGGAAGTTCGCCAGTTTCATTCGACATCACACCAAGTTCTCCCTGAAACCAGTTGAACGCTGGATTTCTACCCGACTGTCCAAGATATTTCCCACCCGTGTAACGCCCCCTTCCAAAACCGTATCATCTATAATAGGTGGCGTGCAGCCCAATACCTTGAAGAAGGAGGATTCTTCATCAGACATCGAATTCCAGGAAAATCCTACTTGGCAATTGATCTGCCTCTTGTCTATCCATTCTATCGCGCAGTCATTTGGACCAAGTGGTACGAACCGTTTGGTGACAATTTTCCCTCTGATTGGGAAACCCCTGTACATTCTGGCCTCAAATGAAAACATGAAGATTATCAAGAACATCTTCCCATCCCATCACACTTCCCCCTTGTCTTATGACTGGACTATGGCGATTCAGTCCATTTATTCCCCAAACCTGTAACTTGTCTTGAATGCCTCGTAACACGTCATTGTATTGATACACAGTTGAAGAACGACGCTGGGCTATGCTGACTATTTAAAGTTTTAGGTACACGTAAAAGAAAGCATATCTCTGCTTGGACCACCAGTCCAGCCTACGACCATTATCTCCGATGAAAAAATCAGTCGTCCAGACGTTAAACAATGGCCTCTGCGAAATCGCTCCTCCCCCTCCCCCAGAAATATAGCGTTGATAAAGAAGAATTTTGTTCCTTCATCCACGCCGTCACCATCTACGTTGCCGTGAATTCAAAATATTTCGATGACTTCAGGACCACCGACGATCCTGTTCCTGTCGAAACCCGACATGAGAGAAAGATCTTCCTTGTCCTGTCATTGATGGACAAAGGTATTGCAGCCAAATGGGCCAATGATTTCTGTGACCATCACAGACAATTATACCACCTGATAGTGTTGGGGAAGTTCGGTCTCAGACCAACCCAAACCCGGTTTAGACGGAAACCGAAACCGCCGGTTTCAGTTTCAGTTTGGGAATTTCTAGTGGAGACCGAACCGTTCAGTCTCGGTTTGGGAGATTTGGCCACAGGCCGAAACAGTTTCAAACTGAGTTTGAACCGCAAACCAATGGTCACGAGTCAGCCACTTGGCTGACTTCCAAAGTCACCCCAAGTCCCTTCAACCACCAACAACGCCCCCAACATATGCGAAATGAAGACGTTAGAGCACCCGAGGTTGACAACACAGGCAGCAGGGAGTACTGCCGCCCATGTAAGGTTTTTATTTTGTTTTATTTTATTTTATTTTATTTGACACTAACAACTATTTTGCAGGTCCACGGCCACCACCACGGCCACCACCACCACTACCACGACCACGACCACTACCACGACAACGACCACGACAACGGCAACGACAACGACAACGGTTACAACCACCATCAATGCCATGCCGGACGCGTCAACAGCAACGCCCACGGCCCACCCAGCGCCACGCCAAACACATTCAAAATGCGCGCCAAACGTATGTGAATGGGGTGGAGTCAACAAGGTGGAAGAGCAGCAGGGGTGGTGCATCCACCCCGCGCCTTCATGGTATGTACCTTTACTCATTTTTTCACTGATTTATTGGTACATTATAGAACGTGGCACTGTACCACCACCACTATGCAACACCACCACGCAACACCAACACCACCACCACCACCGAGGAATGCCAACACGGGGTCAACCTGGCCATCATCGCGTGTACAACACATATGATGCGTCTGGACACCCATGCAATGACGCTCCTATGCCACCACCACCACGTGTCCGCCACCACCATGCAACACCACCACCCACGCAACCAAGGTGAAGATCTGGCCATCAGGAGTAACCGCCCCCCAATCCCACCTCGCGAAGATGCCGGCCACGTCAATTGACGTGCGCGGCTCTCTCGCGAGGTGGATACCACCACCACCATCACCACCACGTGCCTACCCAAACCAGCCAACATGGCAAATGCAGGTCCAACCCGCCTCCATGCGAACAACGTGTGTGACGCGTCGGGGCACCACCACCACCACCACCACCACACCCAAATGACAACAGCCAAGGCCGAACACACGCGTTCGACGCGTGTGTTTCGATAGGACAGGGCCATGCAGCCCACCAACCCCCAATCCCACCTCGTAAAGAGGCTAGCCACGTTGATTGACGTGTGCAGTGCTCTTGCGAGGTCAGATGGGAGGGAGGGCCCCCAGCCCATGCAGTTCGCAGTTCAGACCGTGTCTGGACCGAAACCAAACCAATGTAAACTGTTTACGTTGGTTTTGGTTTTGGTTTGGGATTTTTTGGTAGGAACCGAACTGTTTGGTTTCAGTTTGGGGCAAAAAGGCCAAAAACCGGACCGAACCGAACTTCCCCATCACTACCACCCGAAGAGCCGCACATGTCATGGGAGCGCCGAATCCGCCACAGATGAATTGGGGTACATGGGTTGCCTTTGCAGCACAAATGTATGCACAATTTGACAAGCCAGACGACAAGCAGGATGCGGCGATCAAGTTAAACGCACTCCGGCAAGGCAAGCTGACAGCCGATGAATTCTGGCTGCAATTTGAAATTCTATACAAACACGCTGGGTGGCATCCGATCACCCAACAGGAGCAACTTATCCCACTCCTTGAGAATCACCTGAATAAACCTCTCGTCGACCGAATTTTCAGTCTGGAAACAATGCCGACCACCATAGCTGAGTGGAAGGCAAAGACCATTTTGTTGGACCACCAATGGCGTCATCGCAATGAGATCAAACGACTTACGGGTGGAAGTAACCCAACGAAGAAGGGTGAGAAGTCAAAGATGACTTACACTCCTGCTGCAACTGCCACAGTGCCTGCAAACAAACCGAAAGATCCCGACACCATGGACGTCGATCGAGCCACTGTCGTGGCTGAGAAACTCAAGCAGCCGATGTCTGCTGAACGAACGGAGATGATGAAAGCTGGCCTTTGCTTCAACTGCAAACAGCCCGGACATCTCTCGCGAAACTGCCTGTCTTGCGTACAATGCGTACGCATTCTCAACACCAAACAGGAGTAACATGTCCACTCCATGAACACTGAACCCGTGTTGAGCGGTCAAGACATCATCAGATGTTGGAAGCCCGTTGCGCGCAACTCGAAGACGAACTCGCTCTTGCAAAAAAGGATTTTTGAAACGGTCGAAGAACAGCATGGACTCTTCGACTAGACTCTTGTCGTATACTTCCCCCCCTGTAATTGCAATACCGGTGCTCAATGAATTTGATCATGTTTTACAAGAACTCCATATGATGAGAACAGACATGCAAAATGAGATGAAGAAGAAACAAACGGAACGGTGGCCCCAATCAAAGCTGCCAAAAGAACAACAAGTACCAGATGTACAATCCGAGTATACTGTGACGCCAGTAGAAAGAAAACCGGTACTTGCCACGGTTGCGTCATCCAGACCAGTCATCAAAAGCGAATTCAATGCTGAAGAAACATTAGTTGCCATCAACAATACCAATATGTATGGCGCCCTCGACCTCTTGAATGACTGGGATGTTCATGGGCAATATACCATGAAGATCAGTCCAGGATTAGTTGTAAAGTTACGACGAATGCCCATCGACAAAGCCATTGAACATTTGGTCACCAAACTTCCTCAAACATATCGAAAGATCACGGAGATAAAGACAGAACCGATTGTGAGGCCTACGGCAGTCAAATTCCATAAGATGTGTCAGATGGAACCCCTCATCATGAAGGCTGACAGACGGTCTGCAGAATGGAAACTTAGAGAAGTCAATCAGCGAATTGAACAATTGGTTGCATCATCAGACAGCAGTACCATGATGATGTCGATCAGTGTCAAGGGTCAGTTGACCACAATCGATGACCAATGGAAATTCTCTGTTACCTGCCTATTAGATTCTGGTTGTACCGTCTCTGCCATCAATTCTGGTTTCGTACAACAATACCATCTTACGACACAGAAATACAAGAAACCCTTCCCCAGTTACAACAGGGATGGTACGATGTCCAAAGATGGGTTGATCATGGATTATGTCAAGATGAATCTACGACTTGGCGAACATATGGAACAGATACATCTCACAGTAATTCCCTTAGCAAAAATCGACATATGCCTTGGTTTTGACTGGTTGAAGAAGCATAATCCTGAGATAGACTGGTTAACCAAAACGATCAACTTTACACGATGCCTTTCTGTCTGCGGCCACTCCCCTGGCAAAATCGAAGGCGCAACATTCAATACTGCGATCTATGACAAACCAGCTTGGTATCGTGTGTTCCAAACCAAGTCCACAGAATTGGCATGTGCTAAGATGGCTACCGAGGACAAAGGACCGGAACAGTCTATCATCAATCAACTACCAGAGGTATACAAAGATTACGCTGACGTCTTCGACCCCAAAGCCATGGATTCGATGCCGCCACCTTGACCTTGGGACCATGCAATCAATCTAAGGCCAGATGCACCAGACCATTTGAATTGTAAGCTATATCCGTTATCACCTCCGGAACGCGAGAAACTCGATGAATTCCTTGATGAGAACCTCAAAGCTGGTAAAATTAGACCGTCCAAGTCACTGTATGCCTTGCCATTCTTCTATGTACATAAGAAGAATGCGACCGAATTACGAGGTGTACAGGATTATCGGAAACTGAATGAACATCCGATCCCGGACAATCACCCATTGCCGTTGATTGATGATATCATAAATCAGCTCAACAGCGTGGAGTACTTCACAAAACTAGATGTTCATTGGGGCTTCAACAACATTCAGATTAAAGAAGGAGATCAATATAAAGTGGCATTCCTGACACCTCGAGGTCTCTTTGAACTGACTGTCATGTTCTTCGGATTACGGAATTCACCCCCGACATTCCAGAGAATGATGAATCATATCTTCCAATATGAAATACGGGCTGGATGGTTGCATATCTACATGGATGAGATCATTATCTTCTCAAAAAATCTAGAAGAACATCAGGAACGAACACGACAGATTTTACAGAAGTTCCGTGACAATAAACTATTCTTGAAGATCGGGAAATGTACATTTGATGCAGAACGCGTAGAGTACCTCGGTCTCATTGTTGAACATGGAAAAGTACGAATGGATCCGACGAAAACCAATGCCATAACCGATTGGCCTGTCCCAAAGAACAAAAAGGAATTACAATCTTTCCTTGGTTTTCTCAACTTCTATCGACGATTCGTTTGTAACTTCACACAAGTCGCGTTGCCATTAAATTCCTTAACTGGTAAGAAAGATTGGGAATGGACCACGGAGCAGCAAACTGCGTTCGAGGAATTAAAACAAATCATCACAACGGATCCTGTTCTTGTCATCCCCAACAACCACAGGAAGTTCAAGATCGAGTGTGATGCTTCGGATTTCGCTACTGGTGCTATCCTGACACAACAACAAGATGATGGCACATGGCATCCAGTAGCCTTCCTATCGAACAGTATGTCTCCTGCAGAAAGGAATTACAATGTCCATGATAAGGAATTACTCGCAATAATCCGATGTTTCGAGCAATGGCGACATTTCCTTCTTGGTACACTGGAGATCATCGATGTTTACACCGATCATCAAAACCTCACCTACTTCAGGCAGCCACAAAACTTGACTCGACGACAAGCCCGATGGATCTCTTTCCTCCAGGATTATAATTTCCAACTTCATCACCGTCCTGGAACCCTGAACCGCAAGGCAGACTTGCTCTCACAGCGTGTGGATCATGACCAAGGCCTTGATGACAATAAAAATGTTGTGGCACTCCCTGACTCCTTGTTCATGGCTTCTCTCAACACCACCACAATGAATCCACAATGGCAAGAGCAGCTTACTCAATCCAACTTGCAACTCGATGAGCAAGCCGAAGAAGGACTCAAAGATCCTACTTCGTCATGGAAACGTACAGACGATGGATTGATCTATCACAATGATTTACTTTATGTCCCCAAAGACAATCACCTACGTGGAGAAATCATCTATGAACATCATGATACACCCCTATCAGGTCACCCAGGCCAGGAGAACACATTCCGAGCCGTCACTCGACATTTTACCTGGCCCTCTCTTCATGCAGATGTTGACAAATATGTTGCCGCATGTTTGCCTTGCCAACAAAAGAAAATCCACCATGGAAAGAAACCAGGGTTGTTACATCCCCATGCGATCCCTCCGTATCCATGGCATACCGCCACAATGGATCTGATTGGCCCTTTACCAGAATTGCAAGGTTTTAACGCCATTCTGGTAGTGATGGACAAGTTGAAGAAACAATCAGTCCTCATCCCCACCACTACCACGTTAACCTCGGAAGGATCCGCATGTCTATACTGCGACCATGTCTTTAAGCGTTTTGGTTTACCCCGTGTCATCATTTCTGATCTCGGGACGCAATTTGTGTCCGGTTTCACAAAAGAATTAAATCGTCTGTTGGGGATCATTGGACACCCAACAACCGCATATCACCCACAAGCAGACGGACAGACTGAACGGGCAAACGCCGAAATCGAAACATATCTCCGTTTATTCATCAACCAACGACAGGATGATTGGGCTGAATGGCTGGCCTTAGCGGAGTTCGCTTGCCAATCATGAGTCTTCATCTATCGGCATGTCCCCATTTTATGCAACAATGGGTTTCCATCCTTGGAAGGGAAAAGAACCAATCAAAGAAGAGATTATCAATGAGTCTGCTGCCGCTTTTGCAGACTGAATGAACCGTATACAAGAACAAGCATCTAATGCCCTGATCGTTGCCCAAGAAAAGATGAAGAAATTCTATGACAAAAAACGTCATCCAACTCCAGAATACAATATCGGCGACAAAGTGTGGTTGGAGTCCACGAACATCGATTCTCTTCACCCATCCAAGAAATTGGATGATAAACGTTATGGCCCTTTTCCTATCGTAAAAAAGGTCGGACGGTCATCTTAGGAGTTGAAGCTTCCCTCTTCATGGTCAAAGAAGTATCCCATCTTCAATGAGGTTCTTCTATCCCCATATGTCCCACCCGCTTTCCCCCAACAAGCTGTTGCGTTACCACAACCACCTGCCGAGATCATCAATGGACAGGAAGAATTCGAGATTGAGGAAATCATCAATTCCGTTATATGCCGAAATCGTTTATTCTATTTAGTACATTGGTTGGGTTATCCCTGAGAAGAAGATTCCTGGATACCTGCATCAGAAACGAAGAACTGCAAGAAACTCGTCACCGAGTTTCATCGACTACACCCCGTGCACCAACTACAGCCAGTCTGCGTGTCTCAATTATCCCTTGCCCCGTCGATTCACCACCCCTACACTCTCCGGTCACCGATGTCATCATCTCTGTCAAACCTGCGGTCGTCGCCTCCTTCCTTTCTCATCAGGAAAACCATGACTTTCACTCATTCGCCTTCCCCCCTTTGGTCCATCGTCTCTGGTTGTTCGAGCTTGGTGCTGTGAATGCCATCACTCACATTATATCTGTGGGAACCCCTTCCACTCAGGGTCACCTCCATGATATCGCTGGGGGACTCAGCAACCTTGCCTTTAGCAAATGTCACCTCTCCTCGTCTTATGCTTACCCAGTTGCTATGATGCATCGTATGCATGTTCCTCTCCCCTCCGCCTTGCTTTGGGACAGATACGACGTTCTTCTGCCCCTCCAATTCTGTGCTGTTCCACCTCACCTCCTCTCCGACCATCCTGTCAACCCCTTCCTTCATATCTTCTGATTGGATACTCGTCCGTGATGACATTAAACTATGATGTACAGAGTTGGGGGTTTGGAGACCTCCTTTCTGTTGTTGGCTATGTTATAAGTTATCCGCCAGATCTGCGACCCCTTGACACAGTCTGCCCCAAGCAGCCTTGCTGGCCGCCATGTATGGCACATAGTCTGTCCCTGATATACCCTTTATTGTCCCTTTTATTCCCCATCCCTCTCCCTGTTCTTGTTCGCACGGACGTGAACCTTGTGGGGGGGGTGTTGTTATGTTTTCGCCTTATTTACTCATCGACCTGATTCCCACGATGACTTGATTCCCACGACCCCTTTCCCACGACGAAGTGCCAAGTCTCACGCTCCTATTGGCTACCGTTCTTTCAGGTCCAGGTTCTCATGCTTTGACATCTCCACATGTATGATCAAATCACATGCCTGGTTATCGTCCAATCATGTCGCGCTTACTCATCCAAGATAAGAGAGCTTAATGCCATTGGCCAGAGATAAGAGGGAGTTATGTATTGGGCAATAGGTTATTATCTCCCCTCAAGATGTTTCCTTTATATACCATCGATGTATGTACAGTATACTTTACGTTTAGTCTGGTTTACCACACCGGATCAATATAATCCCCCTTCCTCTCTCCTTCGTTCGAAAGCTAGTTTGAGTTTGTTTGTTGTTGGAGCCGTCCCGTAGACGATCCGTAACAGAAGCATTTCTGTACTGACACAGACAAGATTCTCTTTATACTCTCTTACCTCGAGGGAGGACTCGCCGGCCAATGGGCCAATGAAATTACCAAACGCGCATACATCGCAGACCCCGCTGTAGTAGAGAGATCAGCCTGGTCACGTGATCTGGGTCACGTGTGTAGATAGTTTGGTTTTGTAGCAGAGAGCAGAGGAGATCAGATCAGATCACAACAAAAGGATCCATAGTTGCTGCTCCACCACCGATGGAGATTTCGGAACCTATACTGACTTTATGGCTAAATTTAGCTCATGCTTCCAACATCCCGATGAAAAAAAGACGCCATAACGAAACTTGACAATCTTTATCAAGGAAAGAAAACTGCTGATGAATTCTGGCTAGAATTTGATGTCCTGGTCTGGAAGGCTGGTTTGGATGAAGTCCATAATTATCAACATCTTGTTCATCTCATCGAATTCCATATGAACAAACCACTCATTGATCAGATCTATACACAACCAAACATGCTGAAAACCATCAAAGGATGGTGCATCCAAACAATCCTTATGGATCAACAATGGCGCCGACGTCGTGAACAACTCACAGCCATCATAAACAAAGGAAAAAATATTCCCCGTTCCATTGCTTCCACATATGGCATGACTACCCCTGCTGCAGTCTCTAATACCGCCAAAGCCACATCCGAAAACATCCCTATGGACGTTGATGCTCGATGCACCACTGGTGTAATCCAACTGGCACTTACACGCCTTACCAATGCCAAACAGACTGACCTCATGAAATGAGGCATCTGTTTCCGATGTCGACAACAGGGACATATGTCCCGTGATTGTCCGAAGAAAGGAACACAACAAGTTCCTCGCCCTGCTGCTCAAATTCAGTCCATGGAGACCACAAAGATATGCTCAGTGCGGCATTGATGGACAAGGTTGCAATGCTGGAAAAGAAGCGGGAGGATTTTTAAAGAAGTGACGTGAAACCCAGGAGGCCATGCTTGCTAATTTATCAGCACAAATATGTTTTCTCAAACAATACGACTGAATATTCTCTCAGCTGAAAAACCTCCAAAAAGAACTGAAGACACCTGTTTCAGAACCACAGGTCGTCAAAGAAATTTCCATAAAACCAAAGTTTCATAAAATGCACAAAATGATTCTACTCGTCACATGAATGGATAAACGACGAGCAACATACAAGCTGAATGAAGTCAAACAACATATACTAGAATTCAAACCACACAAATCCATAATTGTGCCACATGTCAGGAAAAGATCATGGGTATCGATGTTGGTCTGCCATCAAGTAGTCTGAGGCGAGATCCTGGGGCCAGGCCAAAGACAACAAAGATCGAATCCGAATTTACCGTGGAAGAAACAATAATTGCACTTCGGAATTCCTCGATGCCAGTCACTTTGGAACTTCTTCTTGATTACGACATTTATGATCAATGGGTGATGAAGGTTTCACCAGCAACAGTACTTCGTTTAGGACGAATACCCATTAAAGATGCCATATCTTGGCTGGAGAAAGAAATGCCACCAACAGATCCTCATGTTATTGCATCAACAGAAACCAAAACTGCTCTCCGACTTTCTCTTATTCGTTATGGCTTTGCTGCGACAACAACAGATGCTCATCAATACCCCATCAAATGTATGGTTGATTCCAGCTGTACACTCACCGCTATCGATTCTGGATTCGTCAAAGTGCATAACCTACCAACAAAGAAATACGAACAACCGTTTGATGCATATACCAGTGACGGTTTGAAACAAAAGAATGGTCAAATCACTGAGTACGTCGAACTTCGACTTCGACTTGGAAATCATTCCGAGATTATCTGCTGCGCTGTCTTATCTTTGGCAAAGATGGACATTTTCCTTGGTTTCGATTGGCTGAAGAAACATAACCCCGAGAATGATTGGATAAGTTTCCTTCTCCGTTGTCTTAGTGGCTGTGGTAAACCAAGCACCATCAATACAGTTGATTTCCAAACTATTGTCTGGCCCACACAGGCATGGATGAACTCCGTCATGACAAAATCGACGGAACTCGCACAAAAGGCGACAGGGACAACAGAACGTACAATCGATGAACTCGTTCCTCCACACTATTTGGAGTATCACAATGTCTTTGAGCCATCATCTTTCGATGAATTACCACCTCATAAACCATGGGATCATGCTATCAACATGAAACCAGATGCACCCAACCATCACGACTGTAAATTGGATCCTTTGTCTGTCCCCAAACGAAAGAAACTCAATGAATTCCTCAATGATAATCTGAAAACTGGAAGGATTCGTCCCTCAAAATCACCATATGCCTCTCCTTTCTTCTTTGTTGCAAAAAAAGATGCAAACGAATTATAGCCCATACAGGATTACCGTTGGCTGAATGCAAATACCATTGACGATAAATATCCCCTTCCACTTATCACAGACATCATCAATCAACTCGCTGAAGCAAAGTATTTCACCAAGCTCAATGTTCGATGGGGATTCAACAATGTATGCATCTGTGATGAACAAAAGGCTTATTCGAACCGACCGTTATGTTCTTTGGGTTGAAGAATTCACCACCAACATTTCAGCGAATGATGAATCATATCTTCCAATACGAAATTTGTGAAGGATGGCTCATGATATACATGGACGATTTACTTATATTCTCAAAAGATCTCGACGAACACAAGGAACGAACAAAACATGTCCTACAGATTTTCTGTGACAACAATCTTTTCCTCAAAGCAAAGAAATGTACTTTCGATTCCACTCGTGTTGAGTATCTCGGTTTGATTGTCGAGGACAGACATGTTCATATGGATCCAGTCAAAACCACAGCCATTATGGACTGGCCAGTACCACAGAACAAAAAGGAATTACAATCATTCCTCAGTTTTCTCAATTTCTATCGTCGCTTTGTCAAAGATTACGCACAACATGCTCTTCTGTTAAATTCCCTCACTGGTAACGTTGTAGTAGTGGGTAGTGCCCCACTACTACCAGTAGATCACGTGATTGTTCCCACGTTCCGTAGGATTACCTTTTGTGTAGACAGCTTATGAGACTTCAGCTTATCACACCACCCCAAGACCACTGAGGCACCAGTAGGGACCCCTAGTACTACACCTGGTGATGAGAGTGTGATTCGTCTCAGCCTTGCTTTTCTCACCATGCTCTAGCTTTTTTGACCTTTTTTTGAGCTTTTCCACTGGTTTTCTCGCCCTTACACTTTTTTCACACGGTTTCACCACCCAGTTGCAGAGCAACCCCAATTCTTCATCTATGGCCGGCCACACGACCACCTGTATTTTCATTAGATAGCCTACGAGCCTTCACGTCTCCCAATGTGATGCTATGGCCCCTTTTTTCAAGACAAAACGGCCAATCCGCCCACAGTCAATGTCACCATCTCAAGCTGCCCCGTCTTGCTCATTCGTAGTCCCGCAGGCATGTATTCGACTCCCCATACCGCCGTTTGACAGTCCGTTGCACCTGCAGTGCCAGAAACACCCTTTTCGAGTCCCTAGCGGCAAGTCCGCGCCCTACCCCATTAGCCCAATTTTTGTACTTTACAGCCCCAAAAATGTACGCTCATCGCCCTAAGCACCACTGCCAGCGCCCAAGAGCACCACGTACCTGCGCGTACACCCCACGCGAGCCAACCCCACTGTTTTAGAGCCCCCGCACTTCGCCACGTCACTGAAGTTCGACCCCCATTTTCTGTGCACCCGAGCCCTCCAGCCCACACGCTCAGCCCCACGAGCCCTCCTTCAATGTACCAGATGTCCCCATTCACTCGCACAGCCCCAAACAAACACTAGCCGGCCTTTATGGCCACCCCACAGACACACTGCGTCACCCAAAGTCCAACCCCCGTTTTTCGCCACCCCAAGCCCTACACGCCCCCATTACACACCTCAAACCCACGTGCGAGGCCGGAGAGCCTCGCATTAGCCCCCCATCGCCTCATATTTCGTAGTAGAGCCGAGTTATCGCCAGTCAACCCACTTTTTCATAAGTTCCACACCCCACGTTCATGTCTTCCACTCCCCGCAAGCTCGTCCAACACCCGACAACCCGCCGTTACCCCACATTCACCGAAACGAGCCGAAACCGTCCTCTTTACCTGCTACCATGCCATCTCATCACCCCATATTTCCCATATTTACTTTTTTTACCCATTACCCTCCATCTAGTCTACATTGTCATCTTCCCTGTTCACTTTCCTATGTATCTAGTACCCCTACCCTATGCCACACCGACACTCTATGAGTTTTCAACGTCCCTTCGTGAGTTACGCTCTGAGCACAGGCGATTCGGTCGACAAATGGTATCTTGAGCTGGTGGTGGCATCCACTGGGGGGCATACCGTCGGCAGCGTTTCATAAGTCCTCGACGGAGTTGGAGTTTTGAGTTGGAGTTTGGGAGTTTTTGTGAGTGTTGGTTTTTTGGCTTCACAGTGGCGAGGACGCCACTGTTTTTTTCGAGGGGGGTACATGTAGTAGTGGGTAGTGCCCCACTACTACCAGTAGATCACGTGATTGTTCCCACGTTCCGTAGGATTACCTTTTGTGTAGACAGCTTATGAGACTTCAGCTTATCACACCACCCCAAGACCACTGAGGCACCAGTAGGGACCCCTAGTCCCTACTACAACGTGAAATGGAATTGGGGCCCTGACCAACAAATTGCATTTGAACAACTGAAGCACATCATTACCACCGATCCAATTCTTGTTCTACCAAATCAAACAGGTAAATTCATGATCGAATGCGACACATCCAATTTCACAACTGGTGCTGTTTTGTCCCAAGAACAACCAGATGGGGTTTTTCACCCTGTCGCATTCATGTCGACAACAATGTCCCCTGCTGAAAGAAATTATGATGTATATGACAAGGAATTACTAGCAATCATTTGTTGCTTCAAGAGCTGGCGTCAATTTCTCCTTCGCGCAGAACAACCCAATCACCAAAATCTTGCTTATTATCGACAACCACAGAATCTTACTCGGTGACAAGCCCGATGGGTTGCCTTCCTACAGGATTTTAATTTCCATTTACTACACCGCAAAGGAAGTCAAAACAAGAAAGCCGACCTCCTTTCTTGATGCATCGATCACATCCCCGAAATCAAGGTCTTATCGGTCTTCCCAAACATCTTTTTGCCGCAATCACAGTCCCTGTCCCATCTGTTGCTGATATCATCTCACAACATCACGATACCCCAGTTGCGATAAAACGATTGAACTTATCCAACGACAAACAACTTGGCTGACCATATGAGACGATGTCACTCATTATGTCGCGGGTTGTCCTGAATGCCAAATGAACAAACCAGTACAAGGAAAACAACTTGGACAATTACATCCTCACGAAATTCCACCGTATAATTGGCATACGATATCTGTCAACATGATCAGACCATTACCGGAATCCCAAGGGTATGATTACCTCTTAGTCATTGTCGATAAATGTTTGAAACATCCCATCTTGATACCAACAAACATTGCCCTTACCTCCAAAGGCTGGGCACGAATCCTTCACGATCATCAATTTAAACGCTTTGGTCTTCCTCATCATATTATCTCCGATCATGGACCTGTCTTCGTATCTCAATTCACCAAAGATCTCTATCGTCTTATTGGTATCAAAGGACAACCTACGACAGCTTATCATCCACAAGCCGATGCTCAAACAAAACAAATGAATCAAGAAGTCGAGATCTTCTTACGACCGACAAGATGATTGGGCTGATTGGATTTCCCTAGCCGAATTCGCATTAGCAAATCGGACTTCCACGACCGGATTCTCTCCTTTCTTTGTTACCCAGGGACAACATCCATGGACAGGATAATCATCATCACAGGAAATCATGAATGAATCCATATTACAATATATGGATCGCATGACTAAAGTCCAATCACAAGTAACGATTGCATTACAAAAAGCACGCAACACGATGATAGTTCAGTACGACAAACACAAGAAACTGACATCCTTTGCCATCAGCGATAAAGTCTGGCTACAGGGAAAACATTTGACCAGTGATTGACCGATGAAAAAACTTGATCATAAACAATACTGTCCATTTGAAATCACCGAGAAAATTGGTTCTTCGTCATATCACTTATGTTTACCACAATCATGGCGTATCTTCCCTGTCTTCAATGAAGCATTACTTCTTCCATTTATTCCTCTGACTTTTTCCACACAAGTGACAAAACAATTACAACCACCACCTGATCTCATTGATAATGAGGAAGAATACGAAATCGAAGAAATCCTCGACTCTTGCATATGTCGGAACAAGTTATTCTATTTCGTTCATTGGCTTGGCTATCCTTGCATTGAAGATTCTTGGATTCCAGAGTCAGAAACAAGAAATTGCCAAGAACTCGTTTGTCAATTCCACAAAGATCATCCTCGTGCTGTGAAACCTGTTCACCTCCGTTCCTCAATCTTTACTATCCTGCCTGGAATGTCCTTACCATCCCGACAACTCTCTTCAAATTCCATTCTCCTTGCAATCTATCCAAAACCTGTTGCGTCTATCCTCACTGGTATGAAAACTCATGAATTCTGTAAATATCCTCTTCCCAACGGCATCCGGTATGCTTACCTTTATGAATCTGCCCCCGTTGACACTATCACTACCGTCGTCGAACTTTCTCCCATTCCCCTTTCCCCTTCAGTCCAACCCTGTGATCCCTCACATCAGTTTG
Organism: Hygrocybe coccinea; assembly: GCA_963555575.2. NCBI lineage: Eukaryota > Fungi > Basidiomycota > Agaricomycetes > Agaricales > Hygrophoraceae > Hygrocybe > Hygrocybe coccinea. The sequence goes on from OY741998.2 coordinate 663,764, forward strand.
CCTATTCTATTCTTACCGTACACTCCCTCCCTCATCCAATCCCTTCTTCCACTTTCACCAAACTTGATGTTCGGACCCCGTATCATTTTACTCATCTCACTGTTTCCTTCACAGACCAATTTCCGGCCACATGATCATTGACCTACCCTAATGTTTCTCGGTTTTATATCTTTTTCTTTTTTCTTTTTTCCTTTTTCACCATCATCCTCGTTCATGCCTCACGCTCTTGACCATCGCCTCGACGTTGATTACCTCAACTTTACCCCTTACCCCAGCAAAGATGTTCTTTGTCGTCGTGTGCTCAAAAATTCCCACTATCGTTGTGCCACTGTATCCGTCTACATCTCTGGCAACATGGACGTCATCTGCCCTTCCGACATTTGTGCCTGCTTCCCTTCAAGTATACTTCCTCCTCATGATTGGTGCCTCTTTCCTGCTTCTTTTCTTGCTCCTCGTCCTCATCATCGTCTGTTTGAGACATACCTGGTGTACTTCAACGATGAATTTATTTTCCTCCAGGGTGAGGACAGCGATACATGGGCAGTCTATGACTCCCTCTACGGTTCCCCTAGCCTTTATGTCTTTGACCCCACCCATGACCTCCCTGACCGTGAACCTGTAGCTGGTCCATCGAATCAGGACACTTCGCCTTGTGGGCGGGATAATGTCACAGCATCACTTTTTTTGTCACAGCATCACTTTTTTCCACTTTTACGCCATATGAACCCCTCTCTCAACCCCTTCGTCCTCAAGTAAGTACGAATCCACCATCATGGTTCAAACCCCATATTCAGCATATCACCGGCTATCAATGGGTCACCACATGACTCATACACCAAAACACACAGGTCACACGCAACACCGCAAGGCTAAGGGCAGAGGAAGCGGAAGTAGCAGAGTTATTACTAGTGGAAGACCCCAAGGACACCGAGACCCCAACCCGGAACCAAGAACACACTGAGGCAATGCCAATGCCAGACGATCATTACACCATCCCATGGCTACACAACGACTGGCAGTTGCCACATCATATCAAGAAGCCTACCCTCGAGTCGTTGACGTATAAAGGTCACAGGTAGTTAGTATGTGTTTCTCTAGCTTAGTCTGGTTCATTCACCCTGGTCGTCTATGCTCCCCCCTGTATCATTGTCCCCTCGAATTTTACTTGGTTTTTCCCTTTCTCTTTTCAGTATACTTGTAAACCTTCATGTTGTCTGTGTTGCCGGAGTCTGTCCAGAGACGTCCCGTAACACTAACCATGTCAGAGCTAAAACACACAGCCATTTCCTGGTATAGTATCATTGCTCAGGCTCATGACATGCTCCTCAAAGCAATTTCTTACATTCAGAAGGGGTTTTGGTGGGAGGACACTGCACTGTACAAGCTGCATGCCATGGAAGTTTTGTGGGAAGATTATGATGCACACTTCAATGCTGAAGTGCTGTTACCTGAAGAGAAATGCTGATACACAGAGATGGTATCTATGTGTGGGTGTGAGGATTGGGTCCAAGGGAAGCCTCAAGCTCTTCAAAATAAGTGTGAAGGGAAGAATCTGAACTGGTGGTTCTCATTAGTAAAATAAGTACATAATGAAACTAACTAATGAAAGTGATAAAATTCGAGGCCAGAGATATGCTGTGTGTATCAATGCTGTATTCCTGTATCACATAAGTTTTTTGTTGCAACAGTGCATATAGTGCTGACACATATATCCAGAATACACACCAGCTTCTGAGGAGCTCATCTCATTGGTATATTACAAGTCTGCTAAGTAATTCTTACACAAATTGTTGCAATGTAGGTGATGGAAGGTGTCAGACTCCTACATTACAAATGCAAAGCTGAAGCTGAGAAACTAACAGAACCAAACCCTCCTATCAAGTCACCAATGGTATGAGAGGCTTCAAGGTTTTAAGCTCCAAGAAGAATGGACAACCCCCAACTATGGATCTCATGAAAAGTTGTGTTGAAGCATTGAAGGATAATGGTACATTCATGCATGATGGTACCCAACATAAATAATTTTGTTCCATTTGATGATTCAAAATTTCTGAAGTTCCATTTTGGGGCAATATCATCAAAAAAATTTGTTCCTCAACCATTTTCCAACTTATTTATGCTGTATATTACCAAGGAACTGCATCTCCCAATGCATTGCATTGCTTCCTTGCCCATTCCATCAGAGAATACCTAACCCAACATGGCATCCCTTTGGCCAATGTGTACTTCATCACAGAGTACTGGATGAAAATTTTGCTCTTGTGGTGTAGCAACTGCTGTGAGTTGCTGCTACTACCTTTGAATTAAACTGATTTTTATTTTATATTTGAAATATACCCTCAATACTAGGAAGAATGGCAACTACCAAAAGGTCCAGTTCTGTAATGTGGATTATGCTCTTGATAACTCTGTTGGGGAAGATATTGCTTGAAACTGAAGGGATATAGGTTGGGGGATGGATTGGGATGAAGCTGATAATGGATGGTGGAATGGGTACTCATGAGAATCCCTGTCTGTATGTGTGTGTGTCATGATCTGGCTGGTCTCTCTCTCTGTCTAGCTATGCATCTAAGTCTGAACATCACATGATATGCTGACTAAGCATATCATGTGCCTCCCACTACAATGGATGAATAATAATGAAGCCAACAATACTGACAATGTCAGGTATGACAAGTCAGGTCAGGAACAACAAACAAATGATATGAACTAAGATTCATTCTAAATTACTCTGGCTTACCAGTTCACCATTTCCTCACACTGTCCAAGTATGTAATCTGATTTATTCACCAGTAAATTCTAATTGAAAACCTGTCAGAACCATTACTGTGAATTATTATGATGTACATGGCAATGGAGAAATCTCAAGGCCCCTGGCCGACTCACCATGACCTGTCCTGCTTGTCTGCAGCCTGGCCTCAACTTATCAGAAGATTGGAAAACCCACGAAGAGGATACTGGGAGCATTATACCTTCATTTGTGATGGATTGAAATTTAAGTTGAACACATGAAAATGCAGAGGCCTCTGGATGATGTTACTATTGCTGATGGTCATGGATTTATGGTTGAGAAGGAGAGATATAAGAAACATATCCAAATAACCCAAAGAGGTCATACTGGTATGCTCTGTGGGATGAATTCATGTTAAAATTTTTAATACTTCTAGAAGTCAACATGCAATGAACTTAGGGCAGTGAATCAGGAAGAAGAGGCAAATGGGTAAGGGCTCAGAAAAAAGGTACCACAAGCAATGCAAGGAGGCTGGGTTTGGGTTCAAGTAAGAAGCCAAGTTACAGGGCACCTGTGAGCCAAGTCAGTCTCTAAGTCCCATCTAATAAGCCCAAGGTTCACTCTCACTCGCATCCCTGGCAAAGTGTTGGGTTCTCCATTCAGAGAGATGAGTCTGCAGTTTCCACTAGCTGGCAAGGTGCTCTGCCACCTCTAAGAGCCTGTGAGGAGATAGACAGGAGATACCAGTTTGGTCAAATTCTGGAGGACTTGGCAACGTTTAGGCCCATTCCTTACATCTGTCAGCCTGAGTAAGTCATTTTTTCCTTGTTTCCTCTTTGCTTGACCAGCTTTCTCAAGGCAAAAAGGAGTTATCCTTGTTTCTGTTGAATTCCAGGATGCTCCATGTCTTTCTTCATTCAGCAAGAGCCCAGTGGATCTCTTCCTCTCCCTCTCTGCAAAAGATTTTTTCTGAGCATGTACTGGCCCTCATGAGATGTGACATCTGGGATCCTGCTGTTAGGTCTTCTCATGCTGGAGGTAATTGAGGACCTCACTTTTCTTGTATCGGTGGCTATCAAAGGCAGTCTAAGGGGGTGAGTCTTTTCATTTAACTGGAGTTGATTCTATTGAGATTTTTGTCAGAGCCCAGAGTTAACTCTTTGGCATCATGAAAATTTTCAACAAGTACAAGACTTTTTATCCAATCCCCTGTGATTAGAAGGATTATGTGAGCTATTTAACTTATTATTCCTGGCTATTTATTGAGCTTGAGTGCTAGAAAAGCTGTGTCTTCCATAGTGGAGTTGGCTTTTCCTGGTATCAAAAAAAGATTTATCAAAGCAGCTGAATGGCATAAGCTCAAATGGCATAGAGCCCCAACTTGGGCTGTTCTGGAATCTTTGTATTAATGCCAGCTTCCCCACTGCAACTGGATTGAATTGTCTTCCTCACACAGATAGTAAGAATAGTGTGTCAGTTTGTGTTTTGTTCATTTATCTCTTCTCAAGGTGTAGGTATTGATAATTATCTGAATATATGCACTCTCACAATTTGATAGATCGATTCAATGCCACAACAAGAACATGGATTGTCATTTGGGAACTAAGAGTTGTAGTTCAGTTGCCACCTTGGGTCCTCTTTATTTTATCATTTCAACATTGACATAAAAGGCAAGTTTTATTTTTGTTAAGATCCAATGCTAAGTCATTTTAGCAGATATCCATTTTGTATACACACATGGAGAGCCACCAACCCCTCAAAATAGTATTGACTTCACTGATGAAGATAATTCGGGTAGGGGCAGTCTGGTATTTTACAACCAGGTTTCAATGTTTCAGGGCCCTGAAACACTTTGGCAGAAGCTAGGGCATTGCAGTGCTCATTTAATCTTTTTTTATGGAAACCCCCCCTCCAAACTCTTGCAAGCTCTAGCACCCTCAATACTCCTCTGATCAACAAGCTTAGTTGAGCAAGGTTTAAGTACAACACTGGGGCTCAGTAGCCCCTTTCATTTTGACCTATTTTTCATTCTGCTTGCCAGAGACACCTCAAATTCCTGTGCAATGAATAACAGCCTAAGTACCAAATGAAATGAAAAGTTCAGTTACTAGAAACTGTTCATTTTGACTGCACAGAAGCAGCCCCACAAACAACTTGGGGAAATTGCACCCCATTGGAGTTGACACATGTTGATGGCTCATGATTGGGTACAGCCACATCAAGATTGTCTTCTCCTTCTACCACTCTATTGTTCTACCATGTGGTCTGGACATGCTTTTTCTGATGATCATCATCTGGCCATCATCAACATGGCCAGGACTCTTGATGTGTCCTCAATTGTCCACCTCACTGGCTGCAATTAACACTCTGTGCAGTGTGTTCTTGCCCACTTCTGAACTACATGATCTGCATCTCTTCTTCAACTACATTTACATTGGCAATTGAGAGGGGCTAAGTGTAAATTGACCATGGTTCAGGGAAATGTAAGTACTATGGTTTGTAGCTCATTGTGCACTGATCCAATCTTGAAGTTTTTTCTAGGAATTGTAGAGCACCATCCTGATTAGTGTTGATGTGACTTGCCTAGTGGAAGCTGACTTTGAAGAAGGCTGCTTGGCCTGGGTGCAGCCAGACTGATCCCTGCTACCCGATCAGAGGTTATGGCTCAGACTTGGTCAGAACCTCTGGTCAGTTTGAGTTGGGGCATTCAGATGACATATCAATTTACAATGGCACATGTATTGCTTCCCACACCTCCCAGTAATATCCCTGGTCTTTTCTCCTCATCTCCACTCCATGCACCATTAATAATTATACAAGAACTGCCCATAACCACAACTTAGATTCTTATCCGAATACAATCAAGCCCAGCAAGCATTTTGGAGGACAGCCAAATGTGAATGATGCTGTGAGTGTTTTAAAAACTGTGTATGCAAGTAATCCAGTGGCTGTGGCTTGCCAATGTCACAGTAGACACATAGATGACTTGAAATGCTGCACAAATTTGACAGTACTGTCCACAATGCAATAGAAGCTGGAAAATGGATCAGAAAATAAGATACTTGGCAGGTGACTGAGAACACAAGAGCCTACATGAGGAAGGGTGCCTTCAGATTGGCACTTGTAGGCATTGGCACGGGTTACCCACGGGTTTTTTTTGGCAACCTGTACCCGACCCAGCAAATACCTGTGGCTTTACCTGCGGCTTTACCCACTGGTTATGTGCTAAATATATGTATTATTTAATATACAAACTACAAATAAATAAATAAATAAATAAGTGGGGGGCAGGGTGGGAGGGAGGTGGAGAGAGAGATGGGAGGGGGTGGGAGAGAGGGAGGGAAGAGGGGGAGAGGGGGAAAGTGGGAGAGTGGAGAGTGGGAGAAGGGGAGGGGACAGCAGGAGAGGGAGAGGAGAGGGAGAGGGGGGGAGACAGGACGGTGGTGTCCTCATCATTGTCCTCATCATCACCATCCCTGTCCTCGTTCTCGTCATCCTTGTCCCTATTGTCCTTGTCCCCATCCTTGTTGTCCTTGTCTCCATCCTTGTCATTCTCGTCCTCGTCGTTGCCGTGGTGGTGGTGGTGGTGGTGGTGGGTCCTTATCCACAGTTCTCAGCCTCATCATCTTCATGTTGTCCATTAAGGGGGCGACTCTCACTGCCCATCATTATCATCCTTGTCATCCTTGTTGGTGCATGTGGTGTTGTTGTTGCTGGTGACGTGTGGGTTAGTGGGTTTTGTCTGAGCCAAAGACGTGTGACCGCATTTGTTGAGGCATGACCTCATGATGAAATAAGTCACAGGTCCATGCGCCATTTCACTCCTATATAAGAGGGCTCGAAATTCCATTATGATCCCCTCAAATAAATTATATTGTAGTAATTAGTAATAATAATATATTATTTTAGAGCCTACCATACCCATCAGCAACCCACCATACCCGCAGTGTCAGGTATGGGTTAGCTGTGGGTTTCATTTTGTAACCCATACCTGTACCCACGGGACCTGCAGGTCCAGACCCGCACAGGTTTGAAAACCCGTGCATATGCCTAGGCACTTGACATTGACCACCAGTGGGCCATGGGTGCCATACTGCCTATATGAAAATTGGACATTGTGGACTCACATTGCACCCAGAGGGATTTACTGTATAGGATGGCTGGCAGTGTGGGCATGGGCTGGACTTGGACCTACACCAGGGATGATGGAGGACCAGACAGAGTCAGCAGCACTTGGCCTGTGCATATGCATTCTGTTTAGCTCTACAGAGGGAGGGTGAGTCTGCCTGGTTGGGTATGTGGGCATGGACATACCGAACTAGAGGAAACACAGGAATCAGCAGGGTGTATTCATGGTTAACTACTACTATACATCAAGTAGCAGTCCAGGAGAAAGGGCTTGTGCATGTATTGTTTATGACCAAGAACAATCAAAGGGAATGTGGGTGAACCAGGGTGAGGAAACCAGACTAAACATAAGGAAAAGGAAACAACAGAGTGATCTACCCACTATATATAGACCAAGGACTTAAGGGTAGGCTTGGCTATCATACCATATCTGGAGTCATGTGAACCCCAAACAATAGATAACTTCACCTATTCAACTGATCAGAACCAAAACAATGGTATTACAGGGTAATGTTCTGGAAGGTTCTGGAATCTGTCATGGAACATGTGCTAGTCACATGTCATGGAATTGAACCAAGGTAGTGGTAATGCACAGCATTTCCTGACATTGTGGGATATTGATGAGTCATCAGGATACTGGTCATCTGATGTTAATATACAACCACTGGTATAGTCAGTAATCATGTTGTGTTGGTTGTTGTACAAAGTCCATGATGTCATGTCAAGCAGAGACTTGTTGGAACTGCCAAGAAACTGGGGCTTGGATACACATATGCAGTTGTCCCTTCAGGATGTGATCGGGGAGATTAGTTGGATCATTGGGCAAGGAGTAAGATGACAGCAATTAAGGTGGGCAGTTATAGCTGTCACTCTGTCTGGATGGTCTGAACCAACAGGGCAGTATGTGACAGTGTTGAAACATATTGGAGTATAAGTCTTTGTGGAGCATCAAGGAGACTTGTCATACATGCGAGTTCAGGTTGTCAGCTGAGCACTGGCAGTCAGCTGATGAGAAGAAAGGTGAATCAATGTGGGGGTAATGTGTGAAGAAGAACAAGATGGTCAACCAAGATAGATCAAAGGAGTCATAGGTTGTCAGTAACTATGATGGATCCAATGTCTGAGTCATTGTGGGGAGGTTGCATTATCTGAATATAGGTTGCATAGATATAGATGCCCACAAGGGTGGAGATGCCAACAGAACATATGGCAATTGTGGCAATGAGCTGGATGTCAAAGGTAACCATGAGGATTGGGATAACATGTCAGTCTTCTTTGAAATAGGAAAGTTGATCAGTCATCAGGCACAAGGCTATTCATCCATATGTGACAGGCCATGTATGTGAATTGTGAAAGAACAATAACAATGTCATAAGTGTATGGGCTTTGACATACAATCAATTGGCAGAGAACCAGAGTATTCAGATTGCTGGGCATGCTTGGTGTCACGAAGTATTCTTGTCTCCATGTATGCACACTGGTCATGGGTTGTGACAAGAACTGAATGGTCAGGTTAGAATGGTCATTAGATGTAGGGGTGTCATATGATGACTCATGGGGGATTCTGGATTGTATTGTCTTCAGGTTCCTTCAGCTTCTGGTTGTGTATGAATGGTTATGTGTCTTCAAGTGTGGTTGGTAACAGAGTATCATACAATGAGAGTGTGGGAATAGTTGATTGGTCCATGGGTGTCATGTGCTGTCAAAGCAAAAGACAGGGGTGAAAAGGTGAAAATCATAACAGGAAGAGGCCACACTTGCTTCAAACTTCATTTGAATTTTGAAATATGAATAAATAAATCTATGTACTTCCCTCCATGCTGATACAGTTTGTATTCCGTGTTGTTCTTGTTCATGAAATCATGTACTTGTTGCACAACAAAATGTAATTTAGTGACTGTTCCTGTATTCATGGTGGTAATAAAAATTTAAGTTAGTAGCAATGTTCTATATACTATAAGGCTACTACTATGAATTTATCAGATTTTTTACTGTATGTTTAAAGTATTATATAGAGGTTGGTACAAAGCAACATGTGGAAGGGCCAAAACTGCGGGTTTGCACACCCTGTGGGAACACTTTGCTGGCTCTCAGGTTCACACCTCTTCGCTTGACAATGATGATTCTTCACCCTCTGGCACCACATCAGCAGCTCAAACAGTAGGTTTTGGCTTGAGTGCCCTCTTTGGCTTCTTTGGGAGGTCTTTTTCTCGGGCACCTTCAGCCTTCAGCCTGTCACACTCCAATCTCCATTCCTCCAAGGCTTTCTCATGATCAGCCTTGATCTTCTCCCACTGCACATCAGCTTCAGCCCTAGCCTTTGCATCTACTTCTCTGTCTGACTTCCTCTTAGCTTTCTCAGCCTCAAGCTCCAGTTTCTTTTGCCTCTCCATTGCCATGGTTTGAATGAGTTCAGGGTCAGTGAGGTGCCTCCCAAACCCATCAGCAAAGAGCTTGGTGCGTCCTTCATCCTTCTTGTTCTCCTTTCCATGCAGGGCTTTGTTTTGCTTAACTAGGATCACATTCTGGATGAGGAGCCGAGCAGCTCTCCCCTCATCAATGAGCTCATGGGTGTGGATGATGTCTCAAGATCTTGCAAGGCTGTCAGTGAGCTGGTGGTTTGCTGTTCCAATGCTTCCCGAGACTGATAAGTTCCAGGATGAGAACCACCTAGCAAAGTCCAGTCCAGCTGTGGAAGATCTGGGGCAGTTTTAAGGGCAGGCTCAGGAATTTTGTTAAGACAACGTCATCTTCACCTTCGAGACTAGCATCGACCCTGATGATGTTGATGCCAGGGCACCATATAAAGTGCTTTGACCTATGATAATTTTCAAGGCGAAAAACTTTAAGTCCTCCTGGGGGAATGACAATGTTTCAGGAGCTTCATAAGGGTGCACCATGTTTCCTAAAAATAAAGTCTGATTCCTACCTTTTCAAATTTGCTTACTCCAAGAATGGGTGGACAGATGGTGAAATATTTTGATGCCCAGACTAAGGAGAAGGCCAATGGAGAGTATTGGGTTCTTCTCATGGATGGCCACAGCTCGCACTACACCCTGGAGATACTTCAGTATGTGAATAAAAACAAGATTATAATTCTTGGTTACCCACCATATTGTACCCATGTTCTGCAGGGGCTTGATGTCGTCTGCTTCATGAAGATGAAATCAGAATTCCGTTGTGAGATACAGACCTTCAAGGACTCCCATTTCAGACATGTCACTTACTTGCATTCACTCCAGACACCATCAAAGCCGCCTTTGCAGCCACAGGTGTCTTCCCATTCAACCCTGACATCATTCCAGAGAAGGCTATGAAACCAAGCCTACCATCATCAATAAAGGGTTCATTCCCTCTCCCACAGCCAAGCCCTGTCAAAGCCATCCTCTCCATAATGGGGTCTTGTCCTCCCACCAATTTTGATCTGTCACCCTCTCACCAAGTTGCTGGCCCTTCATGTCTCATTCCAACAAGTCCAGTAACACCCTCCTATAGAACATGGCCTTGGTCCCCAGTTGTCAACCCAAGTCTTGAAATGCCCTCCAAGAGGATCTGGATGTCGGCACAAATGGTTACAAGTGCTGTCACATTTTCACGGTCAACGCCACCTTGTGCATGCTGTGTTTTGGCACTGTGCTCTCCAATGACATGCTCTGTTCCTTGATTTGATGGTGGGCAACCAGTTTTGCCCATGCCATATAAATTTCCTGGTTTGATTCCCAGCTTCACCACAAACTCCTCTACTAACTCAAACCATTTCTTCTTTGCCATAGCATGAGCCCTTTGAGTGTCCAATGGCTTGCTCCAATGGGTCTGCAGAATATCCTGGTGATGATCAAGAAACCTCCCTGTCCAACTCTCTCTGACATCTTCACACCCAGCCCCAAGACGGTTCCTATGGATCATATTTGCAAAGTTGGCAAGATTTCAGGGCATTTGGGGCAAGCCATGGGCTGCAGACTCATTTAGGAAGTTCACGAGAACTGTTTCCTCTGCAGGGGTGAGCTTCTGCAAATCCTCATGGCCCTCTCTGATACTCCTACCACCATTGTAGTGGTTGATAATAGTCCTCCATTGATTTTCTATACCAAACTCCTTTGCAATTATAGGCGCTTCTTTCCACAAATTCTCTGCCTTGTCCTGTTCAAGCTGGTATGCATGGACCACATCATGCATCTTCTTTTCATTCCCAATCTGCCACTTTTGGGCCTTGACGCACTCTGATAGGGCCTTGTTTGCCATTTTGGAGAAGATCTTTGGATGGGAATAGAAGAATCAGGCTGACAAAGTGGTCAGGTGTATGGGGGGAAACATGACATGAGACACGTTCTTGTAATGGTGCCAATCCTTTCAAATCTTCGACTGACAATACCCTGATATGACTTATCTACATGGCTAAATATATGGATTTGCCTGGGACTAAGAGTTACGGCCAGAATCTCATTTATGAAAGTACAGGTTTTGGCAAAATCTCACGCATGAAGGGTAGATGTTAGGGCCTGTTCAGCATTGGCTGATTCTGAGAATCTAGCTTAGTAATGTATCTTAAATAATCTGCCGGCAGCTGGCCGAATTCAGTCCCCGATTGTCAATCCAAGGATGGGCGATATCAATGGATTTACTGCCTTAGAGCGTCTAATTGAGGGTGGTGAAGTAGACTCGAGCACAATTCTGGCCCTCTTGGACACTGGCGATGACAACAGTGATGACGAATAAATTGTAAACGTCATCATTCAAGGAGTTTGTCCTATGATCATGGCCTACGTTACACCATTCTACGATAAGGAAAGTTATCACACATCTGCACTCAGTGGGATCGCATGGGTTAAAGAATTGATGGAGGGTCATCCTGAACGTATTCGTTGTGAACTCGGTGTCCACCTCCATGTTTTCGAAAAGCTTCTTGCTATTCTTCAAAAACTTGGATACAAAGAATGTCACCCTCCCCGAGCAGCTTGCCATATTTCTCTACACATGTGTCACCGGCCTCTCAACTTGTCATGTCGGCGAGCGCTTTCAACGGACCAAGGGTACAATTTCACAGTAAGTGATATATACTTCGTCACAACCCAACTAACCATATTTCTCAGTTACTTTAAAATCATGCTTAAATGTTTTGCATCCCACCCCTTCTATACTAAATACGTCAAGCTGCCTCATCGTTCTGACCCAGTTCCTCCCGAAATCACTAACAACCCTAAGCGTTCGCCCTTCTTCAACAATGCCATTGGTGCAGTCGATGGTACTCACATTAGCTGCGCACCATCTGCAGAAGAAAAGGAGGGGTCGAGGAACAGGAAGGGTACACTCACACAGAATTGTCTGATGGCGTGCTCGTTCGATCTGCAGTTTTTGTATGTGTGTAGCGGTTGGGAGGGCTCTGCAGCAGATGCACTGGTTTACCATGATGCATGATGTGTCAACTTTCATGTTCCACTTGGGAAATTTTACCTTGCTGATGCCGGCTTTGGACTTTCCGAAGAATTGTTGATTCCATACAGAGGTGTTCGCTACCATCTTGCAGAGTGGAAGCGGGCAGCAAACGCGTACGTCTTCCGTTCATTTTGAGTAGATTTCATTCTAAATACAAGTTCTAGGCCAAGGACCAAGGAAGAGCTTTTCAATCTTCATCATGCATCAGCCCATAATGTAGTTGAGCGAATCTTCGGCATCCTCAAGCGTCACTTCCGCATCCTCCTTCTTCCAGCCGAATACAGCCTCGAGATACAATCCTACATACCTGCAGCCCTCTGTGCCTTGCACAATTTCATTCGCCATTACAATCCTGATGACATTCGGGACTTTAATGCAGATATCGAGGACATATGGCATGGTGACACATTGGAAGCGGATCTTGGTGAGCTGGCTCAGGGTGCTGTGTCTCGCCATGCTTGTGACCGGGCGTCAAAGATGAGGGATGATATTGCACAGGCGATGTGGGCTCAATGTTTGGGGGTCGGTGAAGGGTTAGAAGAAATGTCGTAGCATGATTCCAGCTTCTTTTTTTTCGAAACTATTTATTTATGTCCTCAATAAAATATTATGGTGACCAGCAGCAGCATGTCCATTAAAAATATGAATACAACACTTAAAAAAAGGAAGGCGACGCATAAATGTTCAAGAAGGGAGGGGGTACATCTACAACTAATGAGAGACCTATGTGCAACTCTTGATCTGCTCCTGCACCCATAATATCTTGAGGTCTTCGGGACAGTCTACGAACGTTTCAGCATTCTTCTCATCTTGAAATAGTTTCAAGATGTGGAGCTTCTGAAGGCCATTAAGGTTGATTTTGAGTTGCAGAAACCTTTCACGAGCGAGTCATTTGCATCTTGGAAACAGCGGCCTTGAAGATGCCCAACTTTATCTCCTTGTTCTTCAGCTTCGTCTCAGCATTTTTTGAATAGGACATGCGCCAGGTGCTCAATTCCTCTTTGATTCCATTGAGGACTACAGGCCCAGTCACACGAGCCCGCTTCCCGCCCATTTCCGAATGTTGTGGCATTGAAAATGAAGATCCAGCGGGGCTGGAGTCAAGCATGCTATTGTGGGATTGTAATGCCGATCGTTTTCGTTTGCTGCGGCTAGTTGTACTTGCGCAACCCTGCGAGACGGATCCCTGTGATGATGATGCTGGTGGGGAAGATGGGGTGTCACTTAAGGGGATGGAATCTTCATTATTGGTTTTTTCGAAGAGATCACCAGTCGGGTGAGCGCCACCGTCTTCTAAATCCACCAATACAGTCTCAGGAGATGAGTCGGTCAGTGTCAAGGAGGGCCCAGCTTGGCTATCAGAAGCGCCAGGGTGGTAAACTCTGCCGCCTTTGCGAGAACCCCGCATGAAGATCGTCATTTCATTGTAGAGATGGAAGCCTTTATTCTTGAATTTTTTGGCCTTCGGATGTTTCTAGCAACAAGTTTAGCAGTGATCAAGTCATATCCAGTGGAAACATACCACAACATAAGCAGACCAAACTGGCTCCAAGACCTCCTTGTTCCCGGGTGTGATCCCAACACCTATGTCAAGGTTCCAGGGGAAGCCTGACGTGTGATTCAGAAGGGCATCAACAACATTGAAATCATCTTTGATCTAGACAGGAGATGATGTCAGATCGGCTTAAAAATTTAATCATAATCTAACGTACACGGCCCCACTTGTTCTTACATACTGCCCAAGTTTTCGGACCCCCAGCTGTAGGAAATCGTTTCATTTCTTCCGCTGCTTGCCCCCATGTCTTCTTCTGGAATGACATCCCGTCACCAGCTTCAGCTCGCCGCTCAGCCAAAAAGCAAACAAGAGTGATTTCTTCCTCCCGAGTCCAAATTGCATTGCCCATAGCGCCTTGCGATGTGCCAGAAGCTGTGGCATCGATATCACTCATCTTTGGACTGGGGGACAATCGGGGACTGAATTCGGCCAGCCGGCAGATTATTTAAGAATCATTACTAAGCTAGATTCTCAGAATCAGCCGATGCTGAACAGGCCCTAAGTTAATTTAGCTCTTGAACTCCTGATCCAAACTCTATGAAATTTTGTACAATTACAGACATATAGAGTACAATGCCAGGAAAAAATCGGGACATGGATCAGATGTAATCTGGATGACTTTTCCTATGGGTGTGCAAACTCGTGCCGGTACATATGTAAACGACAACATTGTTGCAATCGTGATCAGCGTTCGTTGATGGTGTTTATTTTGTTATGAATAGCGTGGTTTGCGTAAAATTAAAGTGCAATTTATGCCGACTGATACAATCCTAGGCACCAGCATTTGAACAATCTATGGCAGCTTAGTTGCCGTCCAAAAGGCAGCATGGTATACGTAACCAAGCATCCCTTGCGAATTACTCGCATATGTCGTATCGATTGTCGCTTCGTTCTGAGGAGAAGAGAAGGCTGTCTAGGTAGGATGTACATGTAATATTTGCAAATAGAAAACTTACGGATATCTCAAATCCGATTTTACGGGCGAGAGCTTTGACCTCCTCGAGATCGAGTTCAACAGACGGGTCATTTGTGTTATTGTTTTCGAAATGCCAAAGGAGAGGCCCGAGGTTAATCCAAACACCGCCAGGGGCTAGTATCTTGTGGATGATGCGGAGATAGTTCACTATATTTTTGGCCTGGATATCACGAGTAAGGAAGTTGTTTGAGAGGAACGATGCGAAAAGGACAAACTGTATCAATGAAAAAACATGTCAGAATGGCGTCCCATA
This sequence comes from Hygrocybe coccinea, assembly GCA_963555575.2. Classification (NCBI taxonomy): domain Eukaryota; kingdom Fungi; phylum Basidiomycota; class Agaricomycetes; order Agaricales; family Hygrophoraceae; genus Hygrocybe; species Hygrocybe coccinea. Next base: position 678,840 of record OY741998.2, read on the forward strand.
GGCCTGCTTGCGGTTCATCCTCGTCTTGGTCGTCAACACCATATATCTCTTCAAAATCACCTGAACGGAAGTTGTACTCTCGATGGCAATATGAATGGGGAAAAGAGCGCACCGGCAACAAGAGAAAAAATCGCAGTGGCAGGAAGGGCCGTTGGGAGGACATCTGGTATCGAAACAGAGGATAGGATGGCCCCTCGCGACGGAACGTTGGAGAACGAATGGACATATGGATAGATCGTGTGCTTCCCGATTTCGTTCGTCCTTGATTTGATATTAAAATGGCAAGAATTTAAATAGGGATTAAAGATAACAGACATATTGAGAATGAAATACGATGCTAGTAGCATGTAGTGTGAAAACTCATTTCCCTGGCAAGAAAATCCTGTCCCGAAGTAAATATGCAGAAGGAGATGCGGTGATAAAGCCGGGCATTACTGACCAAGACTAGCTACATCATATGCGAGTCGACCAAGTCCAGCACCCGGAACCAGGACTCTAATGTGCCCTCTACCACAAATACTGGTTTGATAAGGATGGAAAACGTATGGAAATATGATTCACCTTTTTTCAATCGGAATATCAGGAAAATGTTGCAGCAAGGCGTCTCTCATGGGCTTGTAACACGTCTCCCGTTCTTCCTTACCCTGAAAAGCCAACAAGTTGGTTACCAGGGTTTCAGAGAGATTGTAAGAGACCTAGGGGACCTCTTCACTCCAATCCCGGACAAATTGTTTAATTGTGCTCCTCAATTTGTCCATATCAAGATCTGTGGGTTGATACCGGTTACGTCTTTGAGGGGGCGCGTCATGAACAGTGCGTGGGGCCGCACGAGGGTCACCTGGGTGACCGTGGTCATGTGTGTGTAAATGCGAATGCGAGTGGGAATGAGTGTGGCTTGGCCCTGTGATACTCAGATATGTATCCCTGCCCAAGTAAGAGTTACGGACCTTGGCTGTCGTGATCATGAGCGTGATCTTGCGCGCCAGATTCTCTTTCGTTTAAATCATCTTCGTCATTTTCATTCAAGCTTAGATCATGGCCAAAAATCTCCGGATTGGCAACGATCTGGTTGAGGAATCTAGTGTTCGCCAGGAGAGCACCGTCGACCTCCTGCAGTTTCTTCTTGTACCCTAATTCTTCCAGCAATGCTTGATCTGCGGGAGGCAATCTAAGCAAGTCTTTCTTGCGACGGTTATTCGCAGAAAGCTTTCCGGAGGAAGAATCAGTGTATAGTCATCGATGCAAAAATGGCATTGAACCACATTACCGAGTACGGTCCATATTTCTGAAATGTGATGATCACGTTTGAAAAGTGAATTTGCTCCTCCACCTGCTCTTCTTCAGTGTTTTTGCTGGTGCTTCGTGTCATTGTGGAAGATGAGGAACCTGACTCGCCCCAAAACGGCAGCACAATGTCGATTACGTAATTTAAATCACATGACCTACACCAACCGCGTCGCGTCCAAGTCTGGTAATGTGTTGGTCCTGATCCCCGTCTAGAGTTAACCATGGACGCCAGCGAAATTGGACGATATGGCACCATCAGTTTTATGAAACGCTTACAACCTGACCAGGTCGTCGCTGCATTCCCTATTGACGATGAGCAGATAACATTTGGACGAGATCCTCACTGCAGCGTGAGACTCTACTACAACTCAGTCAGCTTATTGCATTGCAAGATCATCTTCCAAGAATGCAAGGTATGTATTACGTTCCCTATATTTGCTATAACGATGAATCCGTACCGCAGGCATTCCTAGTGGTGTTGGGCACGAACGGCGTCGTAATCGACGGATGCCGGGTCTTCCCATCGACAGCATCCCTAGCACCCACAACCATTCCACTCACAAACAATTCCGAGATTGAGATTCACAGTAAACGCTTCAGATTCACCTACCCACCAAAAGAACTTCGTGCTGCGCTCCTCGCCACACCTTCCCGTGAGTGTGATGATAATGCCATAGCCGTTCTTCACCGTTCGTGACATCGTATTTATGTTTCTGGTTGCCAGGTGGAAATTTCACAAGCACACCCAATCGTAGACGAGCCCTGCGCATGTCGATGATTCAGAGTGCACAAGTTTTCAGTCCGCGTCCAAGCAACAACCCAAGTGACAACCTCCGCGTCTTGCAAAGCCGCATTAAGCCATTCAAGACCCCAAGCAGGGGTACCAACGCCCATCGACAAGAAAATAATGATAATGACCGTGAGAATGAGCAAGAAATCGTGCTCGTCGATGGGAACTGTCCCCGCGTAGTGGAGGAGGAAAAGGATCTTGTCATCCTGGAGGACGTCGAAGTCGATGACGAAACCACCCAAGGCGAGGATCAGCGAACGCCCACTCAGCAGTCTGCCTACCCTCAAACACCTCCAAACCGACCGTTTTTCGCTCCACCGATGGCCCTCCAAACCCCCCAAATGCAACCGCCCCTCCAAACACCACGGCACCGCGTTCTTGGCCCATCCCTTCATCGTGCTGTCCTTATTCGTTCCGCGCAACGGGCCGTCATGAAAGCTGAGATCGAAAGGGAGGAAGTGGAGGAGGAGAAGGAGGTGGTGGAATTCATTGCACCAGAGAATACTGGGGCTGACGGACAGGGATCCGCAACTAGCGGTCAAAGTTCTGAAGATGAAGTAGAAGAACAAGGAGACCTGCCAGAAGATGAGGAGGACACTGAGGAGGACGTTGTGACAGAGAGAGGTATGTCGAGGTGGAATGCTGCCAAAGTGTCGCAATCTGACACTACGACGTACACACCTGAAGCATACGAAAACGAAGAGGAAGAGAGTGACATTACGGATGTTCGTACATTGTTTGTCTCCCAACAGTATCTAACGATACTTTATTCTTAGGTTGGTCTTGTCGCCGAACCTGTCACCGATCATGATGAAGAGGTAGCTCAGGCCTTGGAGTCCATTTTTAACCACAACCGCAGTGCGGAACGCGATGTTCAGCAACAACCTCCACCCGCTTGGACGCCCGCCCCACCACGCCGCTTTGTCAACTTCACCACACCGCAGGCCAGTCGTGCTGGAACCAGGATGCACGGAACTGGTAGGTATTCCTACGGCGGAGTCGGCCTTGACAACGGAGGCGCGAGGAGGGTGGTAGTGGAGCAAGCGTGGCGCGTGAAAGACATAGTCTTACCCGAGAAAACGGTATGCATTAAGGAGGAGCAGGAACAGGGGGATGGACGTGATACAAACGGGTGGAACGCACTCGGCGGAAAAACGGACCAACAGAGACAACGGCTCACTGAAGAAGAACGCAAGGTTTGCTGCATTCATCCACGGCGGAATGTCTAACTCACGATTCTGTGTAATGATAGGCAATCCAAGAGCGCAGGAGGTCGGCGCTGAGAACTCCTGACGCGTTCTTTGGTGGCCAGGCACCCGGGATGCGAAGGCTGTCTGCGTTGCTTGGGCCGCCAAGACCTCATGCTACATTACTTGCGTCTCCCACCAAGGATGTTGTCCAATCACCAAAAAAGCAAAGTGCCATCGAACTCGAGCAGGAGCTAAAAGTAGACGAGAGTCGAAGAGGGAGGCGAGACAGTGTTGATGACGGCATGAACACACAGTTCTTACTGGAAAGGATGAAGGAGACGGTGGAGGGAATGAAGCGGAGGAGGAGCATGAATCCGAGAGCCAGTTTGGGGATAGGCATGAGTCCCAGTAAGCGGTATGACACAGGAGAAGGCACAACGTTCTCGCTGTTGGCACCGGGTGTAAAAGAGGAATTAGAAACGGAGCTAGAGCTGGAACGGAATAGCCCACGGCGAGACAGCAGGGCTGGTGTTGGAGCAGAGGGAGCAGATAACATGAATGCGGGTAAGGTGCAGGAAGAATACACGGTTAGCACGGGCGACGAAGACGGATCGACTGTCACCAAAGACGAGGATGATAATGGCGAGGGCGTGGACATCCAATCCCCAACACCCTTCTCGACCTCTGGGAAGTCTCCCGACATACCACCCGATATGACTTTCGAACAGGTGTCCCATGTCCCTCAACTGCCTCACAAGCAACATCCCACAATTCCTGCCAAAACTCCTCGGATGGATGACCTCAGACATGTGTTTGGCGCCCCCAAGGAAGCAGCGACACCGTCGTTCAAAGGGATGCGAGCTTTGTTTGCGCAAACGGATGTGAGAGTTACGGATACACCCGTGTATGAAGGTATGGGTGATCTGCTGAAAACCCCCAAGGATTACAGACGGGAAGAAGTGGACGGCAAATGGGAAGAGGACGTAAAGGAGAAAGTTACCGGGAAAAAGTCTTCTCGAGCCAAGGTCCAATCCGGCACTCTCCCTGTGACTACAAGACGGAGGACGCCTCGTGGTCGTACTGCTGCAGTTGATATAGCGTCGACAGGGGACATTGACAGAACACAGCAGAGCACAGTGATGGAGACGCAAGGGGAAAATGTAGGCGAGCCGGCAAAAATCGAAATGGAAGACGAAACTGCGATTGCAAAGCCAAGGGTGAGGCTTCTTAGGGGGAAGAAAAGTGCGGGGGAGGGGATCATTGAGGTATGAGTTCTCCCCAGACTACGCCGGATGTTAATGAAATAGGATGGTCCATAGAAGCAAGAAAACGAGACCCTGATCAAGATGAGTGGGTCGCAGCCCGTTCATATGAAGGAAAGTATTGAATTGCCTGAAAAGGTGTGTAAACCGGGCGATGAAATTATCAGCACTAAAATTCATGTTGTCAGGCAAATAGGACGCCGAGAGTCCAGCCCTCACCAAATCTCCAGACAAATTCTGATGAAATAGCAAAAATGGAAGAGAGTCGCGCACCGTCATCCCCACCCCAGTCTACCACCCGCCGAGGACGAGGCCGCAAGGCAGCTGAACCCAGTACTACCACACCGGTGGAAGATTGCACCCATTCCGGCGCCAACACGAAGCCAACACGAAAAATCCGCACACCTAAATCCAATGCTCAAATACCATCGGGACAAGAATCCGAGCCGCCCACGCTGTCAGCGGAATCTACGCGCCGGGTCAAGCTGAGGGGCAGGGTTCAAAATGAGGAGGAAGAGACTTCCAAGACGACAGGTCGGATAACCGGCCGCCGCGGACGAGAGAAAGCTACGAACGTGGAAGACGATGATCCATTGGATTCCATAGGTAGTCCTGACTCTGAGAAGTACCAAACAGTTACGCCTGCCGCTAAAGGGATTAGGGGTGCACGAAGCAAGCCAACGGCCACAGAGGAAGTCAAAGACGATCAATTCGAGGCGCAGGCATTGGTTCAGCCCGCAGAAGTTCGGGCCACAGGAAGTAAAAAGACGCCAGGGAAGACCACCGTGAAGCCTGCTGGATCTGGGACACGCACGAGCGCCCGTGTGAAGGGAGCCAGCCATTCGCCCGTTCAGTGTTCTCCAAGCACTGGTGCGACTCCGGATGGGATGGACAAGGAGAACGCACCCCGTGTTGCAGAGGATGACGAAGGAGTGTTAGAAAAGCCTACAAGGGCGAAAGTGTCCAGGAAACGAAAGGGTCAAGTTGCAAAGATCAAGGAAGATGCTCTGGTCGAAGGAGATGTGAAGTCGGAGGCTGGAACGACCGATAAAACGAGGAACACCAGGACGAGGTCAAAAAATAAATGAGATGAGGGGGTGATCTTTGGTGCACTATGATACTAATATGTAAATATAAAGTGATTTCTTGCCATTGCTTCAGTCACAATACCAGTTCATGGACTCCAATACAAGCTCAGTTAAAAAACGGCCTCCCGTCACTCAGAATGGGCATAAAGTTTCTCAGCAGCTCAAAGATGCAGGTGGCCCAACCGTGCAGGAATTTGTGGCCACGCATCTCAATACTCCTCCACCTAAACTACTGCGCAAAATCAAGACTGAACTCGTGAAACCCATCAAAAGTTTCAAGTCTAACAAGAAGCACCACAAAAGCTACGAGTTGGCCTGCGATATCTTGAACGGCATAAGTCAACTTTTACACCGTAAGTCTGACTAACTGCACTTTGCGGTGATGCTGCTAACCCTCCTGGCAGACTATCTGAAGATCAGAGAAAATGACAAGCTCGTATTCATTGATCACCATACTTCCAATCTCGAGTACCATCCCGATACAGAAACTAGTGCGAAACCAGATATCGGGGCGATCCTTCAGTCGCATCTTGATTGCATACCCGAAGACAACCTCGCTCCAAAAGCCAAATTGAAGACACGGAGCCAGAAGGAGGAAACTCATCAATCTTACTACCGCCTCCCTTGGCACCTTTTCGACTCCCTAGTCGAACTAAAACCACGTCGGGATGCTAAGGGCCGAACTCAGGTGGCCGCATACGCGGGGTTTCTTAATCAAGCTCGTCCAGACAAGCCTGGCGTATATTGTCTCCACATATCGCCCAAGGAGTACGGCATCGTGTGGAGTGATTCTTCGGGACTTTCCTCGACAACTTCCCAATGGGAAGACATTACCCCATTGGCTGCCTATGTCTTCTCCTTGTACGACCCGCCCAATGACCACATCAAAGTGGACACTACTATTACCCTTGACGAGTCTCCCAACATAACAAACTCTCCCAGGTGGACTGTCCAGTTCCAAGGTGAGACTTACCCCAGTTGCAGGGTATTGTTCGTTGGTTCTCCGTGGACCAGGCAAAGCTGGATCGCCATCTCAGCTGAATCTGCCACTAGCGGTTCAAAAGTTATCAAAGATCAATACCGCGCCATCGGTAGGCGGTTCAATGAAGGAGACATTTTCGATTTTCTCCAAGACAAAAATCCTCTCCAACCTGCACCGGGATGTGTCTATGTCCAATGTCACGGTGAAGTCGACGGTGTTTTTACACCTAACAAAGAATCACGAAGGCAGAAAAAGAGGATCATAATGACAACCATCGGAAAACCGATCTATGAATGTCCGACCGTGTTTGAATTTCTAAAGGTTATGTACGACACACTGGAAGGTGCGGATCTTTCCTCCCGGGACTGTTGGATCTGACATATTTTTAGCGCACCGCTGGATTTTCGAAAGGAAGGGTATTCTTCACCGGGACATCAGCATCAGTAATATTCTTTTGCCGACTGCACTGGTTAAGATTCCTGAAGATGAGATCAATGAGAAGCGACCCAAGTTCATTGATGAGATTCTTAACCCCGAGTAGGCGAGTTATTTTTCTCTCGATTCACTTCTTTTGACCCATCATAGCAATGTCGGTGCGGCGTCACATGCACTGCTGTGTGATTTCGATAACGCATGCATCTGCGAACCATACGAACCCACGGGTCCATCAAGTTCCGTCATCACGCCAGATGCTGGAACTACGGAGGATGAGAAGGTTGATGTATTAAAACGAGTGGCTGGTAATTTGAAGAATTGCACGGTACGATATGCTTGTCACCTGTTCACCAGCCAACGGTGTTCCGATGCCCTCAATAATTGTAGGGCACACCAGCATTTATTGCGCGATCAGTGGCCATGGGTAAAGTTCAACGGCTTAGGGTCCTCCCCCCTGCAATGCCAAAACTGGAGGGTGAGATCAAGACAACGTACGAATCGGCTTTCAGCCATCATGCCCTCCGGACATATGAAGACCCTGAGGGTCAATACCATGGTGGCCAACTCATGGACTACGAAAAAATGGAGGAGATGAATTTGGTGGAGGGCCTTCCCAAGAATTCCATCTCCCATCAGCCTTGTCACGATGCGGAATCGGTATTTTGGGTGATTGTTGCGTTCCTGCTACGCGTTCTTCCGGATGAGGCACCGAAAGCTTCCACCTCTACCGATGGAGAGCATTCAGACACATCACACCAAACAGGTCGTGGTCGAGCTGACGCAACTGTACAGGCAGTGGGCGACGGAGAGAACGCTGGACATAAATCTATAACCGATCGAGATGACCCGAAGAATCGCGAATTTGAAGTTTCAAATCCGGCTCTGGATGCATTGTGGAGACCCCTTGCCGAACATGATATCGAAAACAGGAATGACAGCAGGGCCACTATATTGACGACGGACCAGGAAAAGTGGGAAAAGGCACTCCACCCCAAGTTGGGTTTCCTTGCACCGATGATTATGGAACTAGCCACACACGTAGAACCTGAGTATTCGCTTATCAGACCAAGGCCCCAAGAGTTACATCTGCACGAAGCCATGCAACGCATCCTTTTCCAAAGTATTTGGTCCATGCGGGACGCGAGTCACATACCACTGAGTGGAAGATTCCGAATGGTCACACTCAACCGTGCCATACTCCGGGATCACACCTTTCAGCCGTTAACTGGTACCAAACGTCCTAGATTAGATGATGATGAATTGCGACAACAGATGCGCAAAGGCAAAAGTAAGTTGACCTCGCTCATGTGTGAACGAAGACTATTTGATCTGGTTCTTCAGAATCCCGGCGTACTTAGATAGGCTTGTAGGGCCACTATTGCATGGGAAATGCAGTTACTCGAAGACGATCCCCAGTACATCTATCCCTCAGTCTTGCGCCTCAATATGTGATCAAAAGCTTCGTCGGTGTGTAGCAAGCTCGCGGGTACAGCCTAGCCTGAAACAATATGCTGGCCATCGGGAGAGAAGGCGATGGGACTTGTATGCCAAGAGCTCTTGGGATAGTCGGCCAAAACATTGTCTGTTTGGTATTCTGAGATAGTTTTCAGGCCAGCAGGAGAGACGTCAACACAAGCCAAACGCTTCATAGCGTGGCCATCCGCTCAACAGCTGACAGAATTGGCACAGAAAGAGAGGTTGCTATACCATGTGTAAGATAAACGGCGGTGACCTCTGTCTATTGGCGCAACCACGCCGTCTTTGCTATTTTTTTAAGTCTCTTTTGTTCTTTGAAGCGTTCCTGCGTACATTGCGTAAATAACTAGATATATTCGAGATTGAGGTGAGAAACAGGCACTTACCAGATCCTTCTTCGTAGGCCTCTTTCTCTTCTTCCCCTCTTCTTCCTCCCTGATTGCTTCCCCTTCCCTCTGCTTTTCCCATGCCCCAACATCGAAATAGAACTCACTCATGCGTTTGGCGCGCTCGTACTCAGACAGATGCGAAGGATCGCGGGCGTCAGCCCGAGTGAACGTGCCCGTACGCGCGTTAAACTTTGCGGTAAACGTGGCATTTGCGCCTGAGATGGAAGTGGAAGCAGTAGGGTTAACTCCCGAGAGAAGGGTGGGGTCGAGATACGCGAGAGAGGGGTCTATTCCCTGCGCCAATGCTGCCTGTTGAAGGGCCGAATATGCTGGTACAGATGTGGGCGTGGAAGAGGACGCGGAGGGATTTGCTTCAGTCTGGTCGTCATTTTGCGCAGAAGACGAGGGGACAGGCTGGAAGGGATTTTGCCAGGTAGTCTCTTGCGTTACTGTGTTGAAAAAGTAGTAGGTGTTGTATTGGGGGGAGAAAATGGCTTGCCAGTCATTAGGCGGAGGAGAGGCCGCAGAGTCTTGAGCCGTTGTGTCTGGCGGGACTGACTGGGACCTGGAAGTCGACGCCTCTGGCGTGCTGTTGGGCTCGTGCTCGGTCTCCGATGGCGCAGGACGGGCAGTGTCCTGACCGCCCTCATCGGACGTGCTGGTGTTTGACATGAGGAATTGAATGTTTATTTGTACTCCGAATATTGATTACCTCTAACCCTAACCCTGTTACCCTTCTCCCCGTAGTCCAATGTCAGTCTCATCCCTCCGTTCTGCAATGAAACAACCGACCTCCAGACCATCGTCACCCGTAAATTTATCACCACCGGCCTCTCCAAGCACCCAAGTTGATGCCCTCCCCACTGCCACAGCAACAATAAGCCGACCGCGACCCTCAACAGTCTCTTCTACTCACCAATCCGTATCCTCTTTACAATCATCCACTTCGGCTTCCACACCCGTCCCGACTCCTTCCCCAACATTTTCTCCAACACCTTCCTTCCCTGGTTATACCCCGAAAGTCTCCTTTGACACCTTCGAGAACCCCGCCGCTACTATGTTTAACTTTACCCTCGCCGTGAAGAGCGATGGGTACGTAAGGACCCGCTCAACGCGAGTCTTTCTGTGTGCCGCAAGTCCCGACGAGAGTGGAAGAGAGGCTCTAGACTGGTCACTTGAGTCTCTTGTGCAGGATGGTGACGAGCTGATCGTGTTTCGGGGCATCGACCAGGAGGAGCTGGGTGAGCTATTTCTCCCTGTTACGGATACCTCTGTGTTCCGTGTACTTAGACGACGGCAGAGAAAGACCATGATATCGTCCGGGATGAAGCACGCGAGCTCATGCGTCAGATCCAGGAAAAGAGCATAGAATTTGACCCTGAACGAAAGGTGCGTCATTCCCTTTTTCGTTACACATCGGCAGGCATAATGCCAATCCCCTTCTACAGCTCTCCTTGATCCTCGAATACATTCCGGGACGTATCACAGACACCCTCGACCGCCTCATTGCCTTGTACCGTCCAGAGAGCGTCGTTGTTGGCATGCGTGGACGAAGAACCTGGCAGACTATCGGTGTGGGTTTTGGGATGGGGAGCATCAGCAAGTTCGTTCTTTTCATTTCCCTCATTATCAATCTCCCCAATGAAACCTTTTCAGATATTGTCTTACACATTCTCCGGTCCCCATCATTGTCGTGCGTCCCGAACGGAAATTGCGCAAAGCCGTCGAAAAGCGGCGGGCGGATCCCAAGAGAGGAAGGCATTTCGAAGAGTGAAATATTTCGTGTGCGTGGCTTGGGTATAGAATCTTCTCTTCAAACTAACATTCGCTCAGGATGTTTCAGTGACTTTTATTGATCCAGTCTTCCGACTTGGAATGAACGGCAGTGAAAAAAATATTAACCTGACTGGAACAGAATATTAATGGCAGCTTCCCCCTCGGAATCCTGCCAGGCAACCGTCGGTGTGCAGTTGACGATCCACGGCCACTTCATTGGCTTAGAGGTCCTTCACCTTCTTCGTGTACTGGGATGTTTCTTCACCAATCATGAATACTGCTCAATCCTCGTTTGAGGGATCTGAAGAATGTTGGAGCGCAGCAGGAGCAACTTTTCGTTCGGCAGAAGAAAATCATTTCTGAAATTTCATATATCTATCTGCGCCTCTTGCAAGAAGATCTTCCCTCTTCAATACGTAACATCGACATCACCACTCTGCCTCAATAGTAGCTTCACCGTCGCGTACCCGGCCAAAACTATCTCGAGACTGCCATGGAACCCATTTTCCAAGTGATATGTGATGATTAGCGCCTCTGAGACCAGAACGAAGACACAGACTCTTGACTGGTACAACTTTGGAATTGTCATGAAGGAACTTCAGTGTCGCTTGTCTCCTCCGTCGGTCGGCCGCACATGTGTGATAACGGCAGTGTCGAGTGGCATAACTTTCCAAGGTTCCGGAGCGGTATCCCGCCCAAATGCATCAATGAAAGATAGGTGAGGCAATGCAATGCACCATACGGAACCAGCTTCCAGCGACGAGACTGTCAAAACATCAATGGACAAAGAAATCTCACGCATTCCAGGAGCACCACACAAAGCTCTCCAACTCTCCAATGATGCACCGCACCAGTCCAACCGTCCACCAGTCCGCGATAGTTCTACGCCCGCATTAAGCGGCTTTTAATATCGGTCATAGAAAAGGAAGACCGCTCACTAAGATATCGAAACCCTAGTTCGAGATTAAGCAGACAAATGGACAAATATGCGCTCGGGCTTGAAAATTGAAATTACGTGTTGATGTAGTTCGTTCTGTGGATGCACCATCAAATCGTTCCAGCTGCGTCGACATACGCCAATGAAATCCCCGAATCCTCAGTCCCGGGAGCGAATGCAGGATCAGAGGATATTGACCTCCATGTGACAGGTCGAAACAACTCACGCGGGGTGAAACAGCCGGATGAAGGCGACTTCCTGAGGCTATGACGATTCGAAGGCCGGGGAACACTATGGGTGTGCGGATTTCTACGATGGGTGTCCGACGGGCAAGTTCCAATGGCTAAGGTTTGTCGTGGGCTTCCCGTCACGCTATGACACATCGTGGCTCGAAGAGCATATAAGGAAGCGAGTAAAAAGCGCACTAGCCAGGTCGTCTACTTGTGGGCTCGACATGCGGGGCGTTTTCAGCATTGTTGTCGCTATCTTGACCGCGGTCACAGTCACCAATGCGGCATCCACTGCGTCCAACTTGAAAAAACCGGAATACTTCCACTTTTCATCGAAGTTGCAGAGCAATGTGAGCCTTCGTTATGTGAATAACTCTGGGATATGCGAGACGACTCCGGGTGTGCACACAATGTCGGGATACATCACCGTGGGATCTGGAATGTCAATGGTACATGACCTTAGTATTTCTTCAGGACATCGGTATCGTTAATGGCCATATAGTGGTTCTGGTTTTTCGCAGCACGTAATTCACCAGAAACCGCGCCTTTCACACTATGGTCAGCATACTCCATATTGAATGTTTTTTCTAAAAATCTTTTCAACATCACGTACTTAGGCTAAATGGAGGCCCGGGATGTGAGTCTCTGCTTCCACTTAAAATGTGATGGGAGTGGAGTTGTAATAACCTGTAACATTCTGCAGGTTCATCTATGATCGGGCTTTTCCAAGGTGAATTATCATGTTCACCCAACCCTCGTCTTTCCTGACATCAGCCGCTGCAGAGAATGGCCCATGCAACGTGAATCCCGACGGTCAAAGCACTACCCTCAACCCATACAGGTTCGTGATTTACGGTATATCCCCCAAGATGCCTGACATTCCCCTCCTTTTGTAGCTGGAACAATATTAGCAACAGTTTCGTTCTTCGATAACTGAAATTTTTATGTCAATGCTGATGGCCCCATACAGTGATTTACATTGACCAGCCCATCGGTACTGGGTTTTCATATGGACCAGACTATGCTATCAGCACATATTCTGCCGCTCCGTTTGTTTGGTCTGCATTCCAGGTCTTGTTCGAGAGTCCAGAATTTTCTACTTACAAAAGTCGAGAGCAAGTCGAATTTTCCGTCCCCCATTGAAATTTTAAATCTGATCGTGAAACCTTCACAGGTTTGTTTTCGCGACGGAGAGTTATGGAGGACACTATGGCCCAGCATTCGTGACTTATTTCCAGCAGCAGAACGACGCCATCACGAATGGTACACTGAATGGCGTGCCAGTGGTTGTAAGCGCACTCCTGATCAACAAGTGAGATATCGGTGCCAACCCAATTACCTTCTTGCCTCATTCATAATTTCTCAGTGGCTGGATCGACCCCCTCATCCAAAATAAGGCCTATATCGACTTTGCTACGGACGCCCCTGGTTATGGGCCACTCCAGAGCCCCGACATCATCCAGATGATGAACTTGACTTGGAGCAAGCCGAATGGGTGTGAAGCACAGTCACAAGCTTGCTACGCCGCTGGAAATTCCTCGTCGTCGAACGGGATTTGCGAACAGGCATATTTAGCTTGCGTACGTGTGATACTTTTTATTTTATATCATACTTTCGATGATCTGGATCGCTCAACTATCTATATTAAAGGGCAACATGACCTTCCTAGCGATTGGTGACCGCGACCCATACGATTTGAGGCAGGACTCGACCGAGCCATTCCCGCCTGAATATTATGTCAAATATCTGTCATCACCTTCAGTGGTTCAGGCTATTGGTGCAGAGACTCAATATTCCGAATGTTCTACTGGTCCGGACCTCAACTTTGTAAGAACAGGAGACGTGAGCGGATTCATCGCAAAAAATCTTTCAATCATGATTATTTAATCATAGGCTCATAGGGTGCCAGGACCATGCTACCTCAACTCTCGAGTTTGGCAAACTCAGGTCTCAGGATTCTCGTTTGGGTAAGCGTAGGCCCTACGTTCGTTGTAACCAAACTCATGGTTACACTTCTTTTCAGGCTGGCGACGCTGATATCATGTCAGTGTCTAAATAAACTCAACATCATCCATGCTTATTCCCCGTTCAGCTGCAACTGGCTCGGCAACCAAGCTGTCGTTCTTGCCATGGATTGGTATGGAAGCAGGACGCTCCAAAATACACCCTTGGGGAACATTACATTAGATGGTAAAGTGATCGCGGCCGTACAGAAGGTGGACAACTTTACGTTTGCGTGAGTGATATTACTGCCGTACATGCATGAGACTTGGAGTCTTGACTCTCTTTTCTTTGTGTGGTGGTTCAGGCGAGTATATCAGGCGGGACACGAAGTGGTGAGTTCTAGGGTTTATAACTTGTTCAGTCACAAACTTGAATCCCGACTGTTGCAATTTCAGCCTGCATTCCAGCCGGCGGCGGCCTTGGAACTATTTTCACAAGTTGTCCAAGTGCAGACACCGCGACCGTCCCCGTCTAACAAGGCCAGCTGCGCAAGCACGCTTTATTCTACAAATCTGCTACTCTGGCCATCGTTTCTACTCGGTATTTGGGCCTTGTTTCTTTGATTTGTGGAATCTGGCAGGACAGGAAATATTCACTGCCAACCTACAACCCTGAACACAAAGATGTTTATCACATATGGAGATGTAATATCAGTTCTCCAGATCACTTGTTTTATAGACGGACTCGGAGTGAATGTCACTTACAGACTTCAAGTTGATGTACTCCTGCGGCATTGCGCTGTCATCACGGGAGATTTCAGGACTTGGGTCGTGATGCATTGATGATCTATCATGTTGTTGCTCATCCCATTTGCGACCTTCTTTACCTAGTACCGGACGCAGTCTGAACTGTATACTGCCTTGCGAAGTCAGCCCCAACTTGAACGCCATAATTAGCATTTGATGAACACAGCTCAGAGCTGAATCCAATTCTAGGTTTTCGACATGTTTACAGCCGTTTCGGGTGATGTTGGCACTCGCGCGGTTTTTTTGTAAATAAGGAAATTCAGACTCAGCACTTTTATCACTTGTCATTATGCCTCGTTCTCGTAAAAAACAGCGCAGTGAACCCAGGAGCGTCACCGACAATGGTAGTGAATGTCACTCTCATTCTGAGGGTGACTCCGACTCTTCCATTGCATCCAATCGTTCTTCCAGCACCCCCATTGTTCCCAGCAAACGCTCCAAGCTGGCATCCACTCCTGCCACTCCTGCTCCTGCCCCAGCCCCTGCTCCTGCTCCTGCTCCTGCTCCTGCTCCAGCCATGACCCTGTTGTCAAGGTCATAAAAGTTGACTATGCCGTTGCTGTTTTCAGCGCCACTGAGATGCACAAGCCAGCCTCCAAACGAATTGCAAAGAATGCCTCATTTCAACTTCGAACTGATGAACCTTGGGATAGGTTGAAGGCGCAGCTCCTCGTAAAGATCAATGATACCCTACAGCTGCCAGTCATCGATCTCACAGACTACAATATCATGGTCGCCGTTAGCCGTCTCGTCGCTAAGCCCAGAATCACCCTCACAACCGACACAGACTACACAATCCTACTCAACAGGATTGCTAACAGCAAAGCCAAGGATTCTATTCTTGCCAACGTCACCATCATGCAGTCCAACAACAATGGCAACAAGGAGAATGACCCTCAGAGCGATGCCAGCAAAGACAAGACGAAGAAGAAGGTGGCGAAGGATCCCAGTCTACTTCCTGGCAACGTTATGAAGGCCAACACCATCGCAGCACTGCAGAAGAACTGGGAATGCCCTAAAAAGCAAATCAACTGTGTGGGCACGTTTTGCTTTATCGATGCTGAAGGAACACATCTGGCACTCAGCCATGAACGCCTTGATTGTTGGGCTTCGGCCATGGTACGTCCATACTATCTAAGATGTTCTATTTACTGACTAGTCTGGTAGATGAAGGGTGAAGAACATGCTACGATCAACCGACCACCTAACCATCGACTTTTCGATCCTGAAAATGCAAAACTCTCACCTGTGCTTCGCAAACGTCTTGAGAACAACAAGGCCCAAGCTGCCAATGCAGCGGTGAATGCAGCGCCCACTATCAACGTCACCTTCGGCAGGGAATTTGCTGATCTATTCCACAACCCTAATGCCGCGAATGCACCACCACCTCCGCCTCCTGTCTACATGCCTGCCGCAATTCACCCTGTTCCGGTACCTAACCACTACGACCTAACCTGCCCTACTCTACTTCAACTCAACCGCAAGCAAGGCGTCGATATGCCTCTCGACATGTTCTGTCTGCAATACGAGCTCGATGATGGGATCAGGGATCGATTCAAGGAGCACCGTTACAAGCATGCACGGATGTTCCGGTTCCTGACTGTGAAGGATATGGAGATGATGGCATTCATGGCCGGGGAGATTGCCGAAGTGCGTGATGCGATTGATCAGTGGTCTGTCCCGGTGTAGTTCTCATAGTATATAGTGTGGTTCATCTTTCATATCATGTCATATCGTCTGCCATATCAATGTCAACATCGTTGCCCTGAAAACAGTCGATTGCGAAGTTATACATGTACGCGATGTTATACATGTACACGAAGTGGTAATACAAGAACTACAAAAACTAAAAATACCTGGCGTGGGTGAAATACCCAGTCGCATCCTCTGGTGTTACAATGTCCAGTACCTCATACATATCGTAAAGAATACCATCATCCTGTGTCGCACTGTAGTAGTCTTTGTGACACCAAATAAAATGCTTGATTTGGGAAAAAGCTTCTTCGATGGGGTTGAGATCAGGTGAATAAGGAGGCAAGTACTCGAGGCGAACGCCGAATCGGTCTACAAGGGCATGGATTTCATCATTGTGATGGATCTTCGCGTTGTCGAGCACGAGCACACTCAGCGGGCCAGGATAAGCGCTACACAGCGGCATCTGCAGCATTGTTGTCAAGAGTGATAACAATGAATGAACATGACATCAGTTACGCACCACCGAGAACTCCAGCCAGTGGAGAAGCGACACCTTCGTCAATGAGCCTTCAACCGCTGTGCCAGAAACAAATCCATCGAGGGTAAGGAGACCAACTGTCGAGGTGCGCCGACCACGGACAAAAGGCTGGGATTTGCGGGCGTGCGTGCCTTGTTTGGATCGTCCATAACGCCTACCAACTGTCCGTTCATCCTTGGACACTTCATCAAGAAACCCAAGTTCATCGGGGCTGTATTGAGCAATGTGAGATATGAATTGAGCCCGTAAGGCTTCATTGCGCTCATGAGCAATCCGTTGGAGTCGCTTGCGGCTGACTCCAGCTTGTGAGAGCACCTCGTGTATCGTAGGGAAATGAATGGATATGAACCGATTGGTCTTGAGGAGATGAAGGAGTTCGTCTAGAAAATAGTCGGGGTTGTCGCGAACAAGCTGGAGTAGATATTGGACATCATCTCTGTTGAGTCCTCGAACATGACCACGTCGTTCGGGTAGATTGCTGACCACGTCTCCGGTTGTTTGCCAGAGCTTGAGGATACGGTAAAAGGTACGTCGAGAGAAGCCGACACATAAAAGAATGTCGTTGAGGGAAAGTAGTTCATGCTCAAACAAGCGGATGGCGGCAATTTTGACATCTCGGCTTATTAGACAGTACATGAAGCATGAACAAGTGTTGAGTCTGAATTTCCTTATTTACAAAAAAACCGCGCGAGTGCCAACATCACCCGAAACGGCTGTAATAAGATTGTTTCCGTCAAATAATGATGGTCATAACCCGGTTCTCTGGTGAGTGGGAGTTCCGCCTGACACTCCCGTCTATCATTACGAGCGAATTTAGCTCAAGTAGTACATACTACCCAAGATACTGCTTCAAGTGTAATATGGGTACATCGGATATAGTTGATAGAATACAGTTAGCGCCTTCCCAAGAAACGTGGTAATAAAAAAAGGAGGGTATTATATTCAGGGATGTTTTCTCATTCTCCGTCGACCTGAACGACGACGATGTGGTACGGTGTGTGATCGTGGAGCAATGAAAGACGACCAGGTACCGTGAAGGGAAGCGACGATGGATGGATGGAACGTGGACGGAGGAGAAGCCACATCGCCTGTGAAGTGGTAGGGCTGAGTGGGCATGGCATAAATGGATCTAGCACCGTCCAGGAGAACTACGAAGGTGGCAATTGTGTAAGATGGGATCCGCATTTCACTGATTTCGGATGTGTGAATTGGCAAAGGTGGGGGGGGGGGAATAAGTTGGCTCTTATGGAATGTGTCTCAGAGTAGCGCTGAAAGCTCGTTCGTAAGCTAATGGCACTACGACAAGGATTTACTAAGCTTACCCAGGTTAGCTGAGATCGGAGTAAGCTGCAAGGGGAAAAAGGGACGATTCACGGAGAAGAACACGAACGTGTTCATTATATACCCAAGGGTGGTTTGAGTTTCACTGGTAAATAGACAGAGTGCTTTGCAAGACATGGGGAGACTTTATCCGCGAGTCAAGGCTCCTATCATGCGACACTGGTGCTGCAATCTATGAAATGAACCCATTTGCCTCGTTCCGGGGTTGGTAACGTGAAAACTGAGACTTTTCCGAATGTTTTGGTGTTCGGCCTCGTGGCGTTAGTTATGTAGTTATGCGGTAGTGTAAGGTGGCAGGACGTCGTACCACGGCCCAGTCGTATGCTTAAATCTACCGTCAAGTTGATCATGTAAGGGAACGCATGTCTGGACAAGTTTGAGCCTGTTGGATCGTAACCGTCAATCCTAACGAGACAGTTTGTTCATGCTTGCAAGTCGTTCTTTGCCAATACAACCCCTGCAGAATGACGAAGCATAGCAGGAACAACACCGCATCCTCTATATTTTCCTACGCCGAATACAAGAAACTGGACTATGGAACTAAACGCGTAGGGTTTACACAACTCCTCCGGTTGGCGTTGGCGTTGTAACATAACATAACTAAATTGCGGAAAACAGCAACGGTTAGGGAACGAATCCATGCGTCGTTTCGATGCATGCGCTCTTTGTCTGCAACGTGCCAGGGAGCCACTGGCATGCAACGAGGGGCATCTCTTTTGCAAGGAATGTGTCTACACGGATCTATGTGAGGCTTTCAAACTAGAAATTCGCAGTGTGGACCTGTAGCGAACGTTTTACCCCCCATAGTATCGCAGAAAAAGGACATAAAGCGGCAGAAGGAAAAGCTGGAAGCAATGAAGAGAGAAGCAGAGGAAGAAAAAGAAAGGGCCAAGGAGGCTGCCAGAGAACGTGTGCTATTGGACTTTGAGAAGGGCCAGCTCGGCCTTGCTGCTGCGAATGTTGCTCTCAATGCGACCAGAACGACGTCGGAAGCGAACACAAACGAATGTGAGCACCCTTGACGAACTTACTCGCGCTTTCCAAAAAAAAAAGAAATCCTGATTTCCCGATTGCACTTTTGGTTTGTGTGTAAAAGCCAGGGGTACGAAACGGAAATTCACGTTTGACGCCTCAACAGTCGAGAGCCTTGCCCAAGAAGCCGAAGAGGCTGCCCTTCACCAAATCGAACGCGAGCAAGCCGAAGCACTTCGGCACAAGCTACCGGATTTCTGGCTGCCCTCGTTGACTCCCACCTATTCCTCGAGCGGACTCCCAAGATCATTGCAGGATGTGAAGTTGCAGACGACTTGCAGAGGCGGGAACCCTCCGCATCCCCTCACGTATGCCGAATGTTTCATTGGGAAGTGAGGTGGTCGTCAGTAAAAAAATAACAAAACATCGATCCAGATTGAAGAACCTCATAGCCGTGAAATTTTCGTTCTTCTCCTCCTCTGGCCAACCTCGCTCGACGAGTTCAGTCCCCCCCGCAGAAGGGGAAGATATCAAGTCGAAGAAGGAAGAGCAAGATCCGATGTGTCCATCTTGCAAGAAAAGCTTTTCAAACAACTTGATCATGTTTTGTACGTACCCACTCACGTTCCTCATCGTACCTGTTTCCAATACATTTTGACTTCGGCCTCTCATTTAGTAACCAAGCCATGTGCTCACGTCACTTGCAAGACATGTACCGACACTCTCGTTCGACCTGCAAAACAGTGCATCGTGTGCGATGCAAAACTAGGGGATCAAGATATAATCGAGCTAAAGCGTGAAGGTGAATCATTCGTTTCCGCAGTTCATACAAAGTCCTTTCTGTTTTAACGTTTTTTTTCTTTTTTTCTTTCTTCCTCCTTTCAGGAACCGGTTTTGCTGGTGGAGGGATGGCGGAGACGTCTAAAGCAGGCGTTGCCTTTCAAGGGTAAATCCGACAAGGGCAGACATATGCAGAACCCTCCTTTTGTCACTGTTCTCTCAGGTTGTGAGATCTGGAACTACATACATGTATTGTAGTTAAGGTCTTTCTTTATACGTCCGTGATCAGTGTTGCTGTAATTAAAAGTCTCGGTACCCACGCTTGACACCCATAAGTAGATAAAGCCAAGGGCATTTGGCGTTCAAAAAGTTATTAGGTACCCGGGTTTAGATGCCCGGGTAAATAAATATACACAGGCATCCATCCATGATGGCTTTTTATGGAAGATGGGATCAGTCTGATAGCTCCGTATTGTAAGGCTGCCCGGTACTTTCCCTCGCAATGGTCATCAATTCCCATCCTAAAATACATGTAACTGTTCCTGCTTGAATATAAAAACACAGCAATGGTCTGCGTTCAGATCCAAGCTGGTCTTCACCCCAACATATTTCAAACAACGTACGCGGTACCAGCTGCTGTAAACCATTCAACTGAAAAACACAAGTTTAACATCCAGCTTCTAGATGCGTTTTGAATACATATTTGCGTTCACTTCCCTCCTTGCTCTTAATGCTTGGGCGATGAATGACGAAGTTCGGGCGCTCGTGGCTCGCACCCCTACGAAAACCGTCGACGTCGCCGCCAGCGATGACGTTTATCTTGGTAGCCATCATCCCCGCCATCATCGCCGAGCTCCACCTAGTAAACCGACCGGTACCAGCGGTGGAGCGGCCAACGACAATAGTTACGCACTGGCTGCACGTCGTCGCCATCGACGATCTCCACCCAGCAAGCCGACCAGTACCAGTACCGCAGCCAACGACAATAGTTACGCACTGGCTGCACGCCGTCCCCGTAATCATCGTCGAGCTCCACCTAGCAAACCAACGAAAGCCGCCGACAACAACGACCGTAACAGTTTCGCACTGGCTGCACGCCGTCGTCGCGACGAAGACTCTCCAGAGCTTGCTACTCGTACTTTCTTAGAAAATTGAACCCTTCTCGGAGCAACGAGCAGGTTATCGACTTCTAGTTTTTGGGACATGTTGAGAAGAAATTTCGGTTTGGTTTGGAGGTTGTAAGCTGCCAAGGAGGAATTAAACTATTGATCGTTTCGCTGTTGTCTGATTCGAAGTTGCGTAATATTAATGGTGATGCAGCATACAGTGAGAAAAACATTCTGCTCCGGATTCGCAGCTGTACATGTTAGCTCCTTATGATTGTATTACAAGTCCAAGTGGAATTGCACACCTGATAATTTTTCGGTGTACTTCAAGGAGTCCTTCCACATCCTGGCCCATGGACATTAATGTTCACTTCCGAGTCAGAGCCAACGGGAAGATCTAAGCAAAGGAGTGATAAGCCGAACGACGTGACGTCGTCCCGTCGACGTACCCGTCCCAGAAGAGAAGTGGAATTAGAGCATCCGGGTGAGCGAGACCAGCCAGAGCGTTTCTCGTGTAGGGTAAAAGGGGAGGGGTGTGCAAAGACGAGAAAGACAAGGCTTACGATAGAGGAATATTTTTATCATTATCAAATGGTAAAGACAACCATAGGGTCATCCCAGGGCCACGTTATTAAAAGCATACCGGACGCAGCACAACGTTGGTTGGAATTCCCCTCATCCACCGGTTGCCCATTGGTCGCGGAGCGGTTGCGGTTACGGCAAAGGAGTTGCGGACACGGGTTTTCCGATTGCCTCGATATCGATCTGAGTTGGGATGCTAACCACGGTCGACCATACCTATGATACAGCGCACACCCAGATCCGCGTTCATGTCTCCCAACGATCCTTTCCCAACCGTCAGCGCTGGCATCCGTCCGGATCGGGTGTGATCTCGGTTTTGTGCGTTGAAACATTCCATTTACGTTAACCAACTTATTCGCTCCTTTTCAATTCATCAGAAAATATAAAGCCGCCATCAGCTAGCCGTAAAAATCGGTTTCTTCTCCTCTCCCCTACCAACCCCAATGCGCTCCTTATTTTCCCCCCTTTTTTCCTCGTCGCTCCTTGCTTTCGCCATCCTTGCCTACGCACACCCTAACTTATCCCCTTATACCCTACACGAGAAACGCTCTCACATCCCTTCAGGATGGTCCCACTCCCATAAGCACCACCCTACCGCTGCAATCCCCCTTCGTTTCGGTCTCTCCCAGTCCAACATCCATAACGTCGCAGACTTCCTTCACGATGTCTCTGACCCCGACTCTCCCAACTATGGAAAACATTGGACACCTGACAGAGTCATCGCCGCCTTCGCCCCTAGTGACGAGTCCATCGACGTCGTGCGCACCTGGTTGATCAACAGTGGCTTTTCTTCTGACCGTCTAAGGCTGACTACCGCTAAATCCTGGATCGAGGTCAACGCCACCGTCGAAGAAGCAGAACGCCTTCTTCTCGCAGAGTACCACGTTTACGAGCATGAAACTGGCCCGAAACACATTGGTTCGTCTTTTTCTCTCCTCATCTGTTCATCATTTCCAAATGCCAACATCCAACCGCAGCATGTGACGAATACCATCTCCCCGCCCACGTCTCCCCGCACATCGACCTCGTTATGCCTACAGTCCACTTCAACGCCCTCGGTAAGCGCGATCAGGGGTCCTTCATCAGAGTCGGCGACCCCGGTTACGGTATCACACCCAAGACCACCGGTACAGTTCAGGTCTCCGATATAGTACGCTGTGACCAGCAGATAGTGCCCGACTGCTTGCGTGCTCTGTATAACATGACATACAAGGGGGTAAACGGGGCCAGGAACAGCTTTGGAATTGGTATTTCAACGCCATGCATATCTATATTCGTTAACTGAAACGCCATCCTTTTTACTCAGTGGAATATACCCCTCAAGCTTTCCTCCAGCCAGATATGAATATGTTCTTCAATCAGTATTCTCTGACTCAAGTCGGTCAAGCACCCGTAGTAACGTCCATTGATGGAGGTACATTCTTTTATTTTGTGTTACCTATTCCACCAACCGCTTTTAACGCACACTTTGTCTCAGGTGTCGTCCAGACCGCCAATCAAGGATTCAACTACAACGGTGAATCGAACCTGGATCTGCAATATGGCATGGCTTTAGTTGGACACCAACAACCCGTCACACTCTACCAAGTCGGTGACCTCGAAATGGGTCCGTTTTTTTCTCTCTGTCGTCCTAGCTTGCGCTGACGCTTTATACCTCACTCCTCGCGTTGTGACTTATAGGCGCTTCGTTCAATAACTTCCTCGATGCCCTTGATGGATCTTATTGCACATCTGGTGGTGGTGATGATCCGTCGGCTGACGGGTTGTACCCCGATCCCTTCAACGGTGGTTACAGTACGTCACGAGCCCCCCCCCCTACATTCTTCACATACTTACCTCCGTGTTCTTGCAGAAGCGAAAGATTGTGGTACCGTTACGCCTGCCTCTGTTATCTCCACGTCATACGGGTACAACGAGGCTGACCTCTCCGCGGCGTACACTGCACGCCAGTGCGCAGAGTACGGGAAGCTTGGCATGATGGGTGTCACCGTGATATACAGCTCCGGTGATAATGGCGTCGCTGGAAATGGCAACAAATGCTTGAACCCCGATGGTATGCGGCGTGGCTCTTCCCTTGTCTTTAACTGACTTGTCGCCAAACGTGTACAGGCTCGCAATCTACTAATGGCGCCATATTCAACCCAACTTTCCCCTCTGGTTGTCCATTTGTCACCTCCGTGGGTGCGACCCAGGTAAACCCGGGCAAGTCTGTGAAGGACCCGGAGAGTGCATGCCAGCAAGTTATTTTCAGCGGGGGCGGGTTCAGCAATCGCTTCGCGCTCCCGAACTACCAGAAGAAGGCCGTAACCTCTTACTTGGCGAATCATCGTCCGACCTATCCTACTACTATATGGAACTCGACTGGAACTTCGCGTGCATATCCGGACGTGTCTGCCAATGGGTGCGTCCTTGTTTTTTTTCTGTGTTCTTTTGCGTGGCCGGGTGAGCTGACGAAAAATATCCGGGGCGATAGGGCTAATTACGTTGTTGCGGTATGTGGGCGATTTGATGGATGGATTTGAGGATGAAGGGTTCGACTGATTTATGGTACCTTGTTTTGTTAGGTGAATGGTGCCTTTTCCTTGGTCTATGGCACATCCGCATCTGCCCCTGTCTTCGCTTCCATGCTCACCTTGGTGAATGACGCGCGACTCACAGTGGGGAAACCACCCATCGGGTTCATCAATCCCACCGTGCGTTTTTTCTTGTTTCCCCCCTCTCTGGTTTGATGGTGATGACCCCGTCGTTGTTGAACAGATTTACTCGGCGACATTCCAGGCTGCGTTCAACGACATTACGTCCGGTGGGAACCCTGGTTGCGGGACTAATGGCTACACCGCTGTGAGTGGGTGGGACCCCGTTACTGGACTAGGCACGCCGAATCTTGCGAAGCTCATTGCGGCTTGGTTGACCCTCCCGTGAAGGGAAGGGAGCCACCACGTCCCGCAATGATTTCAAGGGACATTTGGATTATTCATGAACTTCTTTTCTTTTGAACATTATTGGACGTGGTCTTTGTGCTTTTTGAAACAAAAAAAAAGTTTTACATTCATTCATTCATTCACTCGCTTACTGCGTTCCGTTATCTATATATATATATCTTATCACTTTGGACAAATTGTTTTGCATCGTTAATTGTACTTGCTTTTTTTCGTTGACGTTCGAGGACGCCGTCTGTTGTTACTCTTTCTGTCCTACGGGATGGAGTACGGTATGTTACAAACTTGCAAAATGAAAATGAATGTCCATTGGATGATTGTTTGGTGGCAACCGCCGCCCACTCACACGCGTGTGACTCTTGTTTATGGCACATACAAATATGTTAACAGTGTCCATACATGATCGAAAATTTAAATTTTGCGTGAAGTGGGCACTGCAACACGTTCTTACCAACTTGCTGTCCTCTCATCGTGGCCTTGGCAGAACAGTTTACAACTGCTGCAACACACTATTGACCAAGGTTGCCAGTGGCTGTCTCATATTTTTGGTTGGCTTTCTCACGGTTTCAGGTTGGTCTTTGCCTGAAAAAAGAACGTCTCCAATGGTTCCTTGTCAAATGCCAAGGTGCATGTGCATGATTTTGTTGGCAACAAAAATCCAGCCATTCTCGTCCCCCCTGGAACACTGTAGGAAGTATACTCACTGAAAAACCATTCCCAATATCACTGAAAAAGACTTAGTTCCCTTGCTGTATACTGTGGTCAATCGGGTACTTGGTCACACCAGGTACCTGGTCAATGTTAAATTTTGTAACCAGCATGTTGTTGCTGTCTTCAACTGCAGTTGGCCATGATTAAACAGATGTCTATCTATGATATGGCCACAATAGTGATAGTTATAACTCATAAGAACATTATGCACAACTGTCATTCTTTCCAACAAGTGCCCACTTGCATACAAACACAGGTAGTTGAACTTGAAAGGCATCAAGTACCATAGTTTGGGTTAATAGAATCATAAATTTGGATTTCATACATAAGAAGAGATATAGTAGAATAGATTTTACTGCAGCATAAGGTTGAAATGTTACTGTATCTTATA
The DNA here is from genome assembly GCA_963555575.2 of Hygrocybe coccinea. Taxonomy (NCBI): domain Eukaryota; kingdom Fungi; phylum Basidiomycota; class Agaricomycetes; order Agaricales; family Hygrophoraceae; genus Hygrocybe; species Hygrocybe coccinea. Next base: position 704,487 of record OY741998.2, read on the forward strand.
GCATAGCAGGTATGACCCACTTCCTGGTCAGGGTGAAAAATGGACACTCCTGTACTATTCTCACTCCTGCAGAATTTTTAGCCTTGTAACTCTCATCAAAATTATATAGATATATTCCTGAGACAAATGTCTATCACCTTGAGAAGATAATTTATGAATATCTTTGAAGTTTTAGGAGAATGACACCAAAACAGTTAGTGTGACCAAGTAGTGGTTCATGCACGGTAATGGTGAAGCTCACTGAAATTTCAGTGATAAAAAAAATCACTGAAGGTCTAGTTTTCCTCCCTTAAAAGTAATGGCTTTTATCACTTCATCACAGTGTTTTTGGCACTGTAACATAGACGTAGATATCACTTTAATAAGGTAGAAATATTGCTGATAATAAGGGAGCCAAGTCACTGATCTACATTGAGAAGTGCAATGATTTTCATGGACAAAGTCAATTTATTATAGACACGACGACACTGAATTGTTTGGTAGAAATGACAATGAGGGCGCAGTAGAGTAGTAACACCCATATCTCACCCTGCTATTACCCCGCCAACCACTCTATAGGCTGTGAAAAACGATATGAGAAATCAACAAACTGAGGGTGCGGAAATTTTTTTGATTGGCGGTCTGACAACGGTAGATGCTGAAAGTGTCAGAGAATCAAGGGGCAACGAATCCAGGGCAGATCGAGGGCTAGTGCTGGTGCCATGTCAACGAATCGAGGGCAAGTGCTGGCTGAAAGTACTTGGAGAATCAAAGCATGCAAGTGAAAGTGAATTGATGTGGGCGACAAATCCAGGGAAGATTGAGGGCTAGTGCTGGTACCATGACTGAAGTTGTTGGCATGCGAAAAATATGTGAAAGTGAATCGAAAACTGTGCGAGGAGCATTCGAAGTGAATCAACAGGTATGTGGAAATTGAGAACACTCAATCGAGTAAACAAGAATATGCAGTGGTACCGGCATGTGGTGCTGTAGCTAGCTAGCTGATCTAACTGTGGGCTGTACAGGCTTTCTGTCATGTTACAGCGGGTACATGATACCACGACGACGGACCTTGAGCATTCTTGGCAAGGGGCGCCCATCAGAATCAGACTGGGCAGGTGCAGATGGTCGGTCCTGGATGCATCCGAATGTGGGGAGAGAAGTATAGAGAATTCAAGGTTACGCACCTGGGAAGTTTCCCTCCGAGCCAGATACGTGTTTCGTGAGCAGATATCCTGGAGTTCGTCATCATTGTCATCTAAAGGATAAATATTTTCTCCAGCAATGGCACTCATGCACATAGTCAGATAAGCGTCTTTGAAAGAGCAGGAAAGATCTTTGGCAATTAGAAAGTGCGCCATGAATGGTACTAGAACGTATGCTGCAAATGCTGTGAACTTCAATGGGCTGATCGCCTCGCTTGTTGTTGTGGTTGGATTGAATAGGCGATAGATTGTGCTCTGAATCACGGCACCCCCCTTGGACCCATAGCTGTCCATGTGCAAGTTAAAGTAATATAGCATTGAAAAGTATCCACTTACTATCCTGGCCGAGCATTGGCGATAACGATAGAGGGTGCAATTGTCAATGAGGCAAACCTTTGGAGAGCTTTTTCGGCCGTGAACTTGTCCGCCTTGAGATTCTTGATGAAATCATGTGGTCCGACTGCACACCATCCACGAAGAGGAGGTGGGAAATTTTCTTCTTCATTGCCATGACTTGATCTGGTAAGCCTATAAAGTTAATCTCTGTTGGCCAACCATTCTTTTTTGCGATCTCTTGCCACTTGAATTGCTTGTGCCGTCCTTTGATGTATAGACATATCTCGAGTTCTTGCCCGATTGTGGTGCCGGCATTGGGACCCTTAGCATAAACAGCATCACGATAGTGCTTGAACGTAATGTGTAACTCGCGGTTGATCCCAATGATTAAATCTTCACAGCCATCAGCTGGACATATGGATGAAATATGAGTTTTTGCAATGTCTTTCTCTTGCTGTGTCTCGTCATCCTAAAACAATCAATTGACTGCCCATCTAGGCAATGTAGGGCTACATACTGCCTCATCACAATACTGTCTGATAATAATTAGTATAGTGCGCAGACGGTGATGCCAATATCCATACCTCTAACTTATCAGAATGTTCAGGGACAAGTTCATTTTCTTTGTCAATTGGCAGTGGGGTTCTCACCTTGGCTTTCCCAGTCGTCTTGGTTGCATGCTTCTTCAATGCTATCTTTGGTACAACAGTCTTCTTGGTGACCGCCTTCCCTGAACTCGCTTTTGCTTTGGATCCAGTCGAAACTGTTGTCTGCAGTTTTGCAGTCTGCGGTTTTATGATAGAAGTGAAAGTGGGTCGGTATCTGTTCCATTTACGAGTATTTCTTACTTTTATGGTATGCGCTACTCATCCCTGAGTAATTGTATCCCCCAAGGGCTCTTGATATTCAAACTCATCTTCAGCATCAACCATCTCTTCGTCCTCGATATGCCATTCTTCCTCGATGATCTCCCGTTCCTCCTCGACGATCTCTTCTTGGGTGACCTGGCATTTCTTGCAAATTTGGCGGTTGTTTTGATCGGAAGGGTTATGATTGGAAGTAGACCCTTTTTTGGTGGGTTTCTTTATGAGTATTTTTGATGTCGCATTGCTTTTCTGGGTAGAGGCGTTCGTGGGGTTCAATTTGATAAATTTAAGAGGACGGTGTGGGGTTTTGTCATTGTTGGTTTCATCATCCAGTTCTTCACCTGACTCGGACTGAGTACCATTCACATTGTCCTCCGAATCATTGTCAGCGTCATCACTCTTGAATTGGCTGTCGGCATTTGTATATTATTACTACAATGTCAATACTTACCTTGGCCTCATTCTCCTTATCACTTGCATCATTTTTTTTCATGCGAAACATGTGGTTGTGTAGAAATCGGGCAAAGAAATCGCGAACAGGCCATCCTTCTGCATATTTTGCCAGAAATGGGTATTCTTCCTGCACCTGAGTTAAGATAAGTGCATATATGAGGTTTGAGAGAAAGTGTGAAGACTTATGAGCATGATAGCCTTTGCTACAACAAGTTTATTTTGTCCATTCATGGTCTTTGATGGATCGAGGTACTTCATAGCCACAGAGTGACAGATACCCTGGATGTAACAGATTAGTAACTTGAATGCAAGCTTCTGTCTGCTTACTGCAATTTTATTGTATTGCGTCTTGTTTTGGTGAAGACCCATCGCGTCTTGTAGATTGTAACCCTTAGGTGGCACATGACCAGCTAATCTTTTCGGTTTTAGTATCAACTTGACGTGGTCATTCTTGTATGTGTTTGGCCTCTTCTTAGCTTCTTCTTGGCCTGTGGAAAAAGTCGATCAGGCAATATAGAATTGGAGTGGTACTTATGTTTCAGCATACGTATGTCTTCATGAAGCCCACTCATTCTTACACTTATGGCATCACTCTTGTTTGCTACCTTCGGTTTTGGCTTGGATGCCTTAACCATGGGGTGTGATGATGAGGGCAGGAAGCAAGAGGGACTTGAGCGATGATGATCAAGAATATGTCACATGACAAATAGACGAAAAGTTATATCCTAACCCCCCCCCCACTACCTCAATGGTCAGGGCAGCTGCTCGAAAACGCCACAAACAATGTCACTGTAGCCCATCTTGCTTCAAATATCTCGCTTATTCAACTCGTCTGGGACATTATCGCAATGCCAACCCACAATACATACTTCCTTCTGACACTGGCTCTGAGCACAAATCAAGCAACAGCTCCATCAACCAAGGCCTTGCCAGTCAACAACTATCACCTGCCAACATTCAAGCATCATCCGTATCGTCATCCGATTCGGTCAACACCTTGAACTCTGAAGACTCAGACAGCGATCATTCTGAATCGCTGCTTGTTGATGATTCTGAAGACGAAGGTGGACAGGAACCGGTGTTAATGAAGAGGCTGAGTCTTCATGAGATCTATGAGGATCTGAGGGGCATGATGGGTCCAGAAAGTGAGGCAGAATTGTGGAGACTTCATGAGCAAATCATTCTTTTCTCAGATAGTCATTCCATCTAATTCCTTTCTGTACAGGAAATGATGTTATCGATGATGGAGATCATGACGATGATCGTGCTTTTAAGCTTAAGATGTTTGGAAACGTTACTCACCGTACCTTCAATCAGATGCGTCACTCATTCAAGCACAAACTTGAGATTAATTCTGAATGGGTTATGATCCACCGAATTGCACTGTTGTCTGGTGTCGAACCAGTCAGATATGACTGCTGCATCAATTCCTGCATCGCCTACACTGGAAAGTACGAACTACATGAAAATTGTCCGTTCTGCCACCAGCCTCGGTTCACTCACGACCGACGAGTCCAACGCACTTATAGCTACATTCCTCTTATTCCAAGACTCCAAGACTTCTACCAGAGTGCTGCAATGATTGAAAAACTGTCCTATCGAGGCCGTTACCAATACGATGCTGGCAAAATTCGTGATGTATTCGACTGCACCCATTATCAAACACTTTTGCATTGCAAGGTCACCATAGACGGTGTGGAACGGCCCTATACTCACTTCTCTGATAGCTGTGACATCGCATTTGGTTTGTCAGTTGATGGATATCTCTTGTACAAGTGCCGAAGAAGTGGTCCAAGTGCAACACCCATCATTCTACAAAACTACAACTTATCTCCCCACACTCGGATTCATGTGGAAAATCTGATTTGTATTGGTGTAATTCACAAGCCAAAAGACCTTGGGTCATTTCTCGTACCATTTGATGACGAATGTGCACAACTTGCCATGGGTGTCCTGACTTTTGATGCTTCTACTGCGACTCTTTTCGACTTGCATGCATACATCATCCTCGAACATGGAGACATTGTGGCGATTGAGCAAATGCTAGGCATCAAAGGACATAATGCATACCGTCCATGCCGGTCCTGCAAGATTAAAGGTGTACGCAACATCACAGATCGCAGCTCAACCTACTACGTTCCTCTAACGACACCTGACCTCGAACACCAAACGCAACCTTCAGTTGATCCACAGTCCCTTCCCCTGCGTTGTAAAGGCGTGTTCCGGGTGGCTTTGGAATAAAGATCCTAACCAAGGGGTGTCAGCGTGAAAGTGACAGGGTAATCAGTGTTGTGAGTTGTAGTAAAATGGGTAGTAAGAGAATATGAATAAAGCCGCCGTCTAATACGACAATAACGGGTGAGAAATAGGGAAGCCGACGATACCGACAACATTGGGTACGGTGGGTTGGGTTGGGTACGACGAGTGGGTAACGATAGAAGGGAATAAAAGGGTAAGACAAAGATGGAAAGTCTACAGGCTACGACGACAAGAGGTCTTAAGGTGTTCTGAACAATTCTGAGAGAGATAAAGAGGGGGGAACTGGATTGTTATTTTGTTACGGTTGTTGGTCACCGTTTTATAGGACTATGAAGAGTAAGCTACTTCGGTATAGGTTATTTCAGCCGATAGTAACTACAAGGGAGGTACAAAACGGGAAGGAGAAGATGGGAGTTGCGAGGCAACGAAGGAATGGGAATGGAGAGGAAAAGATGTAATGAAAAAGATGGAAAATAAAGAACCTATGTCCAAAGAGGACAGGGGGTATAAGTCCAATGTTGGTATGGGAGTCCGAGGTGTCACGTGTGATTGTTTTGGGCGATATGAGTCATCGGTGTCGGTATACAATCGGCCGTTGGTAGGCAGTATACGTCGGGTACAGCGGGTGATGTCGGGTTACGTCGGTTTCAAGTACGAGGAAGTGGGACGAGTCGGGTTCGTGAGTATCTGTGATATAACCATGATACGTACTCAGAGTGTCGTCAGACCTCTACATCTCCAGGGAACTTTTAATAGAGACCATCCATGGTCGACACTAGGGGGGGACTTGGGACTCTAGATGCGAGAGTGGCTAATCACGTGAGCCACCAAACAATGACATTGTGGGAACTCCACATAAAAACGCGCCACAAATTTTCACAGGTTTTTCTTCATCGGTACCACCACTACCATCGCCTAACCACAGCAAATCCTATCACACCCACCTATACCATCCATCTTTTATCATGAGCTATGCCGCCTACGACGCTTTCCTTGCTGCACTCGACGCGGAACAACGTCAAGATCACGAAGACGCCGTTGAGGCAGTGGCCGAGTTCCACGGGGATGGAATGGTGACGATGAGCGCAGGGAACGAGGCAGCAGTGAAGAAGTGGGTCAGTGGCCGCAAGAAGGCGCTAGTAAGTCCCTCCATCGTGTTTCTCCTGCGTGTCCTGGCTAAAAACTTGTCCTTCCTAGCGTGTGTATAACGGGCTAACCATGGAGCTCCAAATGTTGGGGATCAAGACTGTGGGGCCGCCGCTCTGGGACAGCTGACAGCAATATGCGGAGGAGATGGAGGAGTGGTTGGGCAACATGGCAGAGCTGGCGCGGGTGGAGGAGGAGGAGGCTAAACGGGCGGAGGCGGAGAAGAAACAGCAGGAGGAGGAGGAAAGACAACGGCGAGAGGAAGAGGAAAGGCAATGGGAGGAGGAGGTGGAAAGATGACAGCTGGAGGAGCTGAGCAGGAGGGAAGCCATGGCGATGCAGGAGCGGGATCAGATAGTGGCTGAACTTGAGAGGGCACTGGCACAGAAGTGACGGGACGAGGAGGAGATGAGGCGAGAGCAAGTGGCGGAGGCAGCACGAAAGGCGTTGGAGGACAGGCTGTGGGACGAGGAGAGCTGAAGAACGGATGGCGCGGCAGCCAAATACTGGTGTAAGGCCCAAGATCGACAGAGGTGGCTAGAGGAGGCCGATATGGCGGCCGTGGCGGGTGGACTCAGAGGGTCAAGCGTGGGGACGGCGCGCGGCGGGAATGCAGACGTGCCAATGGCACCTAGAGCGCTAAGTGTAGAGACAGCGGGTGGGGGAAATATGGGGGAAGCGGCCAATGGAGCGGGTGGGGAAAGGGCGTCAAGCATAGGAACGGCTGCTGGCGGGTACGAACACGTGACGTTCGAGTGAGTCGAGGGTGATGGGTCAGAGGAGAGCGAGGTGGAGGTCGAGGAGGTGGCGGGCTTCACAGTGAGTACAGTTAATTCTCTTTCTATCGTCATCTCTGAATAACAAGTCAGCTAACTCGACCTTTTTCTTTACAGCAATGTGCCAATTGCGTGAAGGCAGGCAAGACGTGCCAAGGGATCGCCGGGTACGTATGTGAACGGTGCCATCGGCTGAAAAAGGGGTGCACCAACGCGACGCACTGGATGGGTGGTGGCAAGAGGAAGCCGACAAACAAAAAGGGGAAGGTGAAGGCAGGAGGAGCGACACGGAAGCCGCTGGAGTTCAAGACGACGCCGATCTGTCCAAAAGGGGCCAAAGCGTCGACAAGCAAGAGGTGGGTGGAGGATATGTTGGATTCGGGGTCAGAGGCCGTCGTCGTTGCGTGGCCAACAAAACAATGCAAGGCGGCATGGGGGACAGGTCGGTTCGAGGAGTTGGAGCAGGGTATGGAGCTCATGTCAGAGCGGTTGGGCAAATTGACGGAGGAACTTGGGGTGGTGGGGGCGGAGATCAACGTGAAGTTGATAGAGTTCGGGCAGCAGTTCCAGCGGGTCCGGCTTGAGCAAGAGTGGACTAGGGCGCTGCTGGATGTTACGGATCGTCTACGGGACGGCTTCGACAGCAAACTAACTCAGACTAACTTCAAGTGATGAGAGAGAGAAGGGGGATATTATTGATCCGGTGTGGTAAACCAGACTAAACGTAAAGTACAATGTACCTACAGCAATGATATATAAAGGAACATACTTGAGGGGAGGCAATACTCTATCGTCCAATGGCATAACTCCCTCTTATCTCCAGCCAATAGCAATAAGCTCTCTTATCTTGGGTGAGTAAGTGTGATGTGATTGGACGATAATCAGACATGTGATTGATCATACATGTGGTGATGTCAAAGCGCGAGAGCTTGGAACCGAAGGAATGGTAGCCAATAGGATCGTGGGACTTGGCACTTCGTCGTGGGAAAGTGGTTGTGGGAATTGAGCGATGAGTAAGCAGGGTGAAAAGGGGCGAAAAAGGTAACACTGGAGCTGCTGAAGCGGGAGTATGAGATGGGGGGTAAACGTATATAGAGTTTCTTTTTATCTTTTTCCTAATATCTGTCTAATACTGGACTTGTAAATATAACGTTAATATAATGTCTATAATTCAAACTCGAAATGCTTTTGAGAAAATAAAGGAAATACTGCGACAGTGTATCAGCAGTATCCACCCAGCCAGGGAAAGCCGATCGGCTCCCTTAAGCATGGGACTTGTTGGCATCATATAACTGCGTCAGCAAAGAAACTAAAACAAAGAAAACAGTCTATATATAGAGAGGTAAACGTAAAATTTGAGACTAGCGGATACTCAATCATAGTCAGGTTCGATATTGGATAATGGCAGGTTTGGTGGGTACGTCAGTGTCAGGTGCGTCGGGTTTAATATTTATTGACGGAAAACGTAGGAGACCTAGAACGAAGAAATCTGGATGATATCTCATAGACGAGGCGGAGGTTCTGGCAGAGGACACAAACGTGGGTGTCTGTCGTCAGACTTCGCGTGAATGGGTGTCGAGAGTGGATGGCCAAAAGCGAGTGTGGGAGAGACCGATTTCGAGGTTTGATTGAGGGCGGAAAACACGAAAATCGGTGACGAGGACGATGAGGAGGTATACTCTCCCCTATAAGGATTTTTGAATGAAGCGCGGAGGTACTGAAGTGCTTCATTCACAAGGAAGACGATGATCACGAGGGTGGTGTCGAGAAAGCGGTTGCAAGACGGTGGTGGAGCGGTGTTATGGATCGCTAGATCAGTGGGCTCCAGCAACAACCAACTAAAACAAGTTGAGATCAGACCAGAGGAAACACAAGAGGAAAGGTGTATTCATGGTCTACCACTACTATACAGCAAGTAGCAGTCTGGGGGAGGGAGAGAGTCTAGGAAAGCGAACCAGGGAGAGAAAACCAGACTAAACGTGAGGAAAGGGAAGGGAAAAAGAGGAACAGTTCGAAGATGAAGGTTTAAATACAAAAGAATTAGGGAAGTGCCATGAAAGACAGACTACCGGGTCTGTATGTACAAACCGAGAGAGATGCAAGAACAATAAGGCTGTCCTGCAGGTACAGCATGTCCATCAGTGTTTCAAGTAGTGATTGCAAGGAAATGGTTCGGAGCAATCAAGGGTCCAGACCCTGCGCCTCATGGTTGCCTCATGGTAAGGAGATGAAACAATCCATGAGTGGATGTGTCAGTGAGCACATGGTGAACATGAGGTGGCCATGTGGATGTCATGTGGCTAAGTTCCTAGTTTGGGAATGATGAGATTGGTTCGTCTTCCTGATGGTTTGCATTGGCAGTGGATGCTTGGCCAATAGCAGCATACGACTATGAGTATGTGTATGCGGGATCAGGATGGAAAGGTGAACGTGATGCTTCATCATTGAAGGCAGGGGAGAAGGCGATTCACTGAATGGGAAGAACCATGATGGGGGCAATGCAATGAACACTGGTAATCATACACCAGCAACTGTAGTTCCTGCAGTACGATAAACAAGGGTGCTTCATATAACCTTCTTGGCTGCAGGGTACTGGATGACTGGGATGTTGACTAGGTATGGATATTCCCAACCAGTGGACTGGTACATGAAGGTGATGAAACATGTCGGAATTCCAGTCTTTGTGGAGCATCAAGGGGACTTGTCATATATGCGAGTTCGGGTTGTTAGTTGAGCACCGGTGGTCAGCTGATGAGAAGAAAGGTGAATGAATGCGGAGGTGACATGTGAAGAAGAACAAGATGTTCGGCCAAGATAGGTCAAAGAAGTCATCGGTTGTCGGCAACTATGACAGATCTGATATCTGAGTTAGTGCTGCCGAAGTTCAGTTCTGAACTGATCCGAACTCAGTTCGAACCCTGAACTGAACCCCAAGTTCAGTTCAGTTCAGGCCTCTTGGCTGAACTGAACCACTTAAAGAGTTCAGTTCAGTCAAATTCATGTCTGAACTGAACCAATTGCCTTATATAGTAAGAGTTCAGGGTTCATAGCCTAGGCTGAACTGAACTGAACTGAATTTTGCAGTTCAGTTCAGAAACTTAGCTGAACTGAACTCTGAGTTCAGTTCAGGGTTCACAAAAAAAGGGTCTGAACTGAACTGAACTGAACTTTGGCAGCACTAATCTGAGTCATTGTGGGGAGGTTGCATTATCCGAATATAGGTTGCATAGATGTAGATGCCCACAAGGGTGGAGATGCCAATAGAACATATCACAATCGTGGCAATGAGCTGGGCGTCAAAGGTAACCATGAGGATCAGGATGACGCACCGGCCTTCTTCAAAATAGGAAAGTCGATTGGTCATCAGGCACAAGGAACCGTGTAGGTGAATTGTGAAAGAACAATGACAATGTCATAAGCATATGGGTGTGGACATACGATCGGTTGGTGGAGAACCAGAGTATTCCGATTGCTGGATATGATCGGTAGTTGGGTCATGGAGTATTCTTGTCTCCAGGTATGCACACTGGTCATGGGTTGTGACAAGAATGGAATGGTCAGGTTCGGATTGTATTGTCTTTAGGTTCCTTCAGTTCCTGGTTGTGCATGAATGGTTATGCACCGTCAAATCATCCAATGAGAACATGGGGTCAACCCAAGAGTTCGGTAACAAGGTATCGTCCAATCAGAGCATGGGACTTGGCACATCTTCGTGGGAATGTAGAGGTCAATGGGTATCACGTGCTGTAAAAGCAAAAGACAGGGGCAAAAAGGTAAAAATTGTAACAAGCGGCGGTTGACTGTAACGGGACGACTGTGACTTCGTGGGTACCAATACCAACACGGTCCTGAGGAGACGGCAAGCCGCTAGTCGGGGGTGGAAGGTTGAGTGTGCCGTTATAGGTGGCCGATGAAGCGGTGGGAGTGGGTACGTAGGCAGCCAAAAGTGGCTGCGGGGGCACATGGACAAAGGCGGGCTCGTACGGTGGCGGCTGGGTGGCGTGAAGAGTGGGAGACTTGATCAAAGGGGGCGGCATCACGATACGTGTGGACGGCAAACAGACAGTTAACAATATCGTGGGCAGGTTGGCTGTAGGGGGGTCTGGGACGATCGGTAGTGGTTCGAGTTCGTGGATGATGAGCGGTGGGGGCGATGCGGGTAATAAATCGAGGGTAGAAGACGAGGGTGGTATTGACAAATCGAGAGTGGATACGAAGGCGGGTACTGACGGAGGTTCGAAAATAAGACCGGGTGGGGCATCTACATTGCTGGAGGGTAGCCGGTGTGGAATTGTCGGGGATGTGATAGGTGGGGAGGGCGTGGGTTTGGTGTCAATGGGCAGGACATCATCATGTATGACATTCTGGAACACTAGTACTGGGGTAGATAACGATTTTTGGTTTTGAATTTGTGCCTTAAGTTGGTCTATTGATTCTGTCAAGCGGAGGATCTCAGCATCGGTTTCATGGCTGTTGGTCTCGATTTGTGGTGGGGGAGATGGGTGAGTGATGAAGTGTTCTACTGGTGTCCATATAGTGGGTGTGTGGTTGCCCAGGTTTTGCATATGCCAAGAGTCGATGTGGTCCTTCATAGTTTTGCCGATAACGTTGTGAGGGAGGTACATACCATTGGGTAAGACAATGTGGCCGTAGTTGTTTTTGCGGCACATACCATTGAGGATGTACTGTTCGGTGGCGAGACAATCGCAGATGTGATGGTGAGAACCACAAAAGAGACAGACAAGGTTGGCGCGGGGATATGGGGGTGGGGTCGTTTCATGCCATTGTGTTTGATGTTTCGAATGACCATCGGTGTCTGTGATGGCTTGTGTTAAAGCCAACAACTGTTGGGAAACAAGGTGGAATAAATCAGAGACGTTATGATCAACAGGCTCGGGTTTGGGGATGGCAGGTTCATAGCGGGTTACGACAGGGTATGGGTATCTGGTGGCGGCAGCAGCGGGTGTCGGATATCGGGTAGCAGCCGGTGGAGTTGAAGACAGGCGGGTAACTCTGGATGGATCTGAGGCAGTCCCGGCTAAGAGGAAGCTCACGCCAATAGTCCAGGGGGTTTTAGTTAAACTCAAACCCAGTTGAGGTACGAAAGTTAGGTGTACTATCTGCACTAGTAGCTGGGGCTTAAGTTAAACTCCCAGACAGTGCCTGCTGTGATACAGTTAAACTCAGCATAGCAATTACTGGTAGGTTCAGTTAAACTTGAGGCAGGAGTGCTAAGGCCTTCAGTTCACTGTAAAGCTCAGTTAAACCCAACCCAGTTGTTACTGTGAGCTTAGTTAAACTGTGCCTACTGTTTACTGCATTGGCAGTTAAACTGAAAGCAGTACTTGCTGGATGTCTAGTTTAACTCAGAGCAGTTGCTACTGATTGCTCAGTTTAACCAGATACAGCACTTGCTGGACATCCAGTTTAACTCATAGCAGTAGCTGCTGGATGGTCAGTTTAACCAGGTGCAGTACTTGCTGCACCTCTGGTTTAACTTGGAGCAGCAGCTACTGTACCTCCAGTTTAACCAGGTGCAGCATTTGCTGTACCCCCAGTTTAACTTGGGGACACTAGCTACTGGATGGTCAGTTTAACCAGGTGCAGCAATTGCTGGACCCCCAGTTTAACTCAGAGCAGTAGCCACTGCAGTTTCTTTTGGCAGTTGCCAGGGGCATAGTGAACCATTCCCTTGCAATTGCTAGGGGATGCAGTGCACTTTCTTCTGGCAGTTGCCAGTGGGCAGTCAACACCTATAACTCCCATCTAACCCCTCTAATTAGAGGGAGGCAACAGATCTCGGCCTCCCTCTAACTAGAGGTGTTCTGAGTTTTTTTAGGGCCTCCAAGCTGATATATTTTGAACTATATCTTAGATGTTTGACTTAGATATATTTAGAGATTACCATAGATGCCCACCTCTAACTAGAGGTGTTTCAATGTTTTCATGCCTCCTGCTATAATATTATGAACAGCTATTGCTATAAGCTAAAAATATGTCTACACAAGAAAACATGTTCACTTACAATAAAACATGTCTACACAACAAAACATATTCACTTGCAATAAAACATGTCCACACAACAAAACATGTCCACCAAAACATATTCACTTTCAACAAAATATGTCCACACAAGAAAACATGTCCATTCACAATAAAACATGTCCAGTATTACTCAAAACATGCTCAATTACACCAATACACATCCAATCACACCTCAAACACATCTAGTCATGCCTAAAACACACCTAAAACACATCCAGTCATGTTAAAACATGTCCAGTCACACCTAAAACACGTCCAATCACATCCAGTCACGTTAAAACACGTCCAGTTATGCCTAAAACACATCCAGTCATGTCCAATCATGTTAAAACACGTCCAGTCATGCCTAAAACACATCCAGTCACGTTAAAACACGTCTAGTCACATTAAAAACACATCCAGTCATACTCAAAACACGTCCTCAAAAACATGTCCAGTCATGCTCAAAACATATCCAGTTATATCGAAACACATCTAGTCATTGTCAAAACTTGTTAGGTTTCACCCCAACACATCCAGTTATCACTTGCATTTCAACTCATTCAATTATATTATAGTGGTATAAGGGTATGTGAGTATGGTTTCAGAACTAAGCTTCAGATCATAGTAAGTATAATGGCTTGACACATTTGTTATAAAATTTGAAGCAAAACATCAGACTAAACAGTTGCTAGTGTTTGAAGTGTTACTATAACCAAGCCTATTGCATTTCAAAAACAAGCTTCGGACTATAAGCATTCAGACTAAGGGTTTATAAGAAGAGCTTATGGTTTTTGAAGCAAAACATTGGACTATAAGCATTCAGGATAAAGCCTTATAATACTCCAATGTTGTTTTGCTTTAAAATTTCATAGGCCCTTATATATAATACATAGGATATGGACTGGGTCCATGAAAGTCCCATCTAACCATGACCTCAAAGTTGGTGAGTATCAGGTTGTCCACCCACTCCAAGTAACTGCACATCTTGCACTCCATCTGGTTTATCTTGTGAAGGTTGAACATGCCCTGGGTGATGATGCTCCAGGACTTGTTCATTTCTGCATTCATATTTGCTAGCAGCAAGAGTCAGTGACACAACAATCCACAGGCTGTCAGAAAGTGGGCTTTTAGTTGCTGCAGGAGAATGAGTGCAGTGAATGTGATGCAAGAGTGGAGCTTGGTGCAATGGAGGGCAAATATGGGAGTTTAGCTTGGGAATGTGTTAAGGATGGGGTATTTGGGACAAGTGAACATGTGGTTGATGGAATGTCCACAGAGGTGTGTGATGTACTCATGGCCATAGAATGGGTCAGGCTTCATGAAGGTGTGGATCTGAGGAGGGTGCACTTGCAGAGGCCTGATAGTCAATAAAGGGAAAAGTCAGTAAAGCAGATGATGAGATATTACTAATAAAGGGACTGCTGACTGGAGGAACAGCCTGAGGGTTTGACACCTTTCTGATGGGAGAGGGATGCAATGTGAAGGAGGGACCATGAACAGCAGCCATTCAAGGGTATGAGGAGTAGACAGGTGGGAAGAAGCTAGGGGAGAGGGGGTTAAGAGTAAACAAGACTATATACAAATCAGAGTTGATAAAAGGCAGAAAAGGAAGGACAAGAAGCTAGTTGAATGGTCTAGGGGGAACCTGAACATGCAGGAACAGGGAACCAGGAAGATGGCAAAGCTAAAGAGGCCATGATTATAAAACCATTAAAATTATCATCTATCTACATGCAATGGCTGTTGAGATATTTGTCTCACAAGCCTGACTGATATGCCAGATTTGGCAGAATTCAAGCTCTGCCAACCTTTCTGAAAATGGCAATAATAACAATCCATAAAATATTGAGTTGTATTAAATAATAACTACTGCCACTGTGGATACAACTTCTTGATACGTAAAAACATGTCTGGATCAACAATGTCCATAATTAAATACTCATCTGTGTAGTCAAAATCAGGGGGAATAATTGCGCCTCGAATGATAGAGTGTGCAGAGACACATTCTGCATCCCATCGAGGTTTGGCCCGTAATCGATATAATTGCAGATCCTTATCCTTTCTTTTCAATACACCAGTTGGAGCATCAAAAGGTTGAATGAGTGCAATTGGGTAACTGTGTCCCCCAACTTCACAGGTGAACACAAAAATAAGCCTGCCAAAAATCATGTTTGTCACCGTCTGAACCATGACACAGTCATATTGAGGGATGTCATGAAAGCTTGGGTTACAGCACAGATAATCTGTGTGTTGCTGCCAGTCAACAACAGATTCATAATTGACTTTTAAGAATTTGTATTCAGTAATCTGGAAGCTTCACATTAGCAACATTGTACAATTATGTAGAGATGAGAAAAAACCTTGTCATTAGGCTGCAGTTTAATTGCCTTCCCATCTGGCAATTGATATCCATGAGCAGGTAAGAAATTGGTCAAAAATTTTGCCAATTGGATGCAAAATTTTTGAAAGGCACTATCATTAGCATGAATTTCCTCCAACTTGAGATATGTAAGGGGTTCATTCTTTGAACCAAGCGAGATGTGCAACAGACTGATACCTGTGCCCTCATCATCGTCATCATCTGGCAGCTTGTAAAAGTCTTCAAGTGCATTTATATGCTCCCGGATAAAACCTGCAACCAGATTTCAATGGTCAACTTCTAGAATCTTTGATACAACTTTAAAATCTAAGCTAAATAAGAATGGTGTAACTGTGCTTACCTGCTTAGCAACCTCCTTGAAATTTGTCTGCAAATGATATGCCCTCTTGATTGGACCATGAAGTTTCTCATTTGGTTTGGTATTGAAGTTTCGTGTGGCACTCTTTGCCACAACATTGTTTTAATATACTTATAATAATATCTAGCATATTATTACATACCTTCATAAGTGCAGAGTACTTGGAAAGCTCTTTGCGACCAGCAGCAATAGTTTCTGTTGTATGAACTTCAAATGAAGCATAGGCATCTACCTCCAGATACTGCCATATTGCTTGAAGGAGCAGATATCCGGTTTTGCATTCAGACCATGTTACAGCTGATTTCATAAACATGTGGAAAAGTTGAAAAAAGATTTCAGGTGTAAAAATTTTGGACTTGGTGAAATTTCTCTTGTATCTCATGGAATACTGCATGGATTGAGATGGTTATAGAGGGAAAGTTGTACTATTTCTTAAGGGTTTTCTACTCCTGTAATTACATTTGGATAATATTTAGTGTATGGTGAGTTGTAGATGAAATACAGCACTTTTGAGACCCAAAATGATATTGTCAAATTATGGCATCAAATGAGCTCCTATCAACAAGATTGTAGGGAGAAAATTGTTCATTTTTTCAAGGGCTAGAAGTACATATACTGTGTTTTTCTTTATTTTTGTGTTTTGAGCCAATATTACATCTGTACTATTTTTGATTGCATTGGGATCAAAATACCACAAGAATTATAAATATTGGCTCAAAACACAAAAATAAAGAAAAACACAGTATATGTACTTCTAGCCCTTGAAAAAATGAACAATTTTCTCCCTACAATCTTGTTGATAGGAGCTCATTTGATGCCATAATTTGATAATATCATTTTGGGTCTCAAAAAGTGCTGTATTTCATCTACAACTCACCATACACTAAATATTATCCAAATGTAATTACAGGAGTAGAAAGCCCTTAAGAAATAGTACAACTTTCACTCTATAACCATCTCAATCCATGAAGTATTCCATGAGATACAAGAGAAATTTCACCAAGTCCAAAATTTTTACACCTGAAAAAAGATTTCAACTTTTCCACATGTTTATGAAATCAGCTGTAAAATGTTGTGAGTCACAAAAATGAAAATCTGTCACAAAAATGAAAATGAAAATCTGTCACAGCCAATTAAGCTGGTGATAGCAGATCACACAGTAGGGAGTCACAGAACCTTTGAAATATCCTCATTCTTGTTACCATCAGTGAATGAGACATTTGTGATTGATTCGGGGTGAAAGAGATTACGCCAGCGAGGTAATGCAGCAACCCTAGTGATAAATTTCATTTTTGTTCATAAAATAATGACATTAACAAGACTGCCAACATACTGTTTGTCAACCTTGGCTTTTGCAGCTCTACCAAGGTTCTCAATGAGTAGCATTGCTTGAGGAAACATATGATCCCCCCAGAGCCCACCCGCATCATAATGGAGACGATCGTATGACAGAGCATGGTATGGGTCTGAGCGAACCATTTTCCAGAATACATTCTATTCAAAACCTCCCATTAGTGTGAAAGACAACACCAATGTCAAATTCCTACGAAGACACCACGAAGGCCATATTCCTTCAACATCTCATTCAAATCCTCTGCCCGTCGCAAATCAATTGCTTCCTTTACCCTAGACTTCATTGTCTCTGTTGTTTGCAGAGGATAAATACTTGTGAGGTCAGATAGTTTGTCTTGAGGAACAAGGCATCTTGGACATGGAAACAATCCCCTCAGACCATGGATGAGAGCCATGACTGATCTACAAACACAGTTACCATTAACTATTAAGCACTATGCCAGTATGGCTACTCACTGTTCTTCATAGTCCACACAGAGGATTAGAAGAATTGGGAACAACCACCGTTGAATAAAATCACCACACTCAACCCAATACCCATCTTGTGCAGCCTGAAGCAGACTTTCGATGATCTTCAAGAAAGCTTCATGCCAGACGAGATTCTTGAAATTGACATATCCAGGTTTCCCACTCTCATCTGCATCTTCATGCACCTAAGCAGTAAATCAGCCATCAAAACAATATTGGTAATGTTGGTTCTTCATTCACAACTGGTAGCCAACCCACGACATGGCCCCCACCAACCCCATTGCCATTGCGAATGTCAACATGTAAATTTGTGCAGCAAGCCATTACAGGGTATCCCTTCTCAGTACCAAAGGATGATAACTTTGTCTTGTTGGCATACAGGAGGAAGCAGAGCAGTTTCCCGCCTTCGGGAAGTTTAGACTACATGATTGGTATTCAAATGGAATTTTCGGCTGTACTAAGTGGGGTCGGTCTCAACAACATACCTGGGCATCCCAGAAATCATCAGCCGTCCAAGGCTCATGGAAGAATCTCACAAACAAAGTGCCATTAAATTTTGACAGCCACTGTGCATTCCAAATGAAGCTAGGTGCTAAACAAGGGTCCTTGACAAGGTCGAGTGCCCAATCCATCAACGGTCGATAGTACACATCAAATTCATGGTTGTTATGTTTGTATGGGATGCTGATGGTGCTTTTCTGAAACTGGGTAGTAGGCTGTTAATACTTACTCCAACAAACAATTTTGCTCACTTACATGTGTACATTTGTCCGGTGCCAACGTCCAGAGTTGTTGCAGTTC
This sequence comes from Hygrocybe coccinea, assembly GCA_963555575.2. Lineage (NCBI taxonomy): Eukaryota > Fungi > Basidiomycota > Agaricomycetes > Agaricales > Hygrophoraceae > Hygrocybe > Hygrocybe coccinea. Next base: position 722,894 of record OY741998.2, read on the forward strand.
ACTGTGACTGGTAATTGTGAATTTGTTGGGTGATTTGGGACTGGCAGAACTCTGTCGCAACAAGGAAAAGAGTGTGTTGACTTGTCCCTTGCTTAATGCAGCATCGCCACAGTGAGACGACATCAAAACGGAATACCATCTGAGTGCCGGTATTCCACCGAGCATTGAACGATTTAATGACTACAGCAGGTCCCAAGACACCACGAAGAACATCCTGCTACCAGATGAAACGCCATGGGAACCCTTCCACACTCGCCTCGACTTTGAAGTTGCAGAGTTTGCACTTGTATCATCGACGGGAGCCGGGGCAGGCTCATGTGCAGCTGCATTAATAATTCACAATTCCATGTACATGACAATGAGATACCAGTATAGATTCAAAATACAGAAATCACTCACCAGCATCATCAAATGCAGGGGTTCCAGCAACATCATCCAGCTCCCAGGCCATTGACTCGGACATGGCCCAATGTGACAATCCTGCTAAAGAATAACATTCCGACACTCAGGTTACCAAAACCAACAGACCAAAACCAACAGAAACTCACCATACAACGTCCCCGCCCCCACACCTGAAATCTCAGTTGGAACCAGACCTTTTGACCTAACCCTTTCTAGCAATCATCAAAATCATCAGCATGGACAAGAACAACAGGAATGAAAGTATACTATTACCATGTCTAAGCTCCATCTCTCATGCCAGGATATATTCGTCATCCTTCCTTTTCTTCTCCTTTCGATCCTTGCAAGCCTTCTCATGCTTGTTGATGCCCCTCACATTGTACTGCTGACAGCAATACTGGCAGGCTTTTTTGTCGCCAGTGGGTGTCATGATTGGTTACAGCAGTTACAATTAAGACAGGTAGGTGGATTATCAGTTGTCGTTGTTGTCGCTCGTGTATCATTGACAGCCTTATCAGATTCAAATTGTGATAAGCCGACGTAATACAACAACAGTTTGAAACGGACACACGAGAAGGGGAAAAATGACCCAACCGACCGGCGTCGGACACTAAGTCTGAGATACGCCATGCTTCTATGTTAAACTGATGGGTTTCAATTATTCGAGTTTAAATTGATAGGAGAATTATAACATTGCAAAAAATGTGACAGTCTACAAAGAAATGTCATGCTGTTTCCAACCAAATGACAGTTGCTTTTGCCATGGGGGAATAATTGCAGGCAGTATCTGTGGAAGCATCAGACGGTGTGATTAGAGAGGTGGTGGCTCACCGCTGATGGCCATTCGGATGATCCCCGTTTGAGGATTCAATCAATGAGGGCAGGACGGGGCAGTACCCACAGGCAGACGTTTCAGGTCCCGCTGCCTTTTCCCCCACTTTTACCAGGTTGCCGTCGCCATGACTACAGTACGCAGGGTTCTGCGTGCATGGGGTAGGGAAGCGGCGAAAAACGGGGCCCTCGTTGACCCAGAGTATTGATGTTCCAGCACAGCCTTAGAGGCTCCAGCCCCAAAAAATGTTGGGCCAGGCCAAAAGCCGCGGCTTCAGCTTGGCGGAGTCGTGGGACACCGCACCAAAACACCACCCACACTCTTCACTGTTACAGGTACACCCCGTATCCATTCTACTTCAGATACTCATCCCAGATACCTCGTGAACAACGTCCATGCGTCAATCGATGCGATCTGTACGTGTTTGCGAGGTAGAGATTCGATTGAGGGGGTGGGGGGAGCCCATTCCTTATTTCCTGGTCGTCCTCATCGTCCATGCGTCGATTGACGTGGTTCGTGTGTGTTCGCAAGGTGGGCATGGCTCGGGGGTTGCACAGCATGGAGGTGCCGTCCTTGTTCCCCCTACTGCCACTCTTGTCCTGTCCATCCTCGTACTCGCCTTTGCCTGTCGCTATCGTTGTCACCCATTTGCCGTTGGCTTGTCAATAGGTGTTGTCATAACCTGGCATCAAATTTAAAGGGACTGGGTTTTGGGGTACGCACCTGGGCCGGTAGGTGGGCGCACCACCCTCCCGGCCTTGGTCTCCATTGTTGTCATCGCTAAGTGTGTCAGTAGTCGAAGTTGGGGTGGTTGGAACCGATCCTGATGTGACTGTGACAGGCGCGATGTAAGTTATTATTAATAAATATTATGTAGTTGTTATCACACTAGATAAGGCAATGACTGCCCTTATAAGGACCTTGTGACATCATTGTCACTGCCTTACAAGAGTCGTTGCCTTATAAGGCAGTTTCGGTTTTTCTGACACTGCGTGTGCAGCGTCCATGAGCAGCTCAAAACTGCGCTTCGCACCCATCACAAGTGCAACTTCGCCGACCCCGCTTCTGAAACTGGCGCCAACGCCCGTGCTAGCAAGCACCATGTCACATACCACACAGCAAAGACAACCCACCACATCCACTTCCACACAAATGGTGCCACCTGCCCGCAACACATTCATTCACCATGAACGAGCTGCTACTCACAAACACTCCAGCCCCTACATCAATGACAGCAATGATGTCAAATTGTGCCACATCATCTAACATGCACCTCAAAATGCTGCAGACGCATCCACATATACGAAAAACAAAGACCCCAACACCAACTGTGTCCCCAACGCCCAATCCTCAACAAGAGATGCCCCAAACATCAGTGTCTACCTAAACTCCTGCAAGAAAACATGAGCGAACATGTTCAAAACATCGCCCCAAGCCTACGCGCACATCTGCACCCATGGCAAGTCACGACGCAAGTTCTCAAAAGCAGCCAGAGGCGGCGGCACTGGTACCACCTGTTCCCGAGCCTGCAGTGCCCAGTCCCGTTGCTGAATCTCCTGCCTGTGAAACCCAGGCTCTAACAAGTGACCCCTGTGAGTGCGTCACCGTTGGCGGCACCTGTCAAGGTCAATCCCACTGCTGAAGTGTCCAATCCCATGTCCACGGTCGACCTGCCGCACCCATACCGCTGGGCCGAAGACTCCACGTCCATCCCTGTTTACATTATCACCTCGACAAAAAACACCCCACACAACATGTCTGCCCTTAGATCCAATCCCACGAGGCCGATCACCACCTTGCTGGTCGTGTTTGACGATCTACATCACATTTACAGCCCTGGCATATATTTGGTGCATCACGGGTCAGGTAAGGGTTCCCGAACCCCCAGGTTCTGAACCCCGTACCCTGGATGTTGGGCAATCTGACCCATTTTCGGGCATGGTTTCGTGGGTGAGGGTATACCCACAATTTTGCCACCATTTACCTCGTGAGGGTGGCCAGCCACGTCAATTGACATGGGTCTGGCCCTCCCAAGGTACTCGGTGACAGTCCTTGTGGTGCTGGTGCCAGTGCTGGTTTTGCCAGTGCTGGTACTGGTGCCAGTGTTGGTGCCAGCGCTGGTGCCTCCCCGTTACCCTCATCGTCGCCACCTCAAAAGCACAAGACGGCCTGTGTTCGCGAGGTCATCAGCCAGTGGATGGGAGTACATTGATAAAAGAAAAAAGGCACACCTGGGCCAGAGCATGCCATTCTGAATCGTTTGTAGGGCTCTCCATTCGCATCTCCAAGTCAAAGCAGTGGAGAGCTATGAACCCGTACAATCCCTCACCGTGAAAACTCTCGTATCCGACATCCTCAAGGACCCCTTGCACCATCAAGACCACGCCAAGCGGTGCCTTCCCTCCCCCTCCTTTCATCACACTCACCTTACTGGCTTCCCTTCTGCAGCTTTGCCACAAGCGTCATCATGACTCTCACATACGGAAAGACTACACCCACGTCCTATGCCGACCCTGAAGTACAGCAGGTTAACAAATGTCTCACCACCATGACCAACATGGTCAACATGGTCAAGTCCGGTGCCTATCTTGTCGACACATATCCCATACTGCAGTATGTATCAACATTTCACGGCCTTTCGCATAACGTGAATAATGTTTGCCTGTCTCCTAATAGATATGTCCCAGGATACCTGTCTCAGGTACACAAATGGCACCAGGAAGAGCTGTCACTCTTCAGAGGACAATTAGATTGCATCCACGAACTCCCTGTCGTACTTTCAATCCACTTTGCACACACCCACCTTAACCCAACCCAGCACCAGGCAAGAAGCCACGTCCCACCATGCTTCGCGAAATACATCATCGAGCGACAAGCCGAATTCGACCTCTCCGATGACGAGTGGGCATACCTTGTCGGATCAATGTTTGGTGCCGGATCAGATACAGTGCGCATCCCCATAATTACAACCTTGTTCTTCACGCATGTATGCGCTCTGTATAGACTGTGTCCGCCATTAGCATCATCGTTCTCGCTGTGGTATGTTTCCCCAAAGCACAGGCTAGGGTACAGGAAGAGCTTGATATCATCGTTGGCAAACACCGAGGTCCGTCAAACCCATTTTCTGGATTATGTATTGTGACTGCTGATAATGCGGTGTGACCTGTCTTCGCCCATTATCCAGCACCGACGTTCGGTGACCAGAACACGCTGGTACAGGTGACTGCATTCATGCTTGAATCATACAGATGGAGGCCTGTTACTGCTGGTGGTGCGTTTCAAATTGTCACCCTTGAGTGGAATGAAGTAACACGATCGTGAATGCCGTCCTCACTAAATAGGATTTCCTCATCGAGCAATGAAAGATATCTTCTGGGTATGTTGTTTCATATGCACTATTTAACCAAATATAACAACTATTCTTTCCAATAGAAAAACTACAAGATCCCAGAAGGCGCGACTGTTATTGGGAACATCTGGTGGGTAACCACGAGTCGCCTCTATTATTTTCTTTATTCACAACTCTTACCCAGGTCCATTGGGCGAGACCCTGACATATTCCCGAACCCCGAACATTTCGACCCGTAGCGGTGGATTGATGAAGATGGGCAGCTGCGGCAGGACATCAAATTTCCGAACTGGGGATTCAGCAGAAGGTCAGTCTTTTTCTCTTTCTTTTTCTTGTTATCATCATAGGCCTTGTTCCCTTTCCCTACAAACTCATTTGGCTTTTTTTTTTTTTCATTCCGCAGAGTCTGTCCAGGGCTAACCAGTGGGCAACACGTTTTTCTTTTACTGACTGACGTTTACTGACTGTTTCTCACGCATGGACTCGGGCGTTGCCAGGTCGGCGGTATTCATCAACACGGCGATGCTGCTTTGGGCATTTTTGATGACGCCGGATCAGTCCGCACCGCCGATTGATACACTGGCACACTGTCTGCTAATACGCACCTGCTGCCGTTTTTGGTGCACTTTACGCCGAGGGACTGTGGGAGTTGCTAGGTGCAGATGAGTGAAATGGACATGGAACCGTTTTTTTTTTTGACGTCTATTTGGACTACTACCAATACCCATAGTGGGTGGGGTGAGAGAAGTTTTGACATCTGAGGTATCCTTGTAGCGAGGGAGCTTGGCAAGCATATGTACCAGTATATATGAATTCATAACTGACTACAGTAACGAAGTCCATGTACGACGGCACAGAATGTTATGCATATGAAAGGCACACACGACACACCATTGACACCGAGAAAGATTTGACAGGATCCTTGTAAATAATTGAACGCCCAAGGGGTTTCGTAATACTTACCTCATGCTTGACCCCATCATCAAAAGTCGAACAGGGTCACCTTCCATTGGTTTTTTCCATTTTGCATAGCTTCAAATCTCGAATTCTCTTTCCGTATTCGCTTGTTGTGCGGTCTGCATCGGTTTCTTCTCGCGAATGTTGATGCCGTCGTCACGCATCATCTTAGAGGTTCTTCACAGCGCAAGTCAATTATAAAATGTCGGAGCTCCAAGTATTTCCAGCCGAGGTTAGCCGCTGTGTGCGGTGATTATTTAAATTACTTTTCGTATCCGCTTGAAACGCCGGTACAAGTTATCAAGATCTCTGTTTTCTTATCAGGGCCATCAACTAGATTCCGACACGTATACTTACTATGTGGTCTCTTTCAGGAGAGGGAAAGGGACCAAGCATTATGTACATGTACATAAACTCGATGTGACATTTTCGTTCGTTCCCTTTCTGATGGTTTCTCTCGCCGTTTTACTGTTCAATGTGCTTGTTGTCGCAGCTTTCTTAATTTATTTCGGTCGAAAAAAAAGCAAGCAAGCCGTTCCTTACCCCCCTGGCCCTCCTCCAGACCCGTTGATTGGACACACACGTCTGATTCCTGGAGAGAACCAGGCAGAATTGTTCCATGAGTGGGGCAAAACATACGGTACGTCTCGTATCATGGTTAAATTAAACGTAGAATTGAAATGTCGTTCAACGACACACACTCTCTCTCGGGCATATAGGCGATGTTATCTATCTGAACGTTCTTGGGAAGCCCATCGTGGTGCTGAACAGTGTTCAGGCTGCGCTTGATCTAATGGACAAGAGAAGCTGGAACTACAGCGACAGGCCGAGGTTTACCATGTATGTTGATATGTAAGTTACTATTTAATTCATATCGCCGTTTTGCCAGTCCTTTTTCCTCCTGGAATTCGTTTCTTATTTCTATGCTGATTTTATTTTTGTTTGTTTCCTCAGATTGGAGACTTTTCCTGCTCTTGCTTTCTTGAACTACGGCAAACGATTCCAGAAACACCGAAAGCTTTTCAATGTACTTTCCACTCGAGCGCAGTGTCGTGATTTTGAAGGCATCCAGTTGTCGGAAGCACGTTTTCTCATGAAGGGTCTTCTTACTACCCCGGCTGATTGGGAGTGGCACATTCGGCGGTTCGTATTTTGGAAGCATTCATCGTTCGTTTCACGGGAGTTCACTTTGAATTTTCTTTTTCTTCTTCTTTTGGTTTGTTCCCCGCCGCCGCCTTTGGTTTATATAGATATGGCACTGCTATCATCACGAAAATCGCCTACGGCCACGAGCTCCGTTCAAATGAGGATGGCTATATTAAGATCGCGGAAGGGTATTCAAAAGCATTGGAAAACTCAGGTAGTCCCGGTGCTACACCACCTGACCTTTTCCCCTTTTGTAAGTCCTTTTTCAAGTCGAGAATGAATGCTATTTACTATAACTACTACCTTCATAGTGAGGCATTTGCCGCCGTGGTTCCCCGGTGCATGGTGGTCTCGATACGGCCGAGATTGGAAACATGCAGTGAGGAATATGTACGATGTTCCATTCGAGGAAGTCCGACAAAACATGGTATATCCCATTTACTCGCCCTGAAAGAATGTTCTTTTTGCTCAACGAAGGGTGTATGATCAGGAAAAAGGAACAGCTCAACCGTCTTTCGTAGCCACCCAACTCGAAGAACTTGCTCAAGCAAAATCCCACACTGAAGAAGACATTGAGGATATCAAAGGTGCTGGATTTGCCATGTATGCTGGTAAATCAACTTAGTTTCCATCTGCGTGTATGGGCCTTTATGCTAACACGTCGTGTGGATTAGGGGGAGCGGAAACGGTCAGTTTTCATCAATGTTCACTTTCTCTTCTCGCCCAATCAATTGTACTGAGTACTACGTCCCTCGTTAGACATGGTCATCGATAAAGATTTTCCTGCTCGCTATGACCCTTTACCCCGAAATACAGAAAAGGGCACAGGAAGAGATAGATTCCGTCATCGGCCATGATCGCCTGCCCGAATTCAGTGATCGCGAGTCCATTCCTTACATTGATTGCTTAGTGCAAGAAGTCCTCAGGTATGCACTTCCGTTCCATGTCATCCCTGCGTACCTGATGATTCTCGCACTAGGTGGCACCCTATCGTTCCCCTCGGTGAGTCAGATTTATGTATAGCGAACAGACTTAGCTTACCGACCTTGATTAGGTCTTCCGCACCGTTCGCTGCAAGATGACATCTACAAAGGCATGTTCATCCCAAGCGGTTCTACCATACTTGCCAATGCTCTGTGCGTGTTCGAGCGCCGGACATGACGAAATGGAGCTGACAGTTTGACTTCTGGACACAGGAGCATGTCACTCGACGAGACTGTCTACGCCGAACCACACAAGTTCCTCCCCGAACGATACCTTCCTAAACCTGCTGGTAACGACGAGCCTCATCCAAGTGGTCCCTTCGGATTTGGAAGGCGGTAAGTCGTGATAATGTAACGCCGGCCTTCTCTTTTTGAATTTTCCCAAATAGTGCTTGCCCTGGACGTTTCCTAGCGGATAATAACATCTGGATAGCACTTGCAAGTATGTTGGCCACCATCAACATCACCAAGGCGAAAACAGAAGACGGCAAAGAGATTACCCCAGAATTGGCGTTTACGTCCGGTGCTATTAGGTACGTCTAACCATATTCTCCTTTTGACGTTTTGATAATATATGTTCCACAGCCAACCGAAGGATTTTAAGTGTATCGTATCTCCTCGTTCTGAAAAGGCGGTGTCACTGGTCATGCAAACCACGACTTGGTAATGCTGTTATTAGGGGGAGCCAGCTGTGGGAAATATTTCTCGTGCGATTTATTCGGTGGATTAGTGGGTCTAAACTAGGTGCTGTATATACCTTTTGCGTGGTTGTAGAAACCGTACGTTTTTTTGAAAGGATTTCAGATCATTTGACTCGTGAAAGTGTTCTTATTGCTAGACGTATTCGAGTAGTACCCGGTCTTAGACAATTAATCGATGATGGTTGTATGGTCGACAGCTTGAAAGACGTTGGACACGATCAAACCACTTTGTACATGCTGGCGATAAACCCCGAGCCCGTCTTCATTAGAACGCTTCCGATGCGCAGAGTGCCCCAACGTGTCTCGGCAGCACCATGGCCGACAAAGGAATAGCACCGTCGCTGTATTGTTCGACGGCCGTGTTGGTTGCTGTGGCTTCTGGCTGTGTTGTACAATCGTGTGGGTTGCGGTGTCAGTACAAATACTTAGTAACCCCTATATGAAAGTTCCGACAAGTTTTGTAGTAATCCTCAAATTCAATACATGGTGCAGGAGCGTATATTCAAGGGTCACGGGACCGCGGGACCTGTTACGTGCACCACTTTGGGTTGCATTTTCCCAGCAGACATGGTCCACGCATCATTGATTTTGATCAATGTCAACAAAGCTTGACCCTTTGTAAACGTACAGGCATTCGATTCCTAAAGTTTGTGCCACTGGTTACTTCCATATCAAACCGTCAAAACGTTGGCAGCTGTTCGAAATGGAATGAGAGCAGTCGACGGTGCATAAGATGGCTACTGTAAGCCGTTATTCCTCACCTTTCCCTCTCTACGGTGCCACCCGTTTACACAGACATAGCAATGCCCCAGAGCGCGGATGATATCACGTACGCTATTTCTTACATTGTTCTGCATTTCTTTGACCTACCTCGACATGCGCAATAGTCACGGGGCGGTATTCATTGGCGTCATAATAGTACGTGCTATTCCATTGTTTATTTGTCGTTTGTAGCTCATTGGTTGCTCGGCTATCGCAAGAGTATTGTATTATATGGCATCATGATAGTCCAGACATTGATGTATTTCACGGCCTTTAAAAAGTGTGTATGCAGAGCTCTGTCGCGATTTAGAAATAAACATGTTGTTCAGGGATCCAACTTGGAGGAAATGCTTGGTACCGTGCCTTGTCCGGAATGTTTATACACATCTTATCTTCCTACCTTCAGGTCGGGCTTCTTTTTATTTTGGAAACAGTCAATTCAGTGATCGACGTTACCTTCATCCACGAATCACTCATCCTGCATTTTGGTCCGTTCATTCTAATTTTTTCAAGGAATGTGCACCAACTTTTACCTGTTAGGTTGTGATCGACATCTCCAAGATAACCACTTATGTAAGTGAGGCCCTTTTGTCGTGTATTATGACTCTGATCATGGTTGTTTTCAATTCCTAGTCATCACATGCAGTATGTACATTTCCTCCTGGTTACAGTAGCAGGTTCATAAAGTGTCTTGTGCAACATAGGTGTGATATCAACGGTTTGTATCCAATCGTCACGCTGAGCTCACATAATAACGCATTCACCCGGTGTCATGACCCTAAATGACTTTAGGTGTAATGTCATGGTTTCATTAGTAGAGCACAGAGATAACCACTCATACCTAGTATACATAAGCACACCCCACATTCATTAACATTTATTCCATATTTTTCTATAACACGTATGCAAGTGAATAGGCATAGTAAAGTATACCCTTACTGCCTAGCATTAGCTTTGGATATTTCTTTATAGTGTTCCTACTTAGGCCCAGGCTTAACCACTTGGTGCTGGCATTCATAGACACTATCCACACTCATTTACATTTATTTCCTATTTTTCTATGATCTGTGTGCAAGGGAACAGGCATAACAAGGATATGTTGTGCACTATTATTGTTGGAAGGAAGATGACAAATCATGTTGGACTTTGTTGATTGTTGTTAGTCTTGTTGCCACTCAGCAGACCAAACAGATAAGGGGAGAAGAGATAAGATAGAGAGAGGGATAAGATAAGATAAGGAATTAGAATAGAGGACCAATTGTTTTGTACCTACATCCTAAATGGGGATAACATAGCAGGGTTATTTGAAATTGCAGCAGATCTGGTGCTGATCTGTCCTAATGGAGTTAACACAGCCTTGGAGCACTCCCTCCATTGTTCCTCCTTACTCAGCCTCATTGTTGTCTAGTCCCCATTGTTCTCGGTCCCCCATTGTTCTCAAACAGTATATATAGAGCCCCAAATTGCCCAGTAGTCAGTAACACTTCTCTCCCCCCAATTTATACCTTCCCCTTAGTGTTCACCCCTTCAGTCTTATAGTTAGTGTTATTAAGTTAGTGCTAGTAGTACTCAGTTATAGTAGCTAGTATCCTTATAACAGTTCACTATCAGTTTATCTTTCTTGCTTGTTGAGTCAGTGGGTCTATCTTTGACCACTCAATAGGTGCATATCAGTCTGTCAGTTTGCTGTGCTTAGTCAGCTATTTGGTTAGCTTGTATTAGTCAGCACCCATATTTGGTAGTTCATATTTGTCTATCATCATTCTTGCTTGTTGAGTCTGTGGATCTATCTTTGATCACTCAATAAGTACATATCAGTTATCATTCTTGCTTGTTGAGTCTGTGGATCTATTATTTGATCACTCAACAGGTGCATTCTCAGTCTGTCAGTCCATTTGGGTGTTTTGCTTAGTCAGCTATTCACTTAGCCTGCCTTAGTCAGCATCCATATTCAGTAGTATTAGGGTTAAGGTTACTTCTATTCAACAGAGTATTGAAAAGATATTAAAGTATATCCCTGAACTAGTAGCCAATGTGCGTTTGAAGCTTCGGACTAAGTAGATAATTCAATATCCAGAAGATACTCTTGTTGCTTAGCTTCCTTACCAGTTCATTCAAGTCTGTCAGTAGTCATTAGTATAGTCCATTATCATTGCTAGTCTGTCATCATTGCTAGTTCATCTATAGTGATTGCTTATCATTTACTGCCCATTGCTCATTGCTTGCTTGCTCTTTGCCCATTGCTTGCTTGCTTACTCAAAGTCTCAGTCCCATCTAAGGAGAGACCTCACTGTTCACTGCTCATTGTTCACTGCTCCTTGATTGCTTGCTCACTGTCTATTGTGTGCTTGCTCACTTAAAGTCTCAGTCCTATATCAGGAGAGACCTCACTGTTCATCTGTTCACTGTTCACCGCTCATTGCTCACTACTCGCTTGCTCACTGTTCATCACTGCTTGCTTGCTCACTGCTCACTGCTTGCTTGCTCACTGTTCATTATAGCCTGCTCACTGTTCATTATAGCTTGCTCCCTGTTCATTTCAGCTTGCTCCCTGTTCATTGTTATTCTATCAATACTTGTATAAAGGTGTGTTGATCCTTGACAATAACTTTAACAAATTTAGTTTAGCCTCAGAACAACAAGGCCTCTGTCTGAAAAACGTCAATTCCACAAGCCTTGGTGAAAACTTTCATTCACACAACATAATTTGGAGCCCACCGTGAGGCTAACTAAAGTTGTTGAAGCTTCATCAAGGATTGTTATCATATAAAGGTTAGTTCATCAAGTGCCTTATCAATTTAATATATATATCCTTGATATATATATTAACATCTAACATATATATATATTCAATATATATATACATACATACATACATACATACAGTCATACCATCAGGTATATCATCAATCCCTTATACATCAAGACAATCTATCATAACATACAATGTCTTCAAGTACTACACCAGGTACTAGTACTTGTACACCTGACATGATGCCTCTATTAGGACAGAAGTCTGCTCCAGCCAAGTTCACTGGAAACTATGAAGAGGTTAAAAGGTTTCTTAGGCATTTCAATCAGATGTGTAAAGCCTATGGAGTGTCAGACAAAGAGAAGTGTGATAGAGTTGTGGACTATTGTTCCACCAAGGTAAACAAACTCATTGAAGCTTTAGAAAGTTACAGAAGTCAGAGCTGGTCCCAGTTAGAGACTGACATCCTTCATTACTTTGATGCAGCATTAAAGGAAACCAGGTACACCTTGAGGGATCTCAAGACCCTCACTAGCACTTGGAAGCTCAAACAGATCAAGACACTCACCAAGTGGAAACATTATGAACGTAAATTTACTACTATTGCTGGATGGTTAGAGAATAAGAAGAAGATCTCTGCAGATGAAAAGGCTTCATACTTTTGGTATGGGATCAATAGAAACCTCAGGCAGACCATAGAGACACGTTTAAGCTCTAGCTCTACTCCCTTGGATGTTACTTCACCATTCCCTATCAAAGAGATTATCAAGGTTGCAGAGACTTTGTTTGAAAGAAATAGGTTTGACATCAACCTAGCAGACACTGATTCAGATGTGCCTGGAGGATTGAACCATTTCTCAGAAGACTCCTCTGATGATTCATCAGAAGAAGAAGATTCAGACAGTGAATATGACAGTTGTGTAAGAAGGAAAAGAAGAGAGAAGAAGAAGAAGGCATATAAGAAAGCACACAAGTCCAAGATCCCAGATTCAGATGAAGAAGTAGTAAAGAAGTCACATAGGAAAGAAGGAGAAAGGAAGGAACATGCCAGGAAGAACATGGATAAGAAGAACATTAGCAGCAGCCCTCAGAATGAAGTGGAATCTTTGATCAAGCAGATGGAGAAGCTATCATTGGATGACCCAAGGTATGGGTACATTTACTACAGAGCTCTGAAGCTAGACCCAGACACAGCCCGTTGTGTTAGAGCACCCACATTGCAGTCTCCACCACAGCAACAGCCACTTCAGCAGACTCAAAGGCCCCCATTCAAGATATCTGCAGCCAACAGTATTGGACTTCCACCCAATCCTCCCTCCAATCCCTTCAATCCCTTCAATCCTGCCAATGATCAGAGAGGACCCATGACATGTTATGGTTGTGGTGCCCAAGGTCATGGAATGCTAGCATGTTACAAGATGAATGAATTAATCCAGTCAGGAAAGATATCCAGAGATGCCTTTGGCAAGATTGTTCTTCAAGATGGATCTTTTATTCGCAGAAATCTAGGAGAGACATTTATTCAGGCAATTGATAGGATTATAGCTGAGAAAGCTAGCAACGTCCAATCCCACTTCTATGTAATGCAAGAACCATTCACAGATTATTACCAGACAGATGTTGAAGAAGATGTTGATACCTTTGTTATGCCAGATGTGAAAGAAGAAGAAGAAGAAGAAGAAGAAGTAGAAGTTATGCCTGCTGTTAGAGGACAACAGAAGATAGCAGCTGCTAGGAAGGAAGTTCTGGATGGAGTATATCCTCCCCCAGCTAATAAAGGCAAAGGGAAAGAGACTAGTGGGGTGTGGGCCATTGCTTTGCATGGCATGTTACTCGTCCCTTTTTCGCAATAAAAACAAATATTAAAATTGTGCATACACAAATAGTACAGCATTATTACCATTTCGTGACAATAAATCCATGTTTGAGAAGTTATCTATGTTTCCTTCATTAATACAAATTGATTTTGTTAACATGCCATCATGAAACCATACCATACCATTAACAAATAAGCGAACAGTAAAATGTGCATGACCAAAGTACACAATTCCTCTCAGTGTATAGGTGGTGAATATCTCATCAATTGACATGTTTATAATTCGACTCACTATTAAATTTTCAATAGAGTCAATTGTAAACATGATCAGAGGAGGAATTCTATTGAATGTAATAAATTTTATAACCTCTCCCTGACACAATTGACATTTATGTCGTTGTCTATTGATTATGATTTGAGCAAGATATGCTGAGATTGTTCCAGAAAATGAATATGGACAATGAAAAGTAGCATCACATCTATCATTTTCCAGAAGGATTATGTTTTCACAATTCATACATTTAAGACAAGATGAAGTCATTGCTTTATTTGGCTTCATTATATGATGAGCTAAATCACTTATGGCAATACCAATTTGACCATAAGGAAATATTTCGGGTTTATCTTGATGCAATAAATGTCTGATTGTATTTCTAACTGTTTCTAAATCTGTTGTGTTATTCTTTGATCGTTTGAATCCTAAGCTCAAAATCTTTAATATTTCATTGATGCTATTGAATCTTCTTTTCCAACTTGATGCATTGTCATTCCATATTGCTAGTAATATTGTAAAGAGTGAATCATAAGCACAGCTCCAATCTTGCGCATCCCATATAAACCCTTTTGGTTCATTTAATTCAATAGTACTTGTTTTTCGTCTTTTTTTCACTATGGAAGATGAACTTACAACTTGTTCTAATTTTCGTTTTTTATTTTGCAATACATTGGCAGTGGAATTTTTATGAGCAACAGTGACTGGAACAGTTCCTTTTGCAGGAACAAAGTTGAGGTTTCTGAAATCTGCCTTTTGATTTTTGTTCATAGGTTTAATTAATTGCCATAGAGAGGGCTGTGCTGTGTATTGGTTTAGTTGCTCCGTGGCTTTCCATGCAATAGCAGAATGAACATGTTTTGGAACATATGACTTTCCTTTCCATCTTCTAAATTGCTCAATGATAGAATTTCGTTGATCTCCATTAATATGGCTTGGTAAAAGTCCTTGATATTTGAGTTTGGTTATTTCATCTAAAATTTCTAATTCTCTGAATTCCTGTCTTAGATATCCAGAAGCACCACCAGTAATTACTTTAGGATCAAAGCCTTGAACAATGATGGTTCCTGCAGCAGTTGCACTTCTAGACAAGCAAGTATAATAAGATTGGTGGTTTCTACAACTACTGAGATCAACTACATTGTTAGGACGGGTACGCCCTTGACATGCATAATCAGTCATGGCAAAATTAGGGAGTACCAACACTTGTTCTCTTGACAAGGATATCACATCATCATTGGGTAATGAGCACATAGTGGAAGTGATATGTTTTGTAATTGGCACCACATTTTCAGGAAGGCCATCTATGTATATTTCTTTTGGAGGATTTATTAATCTGACAAATAAAGTGTCCAGTACAATCTGTTGTTCTGGGCCTGTTGCACTCTGCCAACCTACAACAACCGCCTCAGCTCCTTTGGTAATGCAGCACTCTGTTGCATCATTGTTTCTCAGCATCACTGGCATGCCTATACATAACTCCAATTTTCCTGGTATATGATCCGAGGATGATGCATGTGGTTGGTTCCATAGTAATTTCTGGAGTGAAGGTTCTAATATTCTTGTGTGTCGAACGGGATCTGCAATTGTTGATCCGTAATGAGACTTTCTTTTGTTCTTGAAATTACTATGATCATTCCATCTGTCTATTGAATAAAATGATGTTAATAGTCTTTTATTCTCAGCAGCAAAACGTTGGACACCAAGTTCATTGATTTTGTCTTTTTGTGCATTCAATGCAGTAACAACTGATACATTCCTGAACTTCTTTTGGGCTAATTTTGGATCATTTGGACCTTTTCCTGCAATAAGGGTACGAAGAAAAGCAATATCTTCAGAAGTACATGCTTTGTATCTCATGTTTTCCAAAGCCAGTCTCAGTTGGACATCTTCTTCTGACTGCTTAGTTTGTCTCATATTTTCACGTAATATAACAACCATTGTAATCTGATGCCAAAGAGCTTTGCCTATGGCAGCTTCCTGATTTGGTATAGTTTGACTGGAATTTACTTGGACACCAACAGTTCCAGAATACAAAGGAGCACCACTCATAGCTGGTGGAAGTTGGGCAAAATCCCCAGCAAATATCATATTAATGCCACCAAAGGGTTCATCATAAATGGCACGTGCTTTTGCACATTGGGCACTGATTTTATACATATCTCTGCAGGATAACATTGATACTTCATCAATGAAAATGTAATCCACACCATCAAGATTGGCACGGACTTGTGCAAGGGAACGAGATGATCCTCCGTGATTAATTCCAAGAATGGAGTGATATGTAGATCCATTTACAAGGGCAGCAGTACCACCAGTTGGAGCAAGAACCAAAAACCGATGACTCTGGTTGTGTTTACCAAAAAAACAAATCAATGCTTTGATTACTTGTGATTTTCCCGTGCCTGCCATACCACCAAGATACATGCGTAGCTTCTCTGAACTGCTAAACAAGGTAGAGTGATTGGCAATGATATGAAATGCTCTTTTTTGGTCTGTATTCAACTTGAAATCATTGATAGTTATATCAATTAGATGAAGATCAGCTTTGTTTGCAGGAATAAACATGTGGTGGATGTATGCTGCATCTACTATCTTGACATCATTATATTGAAAATTAGATGATTTAATTATGGTCCCTGTCTTTGATGGCAAATTTTTATTTCGTTCTTCAATGATTTCCTTTTTCTTGGCAAGGACTGTGGCTCTCCATGATTTTCCTGATTGTGTTACAGAGGGTTCTACAGGTATTAATGGTCCTATATCTGGGATACCATCAATACAGTTATCAAGCCATCCTGCCCTTTTCATGGTTCTTTCAGCTATTAGCATTTCATCCTTTCTTTTTTGTCCCTTATAACCAAGTGTCACAAGTAATTCTGTGTCTGTATTTTCATCAAGAGTATCGTTGAAATCATCTCCGTTACATGCTAGTTCAGCATTGTGCATGTCATCCATTTCGTCAAAATTGTTTGAAGTCGCCCATGAATATTTGATATCTTCAGTATTATTCTTTTGACGTTTAGCAGAGAAATCATCTCTTGCATCAAGACACTCATATCGCAGACCAAAGTATTTCATGATTTCAAGCTGTCTTTTAGAAAACTTATAATTTGTGAAAGCATTGTCCCATGTTTGTAATTTATTTTTGAGTTCTTTGCCATTTCTCCATGGCTTGAAAAAAGTTAACATTGTACAACAATAATATTCTCGATCACCACGGTCAGCCCTTGGTAAATTGTTTGGAATGAAATTAGGAACTATGAAGGGATCATTTCCTTTCATTTTTGCATGGTGGGTCAGATACTGTGCATGATTGCGTTGCAAAGTATAATCTTTTTTATTTTTCGTCGATATATCAATTTCTATTTCATCAACTTCATCTGATTCATCACCTATGTCTGTGGTTGTATTATCATTCTTGTTCTTTTTATTTAAGCTGTCAGGCTTCTGAATTTCATCGATTTGCATGAACATATCATCATCACTAACCTCAGACAAGCTATCATCATTAGAATAGTCAATATCGGTATGTTCAATAAAGGTGTCAGACACATCATCAAATTCTACCTCATCAAAAAGTTGGCTTTGTGTTGATTCTTTGCTAGTCATTTGGGTTTTTCTTTTTGTACCACTTTTATTTGGTTCCATAGTGGCAAGACGTATCCAGTTATACAGTGATACATTATTATACAAAGCCGGTCTGAACATATAATCATTTACTTTGGAAAGTACTATGTAAGATCCATTTTGTTTACCAATCACAACTTTTTGAGCGTGATTTTCATCTTCACATGTATTAGCAATTTCTTCATCAGACCATGCACTGATGACCTCTTTAACATAAGATCTCCAAAAGAATGGTACAAATTTATGACTGGCATAGTGATCAGGATTTCCGAGCATGTATAATGAAGCCATTGGAGCACCAATCTCCATTTTGGAGGTGAGGGAATTGACTATTTGTGTAAATAATTTTCTGACTTTGTTTTTCCTGTTTAAATCTCCACCAATCATTTCGGAATTCCTATCAAAAACACTTTTTATTACTTCAAAAATGCTATAGGTTTTCAAAGACATCTTTGTAATATAATCTGTTATATATGCAACTATTGCCTTTATAGCAGTACCAGATAACAAACTAGTCACATCAGAATTACATCGCAGCATATAAGTTACTTCAGGTGTTACTGTGTTCATCCAAGGCTCACCGTGCTTGAGGTTGAGAGCACCAGTATTAGGTTCTACAAAGGTTTGGTGAAAGATATCTCTTGGAAATCGTCTTTTACATTCACCTTTAGAATTAAGACAGTATGGTTTTCTTTTTCCATCGTGTCTGTTATGTAAATTTAATTGCAATAAAAGAGAATCAACAACCTCTGTGAACCTTTGCCACCATGTTGATCTTTTGTCATGATATTGACAATTCATAGAACATGTATATGAAGGTGGATCTGGGAGAACACATGTTGGAGGTTGATATTCAGGTATTGCCATCATCTGTTCCATTTTCTGGGATACCACTTCTTTAGAACCTGTCAAGAATTATCCTATGCACAAACATTCCAAGTACTCTACTAATCTCTTCTGAAAATCAGAATTTTCATCCATAATTTTGTTACGTATTTCCTGAGGTGTAAGGCATCCCTTTATCCATAGCAGCATGTGAAGATGCAAGGTAAGACGTCCTTGTTCCTCTACTGTTCCATAATAACCTGATGTACTTCCATACAGACCAGGATGAGATTCATTTATTCCTAATATATGTTTGATGAACATTTCAGTAGTAAAGTGAAAGAAGCGGGCTCCAGCCACTGGATTATTTGCAATTAGTTTGTAACAATCCTGGGGTAGACGTAGCTTAGGATAAAACTTTTCTTTGTTGTCAGCATAATATAGGCATAGTGGGTGATTGATGTCTGCAGGTGCAAAAGTGATAAACCAAGTTGGCGCACCAATATAGGATATCAGAGACCAAATCTCATTTCGCATGTATTTCTTGTTAGTAATTGAACCTTTTACCTGACCAGCTACATGGTCCAAGTCTGAAATGAGCTTATAGCATGCTTTTTCCTCAGGTGTTTCCGGTTTTACTCTATCACCTCTGGACAATCTTTTAGAGAGATCATCTAAAACAGCAGTATTGATATTCATCAAGCGATCTGCAATATCATTGAAATTATGTTTGTTAGTCAACAAATATCCACCTGTTGTACTGTCTTTAATCTGTTCCTGATTGAATGCAATCAGTGGAAAATGGGGATCAGTTTGAAATCTTTTGTCATGGTACATCAGGAGGTGTCTTTTGTGCATCATATCACTAATAATTAAAACATCCTTGTCAACGCTACCAATGCCACCCAAGCCATATGGAAAGAGGCAAGGAAACATCATAGGATATAACTGAGGATTATTGAAGAAGGACTCTGGATTTCTAGCATGGCTTATGGCAAGAACACCACCATGATCATTTATCAAATGTTTTGTCGCTCTAGCTATTAATGCTTTTGGACTTGTAATATCTAGATGATCACCAGTTACTCCACTCACAACAAAAGGACAAGGCCCATCTTCCACACCATCTTCCTCTTCATTGTCGAATGCACTAGTGGCTTCCGGTTCCTTATTTGTGTCTGCTGGTCGATATGCAACCACAACAGGAATTCCATGATCTGGATATTGTTCTAGGTTTTCATAGGAGATGTCTAAATCATAGTAGTCTATGTGGTTCAATTTCAGCCATTCTAAAGCTGCAGAAACCCGCTTCCTGCGAACTAATAAAGGCGTTCGCTCCATGTCTTCTGGAGTTGGTCGGGCAGGACCAGTGAAAATGAAAGCTAACACTTCATCAAGTTCTTTAACTTTTGGAGGTAATCGTTGATATATCTTTGGTGTTGGATTCTGAAACATGATGGCATTTGCTTTCATTTTATGCATCCCAGATGACACACGTACAATACATTTGTTGTGGCGAACACGAGCAATCAACAGTTGTTCAGCAAATGTCAGATTTCGAAGTTGTGCAGGAATAGTGCCTATCCAAAGGCCATTTGCTAAAGCATATTTGGGAGTTCTACCTTTGTTCAGGCTGACCACACATGGCTTGCATATCCATTTACATGTGTCATCCAGTACTGGACCTTTGATATCCTGTATTGGATCAGAACAATGATATCGTTCCTGTCTTGTGATTCCCATATGTTCTCTGATCAATATCTTCAGATTGACTTTTGTTGTGGATAATAAAGACATATTTTTCAACAAAACTAATTGACCACACACAGCACAGCCACTTTCCTGGAGGCATTCAGGTGATGAATCTTTACACCAGTTGCGGATTATTGTTTCCTTCAACTCAATAGATGGCGGAGGAGGAGGAAAGGAATATTTGTCACAATTTGTTTCCTTGTTTTGTTTTACTCCATGCTCTGGCTTAGTATAACACTGTTCTTTATGGAATCCGCTTTGCTGTTTTTCCAAATGTGACGATATCTTGTTGGCCCATTTTATGTATCGCTCTGTACTTGATTTAACATCATCAATATGGAAAATAGAAACATGCGTTTTACAAGCCGAACATGTATGCTCGGTCAATATGGAAAGTAGATCCTGTCCATGTAACCTTTGCGTTGTTTTTGACAAATATATTTTATGTATTGTTGCTATTTCTATAATATTCTTCGCTGTCAATTGTGGGAGATATTCATGTAAAGGCATTTGAACGCATATATATTCATTGTTATTTCCGTACAAAATTCTGGCTGTGTGTTGATCAATATGACCGATGTATTTGAATAATAAACTGGAATCATGGTTGATATTATTGAATGGCAGCATAAATGGTTGGAGAAAATTAAAGTTAAATGTTGGCAGTCGTTTACCACCTCCAATGTAGTGGAACCTATTAAAAGACTTTGTATATAAACATGTCATCATGTTTCTGAATAAATTCAAATTGAACGTAGTCATGCATGATCTTCTATATGCGATTGCAAATTGTAGTGTGATCCACAGCAAGGTTGCTTGTGACATAGCAATAGCATTACATCGAAATAAATATAATTTGAAGTCATGTTGTCTCAGGAGACATTGCATGAGTAACGCCTTGATAATCCGACAACGATATTGAACAGTGATAGGTTTCATAAAACAATACAAAGCAAAAAGATATTTAGAAGGTAAGTAGTATGATGTGGCATATTCAATAGAATATATCTGTATTTCGAAAGTGGAATTCTTAACTGTTGTCGAAAAGAGTAATGGATCAAGTTTCAAATTATCTTTTGTTGTCTGATTGAACCTTAGAAGTCGTGAAGCATTTATTTGTATCGGTATCGCTGAACCGCCCTGATCTGGGGCAAACTCATGTTCTATGAGTTCTTCTTTAAAATCACCCAGTTCTTGGGTAGAGCGCTCATGTCCTATGACTTTACCTTGAAATATGTTCGGTTCCTGGACCAAACTCGATACCAAAGGCAAGACGATTGATTCAGCAGAGATGTACGTGAGTTGGCCTGGGCATAGTTGTGGAAATTGTATTACATTGGCAAGAATGTGTAGAGAAGTGACAAGAAAGCATGTGTAGATGATATTGTCGAGATACATGTGGATTTGTGAGAGCAAGAGTAAATCTGGTGATATCTATTTAACTTGTTTAGTGGTTCGGATCATGAATCACAACAATTAACATGCCGAGTTTGATCATATGATATCGCTCCATTTGTATGGCTCTCTGAAACTGTATATTGTGTCTGAAGGCTGTGTTTATTCCCATTTGGTTGCTTCCCGTGATGCAATGATTTCGTCATTGCCTATTCTTTACCATTAGCAAATTAGCAAATTAACGAGATAGCATTGGTATAGGCTGCAGTGGTGTGTTTTGTATGTGACGTTTGACTGAGATTATGATTAATAATCTACAAGAAAGAATTTTAGCCTGAACATACATATATGTTTTAATTGATAACATTTATTGTATTGTCGAATTCTCTTCTTATTTTAGTCGTACATTATTCAAAGCAACAGATAAATTTGTTTTAATACAAGTACAAAAAATGTAGAATTCAAAGGCAATGGTAGAAGCATGTAGAAAGGAGCATGAAAGAATTTGAGCATAATCGTTGCTGGATAATGTAATGCAACGTAGGACATTCCATTCTGCCTGGCATTTGGACAACAACATTTTTTTTGAAGTTGTTGTGGCTTGCCGAATGGTTGACGAACGAATCGAACGCCGTTCGGCAAGTGTTTGGTAAGCCATATAAGCACTATTTATAAACGCCGTTCGGCAAGTGCTTGTTAACCTGTCACAAACATACCGATACATGCTACATAGCTAGACAATTGCCACCACAGATGAACTGTAAGGTTAATCTTGGCCTGTCGATTTCATAACTAGCATTCGATCAATGATGCATATACTCACATAGAATACAGAATATTTGAATCAACTTACCAATCACTAGTGACTGTCATTCTCGGTTGTTTGACTTGGGATATTCTCTTATCTCAGTTCATGCATTAATCACAGCAGGGAACCGATCGATTTACGAATATAACAAGAACTACAAATTTCGCGATGGTAAAAACATATGAAGAGGCGCACGAAAGACCCAGTTCCTAAAACCACAACCAACCAACATCTGATGGAAGAAACCATTAGTAAAATATGACACAGATCGTATCAACCTATGGACTCACTTCGAATTACAATCCTGGATCCAATTTGGATGAGGACGGCTTAGGGGGTGGCGTCGCGAATTGCACCGGAGCGGCCGAGGTGTGAATTTGCGGCGGGACAATATTGCCCCAATCCATCTCCATAGGTGAGACACTTGGCTCCGTCGGGGTTGCTGACGTGTTTCGCGAAGATGCACGCGTGCCAGGACGCAAAGCTAGACGTAGATGGAAGATATATTAATGTATATAATGACGTGATGCTGAACAAGTTACCTAGAGTTGACAATTTTGTCTTCTTTTTTGCCGGCTTATCGCGATCCTTCATGTCGACGTCAAGATCCAATGCATGTGCGGCTTTCGCAAGTCTTTGCCTTTCTGTCTCCAAAACACTATCCTCAATTTGGTCACCACCACCTGGAGACGTTTTCGGGCGTTCATCAGACATGAGCTCATCCCGCACCTCACTCTCGGAGTCCTTGGTCTTATCATTCGAATCCAGCGATCCAGATGTCCTGATCTCCTGTTCCGAGGAGTCCAGCGTCATGGTTTCCAACTTCGACTTTTTGGTCTTCAATTTCTTGGAGACCTTCGGGACTTCAACAATGGCTGTCCATACCTTAATGGATGTATTACATTGGATAATGGAACTTACGTTTTCGAAACTTGGAATCATGGTCCTCCACCTCTGTTTTGATTTTCTCCATCTTTATGTCCTCTATGAATGGACATTGTAAACGATAAATCTCATATATTGTGTTCAATCACTTACCACCATCGTCCTCTGCAATCTCTGATGCTCTTGTGCGCTCTATAGTGATGAAGCTTGGATATTATTAGCAGGGTCAAAGAAACGTGGCTTACTTGACTTCGGTTTTGGTTTTGGTTTGCTCTTCCCCTTTGTCATCATTTCATCTGGACAGGGCAAAGATCGATGTCATTATATATATATAAAGTGGAAAACGGTAATGCAGACCAGTTACATGATCCTTCTTCTTGTCCTCCGAAACCGCCTTTGCTTTTCCTTTTCCCTTACCAGATGGGACCGAATCCTCTGTAGGTTATATGAAGGTACTGCCAAAATGCAATCTCTGTTGTGGATCCTACCATTTTTAATGGAGATATCGTGTTCTCTACACCATGTGATGACCCGAGGGATAATTGCACGCTTGATGGCATCGTCCCGTCCATTGAACTTCCATCCGACAACGGTACCATTGTGCCATGACGGAACGGAGTCATCGTATTCGCCCCAGTCTATCAAAAGCTATATTCAATTTATCTGTTGTGATGCGGATGAACACATACCAAGATCCTCTGGCATTATGTCTGTATTGATCGCACCATGTTGTATCAACACCGCAGGGGAATGTTTCTTCACATGATATTCTTTGAGAAGCCACTCATCGAAAACCGTACTGCGCCAATCGCTATTCATCTCCTTTGCCTCTGTTGCCTTCAGCACCTCATCCCATATTTCATCCATCACGACGTCGGTGTATTTCAGATAATATCGAAGAATATCGGTAGCCTCTTGATCTCGTTTGACATATTCTGGTGAATATTGAGGTGCCTTCTTGTCAGCGATGGCCATTGTTACATATATATACATGTTCATGCGATATATGATGCGTCGTAGTGCTTCCTCATATCGAGACGGCAGTTCGCGCCATACTTCACCTCGAGCGGCGACATCGTGAGGATGAGCTTTGATCATATATAGATTGCGTGATAAGACTGGAACGGTACCAGAAGTCTTGTATTCCGCTGGTATCTCATCAGGAACCATATATTGAATCTGGAAAATCGCATGGAGTTCCTGCATCTTTTTTGGCGCGGTATCAGGCCAGTATTTGAAGGCAGATTGGTTTATGGCAGGGGTGGAGACTTTGATGACAGGAACAGCCATTGGAGAAGCAGAGTTTAATGCTTGGGCAGAATGGAGAGAGAATTTTGGGTAAGTGGAAAAGGGCAAACCTCGTGTGCCAAATGGAGACATAAATAACAACCGGAATCACCTGATCCAATTTGACAACGTTTTAGGGTACGTGTTCGCCGCGTCGTGGATGACATGCAAAATACAGCCGTATATAGAAGAAAACATACCCAAACATACTTTGCTTTCTGTTTTTATTACGGCTTTGCTCACGAGACGGATATACAAGGGGTGTTGAACACACCATTATGAAATATATCAGGATGGATACTCAGTCTTAAAGATTTTCCTGTGTTCGTGATATTTTCAGTCTGACATAAACTGTTGTGACCTAAGGCTCACACGCATCGATAATGTATCTATGTATTGCGGTATTCTCATCTCATATATCTGAACGCAGCCGAAAGGTTAGTTGAATTTCTTTTGGTTCATTCCTTCCAGACTCTCCGTAGCAATTCGTTTCCATCCAACATTAGACAATCTCGATTTTCCTTAATCTATTCGGAATGTAAGGGTTAGTATACTTCTTACTGTTTATTGTTCAAGGAGATTGCAAGTCATGTAGAGTACGATTTGAGTTCTTCTTAATCGTAGTATAGAGTGCAATCATTGCTGGACATTGTCATTCAATGTAGGACAATCCATTCTGCCTGGAATTTGGGCAGCAGCATCTTTTTTACAATTGTAGTGGCTTGCCGAACGGTTGACGAACGAATCGAACGCCGTTCGGCAAGTGTTTGGTAAGCCATATAATCACTCAAACATAATCCAGTGCTAGTAGATAATTGTTATATAAGTATTGCTCGGCATGCAGTACAATGACTTGCTAGACATTGTCATTCAATATAGGACAATCCATTCTGCCTGGAATTTGGGCAGCAGCATTTTTGTTACAATTGTTATGGCTTACCGAACGGTTGACGAACGAATCGAACGCCGTTCGGCAAGTGTTTGGTAAGCTATATAAGCACTCAAACATAATCCAGTGCTAGTACACAATTGTTGAATAGCTATTGCTCGGCACGCAGCACTATGGCCACATTTGTTGCTGGACATAGGACAGTCCATTCTGTCTCATAGTTGGGAAGCAGCGCTTTCTTTACAATTGTCGTGGCTTGCAGAACAGTCGGTAAACAGGCTGAACGCCGTGCAATAAGTACATCAATATATTAGCAACCATGCTAATCCTTAACCACCACTGTACATGACATCAACACTACCTTGACTAGGTTGAGCAGTCATAATACGTTGTTGCCTTCGGTACAATTTTCTAGGCTTTCAGGCGATTCAGAGAGCACATATCGACGTTGACGAGTTTTACAGATTACAAAGCGATGATATTCGATGTCACCAGGACATCATTTTGGCACTCCCAACACCATGACCCATTGAACATTGAGGGAGATGCTCTTTATCAAGTCCTCCGCACGCTTGAAAGTACTAATCGTATGCCCAACAACGACACAGGAATCAGCTGGAATGTCATGCGGGAAACGTGGAAGCTGTTGGAGACTCTTCAGCGTTGTAGCAAAGTCCGTTTTGACCTTTCGTCCATCGAACATGGGCACTATCATTCCTTTAAAACACAGCTATTCTGTATCCATGAGCACTTACCAATATCGTGAAAAGAAAGCGCTGCCTTTTGATAGGATGGCGCTGCCCGACGAGTGAAGGGGCTGAGTTTCCCCGATTTGGAAGGTGATGCCTCTGTACAACCCGATTTAAGTTAGTCATTAAGAGTTAATATTAGACGTACTACTCGGAGATACGTCCATTGCACTTGCAGAAGTGGTTGCGAAGGACACAAAGTCCTTGAATAGTTGTGCTCGAAATTCCGCCTCACCGATTACCATTCCAATTGCACCAATATATCGCTCCCACTCGCCTTGGAACAGTGCGCCCTGGATAACCTTGACAGGTTTCGTGTTACCACCCACCTTTGGTTCGTCCAGGTAACAAGATTCCACCATGATGACAGATGTGAAGATAATTGGATCGCCTCCTCCAACAGCATGGAAGAAGTTTCGCCCAAATCCACCTGTAGAGATTCGGGCTGGATCATCACGAGAAAGATTCGAATATTTGCCAGAGCGAACGAAGGTTATGGCGGAAAACAACAAACTGCATTATACGAAATTGAATCACTACAATCATTGTGAAGATATCGAAACAACTGACTCTCTGTTGATCTTATAAACGTTGGAAAGGATTTGGC
The DNA here is from genome assembly GCA_963555575.2 of Hygrocybe coccinea. Taxonomy (NCBI): domain Eukaryota; kingdom Fungi; phylum Basidiomycota; class Agaricomycetes; order Agaricales; family Hygrophoraceae; genus Hygrocybe; species Hygrocybe coccinea. Next base: position 749,692 of record OY741998.2, read on the forward strand.
TAAACTCCGGATTGCCATTTCCAATGGCACTGGACCAAGATACCATTGCCGCCGCCCTGAAGTCGCTTCAGTATATCATGGATACATTGAATGAAATACATATACATACTTGATGTTTACACACTCCTGATAGGTATCGATAAGCTGTGCATCTCGATTTCCAATATCGGACTCATCGACATCCGGAGATGGTAAACTTAATACAGGATGTTCATCATGAAAAGATCATGTTAAGACTAGGTCAAACGCACCTGGTGATCCGGTGCTGAAAATAATTCGCCTCTCCATCATTGCTACTAGACTCTTTGTTATCATCACTGTCACCAACCACCGCAGTCTTGGTAAAGGTAGATGTCGTAGCTTTGGAGGTGCTGACATCATTCACGTGTAAGGAACGCCCATACCAATGCATAGATAATTTCACAATACATACCGGAACACATCATCAGACCTCTTGGTCAAACCGAATTTGACCTTGGTACGAATCCTAGAATGTCCAGCATAAGCTAGATGTCATCAAAGGCAGACAAGTCAACTCACTTGGAATCGCTGCCTTCATCATCATCAGCGTTTTCAAGGTCGTCCAATTTATGATGACTGGATTTCTGCTTCTTGGAGGGAGAATATGTATCACTAACGATGAGATCTGAATGATGAACGAGACAGATAGATAATAACATGATATTTACACATCATTGTCGATGTCTATAATATTGGGCGATGGTGAAAGATAGCGTCGTTTTCCTCTGGAAAAAAAAGAAAAGCAATTAGCATCATAAGACATACTGTCATATTAAATGACTTACTTCGCTTTGGTTTTGGACAATTTCTTGGTAGGCCTAATTAACAGAATATATTAACAAAGCAGAGTGGAAATGAAGAATTCTACGAACGTTTTAGACGCTTTGGAAACTACAACACTGCCAATGCTTCGAATGCTAATAATATCATCCTCTGCCTCCGATAGAGCGACACTGTCCAAACGTTAGGAGAATGTAACACAATTAATATGTGAGTACATACACATCATCATCGACCCATTTGGCAGCGGCATGTTTCCCCTTCTTCCCCACTGCCGCACGCCTGTTATTTAAACGGATTAGTGACGGAACAGACAGGAAACATATGAGGTTACATAGGAGCCCTCGATCTGAGCTTTGAATTTGGTTTAGCGGTTGCAGACTTCTTGGGAGGCATTGAAACAAGAGGAACTAACGCATAGCCGAATGTTTCCTCGACTTTAAATCCACCTGCATGGAGGATGAACAATAGGACATATGACATCCCGATGACCAATCACCTGATATGCTGGTGTATGCTACAACACCACAAATATGGAACCTTTTGAGTGGAAGAAATGATGGACGGACATGTTATCAAAGCCAGGATAACCGGGATTCATGAAAACCGGATATCGTTGACTAACGGAAATGATGGATTAACATGTGATCAATGTCATGGTGGCCGGGTTTCAATAAATGCGGAATATCTTGAGCGGGCGAAGGGTGCGTTAGCTCCTAAACAATGTTGGGATAACCGGGTCTCAATAACCGGAAACGGTCTGAGCGGGAGAAATGATGGATAGGCTGTTAACCAATGCCAGGATGACCGGACCTCGATGAAACAGCAACCTCTTTGGCGAAAGAAATGATGGATGAGCTCGATCAATGCTGACTAAGTTCGTTCATAAATAGAAATTCGCTAACCAAAAGGAGATATTCCCAGTTCGATACATATCGGCTTGGCTGACAAATACAATCAAATCGGTACAGGGGCTACAACAACAAAAGGATCAAGTATTGCGGCACCGTAGCTGGCTGTGCAAACGTATTCTGTTTCGAACGTAAATGCAGAAACGCTAAACGACATCCACACAATACCTATAATCAGAAAGTTGAGAATGAAAATGTCACATGTGTATTTTGTGCTGAAGCATGTGATCAGGATATAATCATACATTCCGAGAAAAGTATTTCTCTATATCAATCAACCTTCTCTTCCATATTCAACGATGGACGACCATTATAATTTCGCAGACGCATGTGAGCCATACATACGCATACATTCACTCATACCTGATATGACATTGACAGCCAAATACTTGGAAAGCCTCATAGCCACACGATTAAATGACGATGATACTCAACTAGCGAATTCCGCAAATGTCAGTAATCACACTGAAAATATTATCATGTTGATCATATGCACAGATTTTGAATATCAATGTCATACATAACGATTGCCCAAACTGCTGGAGATTTATATTGCCGGCGACGGATACAACAGAACTGGAAGAATTGGTCTTAAGCCTGCAAGCAATATTGGCAAAGAAGGATCTACCGCCCATCACAACGATGTAAGGGTAATATATCTTATATTACAAGAATACTTTATAGAACTCCAATAGTCCACCCGAACGCCAAATCCCATTTATCCGTCAAAGCGTTATCGTTACAGGTCTTAATACCACAGGCTTCAATTCCTTTATCGATAACCTTCATATTCTGCATCGGAAGCTAGCTCGTTATTTCCCCGAACGTGCGATACAGGACTTTATGCCAGCTACCTACATGGAATACACCGCATTAGCAATAGGAACCCGATATTTCACTGATCGCCGATCCAATGACACCTCCCGTGAAATCCCATTCGACCGCAATGTTGATCCCAAAGGCATCCTAACGTCCATGGCCAATGAACGATATTTCCATGGAATGGACAACCGGGTCCTTTATTTCAAGTTGGAGTCAAGTGGGAATCGATCTCAGTGAGTGTTTGATCATTATGATACAAATACCCGGATTAAAAGAAAAAACATATTAGCTTTGTGGCTGGAAATCCTATTTGCTTCAGAGTCGGTGATATCGTTGAGGTTCAATTCACCGTATTGGCGGTTCCTGTGAGGGGAGACAAGTTTAAGATGATTTTATGCCTGCGATCATTGGCGTTGGTTGAAAGTGACTTTACAGAGGTATCGTTCGTATCTTTGCTGTAATTCAGATGTCCACTAATTTGTACACTCTCTCAGGATGCGGCCATGAATCGAAAGAACACGAATGTATACGCTCCGACTCCATTATCCAGAATTTCAATCAAACGCAGAGTAGGCTACGACTATCTAGACGATAATGCGGATGATATCGTGGAGACAAGGAGGCGTCTCAAAAATATGAATATCGATCCAAGGGATTAATGGGGTATATGTATTCTGTTCCAACATCCACAGGCCTTGGGTATTCGTATCTATGAAGACTATCTCACAATATATTTTGTACTACCACCGAAATTTTTGTAATACTTACTGTGCCAAGATTTTTGTAATAGGATGTCAAAGCATTCCTCACAGTAGTTTAAAACATTTGTAGAAGTCCATCAAAGGAACGCGGAATGTACTTGAAAGAATTTGTTGGAGTGCTTCTTCAGGTATTTGTAATACCACAAGATATTTGTAGCAGTTTTCAAAAATTGTACAGGTTCATGGGTTTGTTATGCAGCTTACATAGATGTGTAGTAGTACTTAGTACTTAAAGCCTTTGTGGTACTCCTCATTAACACGTAATGCCTTCAGGTATTTGTAATATTCTAGTATACAGACGATGTCAGCAGGCGAAATTCCGAGAATCCCATTGTACATGGCTTGTCAGATATATGTCAAGTAGGGAGTTGTATAATGGTCTCAGAACATGCATACCAGCATCCAAACATATGACAAACCATATTTAAAACTGTTAGTGCAGCTTATTAAAATTGTTTGTTGCTGAATCTTATCACCAATTGTATGAGAATGCATTCTATATGGGATTTGGGCATCAACATCTTTTTGAGAATTGTTGTGGTTTGCCGAACGGTTGACGAACAGGTCATGGAAGCACCATTTCGCAGATTCTCATTAAGCACAAGTACACTAATGCATGCTAAATGGCTTGGTGAACAATTGCAAAATGGGTATTGCTCGGTATGCAGTACTATTCCGCAATCATTGCTGGATAATATAATCCAATGTATTATGCCTGGTATTTGGGCAGGAACATTTTTTTTGAAGTTGTTGTGGCTTGCCGAATGGTTGACGAACGAATCGAACGCCGTTTGGCAAGTGCTTGTTAAGTCATATAAATATGTGTTAATTCCAAAATCTTGTCTTACATGTCTTATGGGTTATCACACACCTGGGCGAATATTTATGGCAATCATTGTGTCAATGGTACTGTATACTAAGCAATACACATTTGACAAGTATCTACTCAGACATGTAAGACAAGTCTTAGGCATTAATATATGTGTGACGGTTTAGATGGCTTTACATGCACTTGCCGAACGGCGTTCGATTCGTTCGTCAACCGTTCGGCAAGCCGCAACAACTGTAAAAAAATTGTTGCTGCCCAAATTCCATGCAGAATGGATTGACACACTTAACATTCAAACGATCCGGACCGATCGACAAGGCATCGTCGGTTTTCTTTGTTATTGCTACAATAGTTGCTTAGTATCGTTTTATAGGCTATTGTAAAATTATGTACAATAAAGAGTAAAGCTGACATTGTGATGGAATTTCCAGTCGTTTACTCCTGCTTCAATTTCCATACAGCAACGAGGAACCCTAAGACAAACGCCAGGACCATCACGATAACACTATCGGGAAGCGTCAACCATGGTCTTGGAACGTTTGTTACGACATACCTCTCGATCTCTTGTTGCAAAGCCCTTTCACGCCGTTGCGCCGCCTTTCGCAATCTTCTTTCCCGCCTCGCCTCGGAACGGTCATTTGATAATTCGGCGATTGCTAAAAATATGTTAATACGATGCCATAAATGGTTAGTAAACTTACTTATGTTTATCTGATCACCCGCAATGTCGGTCAGGTCGCACCGAGTGAGTTTAGAACGTTTGGCTTTCCCGAAGAACATAGTACTGGGTTGAGATGATATAAAGTGGAAATCGAGTAAACGTCTAAAGACTACAGAATGAAATTACATAGAAACAATTGAAATTACACAGAAACAATTGTAATTACACAGAAAGAATCAGGCTCTCAGGAATTAGTGCTACATCTGATGTTACACTATATTTGAACGCTCTCCTGATCATACTATTTGCCTGTCTAGTGTTGCCGTGGCTCGGCTAGCCGGTCGGCCGGCTATGCAAGCTGCAGCTACGGCTACATTAGCTGGCCGTTTTTTGTCCTAGCCGTAGCCGTAGCTGCAGCTCAAGCCGACTAGCCGCAGCTCAAGCTGACTGGCTGCTGGCTAGTTGGTGGGGGACGGTGACCAGGCCATCAACCTCGCAAAGGCCGTGTACACGTCAATTGACGTGATGACGCCATTTGCGAGGTGAATGGGGCCAGGGACGTTCCATGGCCGTCCGTGCGTGCTACCTACCTCGCGAAGAACGGGGACACGTCAATTGACGTGCCCCGTCTGTTTTCGCGAGGTTGGGTGGGGCCGGGGACTTTCCATGGGCGTCCGCGCGTGCTGACTACCTCGCGAAGAACGGGGGCACGTCAATTGACATGCTCCGTCTGTTTTCGCGAGGTTGGATGGGGCTGGGGCTTCCCATGGGCGTCCGCACGTCAATTGACGCAGCCGGGGCGTGTTCGCGAGGTGGGACTTTTTGTTGCTGTGTCCGTCTTCGTCGTCGCCTCGTACATTCCCCTCGTTAGCCGATGTCGTTGGGACTGAATTTGGGGGGACGTACCTGGGCCGGTAGGTGGGCGCACCACCCTCCCGGACTTGCTCTCCATCGTCGTCATCGCTGTCGTCGTTGCTTGGTCCTTGTGGTTGTTGCCATGCGGGTTGTGCGTGCCTTTCGCTGGTCCGATTGTTGTGGTTCTTGCAGGACATGTAAGAGGAGGTGGGAGATGGGGAGATGGTGGGAGATGGTGGTGGTGGGTTGTGCTGTTCGTCGTCGTCGTCGCCGGTGTTGTAAGGAAGTAGGCTGTATGCATATTTGAAGCCAGTCGATCTCAGCTTGCGCAAGTTTCAGACTCAGTTTTAAATTTTATTTTGCACGAAAGCCTTGCAATGTAGATATATCATTCAAGTTAGAAGTAAATACACCAACTGGACTTGGGATAGATAGTACCGGCTAGCCGGCCGAATAGCCGCAGCTAACGGCTACAGGAAATACTGTAGCTGCAGCCGTAGCTGGTTTGTAGCCTAGCTGAGCCGGTCACAAGCCGAGCCGATTTGGCGGCTTGGCTACGGCTAGTAGCCGGCTTCTAGCTGTAGCCGCGGCAACACTATGCCTGTCTCTGCAGTGAATGCCAGAAAATACTTTTCAAGATATTTTCAGCGGGGCAATCCAATATGACTAACAATGCTAAGTCCTGAAACGACAACTACATAACTAACTTAACAGTATTCTCCTTGTCCAATAAGCATTCATTCATGTGTATCAGCTACAATAGGTGAATATTGTTATGTCTATCATTTATAACCCATATAAAGTATAATTCCAACATTGGCATTCCTCTTGATATTCGTATTGATGGCACTAGATGACATATCAAAAATCAGAATAATACATGTAATATTTATTTACGGAAAATCCAACGGATTTCTCTTGACATGCCCTTGCATGAGATAGTTGAGAAAAATTTCACTGAGATGGTTGAAAACACTTCAAACCTACCAAATATCGCTCAACATGCATTTGTCAAGCAATTAAATTATGATTCACCATACCTATTGTAAGCACATTACCTGTTATATGTTATTGTCATGTGACCTGGTTCCGATCATTATATAGTCAGCAACTTTAACTTAAACTTGGATAACCCACTTCCTCGTGACCAACTCCAGCAACAAATACCCGTATCTGGTACCTTTCATAGTTCACATTATCAAATCATTTACACACCTTCATTTCTGTAGTTTTGAAATATGCCTAGAGCTCAGGAATTTGGCTACGAAGTTTGCGCCCATATCTGTCCAGGACGAAAATGCACATCAGTACAGACACGAACCATCCTTTGGAACAAAGAAGGGAGCTCCTGTCAGCGACATTGTGGATCAGCATTGAAACACCCGAATTGTATTTCATCTGGAATCTGCCCACAGTCTGTGTGTCTTGGCCGGAGGTTCATAGAGAACTCTCAAGGCGTCCGAAATCCTACGGATGAGGAGCGTTCACTATTGCCACCAGCACGCTCACCATCTCCCTCCGATGTCGAAATGGATTATACCCCAATGAATACAACAGCGCCAACTGCCAACGAAAACCGAGTCTTCCGAATTATTTTTGTTCTTGATCCTACGACATGCGTTGTCAGCAAATCTGCCGCAACAAACGACCTGGCGTTTGTTACAATCACAATATCAAAGAAGGAATACGATATCGTTTCACACCTTGAGGGGTTTATACATAGCACCAAGAACCACAAGTCTCGTTATGGGGTTTGCATTCAGGAATGGGTATGTACTTTGCCTTGGTGATCTACATAAGTTTATACGTGATGCAATCTATAATCAATAGGTTTATGTGGCCATGCGAATGCAGCATTGGCAATGCGATGATCCCAGTACACCAGCACAACGATTCCAGGTTAAATACATGTTTTGGCCAGAATTTCATCATGCGATGCTCCAATACAATCGAAAAAACGAAACATGGGAAAAGTTCAAATCAGCCGATTGTGTCTTTGGTGGAGTCGACATGGGAATGTCATACATGTGAGGGTTTAAATAATTGCCATCCGGTCTTTGATTGATGGAAGAGTTTATAGCGGTAATCAATATGGTATAACGCTGGAAAATGTGTCAAGCTTCTTGGCTGGAATCGAGGAGCTTTGTCGAACGGTCCATGTGTGGCCACCACCGAAACAAATGAATACCGTTCATCTGAAATGGACGCAGATGCAGAACCTGCTCCACATAGCCCTTACGAAGACAAACACAATACGCCCGCAAGCGAGGTTGTTGATCGATGGAGAACCATTTCCGGCAAATATTGTGTTGAAAAGAACGCATAGCGACACCGGCCACCACGTTTTATTCCCGGGTGATCCAAGACGTAATTGGGATTATATGCGTCAGAATAGTGAGGTGCCCGGTTCACGTTGGTTCGGTCAAACCTACGTTGAGCCACTAGCCAAAATTGGAGAATGGCGGGTGTTTTTGGTGGGTGGAAGGGTCATCTATACGGTCCACACACATTACAACAAGGAAACGAAATCATGGAAGTGGGACATTGTGACGACATTTTATACGTTGGAGGAATTGAGGTAAGTACAAACGCCCTCTCTCACACCATAAGCCTTAATCCCTCATCTCGTTTAAGATCGTTCCAATCACAAGGGATTTTGTTGAAAACAGATGTATGCAATCCGGACCAAGGCTCCATTGCGATTCGAGACCAAGGCAAACAACAATTCTTCGACTTCGTTCGAAGCACATACGAAGGCTTGTATGCGATTGAGTCAAGCGTGATTGGTGGAAAGCCTTCAATGAGTGTATTTTGTCGGATGGACATCTCACTCATCGTTGATTCACAGACCAACCACGTTTGCTATTTTGTGAACGAGGTTGAAAGATATCACACTACAAGCCTGTGGTCCAACATGAAGCAGGGTGCAAAGTCTGTTCGGGCTCCACTCGGATCTTTTGCGGACACGTTTTCGAGTGTCTTCTACAAATACCTTGCAGATATTACAAATCCATATCAGTATCTTTAAACAAATGTTATTAAGCACAGTTTAGTTTAATCAAGCATTTCAATACAAAACAGATTGCAGAGTCTCCGATAAGGAGAACTATTTGATATAAAATAAGGACATCCATCAGAACAACCGTAAATAGTTGTACAAACGTCCTATGGAGGGTTGGTAACAGAATCCAAACAAACATATATAGAATTATGCCAACCGACCATAAAACAGATGTACAACCAGCTACAGCATATTGGACAAGTCATACAACTGTTGTACAACCATCTAATACATGGGCATGACACGGGTGTATTGATTCTCTGATCCACTGGCCACAAATAAATTCCACAACCATTGACAGCATATTAGATGGATGCTGACGATGTTTGTAGCATTTATTTGATTTTTTATGACTGGGAAACCCCTGCTGAACGGTTGACGAACGGACCGAACGGCGTTCGGCAAGCCTTTGTAAGCTCATACAGAATGTGCTTATATTTATTTCCTTACCAACTAGTCATACAACACTTGTATGGTCATATATGGCATATCGAACACATGGGCATGGGATTGGTTGTACTGATCCTCTTATCCACTGGCTACCAATAAATTCCGCAACCATTGCCAGCATATCGTACAGATATTGATGACATTGCATGCAATTATCTTGATTGCTCATGAATAGGCAAATTCTCCTGAACAGTTCTTGACCAGGCTAGATTGTAATTCATTCACCTTGCGCCACAGGTATTTACAGGCCATTATAAATTAAACAAGTACAGCCAAAACCTTCAACATCCATCTAAATTGTGGGCTGTATATGGCTCTGGAATTTATTTGTGGGCAGTGGATGAGAGAATCAATATAACCGTGCCATGCCCATGTATTAAATGTGCTATAGATGGTTGTACAACAGTTGTATGACTAGTTGGTAAGGAAATAAATATAAACACATTCTGTATGAGCTTACAAAGGCTTGCCGAACGCCGTTCGGTCCGTTCGTCAACTGTTCGGCAGGGGTTTCCCAGTCATAAAAAATCAAATAAATGCTACAAACATCGTCAGCATCCATCTAATATGCTGTCAATGGTTGTGGAATTTATTTGTGGCCAGTGGACGACAGAACCAATACAACCGTGTCATGCCCATGTATTAAATATGCTATAGATGGTTGTACAACGGTTGTACGACTGGTTGGTAAGGAAATAAATATAAGCACATTCTGTATGAGCTTACAAAGGCTTGCCGAACGCCGTTCGGCAGGGGTTTCCCAGTCATAAAAAATCAAATAAATGCTACAAACATCGTCAGCATCCATCTAATATGTTGTCAATGGTTGCGGAATTTATTTGTGGCCACTGGATCAGACAATCAATACAACCGTGAAGTCCAAAAATGTTGTAAACGATAAGGTTATCTAAGAGTAGTATTTACACCAAAGATAGTGCAGGCAGAATTTTACACTATTTGGTCTCCAGATATTCAGGCACATATCTGGAGACCGAATAAATTAAATTCAGCCTGCACTATCTTTGGTGTGAATCCTGCATTTAGATAACCTTACTTTTTACAACATTTTCACACTGATGATAACAACAGAAATATACCGAAGCTAGCACAACTTTGAGGTATTTATATAGTACTTATATTCTCTCATCATCCTAATCCATTGTTCACGGGAATGATGTGATTTATTTTGAGCATCGGACAAATACAACTACAGCGAAGGGAAACGTATAAAACCCAGATGCATACGGAGACAACAACAAACGATGTGGTTCCAAAATTCACCAGCAACCCAGGACTAAATGCAAGATACCGTTAGTAAATTATGATAGAAACCGTCTCAGCCCTGAACCTACTGTGAATTACAGTTCTGGTTCCAATTTGGATGATGACTGCTTAGGGGATGGGGCCCTGGACTGTACTGGAGGCGTCAAGGTTTGAAATTGGGGTGGAACGATATTACCCCAATCCATATCCATAGGTGAAATTCTTGACTCTGTGGGGGTTGATGATGTGTGGCGCGATGATGCACGCGTACCAACACGCAAACCTAAACATTTTTGACAGATAGGCTTAATGTGTATCATGACATGTTGCTGAACAATTTACCTGGAGTTGACAATCTCTTCTTCTTTCTTGCCGGCGTTTCTAGATCCTCCATTGTGACGTCAATGTCCAAAGTATTTGCCACCTTGCCAGACTTTCGCCTTTTTGTCTCCAAAACAATCTCCTCGTTCTTTTCATCGCCGATTGGAGACTTCTTCGGGCGTTCACCAGACATACCCTCCTTTTTGATGTCAATTCCAGATGTATGCGACGTCTTGTCTAGATTTTGGCCTTTTAACACCAACGCAAGATCGTCATCCTTTTCACCATCATGCGGAGACTTTTGCGGGCGTTGACTGGACGTAGCTTCATCTCCCATGTCGACATCAATGTCCTTGGCCCCATCATTCGAACCCAACAGTCCCGATGTCTCGATCTCCTGATCCGTGGAGTCTAATGTCGCAGTGTCCGACTTTGACTTCCTGGTCTTCAATCCTTTAGAAGCTTTCGGAATTTCGACAACGGCTGCCTAGAATTTAATGGATAAAGTATGTAAAATGATGGAACTTACGTATCTGGGACTTGGAACCATGTTTCTTCAAGTTGGCTTCAATTTGCTCCATCTTGACATCCTCTATCCATAAACGTGATGAATATAAATATCATATATAGCATCCAATTTCTTACCTCCGTCGTCCTCTGCGACCTTTGATCCCCTCGTGCGCTCTATGGTGACTTCGATTAGATATTAGTGGCAGGGTCAATGGAATATGCTTACTCGACTTCGGTTTCGGTTTCAGTTTCGGTTTGGTCTTCCCATCTTTGGTCTTGATATCTGGGGAAAGCAGAAATCGATATCATGATATTTAAAATAGTCGCAAATATGATAATACGGACCAGTTGCACGATCCTTCTGTTTGTCGTCCGATACCGCCTTTGCTTGGCCTTTGCCTTTGCCCTTATCTTCTGGGACCGAATCCTCTGTAAACTACATCAAATCGTTGAAAGACACAATTTCCCTATGGGCTTTACCATTCTCAATGGGTGCATTGTGTCCTCCACACCATGCGATAACGCGAGGGATAATTGCACGCTTCGTGGTATCGTCCAGTTTATTAAATGACCATTTGGCGACGGTGCCGCTGTGCCACGATGGGACAGAGTCATCATATTCATCCCAGTCTATAAATAGTGATAGGTTGAACTTAGCGGTTGTAATAGAAATCAATACATACCGAGATCTTCAGGTTTTATGTCTGTATTTATTGCGCCATGTTGGATTAAAGCCGCAGGCGAATGTTTCTTCACATAAAATTCCTTGAGGAGCCACTCATCAAAAACCTTGCTGCGCCAATCGGGATTAAACTCGTTTGCCTCTGTCGCCTTCAGCACCTCATCCCATATTTCATCCATAACTGTATCCGTGTACTTTAGGTAATCTCGAAGAATGTCGGTAGCTTCCTTGTCTTGGTCAACATATTCTGGTGAATATTGAGGCACTTTCTTGTCAGTGAGTGCTGATGTTACATATATGTACAGGTTCATTTGGTAGATGATGCGTCGTAGTGGCTCTTCATATCGATGGGGTAGTTCACGCCATAATTGACCTCGAGCGGCGACATCGTGAGGGCGAGCCTTCATGATATACAAGTTGCGCGAAAGGACAGGAATGGTACCGGAAGCCTCGTATTCTCTTGGTATTTCTTGGGGGATGATGTACTGGATCTGGTAGATGCGGTGGAGTTCCTGCATCTTTCTTGGGGGGGCATCGGGCCAGTATTTGAAGGCTGAAGAGTCTATGGCAGGTGTGGGGACTTTGATGATCGGAAGAGCCATCGTGGGAGCAGAATGCAAAGTTTGGTGTATCTGTAAAGCAAGTTGTGGAGGTGGAAAAGGGCAAATCCTGTGTTCGATTTGATTACAAATAACAACCAAAACCACCTGATCTGAATTAACAACGTGTTTTGCGCATGGCGTCTGACCTAAAGCCTCTATTGATAGCGAAAACATAGCCAAATATACCATTACTCACCGTAGGCCTTATGTTCTTGGGAAAGTCCTGCTTTCCTGATAGCCATCAATTAGGCTGAGGAATATTGGGCTTTCATTTGAGATGTCATATGTATGTGAGTCGAGTGAAATATCACTGATTTTAAGATTTACATAGCTTGACAAGTGTTCACTACAAACACACCGGGTGATGAATTTCTGCCATCAAATAATCTCCAGATATCCACTTACATATTGAAATTATTTGTGTTGTCATCATAATCGCAAAAATGTTATAAACAATAAGACTATCTAAATGTGGTATTCACACCGAAGATAGTACAGGCAGACTACTTTTAGATTATTTGGTCCCAAGATATTCAGGCAGAGATGGCTTTCTGCCTGAATATCTTGGGACCAAATAATCTAAAAGTAGTCTGCCTGTACTATCTTCGGTGTGAATACCACATTTAGATAGTCTTATTGTTTATAACATTTATGCTGTTAATGGTTGTGGAATTTATTTGTGGCCAGTGGACAACAGAATCAATACATCCGTGCCATGCTCATGTATTAAAGATACTATAGATGGTTGTACAGCAGTTGTATGACTTGTTGGTAAGGAAATAAATATAAGCAAATTCTGTATAAGCTTACAAAGGCTTGCCGAACGCCGTTCGATTCGTTCGTCAACTGTTCGGCAGGGGTTTCCCAGTCATAAAAAATTAAATAAATGCTACAAACATCGTCAGCATCCATCTAATATGCTGTCAATGGTTGTGGAATTTATTTGTGGCCAGTGGACAACAGAATCAATACATCCGTGCCATGCCCATGTAGTAAATACGCTATAGATGGTGGTACAACAGTTGTATGACCAGTTGGTAAGGAAATAAATACAAGCAAATTCTGTATGAGCTTACAAAGGCTTGTCGAACGCCATTCAATCCGTTGCTCAACCATTCGGCAGGGCTTTCCAAGTCATGACAAATTACATAAATGCTACAGATGTTGTCAACATCCATCTAATATGCTGTCAGTGGTTGTGGAATTTATTTGTGGCCAGTGGACAACAGAATCAATACATCCTTGCCATGCCCATGTATTGAATATGCTTAAGATGGCTGTACAACAGTTGTGTGACTGTTGGTAAGGAAATAAATATAAGCAAATTCTGTATGACCTTACACACCCTTCTCGAATGCCATTCAGCTGTTCGTCAACTGTTTGGCAGGGGTTTCCCAGTCATAACAAAGTAAATAAATCCTACAAATGTCATCAACATCCAACTAATATGTTGTCAATGGTTGTGGAATTCATTTGTGGCCAGTGGATAAGAGAATGAGCACAACCAATGGCATGCGCATGTGTTAGATATGCTATGGATGACCCTACAACAGTTGTATCAGACCAATCCAGACCAAGCTCCATTGTAATTCAAGACCTAAACAAGCAACAAATCTTCAACTTTGAAAGTCTGTATGCCAGCCCATAATGTGAGTTCTGGAGTTTCTTCTTACTACACTTTCTACACTCAATTAACCAAGCAAGTTGGGAGAATGGAGCTCATTCCACATTCCAAATTCAGCAGCTCTGACGAATTCGGTAGCTTTGATCCAGCTACCTTATTGTTCTTACTGATTAGGTCAACAAGTTCTCACAGTTACAAGAGGAAAAACTCACACGGTTTCATAATTATTCCCAGGACTTCAAATTTGTTCTCACAGTTTGTTAAATTTATTCCCACGGTATGGCAAATTGGCGTTTGTGGTGTTTGCGACCCTGAACTGAAAACTGACCGTATACAAAACGATTCCCTAATAGGGACTCGTAAATGTCAAGCCCGCTCCAGTTATACCTCCTATTCCTAAAGGTTCAGTTAAGCCTGGTCCTCTGTCTACTCAGAACAAGCCTCATACACAGGTACCTCAAGTACACTTACCTGCTCCATTGCCATTTCCAATCAAGAAGGCAAATCCTGTAGATCCTGCAATAGAACTCAAGCGCATGCAGCCTGTCCCCATGGATATGAGGACCAAGAGAATTATCCCATCAGATACAGATACAGATGTGGAGATGTTAGATGCTTTACCTCCCAAGCCACTTAGAACTCAGAAGCAAGGACACAAGACCACTGCTGAGAGGAACAAGATCATGGCAGAGAGAAATGCAGCTATTAATCGCCCCAAGCCACTTCCCAGACAATCAGAAGTTTCTGCAAGCATTGGAGAGACACAGGTTATCAATCAGCTCCTTAATACACCAGTTACATTGAAGATTCGTGAGGTATTGGCTTCCTCAAAGGACTTATCAGAACAGCTCTCAGATATGATTAAAAGAAAGAATGCAAAGGTAGCTGTGATGGCTAGTTCATTCACCACCAAGGATCGTGGAGTATTAATTAGACTTCAGATGGAATGTGATGGAAGGCCTATTGAAGCAATTATTGATACAGGATCTCAGCTCAATGTAGTCAGCAAAAGAATTTGGAAGGAAGTTATACAAAGGCCTATTGATATAGGAAAGACACTTACTATGAATGATGCCAATGGAGGAGAAGGGACATTAAAAGGATTAGCATCCAATGTTCCTTTGTCCTGTGGTGGTGTCCTCACTCATGCCAACTTATACATAGGAGAATCAGTACCCTTTGATTTATTGCTTGGTAGACCTTGGCAAAGAGGAAACTTTGTCACCATTGATGAAAGAGTAGATGGCACATATTTGGTCTTCAAGAGTCCTGATGATTTAGAGAATAGATATGAGATCATGGTTTCCCCAGCCAGATCAGAAGTGAATCAGGCTATGAGATTCTCCAGAAAGAAAGTCTCCCCATCCTCCTACATGTGTACTACAGTCTCAGAGCAAGAGACAGTCCCTACAGCCCTCTCAGAGCCAGTTTCAGACCCTCCAGTACCATTTTGGTTACAGGATGACCGCTTTCAGCCATTATTTCAAACTCAGCTGACTGTGAAATCACTCAGTCAGGTGACCGCTAAAGAGATATCTGGCGGAAATGACCGCTCTAATCCGACATTTCAAACTCCGCTTAAATCCAAAATTGTCACATGTATTGACCAGGATATTTCCAAAACAGGTGGAGATAAGCTCCAATTTCATAGAGATACTGAAGAGTCAGGTACCCCAATCCCCATTAATGCCTATAATGGCTCGAAGAAATTTACATTGTCCAGTACTCATTGTCCTGATAAGGATAATGAGTTTTCTAAAAGGAAAAAGATAAGAAAAATTGATTATTTTTGCGAAAATTTAGGTCAGAAATGCTATAAAAACCCAGGTGAAGTCGAAATGTCTGTAGCAATGCCTGCTACTCAGACCCCCCAGATCCCCCCCTACATGATCAATGATATCCCCCTCCCTCTTCCTGTTGAAGGACTTCATTCTGTAGGACACCCTGATGCTGCTCGACTTATCACTTCCATTTTAGGAAATAACTTCGATTACCAATCACCTCATTTGGCTAGATACCTTATTGCTGCTGCTGTAGGATTCAGGCTCTCTCCTGGTGTAGACCAGAATGGAGTAGAATTTGAGCAGGGAATTTTATTGAATGCCAGTCTAGCTAGTCTTAATTTCACAGGCCCTCCTGCTTTGAGGATGGGACATTTGGTGTTTCAGTTCTATCCATTTACTCCCCCTCCTGTTGATTTTTCTGTAACAACCCCTACTTTGCCTCCTCCTCATATTGAGGAATTTTTCCAGTTTCCTCCAGCTTCTCAGGACCCTAGACCACGCCCCAGAGATTTTACTTCACCATTGCAGCCACTTAACCGCGATATTGATAATCCAGTTACGCGGATTCCCACGGTCAGTCCAGTTCCTCAAGACTCCGCCGCCAGTGACCTGCCCAGCGACGACCGCAGTGTAGCATCCTTGGACGACTCCTGCTCGCTCGGATGGCGACGCCCAATCGACGGATGGGAATGGGACAACGTGGTAAGCCCCAACAAGTCAAACCCGCCCTTTAATTTCACTTACAACACTCAGTTCATTGGCCATGGTGGTGAAAGCAACGCCCCGGCGGCGGATGCAGACGATCCCACCTCAGACTCTTCAGTTGATGGATCTATGGATTCATACCCCCCCGACGACGACATGAATCTCAATCCGGAATCTTTCTTTTCGTCCTCAACGGCCCCCACCAACGACGGTCGCCCCCTCCATTTCGATAACGACATTCCATACTGTAATTCGCCGGAAAACTACGATAGTGAGCCACAAAGGGATGTGAAGGATGAAGGGAGCGGTTTCCAGGTATGTGGCGCACCCACACCACCCAGTATGACTGCCCATGACCACCCCCCTTCGAGCCAGCCCCCATGCAACGTGCTTGGCACACACACCCCATCAAGACAAGTATCCCCCATCGTACACGACGTACATCAACCCTTCCCGTGCGAATTAGCCCTGTGCCGCCCCGTCGATCCCAGCGAATCCACGCCCAAGTGCGGCGCTGCTTTATTTTCTAGTTTTTATGTAGAATCTTCTCCCATGCATGAACAGATGGCCCCGGCGGCCCATGCTCAGTCCCCCGAAGCGATACAAACCACCCCGTATGGTATACCAACGTTATTTGACCCCTCCTCGCCAGATTCCACTTTCAGCCCCATCCCTAGCTCTCCAGCCGAATTTCGTGTCCCGTACCCGCCGTTTGACGAGCAGGCAGCCCCGGCGGCTGCTATTCACGTCAATGGATCAAACCCGAGTGAATCCACCAACCCGCCGAGCATTATCGTAGACTCGCCCAAATTTTGTCTATCCCCTGTTTATACCCCCAAATCGCCCCCGAATTCACTTTTCAACGACGACGAATGGAACTGGCCCGTCGGCCAGGTTCGTACCATCAACCCGGCCCTCCTTGAAGCCCCCCGTCTCCTCAACAACGCCCAAGCCGTCAATTTTGCATTTCCGCCTCCTCCTACTCATATGCCTACCCCCCCTCCTACCCCTCTCCATTTTGATAGTGATGTTAGTACCCCTTTGTTACCTGACTGCAGTAGTAGCAACTTTGACTTGCTTTATGGAGATTTGGAGTATTCTCCCAGATCCCCCTTATTTGAGAAACATTTATTTTCTGAATTAAATAGCAGTGAAGAATTTTTGTATTCCAGTAAAGACATAGAAAGTCTTCCAGTTTTGTCTTATGATCAATTCCTTTCTTTGTATTCTGGGAGTGATTCAGGATATAAGGGTGATAACCAAGACCCTAGTTCAGATACACTTGCCTCAGCCATTGTTTCTAGTCCAGCTCCTTCTTTTATTTCTTCAGTGCCAGAGCCCCCTTTTGATAAATGTGGCACTCAGTCTAGGCCTATCAGTATATCCTCAGATGAAGACAATGATTCTTCAGGAGATGAATCTATGGAGGAAGATTTTTATAGTGATCTCAAATGGTTTTCCTGGACCAGGTCAGCTGCTCCATCCCCAGAAGATATGTCTATGTTTAATCCAGATATCAGTAATGCTATTGGACAAGCTCAGGACCCTATGGATTCACCCCCAGGATTAATATCAGTTTCTCCATCCCCACCCCCACTTGAAGAGATAGAATTGTTACAGTTTCCCCCAGGCTTAAAGAAAGCAGCATGGAATGAGCCCAATGGTGAGAAGTTTAACTCACCTTATGATGACTTCCTCAGGCTCCCATTTGACCATGCCCATGCCTTAAATTTAGAAGAGCACATTACCTCCATGTCTTCCAAGGATTCCAAGCTGTCACTCCCTTTCTTACCCAGCAGTAGGACAGGCCCCCTTTATCCAGAGTCAAATCTATTGGCCCAGCTTGCTTCAGAAGCACCTCCCATCCATATACAGCCACCCATTCAAGTATACAACATGACCATCCCAGATCCTGCTCCAGTCCAGTGCCTAGATCAAGCAGCTGCCCAGCTCATGGTCATGGACCCAGATCAAATGACTACCTATGATGTCCACATAGGATTCCTCAAAGCTATCAGAGCATCTTATGTTGAAGGAATTCGCCGCATTGGTTTTAGGCTCTCAAATCCTTTGTGGAGAGACTTGATCAATGAGAGGCCAAAGGATGATCCTGTCAGATTCTATTTTACCCATCAATGCCTTATGTTTCGTTTTCTCAAGGAAGGAGATCAGTCAGACCCCCCTGATCCTCCTGATTATTTCAGGACCAGCTATTTTCAAGCCTCCAATCCCTTGCTCAGTGAAGCAGAGATTAGATTCCTCCACAATGCCTCCCTCTTATTTCGCTCCAATGGTCGTTTTCTCCTATCAGATGCCATTAATGCAGTATTGGACATGCGTTTTCGTCGCCCTGAATCAGTGGCAGATCTTTTCAGGGAAGGTTACTTTGACCCTCCCAAGTTCTCCAAGATCAATTACTAGTTGTGAATCAGCCCTATGTAAAATGTACCCATCTTTCTCGTATATACCTTGTATGTTCTTGCCAGGCTCAGTAGGATACCAGTTCCCTTATGAAAACACTTCAGTCATGATCCAGAGTAGTATACCCATGTACAAACAGGTTGATCTGATGAATTTGATACCCATCAGATTGTATAGCAGTCAGAAGTCTAAGAGAAGTCTAGAACAGCTACCAGAAAAGAGTTATAGCTATTATCATACTATCAAGAGTATTCAGGAGACAGAGACCCCTATTCTAGTATACCCTGAGGATGAGGATGAAGAAGATGTAACCCCTATTCAGGATGTTGCAGAGAATAATTTAGTAGCCCTATTCATGGACTTGGACAATAAATCAGAGGAACCTGATTATTATTATATCACAGATGAAGAGAAGTTTAATTGTGAAGAAGGAGACATCCTTATATTCCCCTGTGAAGAGAAAGACAGTGATGGATTAGCCAAGACACTTACAGCTTACAAGAGAGTTGACAAGAAAGTGCTTCCAGTTCCTGGAACATTCCCAGAAGCAGCTCGTGTTACAAGAAAATTCCCTCATGATCCCCTTGCAACACTACCTCCTCTTCCTAGGAATCCACCAGACTTCCAGCCCACAGAGAGACTCTCAGAAGAACGTTTGAAGGTGCTCAAGGTTAATGATACCAATTTCTTATGGCCTGAAGAAGAACGGTTATTTATCCATGTAATGTCACTTAATCAACATGCCATTGGTTTTGAAGACAGTGAAAGAGGAACACTCAAGGAATCATATTTCTCACCATACATCATTCCTACTATTCCACATGTGCCTTGGGCATTAAGGAATATTCCCATACCTCCTGGAATTCAAGACAAAGTGATGGAAGTTTTGAAGAGAAAGATAGAAGGAAAAGTTTATGAGCCCAGTCAGTCCTCCTATAGGTCAAGATGGTTTTGTATTTTGAAGAAGGATGGTAAGTTAAAGATAGTCCATGATCTCCAGCCCCTCAATGCAGTTACAATACGTGATGCAGGCCTCCCTCCAATACTAGACGAATTTGTAGAGCCATTTGCTGGTCATCAGTGTTACACAGTATTTGATTTACTATGGGGATTTGATGCCAGAAAAGTACATCCTGTTTCCAGGGACCTCACAGCATTTATGTCACCCCTTGGATTGCTTCGCCTCACATCACTCCCCATGGGATTCACAAATTCTCCAGCAGAATTCCAGAGATGCATGACATTTATTTTACAGGATGAGATCCCTCAGGTAGCCAACATTTTCATTGATGACTTGCCTATCAAAGGACCCCAGTCACCTTACTTACAAGAGAATGGAAGACCAGAAGTATTATTAGAGAATCCAGGGATTAGAAGATTTATTTGGGAACATGCCCAGGATGTACATCGCATTTTACACAGATTAGGTTGTGCAGGTGTGACAGTTTCTGCCAAGAAGACACAACTGTGCAGACCACATGTTGTGATTGTAGGACAGAAGTGTACCCCTGAAGGACGTTGCCCAGAAGATAGCAAAGTAGACAAGGTCTTAAACTGGCCTCCACTCAAGACACCTAAGGATGTTAGAGGTTTCCTAGGTCTTTGTGGAACAGTTCGCATTTGGATAGAAAATTACTCTGCACTTGCTAGACCACTATCTGAGTTATATCACAAGGAAGCAGAATTTATATGGGATGAAAGAAGACAAGCAGCCTTTGATATGTTAAAGGAAAAGGTAGCCTCAGCACCAGCCTTACGCCCCATTGATTACAGTTCAGACAATCCCACATATTTATCAGTGGACAGCAGCAGTATTGCTGCAGGATTTATTCTATCCCAGGTAGATGAAAATGGAAAACACCGCCCTGCCAGATATGGTTCACCGCCCATGAATGAGAGAGAAGCAAGATACTCTCAGCCTAAGCTAGAGCTTTATGGTTTATATCATGCATTACGCCATTGGAGACTTTTCATAGTAGGGATAAAGAATCTTCATATAGAAGTAGATGCCAAGTATATTAAAGGAATGCTAAATGAGCCAGACCTACAGCCCAATGCTGCAATCAACAGATGGATTCAAGGGATTCTCTTGTTTGATTTCAAGCTCATACATGTTCCTGCTACACAGTTTAAAGGGCCAGATGCTCTTTCTCGTAGAGAACTAGCTGATGGTGAAGAGATAATAGATGATATTGCCTTGCTAGTGCATGTCCCCAACCCTGATCAGTTGAAAGATTTTTGTTTTACAGTTCCCACTAGATTGCCATACAGGACTCATGCACTTCCTTCTGCAAACAAGGATATTTCCAGACAAGACAACATCCTGTTTCAGATCAAGCAATTTCTTTCTACATTGGAAGTACCCCCTTCAGAATCATTACAGGCTAGAAGAGATTTTTGAAGAAGTCTGCAGATTTTTATTTGAAGGATAATAGAATGTTTAGAAGGAATGGAAAGAAGACACCCTTGTTGGTGATTATGGATTTGAAGAAGAGAGTTGCTATTCTCACACAGGCTCATGAGAATCTAGGACATAAAGGAGAACAAGCAGTATTTGATATAGTGAAGCTTCGATTTTTCTGGCCCCATCTTAGGACAGATGTGCACCATCATGTGTCATCTTGTCACCAGTGTCAAATCAGAAGTTTGAAGAAGATAGAGATATCCCCTACAGTTTCAGCTCCCACTGCTTTATTTCAGAAGGTGTACATTGATGTTATGTTTATGCCACCCTCTGCAGGATACCATTTCATTGTAGCAGCTCGTGATGATTTATCAGGTGTAACAGAAGTGAAGGCCCTCAGATCAAACAATTCACAGAATCTAGCCAAGTTCTTTTGGGATCAGATCTACTGCCGTTATGGATCTATTGGACAAGTAGTAACAGACAATGGTGGAGAAGTTAAAGGAGCCTTTGAATCATTACTCAAGAGAATGGGAATACCTCAGGTTCACATATCACCTTACAATAAACATGCTAATGGAGTAGTAGAACGTGGACACTTCACCCTTCGTGAAGCCATTGTGAAGTCAAGTGATAAAGATAAATTTGGAAAGATTAGGAATTGGCACAAGCAGGTAGAGCTAGCTTCATTTGCAGACAGGATTACAGTCAGCAGTGTTACAGGTTATTCCCCCTATTATCTGTTGCATGGCACCAACCCCTTGTTGCCATTTGATCTATCAGAAGCCACATTCATGGTAGAAGGCTTTCAGTCAGGCATCTCCACTGCAGAATTATTAGCCCTAAGGATCAGGCAATTGCAAAGACATCAGGAAGATATTGACAAAGCAGCAGGAATACTAAAGCAGGCACGCTTCAAGTCCAAGTTGCAGTTTGAACAGAGATTTCATAGAAGACTTCAGAAACGCAATTATGATCCTGGAGAATTAGTTCTAGTTCGTAACAGTCGATTGGAAATGACTATTGCAAAGTTCAAGACAGAACCTCGTTACATAGGACCATATGAAGTTGTTAGAAGGACCAAGAGAGGGACCTATGTCCTGAAGGAATTAGATGGTGCAGAACATGCTGAGCATTATGCAGCATTTCGGATTTTGCCATACATTTATCGGACTGACCCTATCCTTTATGAAATAGCAGACCAGGAAGATGAAGCTGTTGAAGTAGAAGGTTGCTCAGTGAATCAGATAATACCTCTTGGATCAGGAGACATCACAGATATTATCCTTGCCATCAAGCCAGAATTTGCTGCACACATTGCCTCACGCACAAAGAATTATGAATATAGAAAATATCAAGTCCCAGCCACTGTCTGTCACATGTGGCTTTATGAAACAATGCCAGTTAGTTCCATTACAGGAGTCATTACAGTTGGTTCAGTAAAGGTACCAGGAGAAGTCAATGACCCCTCAGGTCTTGGCAATGATGATTTTGATGCAGGCTTGAAGTTATCAAAGTATGGTTATCCTATATATCATCTTCATCAGTTACCAGTGCCATTATCTGCAGAATTGCTCCAGAAGAGATACAATACTGTCATTCCTCACCGCTATTGCATAGCCCCACACTCATTCATTAACGATTTTCCTTTCTCTGCATTGATTCCTATATTCTAGCACGTTTTGTCACTGACTATACAGTTATATCTATTGCCCCTATCATTCATGTGACTTGCCGCTGCCCACCCTTTTTATTAGGAATCCTGCCTTATGATTGGTTGGACGCTCTTATCTATGCACATGACATGCCGCTGCCCACCCTTTTTTTAGGAATCCAGTGATTTGATTGGTCGGTTCCTTATCTATGCACATGACATGCCGCTGTCCACCCTTTTTTTTAGGAATCCAGTGATCTGATTGGTCGGTTCCTTATCTATGCACATGACATGCCACATGCCCCCTCTTTGTTTACGATGACCAAGATTTGATGTCCTAGTTTGGACATTGCATTACGAATTTGAACGTTAACGCCTCAGTTTGGTAATACCAGACTACCACGAATATTATGAACACTTATGAAGACAAGAAAGTAAATAAATAAAAATCCGTGTATGAATAAAGAAGAAAAAGAAAATAGCAAGGTAGTAAAGAAAGGACAAACGGCCGTTATGAAGATTTACAAAAAGAAAAAGAGCGCTTGACCCCAAGAGAATGAAGCCAGTGCCCTGCACTGACTCCCAATCCGTCCATCCTCCAGACTATTCGCATCTTGATCGGGTAAAGTTATTTCAGCATAGAGAGCCGAACAGGAATTTTTCTATCAGACAAGTCAGCAGAATATCATAAAAAGAGAAGAAGGAAAGACTTACATTACAAGCATTCGGAATATTGAAGGGAGGATAGAGGGAAATTCATAGCATTCGATTACGATTCTCTGCCAAGGAAAAGAGGCAAGAGAAAAGGAGTTTGTTTCCCCAAGGACAAGGGATAGAACTAGGGAAAAGAAAACGCGGACCGTTCATTTCTTTACTATAACCCACACCCAACACATGGCAAACACATGTTTCCTTACATAATTAGTCCAAAAGCAGACACAATAGCATGACATCAAGGATCTGCAAGATTCATGCTCGATATGGATGTAGGACCCTTAAGAACCAGTGGAATGGTAAAATACCGATTCAGGACATCAAGTAACCTTAATTGCATTTGAAATAAGTCGATCCAGAAGTAGAAAGACCAGGAACAGTACAGTCTGG
This sequence comes from Hygrocybe coccinea, assembly GCA_963555575.2. Taxonomy (NCBI): domain Eukaryota; kingdom Fungi; phylum Basidiomycota; class Agaricomycetes; order Agaricales; family Hygrophoraceae; genus Hygrocybe; species Hygrocybe coccinea. The sequence goes on from OY741998.2 coordinate 773,917, forward strand.
ACCCACAGGAACCAACTGCAGCATAGCAGACCGTTTTTGTACTGATTGACCCACCATTCTGGCACACCCTTAGATAATCCTCACTTAAACGCCCGTTCTCGTTTAAGGCAGCAGTCTTTTTTTGCCCGCTTACCAAACCTCATTTTTTTAAGCAGTCCCTTGACTACTACCTGCCTCTATACATCATGTCTTCTTCCAGCCGATCGTCTTCGTCATCATCATCCGTTTTAGACTTCCCTAGGCGCCTAGATATCTCGGACTTATTCATATGGCCTACTGAAGAGGAAGTAGATTTTTTTACCAGGCCGATCACTTCCCCACCTTCCCTCCCAGCTCATGATGATATTTTCCTCTTTGGCGATCACATCGATTTTGATTCCATTAATATTCGTGGAGTGGAATGTGCCCCAGCAGACGACTTCGATCTGTATCTGGACAGTTTACCAGAAAGACCTATGCTCCTGGCTCCAGTCGTTTCGAACCCAATACCCCTTGATTCAGACCTGGAAGATTTCTTGAATTCTCCACCACCCCCTTCCTCAGCCATTCCAGCATCATCGTCAGATCGCCGAAATCGTTTTGCCCGTTCTGCCAGCCCTTCCCCTTCACCTTCACATATTCGTCGTTTCAATGGAAAGGTGCTGGATTTCCATCTGGAGGCATTATTGAACATGACAAAGCAGAATATGGATAAGCAGAAGAAAAAGGGAGTTGATGTGAGAGAATGGGAGAGATTCTACAGGAAGATGAAGCGGAGAAAGCGTAGTGGAGTGACTCAGAAGGATTTCCTATATGCAGTATAGACTTTTCTTTTTCTTTCTCTCAGTTTTATCCAGTCTTCTTTTTGTTTGTGTTCAAGTCATATTTTTGTGTGTTGTTAAGTCAGTTGCAACTGGGGACAGTTGATTTCTTTTGTTCCCTGTGAATGTCATGACCCTAAATGACTTTAGGTGTAATGTCATGGTTTCATTAGTAGAGCACAGAGATAACCACTCATACCTAGTATACATAAGCACACCCCACATTCATTAGTATTCATTCCATATTTTTCTATAACACGTATGCAAGTGAATAGGCATAGTAAAGTAAACCCTTACTGCCTAGCATTAGCTTTGGATATTTTTTTATAGTGTTCCTACTTAGGCCCAGGCTTAACCACTTGGTGCTGGCATTCATAGACACTATCCACACTCATTTACATTTATTTCCTATTTTTCTATGATCTGTGTGCAAGGGAACAGGCATAACAAGGATATGTTGTGCACTATTATTGTTGGAAGGAAGATGACAAATCATGTTGGACTTTGTTGATTGTTGTTAGTCTTGTTGCCACTCAGCAGACCAAACAGATAAGGGGAGAAGAGATAAGATAGAGAGAGGGATAAGATAAGATAAGGAATTAGAATAGAGGACCAATTGTTTTGTACCTACATCCTAAATGGGGATAACATAGCAGGGTTATTTGAAATTGTAGCAGATCTGATGCTGATCTGTCCTAATGGAGTTAACACAGCCTTGGAGCACTCCCTCCATTGTTCCTCCTTACTCAGCCTCCATTGTTGTCTAGTCCCCATTGTTCTCAGTCCCCCATTGTTCTCAAACAGTATATATAGAGCCCCAAATTGCCCAGTAGTCAGTAACACTTCTCTCCCCCCAATTTATACCTTCCCCTTAGTGTTCACCCCTTCAGTCTTATAGTTAGTGTTATTAAGTTAGTGCTAGTAGTACTCAGTTATAGTAGCTAGTATCCTTATAACAGTTCACTATCAGTTTATCTTTCTTGCTTGTTGAGTCAGTGGGTCTATCTTTGACCACTCAATAGGTGCATATCAGTCTGTCAGTTTGCTGTGCTTAGTCAGCTATTTGGTTAGCTTGTATTAGTCAGCACCCATATTTGGTAGTTCATATTTGTCTATCATCATTCTTGCTTGTTGAGTCTGTGGATCTATCTTTGATCACTCAATAAGTACATATCAGTTATCATTCTTGCTTGTTGAGTCTGTGGATCTATTATTTGATCACTCAACAGGTGCATTCTCAGTCTGTCAGTCCATTTGGGTGTTTTGCTTAGTCAGCTATTCACTTAGCCTGCCTTAGTCAGCATCCATATTCAGTAGTATTAGGGTTAAGGTTACTTCTATTCAACAGAGTATTGAAAAGATATTAAAGTATATCCCTGAACTAGTAGCCAATGTGCGTTTGAAGCTTCGGACTAAGTAGATAATTCAATATCCAGAAGATACTCTTGTTGCTTAGCTTCCTTACCAGTTCATTCAAGTCTGTCAGTAGTCATTAGTATAGTCCATTATCATTGCTAGTCTGTCATCATTGCTAGTTCATCTATAGTGATTGCTTATCATTTACTGCCCATTGCTCATTGCTTGCTTGCTCTTTGCCCATTGCTTGCTTGCTTACTCAAAGTCTCAGTCCCATCTAAGGAGAGACCTCACTGTTCACTGCTCATTGTTCACTGCTCCTTGATTGCTTGCTCACTGTCTATTGTGTGCTTGCTCACTTAAAGTCTCAGTCCTATATCAGGAGAGACCTCACTGTTCATCTGTTCACTGTTCACCGCTCATTGCTCACTACTCGCTTGCTCACTGTTCATCACTGCTTGCTTGCTCACTGCTCACTGCTTGCTTGCTCACTGTTCATTATAGCCTGCTCACTGTTCATTATAGCTTGCTCCCTGTTCATTTCAGCTTGCTCCCTGTTCATTGTTATTCTATCAATACTTGTATAAAGGTGTGTTGATCCTTGACAATAACTTTAACAAATTTAGTTTAGCCTCAGAACAACAAGGCCTCTGTCTGAAAAACGTCAATTCCACAAGCCTTGGTGAAAACTTTCATTCACACAACACCGGATTCCAGGTTGTCGTCGCATCCTCCGTTCAGCTGTTCTTTGCGTGGAGAATTCAAATCCTCACTTCTAGTGAATTGTTTACCACAATTATCGTCATCTGTGCCCTAGTGAGTTTTGGTGAGTTGCATTTATTCTTGTACAGCATCATTTTTATGTATTTTGCACAATCCGAAAGCCAGTGGGATTGTCACCGCGATGTTCACTACTCGTCTTCACGGATTCTTCCTGTTCTTGTCTGTCACCGACTATCAGAATTTCAGGGGTGCTATGCTGGCATGGTTTATTTCTGACAGCCTCACGAATGTCATCCTGACGGTAACACTTGTTTGGTATTTGGTATGTCATCAGTCATTCATTCGTTGCTGTCAGTGAAACATGGTGCTCACGGGAACTTATGGTGACTCTAGATAAGCAAGAAAACAGGATTCCGGGATACAGACAATGTCATTGACAAGGTCATCAAAAGTATGTACATGACACATGACACTGTAACTATGTATTTGTAACCTCTCTTTCTCCGTTTAGTAACAGTACCCACCAGAATGATCACAGCAATCTTTGCAGCAATTTATATCGTTTTATTCTTTGTTGATGTAAGTGTTCTGTTTTATGCGTCGTTCCTGACCCGGATGTAATTGTTTTTTTTGTTCCTCTCAGACAAATCATAAAATGTTCGTATTACAACTCCACCATTAGTGGACCATCCGAAACACTAATTTTCCGTCTCCAGAGCATTGCTTTTCTATTTTCCGCTTTCAAAACTCTACACCAACTCGATGTTGTCAAGCTTGAACTTCCGGGGCCGGTGGAGCCACGTTAACAGCGAGAGTACTCAGCAGAACACAACATCACAATCCCTGAGTAAGGAAGGACAGTCTGTGTATACCCAGATGGAAAATGAGTTCCATCAAGACGTAAGTGTTCCCATATTTTAGCTTTCTTGGAAGCTATTTTGATAGTTACCTTCTTTGTATAGCCTGTTGACCTAATGAGCAAACGAGTGGAGGTGTTCGTGCAAGTGGAGTCACACAAGGTGGTCAAGATTTCCGGAAGAAGTATTCCAGTGCTCCACGACCTTTATTATACAAGCACATCAAAAAAATGAAAACCTGGGCATATTGTACGAACATTAACACCGACTCTTTTGTAGCCATTTATTGACACAGACTTGAACACTGTTTCCTTTGACAAATGGATCAGTTGACATCTTCAACCACAACTCAGTTGACATCATCAACCACAACTCAGTTAGACTTCTGCTAGTAGCTCCTGTATACCGTGGGTTAATCCCAATCATGTTACGAATCCACAAGTTCACTTTCTGTGACTGATCCCTCGTCTTTCTATATCATGCCCTAGCCTTGTGCATGTAACCAACTACACCTCGCCACATTAGGCGGCGTTTCTTGCTGATCAATTGCTACTGGCTAATCACTCCAATCAGTCACTTATTAGCTTTGCCGCAACAAATTGTAGGGTTGACTATTGATGCTGGCTATGCTCACGTATAGCAGCCTTTCCACTCGTTTTCCCTGTGTATGTAATTTATGCATTGGGGGCAATTACGAAAAGCCGAACTAAAGAACTTGTAAAACAATCAATAAGTACATGGTGTAGCATTCGAATGTTCATGTTTGTAAATCATGCCCAGGTTGCATGCAGTTACATCAAGGTTCCGATAGGTTTTCCCAACCGCTTGCATCAACATCGTCAAGTGCCCCATTATTCCCTCTTGAAACCATCTGATGAGTATCTACTTGCACCAACACTTCCACCTGTCTGTTGCCCATTGGGCTGACAAGCTATACACAGAGGGCATCATCAAAGAGACTGCGGAGAGCACCAAGAACGTGATGACTTACGCCTTGACGGTTGTGCCCTTCTGTCTCGCTGGTGCGAACCTGCGGCATCTGCAGTACACTGTCCGGCTGACTTCTGTCTCGTCAACTGCTGTCTTGTTGGCGTTTTTCCATTATAACGTGGCCTGAGCGCCGTTGAGAATTCAAGCTCGATAACATCGAGTTTGTGTAGAGTTTCGAAAGCGAGAAATAGACAATCAATCCTCTAGAGTCGGAGAAATTCAGGACAGATCACTGGCGATGGAGTTGTGGGAACTATATGCATACGTTTTATTATATGTCTGGGAGGAAAAGGATATATGTCCTGTTCAGGATTTGTTCAGAAGAAACGCAAGACTCACGTCAACAAAGAATAGTATGATATACGTGGCTGAGAAGACAGTGGTGATCATACCGGTGGGTACTGTTACTAAGCGGATAAGCAAAAGTTTAAGTGAATCATTGCCATCGTCGACACCTATCATATGCATACTTCTGATGATCTGATCAATCATGTCGTCTGTGTCCTGGAACCCTGTTTTATGGCTTTTCTGGAGTTACAAATTGTCATGAGCACCACAGCGACGAACAAATTGCATGAGTGGCAAATGACATACTAGATGCCAAATAAGTGTTACCGTTAGGATGACATTTGTGAGGCTGTCAGAAATGAACCAACCCAGAATGGCATTCTTGAAATTTTGAAAGTCGGCGAAAGACAGGAACAGGAAGAATCCGCGAATACGAGTGGTGGCTACTACTGTGACAATCCCACCGGCTTTTGGATTATAAAAATATGTATTATATTTGCAAAGTATCATTTGCAACATACCAAAACTCGCTAGGGCACAAAGGACGACAACTGAGGTGAACAATTTACTGAAAGTGAGGACTTGAATTCTTCGTGCAAAGAACAACTGGACGGCGAATGCGATGATGACCTGAAATGTGCATGAATCTTTTAACTGCTGCTGAGTCAAACATTGTCACCAGAGACGAACCGTCAAAATCACATCTATGCCAAACACAAAGTTTCAATGAATTTTCCTGCAATCCAGAGAGATTCTACATACTGCATGTAATGACTGGGATTGTAATCAGTGGTGACCAGAGTAACAACACACAACGAGGGCGCAATCAAAGTGCTACTTACATAGGTAGTTATCTTGGAGATAGTATTGGGGATTTCCTAAGGGGTAATAGATGTAGCACAACAATTGAGTAAAATAAAATGAACGGACCAAAACGAGGTATGAGAGATTGGTAGATGAAGGTAACGTCAATCATGGAGTTGGCAGTGTCCAAGATGAAGAGAAATCCGACCTGAAGGCTTAGAGATAAGTAAGGAATATATCGGTTTGTAGGAAAGGTACCGGACCAAGCATTTCCTCCAGGTTGGATCTCTATCACCAGTTTATCCAGAAATCGCCAAAAGAACACCACATACACACCTTTTGAAGGCATTGAAATACGTTAATGTCTGAACTATCAATATGCCATATAGGCAAATACTCTGGAGCAACCCATGAGTTACAAGAGGCCAACAAATCAGAAAGCATGTACCAGTATGACACCAATTAATACAGCCCCATGACTATGAAGGCCAGTCAGGACAAATGTTAAAGAAGGCAGAACAAGACATACGAAATCTCATCTGGGCTCTTGGGCATTGCTACGTGTCTGTTTGGATGATACTGTAGCTAAGGGAAGGCTTTCGAGGGCGAAGGATGTCAATGTTCTAGTAACTGCTTTATGCGCATTATATACAATTGTGCCAATGCATGACGGTTTGACAGCTCACACAGCAACTACGTAATGTGTTGATGCACAACTGTATGTACCAGGATAGGGTCTTCGAATTGAGGCCCCGTAGATCTGACAATAAGTCTACATGTGTAATAAGATGGTCTGAATATGATAACGAACTTGGTGAAATGAATTCCAAATCTGTTGCCATTTGCACAAGTAATAGGTTTGTATTCACCGTGACTCGGTGAAGGTCCTCCTCACAAGCAAACATCGATGGTTAAACATACGAGACCGTTTAGTAAAGGGTTGGCAATGACTGCTGTGGCATTGATCAGTCAGAAGACCATGAGCACCACATTTATATGGTATACCTTATATATATGAACCTTCCCCGTTTCCACACCCTCAACGACTCGGCCTGTGATACTCGTACAAGCTTTCGCCAATCGGGGTGAATGTGGTATTATGAACACCTGTGGCCTGAATGCTGTACTTCTGATGGTACTGGGAAGGAAGACCGCGCCAAGCTGAGCTTCTAGTTGACCTATACCAATGTGGAATGGTTCCACTCATCAAAGATATAAGTGAACTTGGAGGGGAACCTGTGTGATAATATAGTGCTCAAATTGATACTGACCAGCTTGCATAACAATTCCAAGTCCTAAATTTATTTAGGCTCGGTCTATAATGAGACCTGAGCCCGCGAGATCAAAATTCCACTCTAACGTTGCAGCAAACGCCACATTGGTCATGTTTGGATCTTCAACTCAAATCCGCACGTACCTCCCTCATTCATTGTGAACAGCTCAACAGCTAACGCTTCCTCAGATACCACTGCGAACGCTGCCTTGGCCCCTTAATGCATCACACTTGCCTACCACATCATGGTCGAGCGCAGGTGGCTTCAAACGGCAGCAACTTGAATAATGATGGCAAGTAAGGCTGGGAGGGTGGTGCGCCCGCCTACCAGCCTAGGTGCATCCTCCAACAACATTACCATCCTCGCACCTTTACTAATATGGTGCTAGATCACCTCATTCAAGTTTTCCATGGCACTCCCGGTTTAGATGGTGGTGTGACAACGATGACGGGGCCCACCAACTACCTCGCACTGGCTGGAGCCATGTCAATTGACGTGCACCAGGCCCTCGCGAGGTATAGAAGTGTTTGTATCCACTGAACCCGTTGTCGATGGGTGCAGCATGCACCTGTGACCGCACTGCGACAGCGCACCTGAAAGCTGTAAGTCGGCTGTGAAAGCTGGAACCCCATAATATATGTTCTTATATAGATGATTTATGAATATTCTCATAGGCCACTTGTAATAATCAATTTTCCTTCATTAAATGTAGAAATACTCTTATGGTTTCTTAGTCAATATATTTAAATCAAGCTAAGGGCAGTTCTGACAAAGTCTGTATACATTCATTTGATTTGAGAGGACGAGGACATGCTGTGCAAAGCAACGGCCCTCTAGCACAAGTCAACGTGACATTATCATGGTGTCTAAAGAGTTGATTCCCGCGGTGAAGTAACCCACACCATTCCAAGCCACTTGAATATGGGAAGACTGGTCATTGCCCATCACAAATCCTACCATCCATATCGACGAGACAATATCGAGAAAGTCCGAAGGGATGAAGAAGAAGCTCGCCAAAAAGAGGCTCATGAAGAAGGCAGAATGATGCTCGCAGTACTGCGATTATTGTTTTCGTTCCCGGACCAAGGGCTCACTATGTATATTCCAGGATTCGGAAGCTCGCATAGACCTCCTGCAAGAATGTGCGGGAGGTCGTCAGTCTAAGAAGAAGGACGACACAGTTGATTTGCTTTCGGCAGGAGGTTCTCTGCCTCAGACGACTCTGCCAACAACCAAAGGTCACATTAATTTCTTTGAAGACTTGGAACACGTCAGTCTTATTGTTTTATATAATTCAAGTTGGGGATAACACTTCGGATTGGATTAGCCTATCATTGCCAACGCCGTTCGAGCCCCAAAGAAAGCTGAAATGGCTGAGATGGACAAAGGCTTCCCTCTCGCTCCATCAGCCAAAGATCTCAAGCCATGGTATTCAGAGGGGACTAGTCTGAGCCAGCAGGATCAAGAAGTTGAAGATGAACGAAGGTATGTATGTAGTCTGTATTTTATGACAGTTTTCATTATCAACCACACAGGAAGCGTGATGCAGCCCGAAAATCCGTCCATGATCCCCTAGCCTCTATAACTCATCAACTCGCATCCCGAGCATCGACATCGGGATCGTCAAATCATAACCACCACCCGTTGATCCGTTCCACTTAGTCATCTTCTGCCGGTCCGTCGGAAATCGACGCTCGGTTAACTCGCGAATCATCCGAACGTCAACAAGCTCTGGATCTCATTCGGCGCAAGAAACGGGAGTTAGAAGGCAGTGAGACACCCAGCACAGTTCATGGTGATCGTGGTGGATATGGCGACATTTTTAATTGAAAAGAGGTTGAAGAAGCCCACCGAGGTCGGGAAAAGAAATGGGATAAGTTGGACCGAGGAAGGGGCGATCCCAGGAGATGGTGGTGATTACCGTACCTCAGAGGATAAATGTTGTACTGTTACGCCGAGGACCACGCCATTTCCTAAACTGTTCATTGCCAATATCCATCTAAATCGTCCAGACCGCCACTATATCATTTTCTCCACTATCCTAAATCGATATGTAATTGAAATCATTGATGATCGATGTCGAATTTGTGAAAATCGTATGGAAACCGAGAGTAAATTTAAAATTAAGACGCGCTGACTTTCACGCACTCGGCGACATGTTGACCTCAGGCCTGGATAGGCTAAGGGGCGTAAGCGGTTACAGCATGGCGCTAAAGGGTGGTGGGGTTAGGGAACGGTGAGATGGATGTTAAGTCGAAATCTCAAATTGAGAGGTTTGCGAGTTTGGGGAAAATGTTTTGTTTTTGACTTTGACAAACCGGCATGGCCCGGAGGTTCGGCTTGATGGTGCCAGATGGGAAAGTGCTGACTAAGCAGAAAAGTCCGAGATCGGCGTTTTTGGAAGAGGTGCCGAAGGAGGACCAAATGGAGAAGAAGGTCAGCATGGTGAAAACAAAATATTTTGAGCACAAGGTAAGACTCAGAATCAGAAAAGAGGGCCGTATGGCGATCAGGCGCAAATCCAAGTATACCAAATGCTGACAAGAGAAGGGTGTAGGTGGGTGGGAGAGAAAAAGGGGGAGCGAGTCGAGATGCGCAGTGATGATGCGGAGGCAGAAGAAAAAAGATAAGGTTCTTCGATTTGAGTTCGGTCAGTTAAGCAAATCAGAGAATGGACTTTTACCAGCAACTTCCTTAGCGTATCCTTAGATAACTTTATGGCTGCGCTTATAGTTATTGCGGACCATGGACAGCGAAACTACTTTCATCAGTTTATATAAATAACCGATCAATGTTCATTCAAAATAATCTTCTTCCTGCCCAAACCTCCCTCTTATATTGTATATATACATGTGTGGGCCATGGTAAAGTGACTTGGAACCTGGAGCTGCCCCTAAGAAACATAATTCAAGGGATCTGCACAATAGTAACGACATGTCTTTCTTGTTATGATACTATAGCTGGAGTTCAACCTACATTGAAGCTGGCATCAGTGAAGTGACATTTTAGTTTGTTGCAAGTGACTTGCCGAGGATACAGCTCTGTCAACTTCTGCTGTGAAGACGGCAGTAAATTCATGAAACTGGCGTCGGGCACCGTGGCACACACTACATGTTGATGCCTGCTCAAGGGCACTCTCGATAAAGTCTGCCCTTATCACTGTTGATCCGCCAGGTAGCTTTCGTAGCTGATCTCCCACCTGAGACATGTAGTTCATCCACCAGTGTCAGGTCATCCATTTTCCTGGTTCATGGCATATGTAGATGTTTCTGCCCAGATTGCAGCTGTTATGCCCATCCTCCTTGAGCCAAATGTACTCAACAGAGTTGTCTGGCACCCATTGATAATGAAGATGTTGAGGCAAAGCGATGGCTGTCGCCTGATCACAGCAAAGATCGCGGTAAAGTTTGAGAGAATCATACTGTGATTGAGTGGCGAAACCGAGATCAACAACATCTGCTGCCTCGTCTTCAGAAGACAAGACGGTGATGACGGCAGCAAGATATAGAGATTCGTTCCCTCCTGCGTGAGTTTTGATAGTGTCAAGCATGACATGTGGAGGAAGCTCGCGTTTCTGCCAGATTCTGTTCTTATAAATACGCTTTGCCAATCTGAACATCTCATACTTCATTGCCAGACTCTGAACTTGGTCAAGAACTTGGGATTGCGGAGGCTCAGAGCCTGGGTGACAGTACAAGAGTAAGTCCCTCAAGATGGAGCTGGGGTGTCTTGAAGAAGGATGGGTAGACCGTCTATGAACTCTTGGTCATCTGCATTATGCTCTGGCTGAGGAATGGAGAACATAGTGCTGAAGAACTCTGATGACAGAGCGAGGAGAATTTTAAATGTGCGGAAATCGACATTGTCTTGTGAACGAAGAATTATGTCCACACCTGGTGAGTCGAAATTGAAGGGGTGTTCTGCGTTAGTCATGGTCACTGACATAAAGCCTACCTCGCGCGTTGAACCTCTGTAAAACTTCCCACATGACGAGCCTAATTAGGCTCTCAATACCTCTTGCCAGCAGTGCGTCTCTGCGTATAGCTGTGTATTGCAGTAAGTCCCTGTACCTTAATCTACCATCTCTGTCGCTGATAACAGGTTTAGTGCCGGTATACAGTGACAGGCCACGGTTTGTCATCCGCCCATCCAGTGCGCTGGAGAGATACTGACCTCTCTCTCTTAGAGTACAGCAAACAATTCCAGAGCCTGTTCCATTCGGTCTTCTCTCTGGCTCAGAGCTACACCTTCAAGGATGCTAAGACTGACCCCTTGTCAGGAATCTCATTGAGACACCAGAATCATATCCTTGGCTCGGAGGTCGGTGTGCTTGCTTGTGGCAGCTTCTACAATCTAGTTGCTCATTTTCTTATGCATAGGTATGCCTTTCGGACGATGACAAGTATATCAAGGTCAGGGAAGAGTACTCATATGCTTTCTTTTGGTTATCCAGGAAGCCCACCCTCTCCATACAATTTTTAGTTGTCCTAGATCCCTGAAGAGTTGTAATTCGCTTTGAGTATCAGTGACACACATGCCAGCGTGGGTTCCTGGTTATGCCATGGCCAGGATTAGCGAATCGCCATCAAGAACATACTAGATATCCCCTTTCGCATACGTGGCTCTACTTGGTACCAACTAGGCAGTACAGTACTGGGGTTTAAATTTATGTGAGCACGGGTGGCTGATGTCAAGGTTTTATTCCGATTGACAGTGCAAGTGACAGATGGAATGTTGACGTTTGGGTATAAAAACCATGGCATGAGCGGCTTGATCACAACTTGCCTTTTGCCATTCAACAGTCAAGATAGTTGTTATGAATCGTCTACGGGACGACTCCGACAACAAACAGACTCAAGACTGATTCAGACAATGAAGGGGAGAAAGGAGTATATTAACGATCCGGTGGGATAAACCAGACTAAACGTAAAGTACAATGTTCATACAGTGACGATATATATAAGAAAGAACTTCAGGGGAGGCAGTACTCTATCGTCCAATAGCATAACTCCCTCCTATCTCTCTCTTATCTCCAGCCAATGGCATTAAGCTCTCTTATCTTGGATGAGTAAGCGCGATGTGATTGGACGATAACCAGACATGTGATTGATCATACATGTGGTGATGTCAAAGCACGAGAACTTGGAACCGAAGGAACGGTAGCCAATAGGATCGTGGGACTTGGCACTTCTCCGTGGGAAAGTGGCCGTGAGAATTGAGCGATGAGTCAGCAGGGTGAAAAGGGGCGAAAAGGTAACAATACCCCCCCCACAAGGTTCGCGTCCGCGCGAATAAGAACGGGGAAGAGAAAGGAAATTAAACAGAACAAATAGGGGGTATATCAGGGACGGACCATGTGCCATACATGGCGGCCAGCAAGGCTGCTTGGGGCAGACTGTGTCGGGGGGTCGCAGATCTGGCGGATAAATCATAGCATAGCCAACAACAGAAAGGGGGTCTCCAAACCCCCAACTCTGTACATCATAGTTTAACGTCATCGCGGACGAGCGAGCATCAAAAGATGCGGAGGAAGGGGTTGACGGGGTGATCGGAGAGGAGACGGGGCGGTACCTCACAGAAACGAAGAGGGGGCAGCACGTCGTATCGATCCCACAACAAGGCCGAAGGAAGGGGGGTGCGCATACGATGCAACATAGCAATTGGGTACGCGTATGCAGATAGCCGGCCATCATTGAAAGCGAGATTGCTGAGACCACCTGCGACATCACGGAGGTGACCACGGGTACACGGTGTACCGATTGTGACGACATGGGTGATAGCGTTCACTTCGCCAAGTTCGAACAGCCATAAACGACGGACTGAGGTCGGGAAAGCGAACGACCGAAAGTCATGATTCTCTTGCCGTGAGAGAAACAAAGCGATGACCTTGGGTTCGACAGACACAATGACATCGGTGGCAGGAGAGCGCAACGGAGAAGCATCGACAGGACGAGGGATGATCGAGACACGGAGATTGGCTGATGTGGGTGCACGAGGATGTAGCCGATGAAATTCAGAGACAAGTTTCTTACAGTTTTTTGTCTCTGACACGGGTATCCACGAGTCCTCTTCGCGGGGATATCCTAACCAGTGAACGAGGTAAAATAGACGATTCCTTCGGACAACGGAATCGATGACTTCTTCTATCTCGTACTCTTCCTGTCCATCAATGATTTCTGCAGGTGGTTGTGGTAACGTAACTGCTTGTTGTGGGAAGGCGGGTGGGACGTATGGGGACAGAAGGACCTCATTGAAGATGGGGTATTTCTTCGACCATGTAGAGGGAAGTTTTAACTCGTAGGATGATCTTCCGACCTTCTTCACAATGGGGAAAGGACCATATCGTTTGTCGTCCAATTTTTTGGATGGACAGAGAGAGTCGATATTCGTGGACTCTAGCCATACTTTGTCACCGACATTGTATTCCGGGGCGGGACGATGTTTCTTGTCATAATACTTCTTCATCTTTTCTTGTGCGACGACCAAAGCATTGGATGCCTGTTCCTGTATACGATTCATTCGTTCTACGAATGAGGCGGCAGACTCATTGACGATTTCTTCTTTGATTGGCTCTTTTCCCTTCCAAGGATGGAAACCCATTGTCGCGTAGAATGGGGACATACCGGTGGATGAAGATTCATGATTGGCCAAGGCGAACTCCGCCAGAGCCAGCCATTCAGCCCAATCATCTTGTCGCTGGTTGACAAACAACCGGAGGTATGTTTCAATTTCGGCATTAGCCCGTTCTGTTTGTCCATCTGCTTGTGGATGATAAGCAGTTGTTGGATGTCCGATGATTCCCAATAGACGATTCAATTCCTTTGTAAATCCAGATACGAATTGTGTCCCGAGATCAGAGATGATGATACGGGGTAACCCAAATCGTTTGAAGACATGATCTCGGTACAAACGTGCTGATCCTTCTGAGGTCAATGTAGTGGTGGTGGGGATGAGGACTGATTGTTTTTTCAACTTATCTACTACTACCAGAATGGCGTTGAAGCCTTGTGATTCGGGTAAAGGACCTATCAGATCCATTGTGGCGGTATGCCATGGGTACGGGGGGATCGTATGAGGGTGTAATAATCCCGGTTTCTTTCCACGATGGATTTTCTTCTGTTGACATGGTAAGCATGCTGCGACATATTTATTAACGTCGGCATGGAGAGACGGCCAAGTGAAGTGTCGTGCGATAGCCTTGAATGTGTTTTCCTGTCCAGGGTGTCCGGACAAGGGAGTATCATGATGTTCTTGTATGATTTCTCCCCGAAGATGATCATCCTTTGGTACGTATAGCAGATCATTGTGGTAGATCAGACCATCATCCATACATTTCCAAGGAGAGCTGGGATCTTTCAGTCCTTCGCTGACCTGTTCGTCCAATTGAAGCCCGTACTTGATGAACTGTTCTTGCCATTGAGGATTCATCGTGGTGGTATCGAGGGAAGCCATAAACAGAGAATCAGGGAGTGCGATAATGTCTTTATTGTCATCCAGGCCTCGGTCGTGGTCAACACGCCTGGAAAGCAAGTCTGCCTTGCGGTTCAGGGTACCAGGACGGTGATGAAGTTGGAAGGTATAATCCTGGAGGAAGGAGATCCATCGGGCTTGTCGTCGAGTCAGATTTTGGGGTTGTCTGAAGTATGTGAGGTTCTGATGATCGGTATAAACGTCGATAATCTCCGGTGTACCAAGAAGGAAATGTCGCCATTGTACAAAACATCGGATGATCGCGAGCAATTCCTTATCGTGGACATCATAGTTTCTTTCTGCCGGTAACATGCTATTCGACAGGAAAGCTACCGGGTGCCATGTACCATCGTCTTGTTGTTGCGACAAGATGGCGCCAGTAGCAAAATCCAAAGCATCACATTCGATCTTGAATTTTCCATGATTATTAGGAATAACAAGAACAGGATCTGTGGTGATGATCCGTTTCAGTTCTTCGAATGCAACTTGTTGTTCCGTATTCCATTCCCAATCCTTTTTGCCGGTTAGAGAGTTTAATGGCAATGCGACCTGTGCGAAATTACGGACGAATCGTCAATAGAAATTGAGGAAACCCAAGAAGGATTGTAATTCCTTCTTGTTTTTTGGGACAGGCCAATCGGTAATTGCGTCTGTCTTGGTGGGATCCATGCGTACTTTCCCTTGTTCGACGATAAGTCCCAGATATTCCACTCGTTGGGTATCGAAAGTACATTTCCCGATCTTCAGAAATAATTTGTTATCTCGGAACTTCTGTAGAACTTGACGTGTCCGTTCCTGATGTTCTTCCAGATTCTTGGAGTATATGATAACATCGTCCATGTATATGTGTAACCAACCTGCCTGTAGCTCATATCGAAATATGTGGTTCATCATTCTCTGGAATGTTGGGGGAGAATTCCGTAAGCCGAAGAACATTACTGTGGGTTCAAATAATCCTTTTGGGGTTAGGAATGCGGCTTTGTGCTGATCGCCTTCTTTGATCCGTATATTATTGAAACCCCAACGAACATCCAATTTCGTGAAGTACTCCGCACCGTCGAGTTGATTTATGATATCGTCAATCAGCGGCAACGGGTAATTATCTGGGATGGTATGCTCATTCAATTTTCGATAATCCTGTACGCCACATAACTCGGTAGCATCCTTCTTATGCACATAGAAGAATGGCGAGGCGTAAGGTGATTTTGACGGTCTAATCTTGCCAGCCTTCAAGTTCTCATCGAGGAACTCGTCGAGTTTCTCGCGTTCTGGAGGTGACAACGGATATAATTTGCAGTTCAGATGGTCGGGAGCGTCTGGTTTCAGGTTGATCGCATGATCCCAAGGACGGGATGGAGGCATCGAGTCAGTCGCTTTGGGGTCAAAGACGTCGGCATAGTCCTTGTATGCATCCGGCAATTGATCGACGATTGATTGTTCCGGTTTCTTGTCTTCGGTGGCCATCTTGGCACGCGCCAATTCTGTGGATTTTGTTTGGAATGCACGATACCAAGCCGGTTTGTCGTAAATCGCGGTTTTGAACGCTCCACCTTCGATTTTGCTAGGGGAATGACCACAGACAGAAAGGCAACGAGTAAAGTCGACCGTTTGGGTTAACCAGTCAATTTCGGGATTATGTTTCTTTAACCAATCAAACCCGAGGTAAATGTCGATTTTTGCTAGGGGGATTACCGTGAAGTGTATCCGTTCCATATGTTCACCAAGCCGTAGATTCATCTCAACGTATTCCATGACCAGACCATCTTTCGACATCGTACCATCCCCATTGTAAGAAGGGAAGGGTTTTTCGTACTTCTGTGTTGTGAGATGATGTTGTTGTACGAAACCAGAATTGATGGCCGAGACGGTACAACCAGAATCCAATAAACAGGTGACGGAGAACCTTCGCTGATCATCGATCGTGGTTAATTGACCCTTGACGGAGATCGACATCATCATGGTACTATCGTCTTGTGATGCTACCAGTTGTTCAATTCGTTGATTGACCTCCCGCAGTCTCCATTCTGCGGATCGTTTGTCGGCCTTTGTGATGAGAGGTTCCATTTGACGCATCTTATGGATCTTGACTGCCGTAGATTTCACGATCGGTTCTACTTTTGTTTCCGTAGCCTTTGGGCATATTTGGGGAAGTTCCGTGACCAAATATTCGATGGCTTTGTCAATGGGCATTCGTTGTAACTTAACGACTAGTCCCGGACCGATTTTCATGGTATGTTGTCCATGAATGTCCCAATCGTTTATGAGGTCAAGGGCACCATACATATCGGTATTCATGATGGCGACCATTGTCTCTTTGGTGTTAAATTCACTTTCGATGGTAGGTTGACGTGATGCGACCGCAACAGGTATAATTTTCTTTTCTGCTGGCATCTCAGTGTACTTGGATTGTATTTCCACTACCTGTTGATGTTTGGGTGGTAACTTAGAGTTGGGCCACCGTTTCGTTTGTTCCTTCTTTATTTCCTTTTGCATGTCTTGTCTCATTGTCCGAAGTTCAGATAAAACGCGGTTGAATTCAACAGTAACCGGTGATATAAGTACAGGGGGATCGGTAGACAAATGAGACGTAGTCGAAGAGTCCATGCGTTTCTTCGACCGTTTTAAAAATCCTTCTTAGCTTGAACGAGTTCGTCTTCAAGCTGGGCGCAGCGAGCCTCAAGCATCTGGATGATGTCTTGGCCGCTCGACGCAGGTTCAGTATTCATGGAGCGGACATGTTGCTCCTGTTCGACATTCAATACGTGTACACGTTGTACGCGGGACGGGCAATTTCGCGAGAGATGTCCGGGTTGCTTGCAATTGAAGCAGAGGCCGGCCTTCATCAACTCGGTTCGTTCAGCAGACATAGGCTGCTTCAGTTTCTCAGCCGCAACAGCGGCTCGGTCGACGTCCATGGCGTCGGGGTCTTTCGATCGTACAGGCACTGCGGCAGCTGTAATAGAAACGGAAGTCGTCTTTGACTTCTCGTTCTTCTTTGTCGGGTTACTTCCACCCGTGTTCGATCTCATTGCGACGACGCCATTGGCGGTCCAACAAGATAGTTTTCGTCTTCCACTCCGCGACGGTAGTGGGCATATGTTCGAGACCGAAAATTCGGTCAACGAGCGGCTTGTTCAGATGATTTTCGAGGAGCGGGATTAATTGCTCCTGTTGGGTGACCGGATGCCACCCAGCGCGTTTGTATAAGACCTCAAATTGAAGCCAAAATTCGTCGGCCATCAACTTGCCTTGACGGAGTGCGTTGAGTTTAATCGCGGCGTCTCGTTTGTCATCAGGCTTGTCGAATTGTGCCTGCATCGATGTAGTGAATGCGGGCCATGTTCCCCAGTTCATCTGCGGGGGGTCCGGATCTCCAGGAGTGTGTGCCGCCAGTCGGGTGTGATAGTCAGTTGCGATAGTATCGCAAAAGTCATTGGCCCATTCGGCAGCGACACCTTTGTCCATCAATGATAAGACGAGGAAAATCTTTCTTTCATGACGAACTTCGATAGGGAGGGGATTATCCGTAGTTCCAAAGTCCTCGAAATACGTGGAGTTTGCAGCCAAAAAGATGATGACTGCTCGCATGAAGGAACGAAATTCTTCTTTGTCGCCGTTGAATTTCGGGGGAAGGGGGAGAAGCGATTTCATAGAAGCCATGATTTAATGTTTTCGTCTGGATGAACGGTTCTTTCGTCGGAGGTAGTGGTCGTAGGCGGGGCTGGTGGTCCAATTAGAGATGTATTTTCTCTGACGTGACCCGAGACGTTCGATTAGTCGTTGTAACCCTTGATCGCTATTCAATATTCGTGTATTGCAGAGACGTGTGATCCGATGATCGAGACGTGTTAGAGGATCAGGGAGCCAACGGATAGGACCGCCGTAATCAGATCGTAAAACTCGAGGAAAATGTGCGGGGGGAATGGGGAGAGTTTCACGGTAATCTTCGTATGATCTTTTCAGACCCGAATGTACGAGGACTTTCCAGTCAACAGGGAAATGGTCTTCGAATGGGATATATTCTTTGGCCCAAACGACTGTACGATAGTATGGATAGACCAAGGGTAAATCGGTCACCAAGAAGGATTTTCCGGGGACACCGATGACGTCGGGGAATCCTTGTTCTTCGAGATATCGGCCTGCTTCCCACCTCCAGTAGATGAGGCGATGTTGGAAAGGGGCGTTATGGGGATGGAGGAGACGGCGAACAGTTGAGATATCCAGGACTGGAGATGTGTTATCGATTCCCGTGTAATACGGATATGGTGGCGGATAAAACGATAAAGTTTCTTTGTTTTCGTACGTTTGATCTCAGTATCGTTATACACAGATGGACCGTCTCAGATTTGTTGTACAGGAGGGATAGGGAGTTTATGTCTCTGGCGTTGCCACTCTGTACTATCGTTGAGGCCTGTTAAGATGTCAACGGGATCTTGTCCGAGTACTGGTTCAGTCCCGAAGATGGAATCAAAAAATTGTTCGTGGGGATTGGGTGGGTTCGTCGAACGATAATACGGCCAAACCCTGGGTGGATCAGGCGTTATGACACGGATGGGTTCAACGACTGCTTCGATGGGTACGGCCTCGATCACTTCTTCTGACCGTATGGAAGGTGTAGGTGAAGGTGTTGGTAGAGTAGAGGATTGGTGGTGATAAATGTAATCTGGATGGTCGGGGTCGTAGAGGTAAGGGGGGAAAGAGTTGTCGGGTAGATGATATTGGGAATTTTCGTAATCTTCGCGACTATAAAAGTAATCCGTCGTGACTACTTGGTTCGGGTTCAGGTTCGGGGGCTTGTATAGGCTTTGTATCGGATAAACCGAGTACAAACGCAGCAACTATAGGCAAGCGTCTTCGTGACGTGAGTCGATTTGTCGGGGGAGAGAGGTACGTTTAGTCTTTTGTTACGAATCGTCTACGGGACGACTCCGACAACAAACAGACTCAAGACTGATTCGGACGATGAAGGGGAGAAAGGAGTATATTAACGATCCGGTGGGATAAACCAGACTAAACGTAAAGTACAATGTTCATATAGTGACGATATATATAAGAAAGAACTTCAGGGGAGGCAGTACTCTATCGTCCAATAGCATAACTCCCTCCTATCTCTCTCTTATCTCCAGCCAATGGCATTAAGCTCTCTTATCTTGGATGAGTAAGCGCGATGTGATTGGACGATAACCAGACATGTGATTGATCGTACATGTGGTGATGTCAAAGCGCGAGAACTTGGAACCGAAGGAACGGTAGCCAATAGGATCGTGGGACTTGGCACTTCTCCGTGGGAAAGTGGCCGTGAGAATTGAGCGATGAGTCAGCAGGGTGAAAAGGGGCGAAAAGGTAACAATAGTTCATCTATTCAAATTCATCTTTCCCGTTGATATGCTATAGGAAGCTGTAAAGGGGGAGATCCCCAAACAAACTACCTAATAGGTGAATGCGAGGATGCGAAGATGTCTACTACACGTAGAAAGGTATAGGGAGGTATAGAAACTACTATAAAGTTTCCGAACAATGCGAACGTACGTGTGACAGTTGCGATCAACTGTGCGACTTCGCGAACACGGTCGCGACAAAGATATCGATATCGGATGACGAGGATAGACAAACTCAAGACTATAACTTGAGTTCAAAGCTAAAGGGGAGCTCTATAGCTCTGAGACTAAGATCGAAGGGGAGGGAAGTCGTAGATTTCTCTCTGTGTCTGAGAAGGAGGAGGGGGTCTGTCTATCTATGTATCTAAACTACATCTCTTTATACTACTTCGATCGGAGGATCGGAATGGTATAAAAATCGATAGAAAGGAGTAGTAATGATACTAAAAGGGGAAGGGGATAAAGGAATCAGAAGGTGAAACATAAGATGAAGAACAAAGAACAAAGGAAGATGAAAGGTAAATTGAATAAGAAAGAGAAACTAATATGAAAATACATCCAAAATGATCGAAAGTGAGGTAGGAGGTGGATGGGATAGGGGGGATGAACCTCCGATAAAGGCAGGATCAGTCTGATATGGGATGGCTTTGTTCTGTGGGTGCGACCAGTTCAGAAGCAATTGAAGTTGTCGAGAGGTGTCGGAAGAGTTCGCAGACGTTCGTAAGATTGTGAGGTATTGGGATACAATCGATGGAGAGGTATAGTACGTCCGATTCGCGTATTCGGCGTATAGGATTGTATGATGCATATCACCGTCCTTACTCTGGCTGTGATATCCACTGGAGCCACACCACTCAAGTAACCATGCTCTTCCACTGATGTACAAGTGGCTCTTGTGTGTTGATCACTACAATTTTACACAGATGTCCCACCGAAGAAGTGACATCCAGTGCAGATATCCTCCAGATTGGACTGGAAGGGTAGTTCATTTTTCATTTTCCATGTGTATTGCTAATAAGTATATGTCACAGAGAGTGTCTCGAAGGAAATCAGATGTCCCAGCCCTTCGGTTGTACCTTCAGCCGTCTGCAATGCAAGGATTATGCTCCGTCCTGTGCCTGCAATAAACATCGCTGCCGAGAACTGTTGATGAGGGAGTGGTGTCCGAAGACGTGTGGGTACTGCCGTTAATAATGTGAATGTAGCTGGATCCATAGCACAAAGTATGTCATGGTCAATGTTACAAGCGTTTGTTGTGTACTTGTACATTTCTTGAATGCAAATTGTTGATTATAAGCAACCAGCGCACGACTCGCATTGAGGGCTCCAGTCCATAGTGGAAAAATTGGGGAAACAACATGATTTCAATCCAGGTTGCAGCATATCTTGTCGGGTGACAATGTCAGGAACAAATAGTATGCATTCAACATTCTCTGAAAAGAGGAAGCATGCTCATTGTCTAGACCAAAACTTTATGATACACCACGACCATCATCCATGAAGACCCACCTCGAAGCATTGGCAGGTGTGGGCATGCCTACTCATCACACATCAAGACGACACCTACCAGGGATGTTCATACCCAAAGGCTCGATTATCATGGCCAATGCTCTGTACGTTGTAAAGGCGTGTTCGGGGTGGCTTCGGAATAAAGATCCTAACCAAGGGGGTGTCAGCGTGAAAGTGACAGGGTAATCAGTGTCGTGAGTTGTAGTAAAATGGGTAGTAAGAGAATATGAATAAAGCCGCTGTCTAATATGACAATAACAGGTGAGAAATAGGGAAGCCGATGATACCGACAACATTGGGTACAGCAGGTTGGGTCGGGTACGGCGAGCGGGTAACGATAGAAGGGAATAAAAGGGTAAGACAAAGACGGAAAGTCTACGGGCTACGACGACAAGAGGTTCTAAGAGGTTCTGAATGATTCTGAGTGAGATAAAGAGGGGGGAACTGGATTGTTATTTTGTTACGGTTGTCGGTCACCGTTTTATAGGAATACGAAGAGTAAGCTACTTCGGTATAGGTTATTTCGGCCGATAGTAACTACAAGGGAGGTACGAAATGGGAAGGAGAAGATGGGAGTTACGAGGCAACAAAGGAATGGGAATGGAGAGGAAAAGATATAATGAAAAAGATGGAAAATAAAGAACCTAAGCCCAAAGAGGACAGGGGGTATAAGTCCGATGTCAGTATAGGGAGTCCGAGGTGTCATGTGTGATTGTTTTGGGCAATATAAGTCATCGGTGTCGGTATACGATCAGCCATTGGTAGATGGTATACGTCGGGTACAGCGGGTGATGTCGGGTTATGTCGGTTTCAAGTATGAGGAAGTGGGGTGTGTTGGGTTTGTGAGTATCTGTGATATATCGATGATACGTACTCAGAGCGTCGTCAGACCTCTACAACGTACACCATTTCCTATTATTCTTTTTGGGGAGCTGAATGGGAACTTCCTTCTCTCTTTTCCCTTTTACAATGGCATGGCACTGGACGAAAAGGTACATTCCTATCCCGAGTGGTTCCTGAGCAAGTCCATGGGTGGGAATGAGGAGCCCTATCCGCTTGATGCATTGGATTTGGACAACGGTAAGTGAATTTCTGAAGTCAGGTTGGACATCCCGATTTCAACTTGCCGAAATGTTTCTCTCTTGGTCTTGTCCCTCCTTTTCCCGAGGGCAGAGCGTGCCCTGGATGACATGTTGCTGATGCGAGCATTCGGATAGTGCTCATGGGAGTTGGTGATGGAATGCTTTTTGCTCTGAAATCACCACATTGAACAACTGTATTTTGTATTGTATAGCAAAATTATTACTTACAGTGCTTTCACAATTTCATGTCTCACGTGTTCAAATGTAGTTGAAAATCCTGGAAAAGAAAAAAAATCATTTAATCGTCAAATTCTATTGTACCCTCTCAGCCTTGCAGACCGCTTATAATCATACCTAAATGACCATGGGTTATTGGAACATTAGCCCGGACATGAAACAACAGGCTCTGCAGCTCCTGGATCAAGGCTGGGAGTTAGAACATATCGCTGATGTACTCGAAGTCTCATCGAAGAGTATTGGACGATGGCTTGAAAAATATGCTGCGTATGGATGTGTAGACCCATCCAGTGTGTTGCGTGGCTGTCTGCGCTTGTTGAACGTTGACATTACCGAGGATCTCCGGGAGCTCATACGCGAAACACCATCCCTCTACCTTGACGAAATCAGGGAATGGCTAGCAATATATTACGACCAGCCTATATCAATTACGGCTCTCCACAACCATTTAAACATTCTTGGATTAACTCGCAAGGTCACATGGAAAATTGCTGCTGAATGAGATGATGCCGCTCGTGCTGCATGGTTCTATGACATTAGTGCCAACTACTCAGTGGATCAGTTGGTATTCCTAGATGAATCAAGCAAGGATGGCCACACACTTGTCTGAAAATATGGTCGTGCACCTAGTGGTGAAGTTCCTGTCGAGCGAGTCATTTTTGACCATGGGTTACGATATAGCATCCTTCCAGCACTAACCTTGGATGGCTATATGGCTGTCCGTGTTGTCGAAGGCTCTATAGATGGTTCAGAGTTCTATGACTTCGTTCTCAATGATGTTGTGAGTTTCTTTCCCCTCCTTACAAGTTACTGATGAAAGGTTAGCTTCCGAACATGAACCCATACCCTGCCAAGCATAGTGTGATCATTGTCAATAACTGCTCCACTCATAAAAGTGAGGCTGTTCGAGAAGCTATTGAAGCATCAGGTTTGTCCTGACAGCACGATCTCCACTTGATCTCATGCATGCATTCAATAGGGTGTAGGCTCATATTCCTCCCCGCATATTCCCCTGATTTTAACCCTAATGAAGAAAGTTTTAGCTGTGGTAAGTGTCTCTACATGTAAATTTTAATACAACAGTCATTGAAAACAAGACAGTGAAATCATGGCTTCGTTGCCATTGGCGACAGTTTCAAAATTCTGATTTTCCAGAACAAGAACTAAGTCAGGCATGTTTCAATTCAGTGACAGCTGAAAAAGCTCGAGGTTGGTTTTGTGATAGTGGTTACCTTTAGTTAAAATGCTTTACCCATTTAAAAGGTCGACAAATATGATGTTAAAGTATGGGTATTGTGTCAATAGACATATTATAAAGATGTTACAGAGAGGATTGTGGGAAGGAGTGAGATTAAATGTAAGAACGAAGACGAATTAGTGAGCTGTGTAGTCAAAGAAGAAACAAAGGGGGTATAATGAAACGTGTCAGAATATTTAAATAGTGATGCACATGCTTTGTTGATATGCAGTGAGGATACGTTGCCGGTGAAGAGGTGGCAGGTCAGCCCATGCCCACATATCCGGGTCAAGAGCATCCAATTTATCACCCACATGAAAACCAAGCTTCTGTAAACCATGCCGTTCCTCCTCACCAAGGTTGTATTTGTCACACCATTGATCAATGCTGAGGTTTGTCAGAGTAGCGGGAGATCCTGTGACATCGGGAATTGGAGCTGCTGGCCCAGGAATGCTTGACATAGGATTATAGCCTGACGCAGAAGGCATATGGGGGTGCTGCAGTTGATAACCATAATGTTATGGATCGTCTACAGGACAACTCCGACAACAAACAAACTCAACAGACTTCAAGTGATGAAAAGGAGAAGGGGGATATTATTGATCCGGTGTGGTAAACCAGACTAAACGTAAGGTATAGTGTACATACAATGATGATATATAAAGGAAAGAACTTGAGGGGAGGCGGTACTCTATCGTCCAATCGCATAACTCCCTCCTATCTCCAGCCAATAGCATTAAGCCCTCCTATCTTGGGTGAGTAAGCGCGATATGATTGGACGATAACCAGGCATGTGTTTGATCGTACATGTGGAGATGTCAAAGTGCGAGAGCTTGGACCCGAAAGAACGGTAGCCAATAAGAACATGAGACTTGGCACTTCATCGTGGGAAAATGGTCATGGGAAATCGATCGATGAGTAAGCAGGGCAAAAAGGTAACAATACCCCCCCCACAAGGTTCGCGTCCGCTGATACACAGCTCTCCCCTCTGGGCACGGAAACATTAATATTCTCATTTCCACCTCTCCTGAACCATAGCACGATACCTCCGCAATCAGCGAACGTACAAGACACCCGCGCAACATGCGATACTCGCGCGCACACGGCTACCAATCCCTCGCCGACTTACATGAAGCTTCGCGCATACTCAGACCTCAGATCACTATCTTGTGATAACCTCTCACTCTGTCCTAGCCCTGCGACCCGACCTCAACACGATGAAACACCACGATTAACACGTCCTGCGTATTCGGATATTGAGTCCAACACAAGAAATGGAATTCGCCCGGTCTCTTCTCTTCCCTTTTCCTAATTTCATGTGATTTTACCTTTTATTCGAAATCCTTCGCTATCTTCACCATCCTGAAGCCGATTCACCTCTTTTCATGTGACATTTACTATTTTCTATTTCACTCACCTACCCTTTAACCCCTATCCCTTTAGAGTATAAAAACTGTCCTGTAGTAGCGAAATAACAAGAACCCAGTTCCCCTCTCTCCACCAGTTGCGCTTTACTCTTAAAAACAATCATTCTCACTCAGTCTGTGTTTCTCTTGGTTGCGCGTCTACCGCTATTACAAAACAAGTCTTAGTGCATTTTCGCTGTTTCACCACGTAAACCCCACGTATCACGCCGTCACCTAGGATGTTTAGCTAAGTTCCATATTATTGCCTTTTGTTGCATTTCAATCTCCCGTCACTCTGCGCACCTTCACGTTTGTTTGCCGTACCGCGCATTTTATTGCACTTCATCGCGTTAGCATCGGGAGTGTCCCAAGTCCCGTTCGCACCTTCGCGAAGTTCTCATCTTTTATTACCTCTTATTACGGGGTTATAGACGTGGAAACTGCATCATTTTCTGGAGCCCACCACGAGGGGGCTTAAAATCTAAATCACTCCTTCAACTAATGCATCTAGCTCGAACACCATAGCTACTAACAGATATTGTACCCGTAGCACAGTCCAGCGTCAAACGCAATGACCCGCGCCTCGAGTCATCCTGGACTCCGACAGCGACCTCGACGATCTTACTGAAAGTTCCTCCGACTCCGAACACGATCCCTCACATCAGTTCTGCTCCCATTCCCCTCGAATGCCTTTGGATCCCCACGATTCCCCCCGACAATATACTCCACAGTCTCCGACGCCAGTTCGCGAAGACCTTTCTGACCCCTCTTCTGATCTACTTTCAGCCTTACCTTCCACATCAACTCTTGAGTCCTCCATTCCCTCCCCACCGAACTCTGCGCCCTCGTCATCTACTCCCTCACAACTCCTCACACCACCACCTGTGATTCCAGTCATGGCTGCGCCACCACATATGCCCACCCACAGCCATAATACTGCTCCTACCTTTTCTCCTGACCACCCCCGCGAACTTCGCCGCTACTTTGATGAGCTCGAGGCCCAATTTACTTCGTGCGGAGTCACCGAAAATGTCGATAAAAAGAGATATGCACTGCACTACCTCGAAATTGACTCTGCTGAACTTTGGGAATCGCTCGACGAGTACTCGCCAGGGTCTACCTACGCTGAGTTCACTAAAGCTGTGTTTAAGCTTTACCCCAGTTCAGAAGACGAAAGGAAGTGGTCCATATCTGACATGGAGAAACTCATCGAAAAGCAACAACAATCAGGGATCACCAACATTATGGAACTCAGCGCCTATTATCGCGCATTTCTTACCATCACGAAATTTCTCTGTAAAAAGGATCGCATCTCTGAAGCCGAGCAAAGTCGCGCCTACATTCACAGCTTCCAAAAGAGTCTCTGGACGCACGTCACCCAGCGCCTACAGCTAAAGTTGCCCGATCACTTCCCCAATGACCCCTATCCACTCAACGAGATCCAAGCGGTGGCGCAGTTCATTCTTCATGGTACTGGTCCTACAAACGCACCTAGGGAGGGTAAAGTCGCCTCCACGGCCTCTACTGACTCTTCTTCGATCAAACCGGACGAGATCACGCTCATCGTCGATACTGTAGTCCAAGCGGTCAATAAAATCATGGAACCTTGCACGTCTAAAAGTCCCTCTCCTACTGCCCCCATTAGGACGACTCAGTCCGCCACTGCGACGAATGGGAATTGTCATTTCTGCAACCAGTCCAGGCATTTTAGATTGAACTGTCCAGAAGTAATTCAGTATATCAATGCTGGACGCATCCGAGAGAACAACGACAAGAAAATTGTATTACCCTCTGGCGCATTTTGCCCACGCCAGATCCCCGGCGATTCTATGAAGGATCGCATCGATGAATGGCACCGTTGCAACCCTGGACAGCTCACAGCAGCGCAACTCACCAATACAAGCAATGTCGGTCAGATGATGTACAGCGTGTCTCCAACCATTCATACCAATGTCCTTACTTCTGCGCTGAAATCTAACGACTCACGCATTGGAGAACTGGAGCGTGAACTCTTCACACTTAAGAGAGCAAAGTTTGATGGTGTAGAAATTCCCTGCCTGCGAAAGCCAGTCCAACCTACCAACAGTCCACCTCGCCCTGCTGTACCTCCTGCGCTCGCACAACCCGCCGCAAGTCAACCCCTGCCCACTATGATGACCGATCCTACCACAGAGCCCCCTATCCACCCATTCACATCCACGCCAGAAACTGCCTACCATCCCCTGCATGAACGAAACTTCGCAGGACCACCCCTGAAACAAAGCAAAGACAAGGAGCCCGCATATCGCACTCAGGCCCCTATTCAGGACTCCAAAGTCGTTAATGAAGTTTACTCGCGCTCTATGGCAACTCCGTGCGTCACGCTCACACCGATGGAACTATTCTCGATTTCTCAGGACTGTCGTTCCAAACTTCGCGATGACATTACACCCAAGCGAGTCCAACCTTCCAGCGCACTGCCTGTGAAAGTTAACATCCTCGCTGAGGACCCCCTCCCCTTTGCACCCTGCGAAACGCTCTGCGAAAACGAAACCACCGAGTCGCAACCTATCATCGTCCCCGATCCTTATGAGACCTATCTCATGAGTCTCTCGCCTGGAGAAATCCCTGAAGTACTTACCGTCGCAAAAGAATCGCACGCCCTCCGTGCTGTCAACTTACTCGTGGACGGACAGGAACAAGTCGGTAGCATCATCGACCCTGGCTCGCAGATCGTCGCAATGTCAGAAGACATCTGTCATCAGTTTAGCCTGCCCTACAACCCGTCAATTCATCTCAATATGCAGTCGGCGAATGGCTCGATTGATCAGTCCCTTGGTCTCGCGCGAAACGTCCCTTGCAAAATTGGTGATATCACACTTTTCCTTCAGATGCATGTTATCCGCAACCCCGCTTACCACATTCTCCTCGGACGGCCCTTCGACGTACTTATGGAGAGCGTAGTCAAGAATTACCGCAATGAAGACCAGACGATTACGATACGCAATCCGAACTCGCACAGGTCCGCGACCATCCCGACGTACCCTAGAAGCGAAGCACGACGATGCAGCGTACCCTTACACTTGTCCTCGTTTTTTACCAACAAGGGGAACTGAGCGCACTAGAAGACGGAGACATCGCGCTAGTAATAGTGCATGACGAACATACCAACGCTACATACATCGAATCCTATACCCATATAGCGGACTCGTCGTCTTCGTCTACAGTTCCCCGTGTTTATCTTTCCGCCTGCAACTTCCCTAATGCCTCCCCTTCTACTTCATTCTCTTCATCATCAGTCTCACCTTCGGTCCCGTTGTCCTTGTCCTCTTTATCCTATTCAGTTTCGCCCTCACCCACGTGTACATTATCAGAAGATTTCGCTAGTGTTTTCGCCGCCCAAAAGAAAGTCTACAAGCCAGTCGCCCACAAGGTCAAGCCTATCATCGCCGAACTCCCCGACCAATTCCACATTGAACGCAAAATCACTGGCGATCCTCTCGCTGAACTCCCCACCCTCGACCCGAATCCTCTGCAATTCATTCCCACCAAATGCTACACCCAAGAATGATGCGATGCATTCGACAAAGTACACGAAGGCGACTTCCTCTGGCCTGCGGAATGCGCGCTGTCATGACCCTAAATGACTTTAGGTGTAATGTCATGGTTTCATTAGTAGAGCACAGAGATAACCACTCATACCTAGTATACATAAGCACACCCCACATTCATTAGTATTCATTCCATATTTTTCTATAACACGTATGCAAGTGAATAGGCATAGTAAAGTAAACCCTTACTGCCTAGCATTAGCTTTGGATATTTTTTTATAGTGTTCCTACTTAGGCCCAGGCTTAACCACTTGGTGCTGGCATTCATAGACACTATCCACACTCATTTACATTTATTTCCTATTTTTCTATGATCTGTGTGCAAGGGAACAGGCATAACAAGGATATGTTGTGCACTATTATTGTTGGAAGGAAGATGACAAATCATGTTGGACTTTGTTGATTGTTGTTAGTCTTGTTGCCACTCAGCAGACCAAACAGATAAGGGGAGAAGAGATAAGATAGAGAGAGGGATAAGATAAGATAAGGAATTAGAATAGAGGACCAATTGTTTTGTACCTACATCCTAAATGGGGATAACATAGCAGGGTTATTTGAAATTGTAGCAGATCTGATGCTGATCTGTCCTAATGGAGTTAACACAGCCTTGGAGCACTCCCTCCATTGTTCCTCCTTACTCAGCCTCCATTGTTGTCTAGTTCCCATTGTTCTCAGTCCCCCATTGTTCTCAAACAGTATATATAGAGCCCCAAATTGCCCAGTAGTCAGTAACACTTCTCTCCCCCCAATTTATACCTTCCCCTTAGTGTTCACCCTTCAGTCTTATAGTTAGTGTTATTAAGTTAGTGCTAGTAGTACTCAGTTATAGTAGCTAGTATCCTTATAACAGTTCACTATCAGTTTATCATTCTTGCTTATTGAGTCTGTGGGTCTATATTTGATCACTCAATAGGTGCATATCAGTCTGTCAGTTTGCTGTGCTTAGTCAGCTATTTGGTTAGCTTGTATTAGTCAGCACCCATATTTGGTAGTTCATATTTGTCTATCATCATTCTTGCTTGTTGAGTCTGTGGATCTATCTTTGATCACTCAATAAGTACATATCAGTTATCATTCTTGCTTGTTGAGTCTGTGGATCTATATTTGATCACTCAATAGGTGTATTCTCAGTCTGCCAGTTCAATTTTGTGCTTTGCTTAGTCAGCTATTCACTTAGCCTGCCTTAGTCAGCATCCATATTCAGTAGTATTAGGGTTAAGGTTACTTCTATTCAACAGAGTATTGAAAAGATATTAAAGTATATCCCTGAACTAGTAGCCAATGTGCATTTGAAGCTTCGGACTAAGTAGATAATTCAATATCCAGAAGATACTCTTGTTGTTTAGCTTCCTTACCAGTTCATTCAAGTCTGTCAGTAGTCATTAGTATAGTCCATTATCATTGCTAGTCTGTCATCATTGCTAGTTCATCCATAGTGGCTGCTTATCATTTACTGCCCATTGCTCATTGCTTGCTTGCTCTTTGCCCATTGCTTGCTTGCTTACTCAAAGTCTCAGTCCCACCTGAGGAGAGACCTCACTGTTCACTGCTCATTGTTCACTGCTCCTTGATTGCTTGCTCACTGTCTATTGTGTGCTTGCTCACTTAAAGTCTCAGTCCTATATCAGGAGAGACCTCATTGTTCATCTGCTCACTGCTCACTGCTTGCTTGCTCACTGCTTGCTTGCTCACTGTTCATTATTGCTTGCTCACTGTTCATTATAGCTTGCTCCCTGTTCATTGTTATTCTATCAATATTTGTATAAAGGTGTGTTCAACCTTGACAATAACTTCAACAAATTTAGTTTAGCCTCAGAACAACAAGGCCTCTGTCTGAAAAACGTCAATTCCACACGCTGTAGAGGTCTGACGACGCTCTGAGTACGTATCATCGATATATCACAGATACTCACGAACCCGACACCCCCCACTTCCTCATCCTCGAGACCGACGTAACCCGACATCACCCGCTGTACCCGACGTATACCGTCTACCAACGGCCGATCTTATACCGACACCGATGATTCATATCGCCCAAAACGATCACACGTGACACCTCGGACTCCCATACCGACATCGGACTTATACCCCCTGTCCTCATTGGACATAGGTCCTTTATTTTCATCTTTTTCGTTATATCTTTTTCCTCTCCATTTCCGTTCCTTCGTTGCCTCGCAACTCCCATCTTCTCCTTCCTATTTCATACCTCCTTTGTAGTTACTATCGGCCGAAGTAACTTATACCGAAGTAGCACTCTAGACAGACTTCTATAAAACGGTGACCGACAACCATATTAAAATAACAATCCAGTTCCCCCCTCTTTGTCTCGCTCAGAATCACTCAGAACTCTTTAGAACCTCTCGTCGTCGTAACCCGTAGACTCCCCGTCCTTATTCTTACTATTTCATTTTTGTTTTATCGTTACCCGCTCGCCGTACCCGACCCAACCCGCCGTACCCGACGTCGTCGGTATCGTCGGCTTCCCTATTTTCTCACCCGTTATCGTCGTATTAGACGGCGGCTTCACTTATATTCTCTTACACCATTTTACTACGACTCACGACACTAATTACCCTGTCACTTTCACGCTGACACCCCTTGGTTAGGATCTTTCATTCCGAAGCCACCCCGAACAAGCCTTTACATCTGGAGCCCACCGCGAGGGTAATTCAGTGTCACCATTTCTTCATCTACTAACAATTCTACCTCTGACCGACGTCTTCGAAACCCATCTCGAAGAACTCTCATACAACAAGAATTTACATTAGCCGCCCTCGACGTATCGCACAACGACGACCTCTTTCAAATCGTCCCCGATCATCTCGCCCGTCACAACAATCTCCAGCCGCTCACACCTCTGAATCTTTCATCCGACAGTCTCAACTCGGACGTAACACCGATTATCACTATATCTAACAACTCTTCCGAACTTAGCTCACCTCTGTCATCGCCCTCATCTCTAGAACCATCTTCGCTACAGCCGCCGTCTTCGTCGTCGTTCCTATCATCAAATTCGTCTACGTTATCGTCATCGTCAGCGTCTCTATCGTCAACTTCGTACCCGACACCCGAATATCCGCCATCCGATCAGCCGTCACTCGACCTATCGTCTTCGTACCCGACACCCGAACACCCGTCAACCGATCACCCGTCACCCGAACCATCGACCTCCGCACACTCGAACCTCACACAATCGTCAAACCCATCCACCAACTCTCTTACAATGTCAGGCGCCTCTGGATCTATACCAGTCCCACATGTCGCTACCCGTTCAATGCCCGCTCGTGGTCACTCGACCGCTCCAATGTTTGATGGTAACCCGCTTAACCTACACCGCTTCTTTGAAGAAGTAGAGATTCTTGCCGCTGATGCCGGCCTCGACGATGCTGGTCGTATCAAGCACAGTTTGCGATACGCCTCCCTCAGCGATTACGAGCTCTGGGCCTGCCTACCGTCTGCCACCGGCACCATCTACGCCGCCTTCAAAAGAGCAGTACTTGTGTTATACCCTGGCACAGAAGACGACCACCGCTACACAGTAACGGATCTCGACAGACTCATCCAAACTCAGGCCACCTATGGTGTCCGTACTCGCGCAGAATTAGGTGAGTACTATCGTGAATTCATCCGTATTTGCGGCTTCTTGGTAGAGAAAGGTCGGCTATCCTCTCGTGAAAGAAACATCGCCTACGAGAACGGCTTCCATGCTGAACTCAAACGGGATATCAAAACCCGCCTCCAATACCAGAAACCCGATCATTTCCATAGCGATCCCTACGAATTCCAAACCTTCCACGACTGCGCCCACTTCCTCCTAGCCGGAACAGCCGCTGAACCGTCTACCGCTTCCCGGCTCCCATCCTCCACTAACGCTGCAACCCGCTTCGCGTCACCGCCTGCACCCGCCACCCGTTACTCGCCCATGACTATCGGTGTCCATGACCCTGTCGTCACAAAGGTGGAGCATGTTGAACCAAGCGTCTCCGACCTATTCCGGCTGGTATCTCAACAGCTTTCAGTCCTCACTCAAGCTCTCACCGACCGTAATAACGTACCCGCCACTCGCCCTGCCAACGACAGATTCGAGCCACAACCCGCCCCACACAACCATGCCAACTTCGGCTGTCTCTTCTGCGACAGCAACCTACATCGTATTCGAGAGTGTCCCATCTGCGAGCAGTACATCCGCGACGGTACCTGCCGCAGGAACGACCAGGGTCGTATCGTCTTACCGAACGGCATGTATCTCCCCAAGTACATCGTCGGAAAAACTATGAAGGAACGTTTCGATCTCTGGCACGCCCAGAACCCAAACAATCGTGCCGCCGCTCCTCGTGCACCTGCGGAACCGTTCCAACGCGACACCCCGCCTCACGTCGCCACCAACTTTGTATCAGTTGCCGACGCTGAACCTGACACTCCCATAACCGACTACGCGGATATCTTTCAATCCACTGCCACCGACGACGACGAAGCCGAAGAAAGGTTGAAAGTTTTGGAAGCCGAGGTACAGAAACTTCGCAAACGGGTAAGGTTTGATGGTGTAGAGATTCCCTCTAAAGGAAAGGGAAAGGCTAGGGAAGTATACCCGACCAACCCGACCGCTAACACATCTGCTGCCGCTAGCCGACCATTGACACCTGCCGCCGACAAAACCCCCACGAAACCCGCCTCTGAAGACCCGGTTACACTCGTCCCACCCACAAAAACCCGACCATCGAACCCGACCGCCTTTGTCCCCCGTACTTCACAGACCGCTCCCCCATCCCAGCCACAATATCGCTATCAGGCTCCCATCGAAGACCCCTCCATCGCCAAATCTGTCATTGACCGCGCTCTCGACTCCCAAGTCTGTGTCTCCCAACGGGAACTCCTTGCAATGTCATCCGATGCCCGCCGCCTCCTGAAGGACCTCACCACCTCGAAGAAAGTCACCGCTGAGACCAACGCCGTCGAAGTCTACCATTTTCACACACCAGAGACTCCAACCCGCTCCTGCCCACAATGCCAAGACAACATACCACTCGTCATCGGCCGTGATGCCACCCCTCTCCGCGCGGTCTATCCCCTCATCAACGGCCGATACGTCTTCGAATGCGTCCTCGACGGCGGCTCCATGATCATCAGTATGCGCCGCGACATTTGGGAAAAGCTTGGCTGCGGGCTTCAGAACATGAAGATGCGCATGCAATCAGCAAACAAAAGCGATAACGACACCCTGGGCCGGATCGCCAACCTCAGATTCTCCTTTGGCGACATCGATTTGTACTTACAAGTCCAGGTAGTTGACGACACCCCCTACGAAATCCTGATCGGCCGACCCTTCTTCACTCTCGCCGAGGCGCTCACCAAGGACTATCAGAACGGCGACCAACAAGTCACGATCACCGATCCCAACACTGGCGCCGTCGTCACATTACCAACCATTGAGCACAACCCGAAGAACCGCCGCGAACGATCCGATACCGGTAAACCGGATTTTTAGAAGACGAGGAAACGGAGATACCTCTCGGGATGGATGCACCGGGAGATGAGAAGCCGTCACTCGAGAGCGACCACACGTATACCACGGACTATTCTTCTGTTTTGCCGTTTCCTTTAGATGAGGACTTATGTTTTTCTCTCGAATTAGATTTTTCAGCCGATCAGCCTCAGACTACCGCCCAGTATATTTCACTATTGACCGATGTACAGGATCAGATACGTAATACCCACTCTCTACCTCCTTCTTGTTCTGTTTCTTCTTCTTCATCTTCTTCTTCCGCTTCTTCGCCTCTGCATGATTGTAGCAGCAGTACTACTACTAAACACGCTGTTTATACCTCGTATACCACCCCCCCTACTAGGGACCTAAAAGGCGTCGTCACCAAGAAAAAGTACAAGAAAGTCGCTAACCGCGTCCGGCCTGTCGCCACCACACTTCCCGACCAATACCGCATCGTTCGCGAGATCACTGGTGACCCGCTTGCCGACATGCCGACATTGCCGACGCACCCGCCCGACTTTACACCCGGTACCCGCTACACTCAAGAACGACACGACGCCATGCCGATGAACCCCGACGGTTTTCTCTGGCCAGAAGAAGAGAAGCTTGGCCACCATCTCATCAAAACACAGGAAGACGCCTTCGCCTGGAACGAATCTGAAAAGGGACAATTCAATACCGACTATTTTCCACCCATCCACATACCGACAGTACCGCACGACCCGTGGATCCACAGGAACATCCCTATCCCGCCTGGCATTTTGAGCGAAGTCATAGGCATCATCAAGGACAAGATTAGCGCCGGCACCTACGAACCATCAAATTCCTCTTACCGATCCCGCTGGTTTTGTGTCCTCAAAAAGGACGGGAAATCCCTACGAATTGTCCACGATCTCCAACCTCTCAATGCCGTCACTATCCGCGATCCCGCCGTACCACCAATGACAGAACACCTTGCAGAAGCTTTTGGAGGCCATTCGTGCTACGCTACCTTCGACCTTTTCGTTTCTTTTGACCAACGCCTTGTCCATCCCTCTTCTCGCGACTACATGACCTTCCAATCCCCGCTTGGCACTCTCCGCCTCACCCGCATCGCTATGGGCTACACCAACTCCCCACAGATCCTTCACGGCGACTCTACATATATTCTTCGCGACGAAATCCCCCACCTAGCCATACCCTACATCGACGACATACCCGTCAAGGGCCCGCCTACCCGATACGAGCTACCCGACGGCTCATACGAAACCATACCCGCCAATCCAGGTATTCGACGGTTCGTGTGGGAGCACTTCCAAGGCGTCAACCGCGTCATGCAACGCTTCCGCTACGTTGGCGGCACCTTCAACGGCAAGAAACTCGAACTTTGCCGACCCTCTGTCATCATAGTCGGCCATCGGTGTACATACGAAGGACGAGTAGCCGACGAATCCAAAGTCCAGAAGATCCGCGATTGGCCCCTACCCACGAATCTCACAGAAGTCCGCGCCTTCCTCAGCATCTGCGGCGTCCTACGAATATTCATTAAAGACTTCTCCCTTCACTCCCGTCCACTCGTTCGCCTAACCCGCAAAGGCACACCATTCGATATTGGCGAAGAAGAAGAAGCCGCCGTCGATTATCTGAAAAACGCCATCATTACATCCTCTGCTCTCCGCGCCATCGACTACACTCAAGAATGGGAAGTAATTCTAGCCGTTGACTCTTCTATCTTAGGTGTCGGCTTCGTTCTCATGCAAATTCGCGGCGACGGCAAACGTTACCCTAACCGCTTTGGGTCCATCTCTTGGAACGAACGAGAATCCCGGTACTCCCAGTCCAAACTCGAACTTTATGGCTTGTTCAGAGCCCTTCGCGCGTACCGTATTTTTATCATTGGTGTTCCTAATCTCACCGTCGAGGTCGACGCTAAATATATCAAGGGAATGCTTAACAACCCCGACATTCAACCCAATGCCACGATCAACCGTTGGATTGCCGGTATCCTTTTATTTGATTTCAAGCTCGTCCACGTACCCGCCACCGCTCACGGGGCTCCTGACGGCCTCTCCCGACGACCCCGCGCCATCGAGGACCCCGAAGAAGTAGACGACATTGACGACTGGCTCGACCACTCATACGGCTTCTTCATGGAAGTCGTCAACTACCGACTCGTATCCGCTGATCCCAAGCCGACCCAAACATGCAACCGATGCCGCGATGCCGACGAGCGGCTTCAAGAAATTCCCACCATCCTTGTCTACGCTAACCAGGAAACCGTTACCGACATACCGCGCTCTGAGAAAGCCAAAGCGGCCGACGGCCGCCTCTTGCTTGTCGAAAGATTTCTTCGCCTCTTCATCCGACCCACTGATCTCTCCGACGACGACTACCGCCAATTTTTGCGGTATACATTCGAGTTCTTTGTCATCGACAACAAGCTTTGGCGCAAAGACCGGCACGGCAAACACAAACTCGTCATACCGCCCGACCGTCGCCTCCAATTACTCAAGGACGCCCACGACTCACTAGGCCACAAAGGCATATTCTCTGTTCGCGCCCGCCTCCTCGACCGCTTTTGGTGGCCCCACCTCGACCAAGATGTCAAGTGGTACGTCCAATCTTGCCACCAGTGCCAAGTTCGCCAGATGCGCTATCACCATATTCCCCCAACCGTCGCCACACCCGCCTCTCTCTTCCGCAAAGCCTACGTTGATACCATGTTCATGCCTCGAGCGGGTGGCTTCCACTATATTGTCCAAGCCCGCTGCTCCCTATCCTCGTACCCCAAATTCCGCATGCTGCGACGTGAAACCGGCGTGACCATTGGCGCGTTTCTGTTTGAAGAAATCCTTTGCCGATGGGGCGCACTTGAAGAAATCGTTACCGACAACGGCAAGCCCTTTGTGGAAGCGCTCGACTATCTTGCAACCCGCTACGGTATCCGTCACATCCGCATATCACCGTACAACTCACAAGCCAACGGTCCCGTCGAACGCCGCCATCTTGATGTCCGGGAGGCCATCATGAAAAGTTGTGAGGGAGACGAAAAGCAATGGCACACGGTAACACATTCGATATTCTGGGCCGAACGGGTCACAACACACAAAAACCTCGGATATTCGTCGTACTACATCGCACATGGAGTGGAACCGCTCTTCCCTTTCGACCTCGCAGAAGCCACTTACATGGTCCCAACACAAGACACGATGTCCACCACCGACCTCATAGTACTTCGAGCCCGACAACTTCGTAAACGAGAAGCCGACCTAGACCGTGTTAAAGCCCGCCTCACCAAATCTCGATTTGCATCCGCCCGCCAATTTGAACAGAAATACGCCAACACGATCAAGACCTTCGACTTTGAACCCGGCAACCTCGTCCTCATCCGCAATTCCCGCATCGAGATGTCCCTCGACCGCAAAGCCAAGCCTCGATATTTTGGACCAATGATCGTTGTCAGAAAAACTGAAGGAGGATCCTACATTCTAGCCGAACTCGATGGCGCAGTCTCAAGATCTCGCTTTGCCGCCTTTCGTGTCATACCGTACCGTGCCCGCTCAAAAATATCGATACCGCTCGATGACTTCCTACAATACCCCCAACCCGACGATACCGCTGATACCGATGATACCGACACCGACGAACCCGACCATCAAACCGACCCATCGTCACCAAGTGTTGAACCCGACCATGATTGAGTGACCTTCAGCTTTATGTTTCACCGTTTACTTCTTTTACATATCTTGTTTACCTCGTTCTATCTTCTTTGCCAACGCAGTCTTATGATGCCAACAAGTCCCATGCATACGGGAGCCGATCGGCTTTCCCTGGCTGGGCAGAACCAGCTGATACACTGCCGCGGTATTTCCTTATGTTTCTCAAACATTCCAATCCGAATTATGAACATTATATTGAAAATATTTACAAGTCCGATACATTATACAGATAATAGAAAAACAAAAAAAAAAGAAAACTCTATATACTTTTTACTCCACCCCTTCGTACTCCCGCTTCAGCAACTCCAGCAAGCCCATAATCCGCTCTTGCTCGAGCCGGACCCGCTGGAACCGCTGCCCGAACTCTATCAACCTCGCGTTGATCTCCGCCCCCGCCACCCCAAGTTCCTCCGTCAACTCGCCCAGCCGCTCTGACGCGTTCTCCATACCCCGCTCCAACTCCTCGAATCGACCTGTCCCTCGTGCCGCCTTGCGTCGTTTTGTCGGCCGCACAACTACGACGGCCTCTGATCCCGTATCCGACGTATCCTCCACCCGTCTCTTGCTTGTCGACGCCTTCGCCCCTTTTGGACGGGCCGGCGTCGTCTTGAACTCCAGCGGCTTCCGTGCCGCTCCACCTGCCTTTGCCTTCCCCTTCTCACCCGCCGGCTTCCTCTTACCGCCACCCGTTCGGTGCGTTGCGTTCGTGCACCCCTTTTTCAGCCGACGGCACCGCTCACACACATACCCGGCGGTCCCTCGACACGTCTCGCCTGCCTTCACGCAACCGGCACACTGCTGTAGAGAAAAAGGTCGAGTTAGCTGACTTGTTATTCAGAGATGACGATGGAAAGACAATTAACTATACTCACCGTGAAGCCCGCCACCTCCTCGACCTCCGCCTCGCTCTCCTCTGACCCCTCACCCCCGACTCGCTCGAACGTCACGTGTTCGTACCCGCCAGCGGCCGTTCCTACGCTTGACGCTCTTCCCCCACCCGCTCTATCGGCCGCTTCCCCCACAATTCCCCCACGCGCTGTCTCTACACTTAACGCTCTTGGTGCCATTGGCACGTCTGCGTTCCCGCCACGCGCCGTCCCCGCGCTCGACCCTCTGAGTCCACCCGCCACGGCCGCCATGTCGGCCTCCTCTAGCCGCCTCTGTCGATCTTGGGCCTTACGCCGGTATTCGGCTGCCGCGCCATCCGTCCTTCGGCTCTCCTCGTCCCACAGCCTATCCTCCAATGCCTTTCGTGCTGCCTCCGCCGCTTGCTCTCGCCTCGACTCCTCCTCATCCCGTCGCTTCTGCGCCAGCGCCCTCTCGAGTTCGGTCGCTATCTCATCCCGCTCCTGCATCGCCACGGCTTCCCTCCTGTTCAGCTCCTCCAACCGTCGTCTTTCCACCTCCGCCTCCCGTTGCCTTTCCTCTTCCTCTCGTCGTCGCCTTGCCGCCTCCTCTCGCCGTTGTCTTTCCTCCTCCTCCTGCTGTTTCTTCTCCGCCTCCGCCCGTCTAGCCTCCTCCTCCTCCACTCGCGCCAACTCTGCCATGCTGCACAACCAGTCCTCCATCTCCTCTGCGTATCGCTGTCGGCCGTCCCAGAGCGGCGGGTCCACGGTTTCGATCCCTGACATTTGGAGCTCTGCGATGAGCCCGTTGTACACACGCTAGGCAGGACAAGTTTTAGCCAAGACAAGCAGGAGAAACGCGACGAAAGAGCTTACCAGCGCCTTCTTGCGGCCACTAACCCACTTCTTTACCGCTGCCTCGTTCCCCTCGCTCATCGTCACCATCCCGTCCCTGTGAAACTCGGCCACTGCCTCGACGGCCTCTTCGTGGTCTTGGCGTTGTTCCGCATCGAGAGCGGCGAGGAAAGCGTCGTAGGCGGCGTAGCTCATGATAGTAGATGGGTGGTGTAGGTGTGTGTGATTGGAGTTGCTGTGGTTGGAAGATGGTAGTGGTGGTACCGATGAAGAAAAGACGAGTCCCAAGTCCCCCTAGTGTCGACCACGGATGGTCTTTATTAAAGGTTCCCTGGAGATGTAGAGGTCTGACGACGCTCTGAGTACGTATCATCGATATATCACAGATACTCACGAACCCGACACACCCCACTTCCTCATCCTCGAGACCGACGTAACCCGACATCACCCGCTGTACCCGACGTATACCGTCTACCAACGGCCGATCTTATACCGACACCGATGATTCATATCGCCCAAAACGATCACACGTGACACCTCGGACTCCCATACCGACATCGGACTTATACCCCCTGTCCTCATTGGACATAGGTCCTTTATTTTCATCTTTTTCGTTATATCTTTTTCCTCTCCATTTCCGTTCCTTCGTTGCCTCGCAACTCCCATCTTCTCCTTCCTATTTCATACCTCCTTTGTAGTTACTATCGGCCGAAGTAACTTATACCGAAGTAGCACTCTAGACAGACTTCTATAAAACGGTGACCGACAACCATATTAAAATAACAATCCAGTTCCCCCCTCTTTGTCTCGCTCAGAATCACTCAGAACTCTTTAGAACCTCTCGTCGTCGTAACCCGTAGACTCCCCGTCCTTATTCTTACTATTTCATTTTTGTTTTATCGTTACCCGCTCGCCGTACCCGACCCAACCCGCCGTACCTGACGTCATCGGTATCGTCGGCTTCCCTATTTTCTCACCCGTTATCGTCGTATTAGACGGCGGCTTCACTTATATTCTCTTACACCATTTTACTACGACTCACGACACTAATTACCCTGTCACTTTCACGCTGACACCCCTTGGTTAGGATCTTTCATTCCGAAGCCACCCCGAACAAGCCTTTACAACGCCTTGGTGAAAACATTCATTCACACAACATAATTTGGAGCCCACCGCGAGGGTAACTAAAGTTGTTGAAGCTTCCTCAAGGATTGTTATCATTTATATACATATAAAGGTTAGTTCATCAAGTGCCTTATCAATTTAATATATATATCCTTGATATATATATTAACACCTAACATATATATATACATTCAATATATATATACATACATACATACATACATACAGTCATACCATCAGGTATATCATCAATCCCTTATACATCAAGACAATCTATCATAACATACAATGTCTTCAAGTACTACACCAGGTACTAGTACTCGTACACCTGACATGATGCCTCTATTAGGACAGAAGTCTGCTCCAGCCAAGTTCACTGGAAACTATGAAGAGGTTAAAAGGTTTCTTAGGCATTTCAATCAGATGTGTAAAGCCTATGGAGTGTCAGACAAAGAGAAGTGTGATAGAGTTGTGGACTATTGTTCCACCAAGGTAAACAAACTCATTGAAGCTTTAGAAAGTTACAGAAGTCAGAGCTGGTCCCAGTTAGAGACTGACATCCTTCATTACTTTGATGCAGCATTAAAGGAAACCAGGTACACCTTGAGGGATCTCAAGACCCTCACTAGCACTTGGAAGCTCAAACAGATCAAGACACTCACCAAGTGGAAACATTATGAACGTAAATTTACTACTATTGCTGGATGGTTAGAGAATAAGAAGAAGATCTCTGCAGATGAAAAGGCTTCATACTTTTGGTATGGGATCAATAGAAACCTCAGGCAGACCATAGAGACACGTTTAAGCTCTAGCTCTACTCCCTTGGATGTTACTTCACCATTCCCTATCAAAGAGATTATCAAGGTTGCAGAGACTTTGTTTGAAAGAAATAGGTTTGACATCAACCTAGCAGACACTGATTCAGATGTGCCTGGAGGATTGAACCATTTCTCAGAAGACTCCTCTGATGATTCATCAGAAGAAGAAGATTCAGACAGTGAATATGAAAGTTGTGTAAGAAGGAAAAGAAGAGAGAAGAAGAAGAAGGCATATAAGAAGGCACACAAGTCCAAGATCCCAGATTCAGATGAAGAAGTAGTAAAGAAGTCACATAGGAAAGCAGGAGAAAGGAAGGAACATGCCAGGAAGAACATGGAGAAGAAGAACAATAGCAGCAGCCCTCAGAATGAAGTGGAATCTTTGATCAAGCAGATGGAGAAGCTATCATTGGATGACCCAAGGTATGGGTACATTTACTACAGAGCTCTGAAGCTAGACCCAGACACAGCCTGTTGTGTTAGAGCACCCACATTGCAGTCTCCACCACAGCAACAGCCACTTCAGCAAACTCAAAGACCCCCATTCAGGATATCTGCAGCCAACAGTATTGGACTTCCACCCAATCCTCCTTCCAATCCCTTCAATCCTGCCAATGATCAGAGAGGACCCATGACATGTTATGGTTGTGGTGCCCAAGGTCATGGAATGCTAGCATGTTACCAGATGAATAATTTGATCAAGTCAGGAAAGATATCCAGAGATGCCTTTGGCAAGATTGTTCTTCAAGATGGATCTTTTATTCGCAGAAATCTAGGAGAGACATTTATTCAGGCAATTGATAGGATTATAGCTGAGAAAGCTAGCAATGTCCAATCCCACTTCTATGTAATGCAAGAACCATTCACAGATTATTACCAGACAGATGTTGAAGAAGATGTTGATACCTTTGTTATGCCAGATGTGAAAGAAGAAGAAGAAGAAGAAGAAGAAGTAGAAGTTATGCCTGCTGTTAGAGGACAACAGAAGATAGCAGCTGCTAGGAAGGAAGTTCTGGATGGAGTATATCCTCCCCCAGCTAATAAGGGCAAGGGGAAAGAGAATGTAAAGCCCACTCCAGTCATACCTCCTATTCCTAAAGGTTCAGTTAAGCCTGGCCCTCTGTCTACTCAAAACAAGCCTCATACACAGGTACCTCAAGTACACTTACCTGCTCCATTGCCATTTCCAATCAAGAAGGCAAATCCTGTAGATCCTGCAATAGAACTCAAGCGCATGCAGCCTGTCCCCATGGATATGAGGACCAAGAGAATTATCCCATCAGATACAGATACAGATGTGGAGATGTTGGATGCTTTACCTCCCAAGCCACTTAGAACTCAGAAGCAAGGACACAAGACCACTGCTGAGAGGAACAAGATCATGGCAGAGAGAAATGCAGCTATTAATCGCCCCAAGCCACTTCCCAGACAATCAGAAGTTTCTGCAAGCATTGGAGAGACACAGGTTATCAATCAGCTCCTTAATACACCAGTTACATTGAAGATTCGTGAGGTATTGGCTTCCTCAAAGGACTTATCAGAACAGCTCTCAGATATGATTAAAAGAAAGAATGCAAAGGTAGCTGTGATGGCTAGTTCATTCACCACCAAGGATCGTGGAGTATTAATTAGACTTCAGATGGAATGTGATGGAAGGCCTATTGAAGCAATTATTGATACAGGATCTCAGCTCAATGTAGTCAGCAAAAGAATTTGGAAGGAAGTTATACAAAGGCCTATGGATATAGGAAAGACACTTACTATGAATGATGCCAATGGAGGAGAAGGGACATTAAGAGGATTAGCATCCAATGTTCCTTTATCCTGTGGTGGTGTCCTCACTCATGCCAACTTATACATAGGAGAATCAGTACCCTTTGATTTGTTGCTTGGTAGACCTTGGCAAAGAGGAAACTTTGTCACCATTGATGAAAGAGTAGATGGCACATATTTGGTCTTCAAGAGTCCTGATGATTTAGAGAATAGATATGAGATCATGGTCTCCCCAGCCAGGTCAGAAGTGAATCAGGCTATGAGATTCTCCAGGAATAAAGTCTCCCCATCCTCTTACATGTGTACTACAGTCTCAGAGCAAGAGACAGTCCCTACAGTCCTCTCAGAGCCAGTTTCAGACCCTCCAGTATCATTTTGGTTACAGGATGACCGCTTTCAGCCATTATTTCAAACTCAGCTGACTGTGAAATCACTCAGTCAGGTGACCGCTAAAGAGATATCTGGCGGAAATGACCGCTCTAATCCGACATTTCAAACTCCGCTTAAATCCAAAATTGTCACATGTATTGACCAGGATATTTCCAAAACAGGTGGAGATAAGCTCCAATTTCATAGAGATACTGAAGAGTCAGGTACCCCAATCCCCATTAATGCCTATAATGGCTCGAAGAAATTTACATTGTCCAGTACTCATTGTCCTGATAAGGATAATGAGTTTTCTAAAAGGAAAAAGATAAGAAAAATTGATTATTTTTGCGAAAATTTAGGTCAGAAATGCTATAAAAACCCAGGTGAAGTCGAAATGTCTGTAGCAATGCCTGCTACTCAGACCCCCCAGATCCCCCCCTACATGATCAATGATATCCCCCTCCCTCTTCCTGTTGAAGGACTTCATTCTGTAGGACACCCTGATGCTGCTCGACTTATCACTTCCATTTTAGGAAATAACTTCGATTACCAATCACCTCATTTGGCTAGATACCTTATTGCTGCTGCTGTAGGATTCAGGCTCTCTCCTGGTGTAGACCAGAATGGAGTAGAATTTGAGCAGGGAATTTTATTGAATGCCAGTCTAGCTAGTCTTAATTTCACAGGCCCTCCTGCTTTGAGGATGGGACATTTGGTGTTTCAGTTCTATCCATTTACTCCCCCTCCTGTTGATTTTTCTGTA
This sequence comes from Hygrocybe coccinea, assembly GCA_963555575.2. Taxonomy (NCBI): domain Eukaryota; kingdom Fungi; phylum Basidiomycota; class Agaricomycetes; order Agaricales; family Hygrophoraceae; genus Hygrocybe; species Hygrocybe coccinea. The sequence continues at coordinate 818,649 of OY741998.2, forward strand.
ACAACCCCTACATTGCCTCCTCCTCATATTGAGGAATTTTTCCAGTTTCCTCCAGCTTCTCAGGACCCTAGACCACGCCCCAGAGATTTTACTTCACCATTGCAGCCACTTAACCGCGATATTGATAATCCAGTTACGCAGATTCCCACGGTCAGTCCAGTTCCTCAAGACTCCGCCGCCAGTGACCTGCCCAGCGATGACCGCAGTGTAGCGTCTTCGGACGACTCCTGCTCGCTCGGATGGCGACGCCCAATCGACGGATGGGAATGGGACAACGTGGTAAGCCCCAACAAGTCAAACCCGCCCTTTAATTTCACTTACAACACTCAGAACATTGGCCATGGTGGTGAAAGCAACGCCCCGGCGGCGGATGCAGACGATCCCACCTCGGACTCTTCAGTTGATGGATCTATGGATTCATACCCCCCTGACGACGACATGAATCTCAATCCGGAATCTTTCTTTTCGTCCTCAACGGCCCCCACCAACGACGGTCGCCCCCTCCGTTTCGATAACGACATTCCATACTGTAATTTGCCGGAAAACTACGATAGTGAGCCACAAAGGGATGTGAAGGATGAAGGGAGCGGTTTCCAGGTATGTGGCGCACCCACACCACCCAGTATGACTGCCCATGACCACCCCCCTTCGAGCCAGCCCCCATGCAACGCGCTTGGCGCACACACCCCATCAAGACAAGTATCCCCCATTGTACACGACGTACATCAACCCTTCCCATGCGAATTAGCCCTGTGCCGCCCCGTCGATCCCAGCGAATCCGCGCCCAAGTGCAGCGCTGCTTTATTTTCTAGTTTTTATGTAGATTCTTCTCCCATGCATGAACAGATGGCCCCGGCGGCCAATGTTCAGTCCCCCGAAGCGATACAAACCACCCCATATGGTATACCAACGTTACTTGACCCCTCCTCGCCAGATTCCACTTTCAGCCCCATCCCTAGCTCTCCAGCCGAATTTCGTGTCCCGTACCCGCCATTTGACGAGCAGGCAGCCCCGGCGGCTGCTATTCACGTCAACGGATCAAACCCGAGTGAATCCACCAACCCGCCGAGCATTATCGTAGACTCGCCCGAATTTTGTCTATCCCCTGTTTATACCCCCGAATCGCCCCCGAATTCACTTTTCAACAACGACGAATGGAACTGGCCCGTCGGCCAGGTTCGTACCATCAACCCGGCCCTCCTCGAAGCCCCCCGTCTCCTCAACAACGCCCAAGCCGTCAATTTTGCATTTCCGCCTCCTCCTACTCATATGCCTACCCCCCCTCCTACCCCTCTCCATTTTGATAGTGATGTTAGTACCCCTTTGTTACCTGACTGCAGAAGTAGCAACTTTGACTTGCTTTATGGAGATTTGGAGTATTCTCCCAGATCCCCCTTATTTGAGAAACATTTATTTTCTGAATTAAATAGCAGTGAAGAATTTTTGTATTCCAGTAAAGACATAGAAAGTCTTCCAGTTTTGTCTTATGATCAATTCCTTTCTTTGTATTCTGGGAGTGATTCAGGATATAAGGGTGATAACCAAGACCCTAGTTCAGATACACTTGCCTCAGCCATTGTTTCTAGTCCAGCTCCTTCTTTTATTTCTTCAGTGCCAGAGCCCCCTTTTGATAAATGTGGCACTCAGTCTAGGCCTATCAGTATATCCTCAGATGAAGACAATGATTCTTCAGGAGATGAATCTATGGAGGAAGATTTTTATAGTGATCTCAAATGGTTTTCCTGGACCAGGTCAGCTGCTCCATCCCCAGAAGATATGTCTATGTTTAATCCAGATATCAGTAATGCTATTGGACAAGCTCAGGACCCTATGGATTCACCCCCAGGATTAATATCAGTTTCTCCATCCCCACCCCCACTTGAAGAGATAGAATTGTTACAGTTTCCCCCAGGCTTAAAGAAAGCAGCATGGAATGAGCCCAATGGTGAGAAGTTTAACTCACCTTATGATGACTTCCTCAGGCTCCCATTTGACCATGCCCATGCCTTAAATTTAGAAGAGCACATTACCTCCATGTCTTCCAAGGATTCCAAGCTGTCACTCCCTTTCTTACCCAGCAGTAGGACAGGCCCCCTTTATCCAGAGTCAAATCTATTGGCCCAGCTTGCTTCAGAAGCACCTCCCATCCATATACAGCCACCCATTCAAGTATACAACATGACCATCCCAGATCCTGCTCCAGTCCAGTGCCTAGATCAAGCAGCTGCCCAGCTCATGGTCATGGACCCAGATCAAATGACTACCTATGATGTCCACATAGGATTCCTCAAAGCTATCAGAGCATCTTATGTTGAAGGAATTCGCCGCATTGGTTTTAGGCTCTCAAATCCTTTGTGGAGAGACTTGATCAATGAGAGGCCAAAGGATGATCCTGTCAGATTCTATTTTACCCATCAATGCCTTATGTTTCGTTTTCTCAAGGAAGGAGATCAGTCAGACCCCCCTGATCCTCCTGATTATTTCAGGACCAGCTATTTTCAAGCCTCCAATCCCTTGCTCAGTGAAGCAGAGATTAGATTCCTCCACAATGCCTCCCTCTTATTTCGCTCCAATGGTCGTTTTCTCCTATCAGATGCCATTAATGCAGTATTGGACATGCGTTTTCGTCGCCCTGAATCAGTGGCAGATCTTTTCAGGGAAGGTTACTTTGACCCTCCCAAGTTCTCCAAGATCAATTACTAGTTGTGAATCAGCCCTATGTAAAATGTACCCATCTTTCTCTTATATACCTTGTATGTTCTTGCCAGGCTCAGTAGGATACCAGTTCCCTTATGAAAACACTTCAGTCATGATCCAGAGTAGTATACCCATGTACAAACAGGTTGATCTGGTGAATTTGATACCCATCAGATTGTATAGCAGTCAGAAGTCTAAGAGAAGTCTAGAACAGCTACCAGAAAAGAGTTATAGCTATTATCATACTATCAAGAGTATTCAGGAGACAGAGACCCCTATTCTAGTATACCCTGAGGATGAGGATGAAGAAGATGTAACCCCTATTCAGGATGTTGCAGAGAATAATTTAGTAGCCCTACTCAAGGACTTGGACAATAAATCAGAGGAACCTGATTATTATTATATCACAGATGAAGAGAAGTTTAATTGTGAAGAAGGAGACATCTTGATATTCCCCTGTGAAGAGACAGACAGTAATGGATTAGCCCAGACACTTACAGCTTACAAGAGAGTTGACAAGAAAGTACTTCCAGTTCCTGGAACATTCCCAGAAGCAGCTCGTGTTACAAGAAAATTCCCTCATGATCCCCTTGCAACACTACCTCCTCTTCCTAGGAATCCACCAGACTTCCAGCCCACAGAGAGACTCTCAGAAGAACGTTTGAAGGTGCTCAAGGTTAATGATACCAATTTCTTATGGCCTGAAGAAGAACGGTTATTTATCCATGTAATGTCACTTAATCAACATGCCATTGGTTTTGAAGACAGTGAAAGAAGAACACTCAAGGAATCATATTTCTCACCATACATCATTCCTACCATTCCACATGTGCCTTGGGCATTAAGGAATATTCCCATACCTCCTGGAATTCAAGACAAAGTAATGGAAGTTTTGAAGAGAAAGATAGAAGGAAAAGTTTATGAGCCCAGTCAGTCCTCCTATAGGTCAAGATGGTTTTGTATTTTGAAGAAGGATGGTAAGTTAAGGATAGTCCATGATCTCCAGCCCCTCAATGCAGTTACAATACGTGATGCAGGCCTCCCTCCAATATTAGATGAATTCGTAGAGCCATTTGCTGGTCATCAGTGTTACACAGTATTTGATTTACTATGGGGATTTGATGCCAGAAAAGTACATCCTGTTTCCAGGGACCTTACAGCATTTATGTCACCCCTTGGATTGCTTCGCCTCACATCACTCCCCATGGGATTTACAAATTCTCCAGCAGAATTCCAGAGATGCATGACATTTATTTTACAGGATGAGATCCCTCAGGTAGCCAACATCTTCATTGATGACTTGCCTATCAAAGGACCCCAATCACCTTACTTACAAGAGGATGGAAGACCAGAAGTATTATTAGAGAATCCAGGGATTAGAAGATTTATTTGGGAACATGCCCAGGATGTACATCGCATTTTACACAGATTAGGTTGTGCAGGTGTGACAGTTTCTGCCAAGAAGACACAACTGTGCAGACCACATGTTGTGATTGTAGGACAGAAGTGTACCCCTGAAGGACGTTGCCCAGAAGATAGCAAAGTAGACAAGGTCTTAAACTGGCCTCCACTCAAGACACCTAAGGATGTTAGAGGTTTCCTAGGTCTTTGTGGAACAGTTCGCATTTGGATAGAAAATTACTCTGCACTTGCTAGACCATTATCAGAGTTATATCACAAGGAAGCAGAATTTATATGGGATGAAAGAAGACAAGCAGCCTTTGATATGTTAAAGGAAAAGGTAGCCTCAGCACCAGCCTTACGCCCCATTGATTACAGTTCAGACAATCCCACATATTTATCAGTAGACAGCAGCAGTATTGCCGCAGGATTTATTCTATCCCAGGTAGATGAAAATGGAAAACGCCGCCCTGCCAGATATGGTTCACTTCCCATGAATGAGAGAGAAGCAAGATACTCTCAGCCTAAGCTAGAGCTTTATGGTTTATATCGCGCATTACGCCATTGGAGACTTTTCATAGTAGGGATAAAGAATCTTCATATAGAAGTAGATGCCAAGTATATTAAAGGAATGCTAAATGAGCCAGACCTACAGCCCAATGCTGCAATCAACAGATGGATCCAGGGGATTCTCTTGTTTGATTTCAAGCTCATACATGTTCCTGCTACACAGTTTAAAGGGCCAGATGCTCTTTCTCGTAGAGAACTAGCTGATGGTGAAGAGATAATAGAACATGATGATTCATGGTTGGATGATATTGCCTTGCTAGTGCATGTCCCCAACCCTGATCAGTTGAAAGATTTTTGTTTTACAGTTCCTACTAGATTGCCATACAGGACTCATGCACTTCCTTCTGCAAACAAGGATATTTCCAGACAAGACAACATCCTGTTTCAGATCAAGCAATTTCTTTCTACATTGGAAGTACCCCCTTCAGAATCATTACAGGCTAGAAGGAGATTTTTGAAGAAGTCTGCAGATTTTTATTTGAAGGATAATAGAATGTTTAGAAGGAATGGAAAGAAGACACCCTTGTTGGTGATTATGGATTTGAAGAAGAGAGTTGCTATTCTCACACAGGCTCATGAGAATCTAGGACATAAAGGAGAACAAGCAGTATTTGATATAGTGAAGCTTCGATTTTTCTGGCCTCATCTTAGGACAGATGTGCACCATCATGTGTCATCTTGTCACCAGTGTCAAATCAGAAGTTTGAAGAAGATAGAGATATCCCCTACAGTTTCAGCTCCCACTGCTTTATTTCAGAAGGTGTACATTGATGTTATGTTTATGCCACCCTCTGCAGGATACCATTTCATTGTAGCAGCTCGTGATGATTTATCAGGTGTAACAGAAGTGAAGGCCCTCAGATCAAACAATTCACAGAATCTAGCCAAGTTCTTTTGGGATCAGATCTACTGCCGTTATGGATCTATTGGACAAGTAGTAACAGACAATGGTGGAGAAGTTAAAGGAGCCTTTGAATCATTACTCAAGAGAATGGGAATACCTCAGGTTCACATATCACCCTACAATAAACATGCTAATGGAGTAGTAGAACGCGGACACTTCACCCTTCGTGAAGCCATTGTGAAGTCAAGTGATAAAGATAAATTTGGAAAGATTAGAAATTGGCACAAGCAGGTAGAGCTAGCTTCATTTGCAGACAGGATTACAGTCAGCAGCGTTACTGGTTATTCCCCTTATTATCTGTTACATGGCACCAACCCCTTGTTACCATTCGATCTATCAGAAGCCACATTCATGGTAGAAGGTTTTCAGTCAGGCATCTCCACTGCAGAATTATTAGCCCTAAGGATCAGGCAATTGCAGAGACATCAGGAAGATATTGACAAAGCAGCAGGAATACTAAAGCAAGCACGCTTCAAGTCCAAGTTGCAGTTTGAACAGAGATTTCATAGGAGACTTCAGAAACGCAATTATGATCCTGGAGAATTAGTTCTGGTTCGTAACAGTCGATTGGAGATGACCATTGCAAAGTTCAAGACAGAACCTCGTTACATAGGACCATATGAAGTTGTTAGAAGGACCAAGAGAGGGACCTATGTCCTGAAGGAATTAGATGGTGCAGAACATGCTGAGCATTATGCAGCATTTCGGATTTTGCCATACATTTATAGGACTGACCCTATCCTTTATGAAATAGCAGACCAGGAAGATGAAGCTGTTGAAGTAGATGATTGCTCAGTGAATCAGATAATACCTCTTGGATCAGGAGACATCACAGATATTATCCTTGCCATCAAGCCAGAATTTGCTGCACACATTGCCTCACGCACAAAGAATTATGAATATAGAAAATATCAAGTCCCAGCCACTGTCTGTCACATGTGGCTTTATGAAACAATGCCAGTTAGTTCCATTACAGGAGTCATTACAGTTGGCTCAGTAAAGGTACCAGGAGAAGTCAATGACCCCTCAGGTCTTGGCAATGATGATTTTGATGCAGGCTTGAAGTTATCAAAGTATGGTTATCCAATATATCATCTTCATCAGTTACCAGTGCCACTATCTGCAGAATTGCTCCAGAAGAGATACAATACTGTCATTCCTCACCGCTATTGCATAGCCCCACACTCATTCATTAACGATTTTCCTTTCTCTGCATTGATTTCTATATTCCAGCACGTTTTGTCACTGACTATACAGTTATATCTATTGCCCCTATCGTTCATGTGACTTGCCGCTGCCCACCCTTTTTATTAGGAATCCTGCTTTATGATTGGTTGGACGCTCTTATCTATGCACATGACATGCCGCTGCCCACTCTTTTTTTTAGGAATCCAGTGATCTGATTGGTCGGTTCCTTATCTATGCACATGACATGCCGCATGCCCCCTCTTTGTTTACGATGACCAAGATTTGATGTTCTAGTTTGGACATTGCATTACGAATTTGAACGTTAACGCCTCAGTTTGGTAATACCAGACTACCACGAATATTATGAACATTTATGAAGACAAGAAAGTAAATAAATAAAAATCTGTGTATGAATAAAGAAGAAAAAGAAAATAGCAAGGTAGTAAAGAAAGGACAAACGGCCGTTATGAAGATTTACAAAAAGAAAAAGAGCGCTTGACCCCAAGAGAATGAAGCCAGTGCCCTGCACTGACTCCCAATCCGTCCATCCTCCAGACTATTCGCATCTTGATCGGGTAAAGTTATTTCAGCATAGAGAGCCGAACAGGAATTTTTCTATCAGACAAGTCAGCAGAATATCATAAAAAGAGAAGAAGGAAAGACTTACATTACAAGCATTCGGAATATTGAAGGGAGGATAGAGGGAAATTCATAGCATTCGATTACGATTCTCTGCCAAGGAAAAGAGGCAAGAGAAAAGGAGTTTGTTTCCCCAAGGACAAGGGATAGAACTAGGGAAAAGAAAACGCGGACCGTTCATTTCTTTACTATAACCCACACCCAACACATGGCAAACACATGTTTCCTTACATAATTAGTCCAAAAGCAGACACAATAGCATGACATCAAGGATCTGCAAGATTCATGCTCGATATGGATGTAGGACCCTTAAGAACCAGTGGAATGGTAAAATACCGATTCAGGACATCAAGTAACCTTAATTGCATTTGAAATAAGTCGATCCAGAAGTAGAAAGACCAGGAACAGTACAGTCTGGACCCACAGGAACCAACTGCAGCATAGCAGACCGTTTTTGTACTGATTGACCCACCATTCTGGCACACCCTTAGATAATCCTCACTTAAACGCCCATTCTCGTTTAAGGCAGCAGTCTTTTTTTGCCCGCTTACCAAACCTCATTTTTTTTAAGCAGTCCCTTAACTATTACCTGCCTCTACACATCATGTCTTCTTCCAGCCGATCGTCTTCATCGTCATCATCTGTTTTAGACTTCCCTAGGCGCCTAGATATCTCGGACTTATTCGTATGGCCTACTGAAGAGGAAGTAGACTTTTTTACCAGGCCGATCACTTCCCCACCTTCCCTCCCAGCTCATGATGATATTTTCCTCTTTGACGATCACATCGATTTCGATTCCATTAATATTCGTGGAGTGGAATGTGCCCCAGCAGACGACTTCGATCTGTATCTGGACAGTTTACCAGAAAGACCTATGCTCCTGGCTCCAGTCGTTTCGAACCCAATACCCCTTGATTCAGACCTGGAAGATTTCTTGAATTCTCCACCACCCCCTTCCTCAGCCATTCCAGCATCATCATCAGATCGCCGAAATCGTTTTGCCCGTTCTGCCAGCCCTTCCCCTTCCCCTTCACCTTCACGTATTCGTCGTTTCAATGGAAAGGTACCTGATTTCCACCTGGAGGCGTTGCTGAACTTGACGAAGAAGAATATGGATAAGCAGAAGGCAAAGGGAGTTGATGTGAAAGAATGGGAGAGATTCTACAGGAGGATGAAGTGGAGAAAGCGTAGTGGAGTGACTCAGAAGGATTTCCTATATGCAGTCTAAACTTTTTCCTTTTCTTTCTCTCAGTTTTATCCAATCTTCTTTTGTTTGTGTTCAAGTCATCTTTTTGTGTTGCTAAGTCAGTTGCAACTGGGGACAGTTGATTTCTTTTGTTCCCTGTGAATGTCATGACCCTAAATGACTTTAGGTGTAATGTCATGGTTTCATTAGTAGAGCACAGAGATAACCACTCATACCTAGTATACATAAGCACACCCCACATTCATTAGTATTCATTCCATATTTTTCTATAACACGTATGCAAGTGAATAGGCATAGTAAAGTAAACCCTTACTGCCTAGCATTAGCTTTGGATATTTTTTTATAGTGTTCCTACTTAGGCCCAGGCTTAACCACTTGGTGCTGGCATTCATAGATACTATCCACACTCATTTACATTTATTTCCTATTTTTCTATGATCTGTGTGCAAGGGAACAGGCATAACAAGGATATGTTGTGCACTATTATTGTTGGAAGGAAGATGACAAATCATGTTGGACTTTGTTGATTGTTGTTAGTCTTGTTGCCACTCAGCAGACCAAACAGATAAGGGGAGAAGAGATAAGATAGAGAGAGGGATAAGATAAGATAAGGAATTAGAATAGAGGACCAATTGTTTTGTACCTACATCCTAAATGGGGATAACATAGCAGGGTTATTTGAAATTGTAGCAGATCTGATGCTGATCTGTCCTAATGGAGTTAACACAGCCTTGGAGCACTCCCTCCATTGTTCCTCCTTACTCAGCCTCCATTGTTGTCTAGTCCCCATTGTTCTCAGTCCCCCATTGTTCTCAAACAGTATATATAGAGCCCCAAATTGCCCAGTAGTCAGTAACACTTCTCTCCCCCCAATTTATACCTTCCCCTTAGTGTTCACCCTTCAGTCTTATAGTTAGTGTTATTAAGTTAGTGCTAGTAGTACTCAGTTATAGTAGCTAGTATCCTTATAACAGTTCACTATCAGTTTATCATTCTTGCTTATTGAGTCTGTGGGTCTATATTTGATCACTCAATAGGTGCATATCAGTCTGTCAGTTTGCTGTGCTTAGTCAGCTATTTGGTTAGCTTGTATTAGTCAGCACCCATATTTGGTAGTTCATATTTGTCTATCATCATTCTTGCTTGTTGAGTCTGTGGATCTATCTTTGATCACTCAATAAGTACATATCAGTTATCATTCTTGCTTGTTGAGTCTGTGGATCTATATTTGATCACTCAATAGGTGTATTCTCAGTCTGCCAGTTCAATTTTGTGCTTTGCTTAGTCAGCTATTCACTTAGCCTGCCTTAGTCAGCATCCATATTCAGTAGTATTAGGGTTAAGGTTACTTCTATTCAACAGAGTATTGAAAAGATATTAAAGTATATCCCTGAACTAGTAGCCAATGTGCATTTGAAGCTTCGGACTAAGTAGATAATTCAATATCCAGAAGATACTCTTGTTGTTTAGCTTCCTTACCAGTTCATTCAAGTCTGTCAGTAGTCATTAGTATAGTCCATTATCATTGCTAGTCTGTCATCATTGCTAGTTCATCCATAGTGGCTGCTTATCATTTACTGCCCATTGCTCATTGCTTGCTTGCTCTTTGCCCATTGCTTGCTTGCTTACTCAAAGTCTCAGTCCCACCTGAGGAGAGACCTCACTGTTCACTGCTCATTGTTCACTGCTCCTTGATTGCTTGCTCACTGTCTATTGTGTGCTTGCTCACTTAAAGTCTCAGTCCTATATCAGGAGAGACCTCATTGTTCATCTGCTCACTGCTCACTGCTTGCTTGCTCACTGCTTGCTTGCTCACTGTTCATTATTGCTTGCTCACTGTTCATTATAGCTTGCTCACTGTTCATTACAGCCTGCTCACTGTTCCATATAGCTTGCTCACTGTTCATCTGTTCACTGCTCACTGCTCATTGCTCACTACTTGCTTGCTCACTGTTCATCACTGCTTGCTTGCTCACTGCTCACTGCTTGCTTGCTCACTGTTCATTATAGCCTGCTCACTGTTCATTATAGCTTGCTCCCTGTTCATTGTTATTCTATCAATATTTGTATAAAGGTGTGTTCAACCTTGACAATAACTTCAACAAATTTAGTTTAGCCTCAGAACAACAAGGCCTCTGTCTGAAAAACGTCAATTCCACACGCCTTGGTGAAAACATTCATTCACACAACAGCGCTCATGCACGACTTCATACGCAAACACAAAAAAGGTTTCGTTTGGACCGACAATGAAAGAGGTAGCTTTCGCACTGACTTCTTCCCGCCTGTCGAGTTCCCTGTAGTGCCACACACTCCCTGGGTCCAGTGCAACATCCCTATCCCTCCTGGTATCTATGAAGAAGTATGCAAAATCATTCGCCGCAAAATCGACGCCAAAGTCTACGAACCCTCAAACTCCTCCTATCGCTCGCGCTGGTTTACCATTCTCAAGAAAGGCGGCATAACCCTTCGCATCGTCCACAGTCTCGAGCCTCTCAACGCAGTCACCATCGTGCATTCTGGTGTACCTCCAATCCCCGAACACATGGCTGAGCAGTTCGCTGGGCGATCTCACGGTGCCTGTTTCGACTTGTACGTTGGATACGACGAGCGACTTATTGCCGAGTCCTCGCAGTACTTTTCACTCTACCTTGGATTCCCTAGGGAATGCAACTAACCTCTAGGGAATGCAAGGATTCCCTAGGGACTGACCAGGGACAAGATCACCACTCAATTATCTCTCTGAAAACTCCACTTTTCACCTTTCCCTAGGGACTCCCTAGGGACTCCCTGCAAAACTCGGCTTTTTTTCAGTTTTTTGCCATTATCTTAATGAATAATAACTTTATTAAATAATAAATAACCACAAAACAATTAGATTTATCATATCCTTGAATCCTAATCTATATTTGGTTAGTTTAATATCTACTCCCTAGGGACTTTTAGAAAACTCGAGCTGACAGTTAGCAAGTTGAGAGGGTTGTATTAACAGGTGTTTAGTTTCAACTGAGTAATAAAGGAAAAGAGTTTAAGTCTAGATGAACAGGAGAGCACAATAAGTTGACAAAGTAATTATAAGATTCATCACATGAGTTTTAATATTGACTTATATCTCAATCAACATTCCATTTGTGATACTATCCCTTTCTGTCAATTTAAAGTCTAACATCTTCCTCCTCCTCCTCCTCCTCCTCCTCCTCCTCCTCCTCCCCTTCACTACCTTCTTCTTCTTCCTCCTCCTCCTCATTGTCATTATCATCATCACCATTTTCTTCCTCCTCTTCTTCTACCTCCCTATCAGTAACATCATCCATTTCATCTTGTTGCTTTTCAATTATTCGTGTTGTATGAAGAAACAACATGGCATGCAAGAACCAATCAAAGTTGCATGGAAGCATTCTCTTCAAAATTGGTTCAAATCCACCTAACCATGCATTCAACTGTTCACATGCCTGTAATACATCTTTGTCAATATAAATCATAAAGTGAAGTCCAATATTTACCTGAGTGTTGAATGCACGCTTATAGTAGGGTTGGCCTGCATTATCATATGCTACCACCACAAGATTTGGTGCAGATCCATTCAATGGAGCAGGGTTGCACCATTTACGACACAGATAGTCCTCTGTTCTGTGGTTGACATAGTGATAAGAATCCACAATGAATCGAGTGGTTTCCTTCCAGATATTCCAACTTCCATTGGCAATACATGTTCTAAGCACTCTACAAGCTTTGTCAACACAGATATAATCTGGTCGTGACTCCATTGTCAGATAGACAGATTCCAAGAATCCCAAAATATTTGTTGGTGACTCAGATTTGGCAAACTTTGCCCAGGCAATCACCACTCCACATGGAGCACAAATTGTTTCAACACAATAGAACCTTGGAGGAATAAAAGGATTTGTTCAATGTGGCTCAGGAGCTGGTTCGTCATGAGCTTGAGCTTGATGTGCAACACCTGGAAGCCAGGGTTGATCCTCCTCTTCTGTTCTTCGCAATAATCTGCAAATACCAAGTATGCTCTGACGGCCATAACGTGTAATATGATTGTACCATCGATCCTGGTGTGCTTGGCAAGCTTGTGTTCCAGCTACTTTCTGGTTGACACAGTCATGAATGCAACATTGAGCTCCAAACTGAGCCTCATGTTCAGCACAATATACACCCCCATGTGCATTAGCCAGTTCTTCAATACAATTATCACCAGAACAATGCTAATCAATAAATGTCAGTAGCAATATTATTGAACAATGAATTGTTTAACTCACAGTTGGACCCATGACAACACCATGCACAACAGCCATTGTTACAAATGTCGGTTCTTCATCAACATCCATTTCTTCATCCATTTCCTCCCCCTCTTGCACATGCTGTCTAGCTTGGATGGCATCTTGAGCAGCCAGATCAGCATCATCTCCAACAAGCACTGGAACTGCTCTGTGTTCATCTATGCCAACCATGGCAGCAGGGTCATCTCCTGTAATTACATCTGCAGTTCTTTTGTAGATATGGGTGCATTCTGAACAAGAATGGTTAGCAGCACTTTTGATTATTCCACTCTGGCCCAATTTCTTGAAAGCTTGTTTAGTTACTTCTTCAATGGAAAGACCATCTTGAAGTACCAAATTTAGCTTTGAGGGAATTCCCTGCCAAAAAATTGTGGGATTCCCTAGGAACTCCTTGCTCCCTAGGGAGTCCCTGGGGAGTCCCCAGGGAGTCCCTAGGGAAGATTTTGTCAGGGAATCCAGGATTTGGGTGTGAATTGGCTGTGAAAAAGTCCCTAGGGAGTCCCACGAAATCCAAGGTCAAGTGTAAAGAGCTCAGTCCTCGCGCGACTACACCACCTTCCAAGCACCCTTTGGAGCAATGTGCCTCATTACTCTGCCCATGGGATGGACAAATTCAGTTCCAATATTCCACGACGATGTCACCTATATCTTACAACCCAAAATCCCGCAATGGACCATACCTTACATCGACGACGTACCAGTTAAAGGCCCTAAATCGTGCTATCTCCTCCTCGACGGTTCCTACGACAGTTGTTACTACTACTTTGGTTAACCATACTTACAGCAATGGTATATTTACATGGTGCACTATTCACAGCAATTGCTGTGTACTGTAGCTGGTTAAACCAAACAAGAGTGGTTAACCAAACCTTGCTAGTACTGTAAAATCTTTAGTTTTACTAGGTACAGTACTTGCTGCTTATGGTTTTACCAGGTACAGCAAATGCTGTACAGTTGGTTATACTAGCTGCAGCACTTGCTATGACTCTTGGTTTTACCAGGTATGGCACTTGCTGCATATATTGTGCTACCACCTACAGCACTTATTTGCTGCACATTTAATTTTACTACCTACACCAATTGCTGGGCATATATACTTATCAAGTGCTGTAGTTAGGAAAACTGACAAACCTAGCAAGTGCTGCAGCTAGTAAAATCAAATGTGCATCAAATAAGTGCTGTAGGTGGTAGCACAATATATGCAGCAAGTGCCATACCTGGTAAAACCAAGAATCATAGCAAGTGCTGCAGCTAGTATAACCAACTGTACAGCATTTGCTGTACCTGGTAAAACCATAAGCAGCAAGTACTGTACCTAGTAAAACTAAAGATTTTACAGTACTAGCAAGGTTTGGTTAACCACTCTTGTTTGGTTTAACCAGCTACAGTACACAGTAATTGCTGTGAATAGTGCACCATGCAAATGTACCATTGCTGTAAGTATGGTTAACCAAAGTAACTGTAAGTATTGCCTACGAGACTATCGCCGCAAACCCGGGCATTCGACGCTTCGTCTGGGAACACTTTATGACGCTTAATCGCATAGTCCAGCACATGAAATACTGTGGCGGAACCTTCTCTGCCTACAAATCCACCCTGTGCACACCCGAAATCATCGTAGTAGGCCATCGCTGCACCACAGAAGGCCGATTACCTGATAAAGACAAGCTAGCAGCGGTTCGTAATTGGGGCCCTTGCTACAACCTTTCCGATGTTCACTCTTTCCTCGGCACCGTAGGAGTCCTTTGCATCTTCATCCGCAACTTCGCACAACGTGCACATCATCTGGTCAAGCTCACGCGTAAAGATGCGCCCTTCGAATTTGGTCCTGATCAGCTCGCCGCTCAGGAAGACCTCAAACACGCCGTTCTCAAATCACCAGCTCTTCACCCAATCGACTATACTTCAGAGTCACCAGTCATTCTCGCCATCAACACGTCCTACATCACTGTGGGATACATCCTTTGCCAATGCGACCACGACAACCCTTCCCGCCGATTCTATAATTGCTTTGGCTCTATCACCCTCAATGATCACAAGTCCCGCTTCTCCCAACCTAAACTGGAAATCTTCGGTCTCTATCACGCTCTTTGCGACCTGTGCCTGTACCTCATCAGCGTTCGCAACCTCGTCGTCGAAGTGGATGCACACTACATCAAAGGCATGCTGCGCAACCCAGGCCCCGCACCGAGCGCTAGCATCAACCGCTGGGTTACCATGATTCTCACCTTCCACTGCACCATAGTCCATGTCGCCGGTACACACCACAGTCCGGATGGTCTCTCCAGGCGAGTCCGCCAACCTCTGGATTCGCCACCCAAGGACGACAGCGTAGAAGAAACAGAAGACTGGATCGATCGCCTCTACGGTCTCACTCACATGATCACCGCTCCTCTTCCCTCACTACCTTCCTCGCGATCCTACTCCGCCTTCGCTACACTCGTGACTGAGGACAGTCAACATCTCAGTAAGGAGGAAGGATCCAATCCTACGATTAGCTACGATGACGTACCGCGCACCGACTCCGCTTGAAAAGAAGATGATCACATAACTCTAGTGAAGAAATGGCTCAATGACCTCAACCGCCCTACCGACCTCACTGACTCTGACTACACGACCTTCATCCGCTACTGCACTGACTTCTTCCTCAACAGAAACAGACTCTGGCGCAAAGACCCGAATGGCGCGCACAAGTTGGTCATATCGCGTGATCACCGAACATCAATTATGCGACAAGCCCACGACGAAATAGGGCACAAAGGCTTTTACGCTACTCACGCTATGATCGCAGAACGCTTCTGGTGGCCGCCACTAGTGCCTACCAGCTTTAATGATAAAAACAAGGCATTGCCACAATAGCGTATGTGTATAATACCACGTACTTTAATGAAAGGCCTGTCATTCATTTTATGACGACATTTTTATGATAATGACAGGACAATGACAATGGGAGATTATCAATGCGTTTTCATTACTGATGGGTGAGGGTGGGTGCTGGGTGTTATCATTGCGTTTTCATTGGAGTTTTCATTGCGTTTTCATTACTGATGGGCGAGGGTGGTTACAGGGCATTATCATTGCATTTTCATTGGCATTTTCATTGCATTTTCATTACTGATGGGCGAGGGTGGGTACAGGGCATTGTCATTGCATTTTCATTGGAGTTTTCATTGCGTTTTCGTTACTGATGGGCGAGGGTGGTTACAGGGCGTTATCATTGCGTTATCATTAGCATTTTCATTGCATTTTCATTACTGATGGGTGAGGGTGGGTGCTGGGCATTATCATTGCGTTTTCATTACTGATGGGCAAGGGTGGATGCTGGGCGTTTTCATTGCGTTTTCATTGGAGTTTTCATTGCGTTTTCATTACTGATGGGCGAGGGTGGATGCTGGGCGTTATCATTGCGTTATCATTAGCGTTTTCATTGCGTTTTCATTACTGATGGGCGAGGGTGGGTACAGGGCATTGTCATTGTGTTTTCATTGGTGTTTTCATGAATAATGGGTGGGGGAGGGTACAGAGCATTATCATTCCATTATGATTGGCGTTTTTTTCATTGCATGTTCATTAATAATGGGTGTACAGGGGATTATCATTGTGTTATCATTGGTGTTGTCCATGCATTTTCATTAATCATGGGTGGGGGGTACAGGGTGTTATCATTGCATTTTTATTGTGTTTTCATTAATAATGGGTGGGGGTGGGTATATGGTGTTGTCATTGCGTTATCATTGGCATTTTCATTAATAATAGATGGGGTGGGTATAGAGAGTTATCATAGTGTTATCAGCCCCAAACATCCCCTACCAGCTGCCCATCACCTTGTCACCAGCCCCCACCATCACCTATCACCCCATCACCACCCTCCACCTTCCGATGTTTTGCTTCAAAAACCATAAGCTCTTCTTATAAACCCTTAGTCTGAATGCTTATAGTCCGAAGCTTGTTTTTGAAATGCAATAGGCTTGGTTATAGTAACACTTCAAACACTAGCAACTGTTTAGTCCGATGTTTTGCTTCAAATTTTATAACAAATGTGTCAAGCCATTATACTTACTATGATCTGAAGCTTAGTTCTGAAACCATACTCACATACACTTATACCACTATAATATCATTGAATGAGTTGAAATGCAAGTGATAACTGGATGTGTTGGGGTGAAACCTAACAAGTTTTGACAATGACTAGATGTGTTTCGATATAACTGGATATGTTTTGAGCATGACTGGACATGTTTTTGAGGACGTGTTTTGAGTATGACTGGATGTGTTTTTAATGTGACTAGACGTGTTTTAACGTGACTGGATGTGTTTTAGGCATGACTGGACGTGTTTTAACATGATTGGACATGACTGGATGTGTTTTAGGCATAACTGGACGTGTTTTAACGTGACTGGATGTGATTGGACGTGTTTTAGGTGTGACTGGACATGTTTTAACATGACTGGATGTGTTTTAGGTGTGTTTTAGGCATGACTAGATGTGTTTGAGGTGTGATTGGATGTGTATTGGTGTAATTGAGCATGTTTTGAGTAATACTGGACATGTTTTATTGTGAATGGACATGTTTTCTTGTGTGGACATATTTTGTTGAAAGTGAATATGTTTTGGTGGACATGTTTTGTTGTGGGGACATGTTTTATTGCAAGTGAATATGTTTTGTTGTGTAGACATGTTTTATTGTAAGTGAACATGTTTTCTTGTGTAGACATATTTTTAGCTTATAGCAATAGCTGTTCATAATATTATAGCAGGAGGCATGAAAACATTGAAACACCTCTAGTTAGAGGTGGGCATCTATGGTAATCTCTAAATATATCTAAGTCAAACATCTAAGATATAGTTCAAAATATATCAGCTTGGAGGCCCTAAAAAAACTCAGAACACCTCTAGTTAGAGGGAGGCCGAGATCTGTTGCCTCCCTCTAATTAGAGGGGTTAGATGGGAGTTATAGGTGTTGACTGCCCACTGGCAACTGCCAGAAGAAAGTGCACTGCATCCCCTAGCAATTGCAAGGGAATGGTTCACTATGCCCCTGGCAACTGCCAAAAGAAACTGCAGTGGCTACTGCTCTGAGTTAAACTGGGGGTCCAGCAATTGCTGCACCTGGTTAAACTGACCATCCAGTAGCTAGTGTCCCCAAGTTAAACTGGGGGTACAGCAAATGCTGCACCTGGTTAAACTGGAGGTACAGTAGCTGCTGCTCCAAGTTAAACCAGAGGTGCAGCAAGTACTGCACCTGGTTAAACTGACCATCCAGCAGCTACTGCTATGAGTTAAACTGGATGTCCAGCAAGTGCTGTATCTGGTTAAACTGAGCAATCAGTAGCAACTGCTCTGAGTTAAACTAGACATCCAGCAAGTACTGCTTTCAGTTTAACTGCCAATGCAGTAAACAGTAGGCACAGTTTAACTAAGCTCACAGTAACAACTGGGTTGGGTTTAACTGAGCTTTACAGTGAACTGAAGGCCTTAGCACTCCTGCCTCAAGTTTAACTGAACCTACCAGTAATTGCTATGCTGAGTTTAACTGTATCACAGCAGGCACTGTCTGGGAGTTTAACTTAAGCCCCAGCTACTAGTGCAGATAGTACACCTAACTTTCATACCTTAACTGGGGTTGAGTTAACTAAAACCACAGGGACCACTGCTCGCGCAGTCATGAAAATCCTGGAAGTCGTAAGGGTCGCTGTGGAAATGGTCGGGCTGCTGATATTGGAGGTGGGTTTTAATGTTTCTTTTGAGGTCGGTATGGAAGCCGTTCTCATACATGATGTTGCATTCGCAGGTAGAGATTCTTCCTTTGTCGAGTAGGAAACCAGCAATTCAGATGTATTCGCGATAATATTCACCAAGGTCAGCGCGGGTGTGAATACCGTGGGTGGCGTGGGTTTGTGTGAGTCTGTCGAGGTCGGCCGGTGAGTAGCGGTGATCGTCTTCAGTGCCAGGATACAACACGAGGACTGCGTTTTTGAAGGTGGCGGATGCAGAGGGTAAACGGGCCCAAAGTTCATAGTCACTAAGAGATGCGTATCGAAGACTGTGTTTGATGTGTCCTGCATCGTTAAGACCAGCATCAGCGGCAAGGATTTCTATTTCCTCAAAATAGCGGTGTAAGGTGAGCGGGTTTCCATTGAATGTGGGAGCGGTTGAGTGTCCACAAGCGGGCATTGGGCGGGTGACGGCATGACGAGCAGTGATGGTAGACATAGTGTGGGAGTGGGTGGGGTTATTGTATGTGTGATGGTCGTGTGTGTGGATGACGATGGTTCGTAGGACGATGGTTCAATAATTCATAGGTCAGGTGTTTTCAATATATGCAGATGACAATAATTCGGATGACGATATGATGACGATATTGTTTGACAATAATTCAGATGATGGAAGACGATAATACATAGGTCGATATTCGATGGTGGAGGTTGGTAGGTTGATGTTTGAAGGCGGGGACGAAGAAGCTAGATTCAAGAGAATTCTTGGAGGGTGGTCTCAAAGGTGTTAGCCATAACAGAAACCAAAGATAAAATAAAATTTAACACTTGATTAACCCTCGCAGTGGGCTCCAGATGTAAAGGCGTGTTCGGGGTGGCTTCGGAATAAAGATCCTAACCAAGGGGGTGTCAGTGTGAAAGTGACAGGGTAATCAGTGTTGTGAGTCATAGTAAAATGGGTAGTAAGAGAATATGAATAAAGTCGCCGTCTAATACGACAATAACGGGTGAGAAATAGGGAAGCCGACGATACTGACAACGTCGGGTATGGCAGGTTGGGTCGGGTACGACGAGCGGGTAACGATAGAAGGGAATAAAAGGGTAAGACAAAGACGGAAAGTCTACGGGCTACGACGACAAGAGGTCTTAAGGTGTTCTGAACAATTCTGAGAGAGATAAAGAGGGGGGAACTGGATTGTTATTTTGTTACGGTTGTTGGTCACTGTTTTATAGGACTACAAAGAGTAAGCTACTTCAGTATAGGTTATTTCAGCCGATAGTAACTACAAGGGAGGTACGAAACAGGAAGGAGAAGATGGGAGTTGTGAGGCAACGAAGGAACGGGAATGGAGAGGAAAAGATATAACGAAAAAGATGGAAAATAAAGAACCTATGTCCAAAGAGGACAGGGGGTATAAGTCCAATGTCGGTATGGGAGTCCGAGGTGTCACGTGTGATTGTTTTGGGTGATATGAGTCATCGGTGTTGGTATACGATCAGCCGTTGGTAGGCGGTATACGTCGGGTACAGCGGGTGATGTCGGGTTACGTCGGTTTCAAGTACGAGGAAGTGGAACGAGTCGGGTTCGTGAGTATCTGTGATATATTGATGATACGTACTCAGAGTGTCGTCAGACCTCTACAGCATACACACAAGCACTATCTCTCCGTTCACATAAAAATCAACTCACAGACCTTGAAAAGGAAGCGAAAATCCCTTGAAAAATGCTATGGCATCCAACATTTCCCTCTCTTACATCCAGTCTCATCGATTGACTTTGCTGTATCATTCCCATGGGAATGGCTCCACATCTTCCATGAAAACACCATTCCTAATCTAGTGGGCTTGTGGACTGGCAAGTTTAAAGGCCTTGACGTTGGATTCCAAGATTATGAAATCTCTCAAGCGGCATGGGATGAGATTGGTTTTGAGACTGCAAATGCAGTGAAAGATATTCTTTCATCTTACGTCGGTGTCCTTCCTGACATCGCTAAGGATCACTCTTATTACACAGCTGAAACATGGGCCTTCTGGCTCATCTACGTTGCTCCCATTGTATTGAAAGGTCGGTTCACACATGAGAGGTATTATCATCATGTGTGCCTACTCGGCAGGATCATGAAAACGACACTCAAGTTTGAATTGACGCATGGAGAAATCAACAGGCTGGAGGAAGATATTGTTAAATGGGTTGAGCTATATGAAGAGTGAGCCTCCCATGACATTTTTTCATTTTTCGTTTATAGAACTGAGATCCAAACGTAACAGATATTATTATCAATACCAAGAAAATCATCTCTCAACTTGCCTCCTTACAATCCACGGACTTCTCCACATCCCAAATGATATTTGTTCTGCCAGGCCATCATGGGCAACATGGACCTTTTACACCGAACATTTCTGTGGAACTCTTCAGAGTGGACTCCACTCACGCAAGAACCCAGCCGCAAATCTAGGCAAGCGTGTGCTACATATTGCATACCTCGGTCAGTTGGGAGTCAAATATGACCTTGAGGATGAACTTTTGGCTATTGAGAGTCGGCGGTCAGACGAAATCAAGCGAGGGGAAGCTGTCATTGCAGGCTGTACGTATTCTCACTTATTTCCCTATTGTTACTATGCCTGACAGATTTACAAAGACCCAGATCAAGTCTTGCGGTCACCATGTGTCCCTAACTACCAACCAAGCAAAGATCTCTATAAACGAGTCATTAAATATTTCTGTGCCATCCTAGGTATAAGACAGGATGCGATTGCCAAGTACCTCCCAAAGGTTATTCCAATGTGGAGGAAGATGCGCATCCGTCAGAGAGGCGACACAATCAGAACTGCGTCATGGCTCAGGAAGCATGTGAGGATTAATCAACGGCAGCGGAATAATTCTTATATTTGGGTGAGTGCTTGTCATGATCTTAATCAGTGTCATGTTGATGATCATTGTCAGTATGAGGTTACATTTACTGGGGAACACGGAGAAACATGCAAAACAATCAACTATGGGGTTCTGGAACACATTATGGAGTTTATGCTGGGTACTGAAGCTGTGTGGGAAGATTTCCAAAGCACAATTCAACTTGTTGCTGAGATCACTCCATGGAGGACCAATGGAGAAGATGCGGCTCACAGCGCAGTCTTCTTCAAGCACGCACTTGTCTCTATTGTCACTGATCTCAGGAATATCCAGGGAATCGTTGGTCGTGTGGAAAGCTGGGGGGGATGGGGGATCGTTGACAGGAGCATGAGCCTCATACAGGCAACATTTGCAGCGCAGGATGGGACTGAGGATGGCAAAAACAACGAAGATGATGAGGATGATGAGGATTAGGCCTTGGTTGGTCTCGAGATATCTTTTTCAGCTCATGAACCCCTGATATCTCTTTTTCAGTACCACGAACTTCCTCTTGTATCTCATTTTCATTGTGCAACTAATCGAGACAATGTTTTTCAGTAACATGAAAAAAATTCTCACTGAATTACAGCAACAAAAATTTTCGTCACTGAATTTCATTTATGAGTGATTGTCACTGCAAACACACAAGTGCTCGATTCAGTGATTTGTTCACTGTTGCTCTGATCAGCAGTGATTTCGTCACTCTTTATCATTGATTTTACTTCCTACAGTGGGAAGCTATTGCCAGTTTTTGCCAGTGTTAGGTTCCAATCATTTACATACCCCATCCATGTCCGCGTCCGAGGAGGCTGCCACTGTCATTCAAGCAACGATTTTCCAAATCGATATGGGAATATCCCTCGTGAAATTGGTTGAACTCAGGCAATCATATTTCTGGACATACTTGTGACAGAATGCCACCATAGGAAGGATTTTCAGTGAAAAACAGTGACAAAGTTACTGTTTGTGGTAGAAACAGTGATCAAGTCACTGATTCACCCCCTCATGTCTTTTCAGTGACTCACTTTTATTCATTAACAGTATTTTAGATTACTGAAAAACATTGATATGAAAAATGTAGATGCTGAAAATGAGGCACTACATGCTGAAAATGAGACACTACGTGCTGAAAATGAGACACACTAACAAATTGAACAATGAGCCTGCCACCTCGCCATTGTCATTTAGATTGCATTTAGGTGCATTACAAGTTGGGTGAGGGTCAGTTAGGCCAGGCATGGTGACTTGGATGTTGCAGACTCAGAAGTTGCAGTTGTAAATATTTATGAGGTGGTATATGCTATATATGGGTTATTAAATCCATCTTGGGATGTGGTGCAATAGCTTACTGGTTTAGGACTTATTTGTTACTTAACATGTCTTATAGTGCTCAGGTTCGAACCTTCGACAGTGCAATAATTTACTATATAATGGTATATACAGTGTGGTGACTGATTGTTTTTCAGTTATTTTAATCACTGTTTTTAAGTGATTCTACTTCCTATGGTGAATGCAGGACCTTCATCCGGACAGAACACAAGGCTTTTACTTACTCTCACCCGCTCGACGTGCCAGTGTGCCCTGCCAAGATCATATCATACAATATTTCTCCTATCTGTCTTATATCACAAAAGCCGTATTACTCTGGCTCAGATGCGTTTAACCTGGTCAGATTTGCCATGGCTGGCCATGGAGGATGGTTGCGCTTTCGACACTACGACTCTTGGTCCTCCATTAGTATCAATCTCACGACATGAAAACATGTCTTCCCAAACTGCACAATTGGCCAACATTGTGTCTTTCCTGATCAAACCTAGTTCCTCTCTCTACACTACCACAATTGATTGTCATCTTGATGCCAAGCCTGTCCACGACCTCGTTGATGCCATGTGAACATTGGCAACGACATTGAGATTTGGGGAAGCGTCACCACTTCAACATGCGAATGCAATGCTTTTGCATCAGTGCAAGGTCATTTCACCACTTCTGCCCTCAGTGCTGAAGCGCTGTGGAAGGCTCCACACAAACCATTTCTGCTTGATTGTTTTCATTGAAGATCGCTTGGCCAATGTTACGCAGGGTTCACATCAAGTTTCCTTGGGCTAGTGACACATCCCTAGATCCAGTTGGAGGAATGCATTCTCGTGTATCACACATTCGATGAGTGTATCGACATTCATCTCATGGATTGCACCTTGATGCATATTTCAGGCAATGGCAGTATGCTCAGTCTAGCCCCAGTGCACTCCTCTGATCGCATTTTCCATCTCCCCAATTTTCTGGTTCTTACCTGCCCTTCGTAAACTCGAGTTTGTCCAGCATTAGATGTGCGCAGGAGAAGAGTTCACAACGTTCATATATCATCGTTCTCATCCACACTTGAAAACCTCATTCTAACATGTAACTCAATGACCGTGGATAGCTTGATAGAAATGTCTGAGTCTTGGAGCACTTCCATTGCTCAAGCGACTGGAACTTTTCTCTGTTCACGCCAGCCACAAGACGTTCAGACAAACTCATACCTGAACCAACAAGTGATGGAAAATATGATTCCGAATTTACCGACTATTGAATACTCAGGTCTAGACCACACCATGACCGCCAGCACATTCGTGGCTATGATGGGAGAAGGTTTTCATTACATAATTACCTTGCTTGGCAAGGTGGTACTGGGA
Source organism: Hygrocybe coccinea (assembly GCA_963555575.2). Taxonomy (NCBI): domain Eukaryota; kingdom Fungi; phylum Basidiomycota; class Agaricomycetes; order Agaricales; family Hygrophoraceae; genus Hygrocybe; species Hygrocybe coccinea. The sequence continues at coordinate 842,824 of OY741998.2, forward strand.
CCCCTACAATGAAGCCAAAAACCATATCACCTGTTATCTCCATTTATTATGTAATTATACTATTTAATTATGTAATAACAAATAAATATGTCTGCAGACATGAATTCCCTATGCCACCTTTTTGTCCTCGCAGGCGTTGGGTGTGTTGGCAGGGAGGGGGGCAGGTGCAGCCCTAAGCACCTTGCCTGTGTGTGGACAGGAGTCCTTAGTTATGAGGAATAAAGTTGATGAGAGGGAGGAACTCACTGGCAACTGGGGGTGCACCACTCTCCTGGTTGTTTCCCCTCATTTTGCACTGACCCAGTCCCCACTGTTGCCAAACCTGTTCCTGTTCCCATCCCCATCCCCATCCCCATCCCCATCCATTGCTGATGTTGTCTTTATGATTGTCTTCATTGTTTTCACATCACTGTTGTGTTTATTTTCATGATTTTTTGGTGCTGGGGTTGTTATTTATCTGTAGAAAAAGAAAAAAGATCAAAACTCACCAGTGCTAGTTCCAGGATGTCAGTCTCACCTTCATGCTGAATGTTAGTACTTTGTCAGAAGCAGTGTTTAAAAATTTGCTCTAGGTGTTTTTAGCACTCCCTCAGTTATCAAGTCTGTAATCACTATAGAATTACTACTACTATATCACCAGTTGTAAGTTCCAGTCTTGTAATCACTAGGCCAAGCATGGTTTTCTCCGACGAAGTCAGTGCTTCCCTAGTACATAATATTGTTGTCTTTCAAACATTGCCGACGCTGAAGGTCACCTTTGAAGCAGCGTCAAACTGGCCATCTTTTTTAAATGGCATGCATGAGCAAATTGATCCCAGCAAAGCCTACTAGCGGCCATAGAAGTCCGATCGAGCTGGATTCGGAGGGAGGTGATAAATGAGGTGACTTTGAATGCCAGTGCAGAAGTATGGCTGCGAACGGGCAGGAACACGCTCCTGGCAGACGTTGATGTCGACTGGCTCCGGGTCGACATGCATATGCTATACTTGCTAGAAGGATCAGCTATTACCGTATAGGTATACTTTTCTGCGTCTCTTAGTATGCTCCGCTGGTATTCTTGGAAGCCTATGGAGCTTCCATGTTCATACAATCGCCTTCGAGTCATGGAATGGATGGCCGAAGCGCCTCGAAGAATCGGGTGGTTTTTATATCCGTGCGTGCATCTTCACCAGATTGTCTACAGTGATACTGAATTGAAAGCGTGCAACTACAAAGATGGCCTCCAGCGTTGCAATTGGGGAAGCCATCGACGACCTTATAAGCAGTCGTCTTGGGTCTGTCCGTCTCCCACCGGGTCTTTGCAATGCTAACCTTGTCACTCCTTACTTCGTCGTTCCTTCTCCTCGCCGCAGCCGACCCCCTCCTCTCCCCATATACCCTGCATGAGAAACGCTCTCACATTCCTTCAGGGTGGTCCCACTCCCATAAGCACCACCCTACCGCTGTAATTCCCCTTCGATTCGGTCTCTCCCAGTCCAATATCCACAACATTGCAGACTTACTCCACGATGTCTCTCACCCCGACTCCCCCAACTACGGAAGTCACTGGTCACCTGCCAGGGTCGCCGCCACGTTTGCCCCCAGCACTGAGTCCGTCGACACAGTGCACAACTGGCTGCTTGACAGCGGGTTTTCGCGTGACCGTGTCAAGCTGACCCCTTCCAAATCCTGGATCGAGGTCAACGCCACCGTTGAAGAAGCAGAACGCCTCCTTCTCGCAGAGTACCACATATACGAGCATGAAACTGGATCAAAACATATTGGTCCGTCTTTCTTTCCTTGGCTTTTCGTCGATTTACAAGCTAATATTCAACTGTAGCTTGTGACGAATATCACCTCCCCGCCCACGTTTCCCCTCACGTCGACCTCGTCATGCCTACCGTCCACTTCAATGCCCTCGGAAAGCGAGACGTCGGGCCTTTTATCAGAGTCGGCAGCCCCGGTCACGGTATCACACCCAAGACCACCGGTACTATTCAGGTCTCCGATATGCTACAGTGTGACCAGCAGATAGAGCCCGACTGCTTGCGTGCTCTGTATAACATGACATACAAGCCGGTAAATGGGAACAAAAACAGTTTTGGAATTGGTATATTTGAATTGTGCGATAATTGTACTCTTGACCTACCTGAATACCGTCTTTTGCCCAGTGGAATATACCCCTCAAGCCTACATTCCGTCAGATCTGGATGAGTTCTTTTTTGAGTATTCTTCGAATCAAGTCGGTCAAAGGCCCTTCCTAACGTCCATTGATGGAGGTACATTCTTTATTTGTATTACCTATTCCACCAACCCCTTACGCACACTTGTCTCAGGTGTCGTGCAGCAGGACGATCAAGGATTCGGATACAACGGTGAATCGAACCTGGACTTGCAATATGCCATGGCTTTAGTTGGAAGCCAACAACCCGTCACACTCTACCAAGTCGGTGACCTCGAAATGGGTCCGTTTTTTCTCTCTGTCGTCCTAGCTTGCGCTGACGCTTTATACCTCATTCCTTGCATTGTGATTTATAGGCGCGTCGTTCAACAACTTCCTCGACGCCCTTGATGGCAGTTATTGCACATTCGAGGGTGGTGATGATCCGTCAGCTGACGGGTTGTACCCCGATCCCATCAACGGTGGTTACAGTACGTCACGACCCCCCGTACATTCTTCACATACTTACCTCTGTGTTCTTGCAGAATCTAAAGATTGTGGTACCGTTACGCCTGCCTCTGTTATCTCCACGTCATACGGGTACAACGAAGCTGACCTCTCCGCGGCGTACACCGCACGCCAGTGTGCAGAGTACGCAAAGCTTGGGATGATGGGAGTCACCGTGTTGTACAGCTCTGGTGATTACGGCGTCGCTGGAAACGGCAACTTCTGCTTGAACCCTGATGGTAGGTAGCGTGGTGTTCCTTCCTGATGATTAACTGACCTTTTTCTTTTCGGTTTCTTTTTTGTTGGCTCGCAAAGGCTCGCAATCTGATGATGGCGCCATATTCAACCCAAGTTTCCCCTCTGGATGTCCATATGTCACCTCCGTGGGTGCGACCCAGGTAAACCCAGGCAAGTCTGTGAAGGACCCGGAGAGTGCATGCCAGCAAGTTATTTACAGCGGGGGCGGGTTCAGCAATCGCTTCGCGATTCCCGATTATCAGAAGGGGGCCGTAGGATCTTACTTGGCGAATTATCATCCGACCTATTCTCCTGCTATATGGAACTCGACTGGAACTTCACGTGCATATCCGGACGTGTCTGCCAATGGGTGCGTCCTTGTTTTTCTGTGTTCCTTGCGAGGCGGGGTGAGCTGACTGGATATCTGTTTGTGTGTATTGTGTGGTAATAGGGCCAATTACGTGGTTGTGGTGTGTGGTGTAAACAGTTTGAGATGAAGGGTCAACTAATTTATGGTATAATCTTTGTAGATAACTGGTGACTTTTACTCGGTGTATGGTACATCCGCGTCTTGCCCTGTCTTCGCTGCCATCATCACCTTGGTGAACGACGCGCGTATCACGTCGGGGAAACCGCCCGTTGGGTTCATCAATCCCACCGTACGTTTTCTGTTTCCCTCTGTGGTTTCCGACATGGATGATGACGCTGACCCATAAACGCACGTCGAGCAGATTTACTCGGCGAACTTCCAGGGAGCATTCAACGACATCACGTCGGGTGGGAACCCTGGGTGTGGGACTGCTGGGTTCACGTCGGTGCCTGGGTGGGACCCGGTTACGGGGTTGGGGACGCCGAATCTGGGGAAGTTGATCGAAATTTGGAAAATGCTCCCGTGAAGGGGTATATCCTACGTTGATGTCAGTCAACCCATGGCAAATTCATACAAAGATGGACGTTTTGAAAGAGTTTTCTTCTTCTTGTGCTTCCACGCATTGTGATGATTTCTTCTTGGTCTCGTTGGCTGCACAATGCTTTGGCTGGTGTGCTTCCCAACAATTCCATGTCAACTGTTTCCAGAAGGGTTTTGTTTTTATGTAATTGTAAAGATAACTACCGCGTGTAGTGTCCTTCACCACACCTGTTTACACCTTGACAAAGCACTGCACCCTATCATGATGCATACCCAGCCTGTTCCCTACTGGATGCAGCAAATCCTCATCCTCGACTCTTGCAATGTTGGACTGGTTGCGGGGTGTTGAGGAAGGTGGAAGGAGCTCGAGAAACGCGGTTGAGACCCTCCTCGAAGAATGGGTACAGTTTCATTCCCTATTCCTTGACAGTCCGTTTTTGAATGACCAACGTAGGATAGTTGGACCTGTCCTTTTGTGTTGTGCTTTGGCCGACTTCTAAGTTATGCCTACTCCGCCACTCATCGAGCAGCTCACTGGCCTACCGTGTTTCGTACTTTGTTGAACTTCTTCCTCATCCTAGCTAATGACCCTTCTTCAATTAAATAACTACCATACAGGTCAGGATACATCTGACAGTGAGGGTGTCCATGATGCCTCCCTGGGCCATGGAATTCCCTCCCCATACACCCGCTTTGAGTAGATTGGAACACTTCTTCCCTCCGCACCGTGAAGTGGCTTTGATAGATTCCGTAAGCTTGCGGGTTTGAAGTTGGTTAACCGTGCCTGTAGAGCGTATTGGATTCTGCTGTCTTCTGCTCGTCCGGAGGGTCATATTGTCCGCGATTCTCTTTCAGTGTCATGCATTACATGCGATAAACCGTATGTCTATCGCTTACAGCCGTAACTGGTATAAAGTCTCTTGAGTTCTCCATCATTCAATAAGATTCTAGAGACAATGGGTGGCAAAAGTCGTGCTTCATATTCGACTCGGAATCCACATTCGAGCTCACCGAACTCCTACGAACTTATCTTCCGCCTCGAGAGTTGTTACCGTGATGTTCGGATGCTGCGTAGCTGGCCGACCCCTCGAGACAAACTTCCAACAAATTGACGAGACGCGCATCGTCTTTCAGCTCCCTTCAGCCAGTACCATTAACCACATCTGTGTGTTTCTCTTGGGAACAGGTAACGACCGATATGTTTACCTCGAGTCGTCAAGTCACCATTGACCTTCTGCAAGTTCCATTCCCAGACGGATATGGCGCAGCAGTGCATCTATTCTGGCCAGGAAAAGGCTTTCAACCCTTAGGAATGTGAGTGTAGACCTCTCTGTCGCAATCGCTGTCGAGAATCCCGAAACATATATTTGCCAGGCTTTCCAACGACAAGCCCTCTGCAATATTCCGGCTTCGAGGCACATTCACTCCAAATGACGCAACCGTGACCGTTGCACATAGCGCTTTCACATCGAGTCATATTCCTCCGAATCCCAACGAGGATGTTACAGCCGTGCTTGGCATATCAATCGAACCATTAGCACAGATTCTACCGCAATTCTCGGCTCTGACTGCTGCACCCCCCAAACCCGCCGCTAATTTAGGAATCGATCCAATAGTGCTGGTAGAGAAGATCGCGAAACATCTGATCAATTATGTGTCTGGTTTCGGAGAACAGAGTTTCACACCTGCGGCTATGACTGTCATTGCCAAGTGGTACCAATTAATCACCGCGAAAATGAAGGCAGGAGGTCTGGCATTTTTGGACAATCAAGACTGACCGTAGGCGGCATTTTTTTGTAACTTGCTACTATATATTTTCTTATGCAATCGATGTCGACATTTATCTTCCGGTTTCCAGTATTTCTACCCTTCTTATACTTATATGCATTCGGTGATAGCTTCAGTGCTCAGCCCCAGGTACTTGCAGTGAAACCTCCCACTGACTGGTTCCATCGTAGTGCAGTCTCTACGATCATAGCATAAACACTTGTTATTTGAGATTCTTACCAGAACGGCGAGATGTCTTCAACTCGAAGGGAGGCTCCATCAACAACTGCAGTTTGCTACAACATCTCGGGATCCGTATGCATATGCACCTATCACAGAAAATTTTGATGGTGCTTCTTCGGGAACACATAGATCTGGCCCACCTATAATTTTGCCTCTTCTCTCCCTGATGCATCTGCTTGCTTTGCTTTCGCCAACTGGACCTTCCTTGCCCAAATAGCCCTGCCCACCCTACTCTCACTCCCTCTCCCTAACTTCTCACTGATCCACCAACCAGTGTCCACGACCTCATTTAGATCAATGTCTCCTGAAACCTGATATTGAGAGCCCCTCAGTGCATAAAGGACATCCTCGGTAGCGACATTGCCTGTTGCTCCAGGAGAATACGGGCATCCGCCGAGGCCGCCTACGGAGGAATCTATTGTGCGGATCCCATGGGCAAGTGAGGTTAGGACATTGGCAATTGCGGTGCCATACGTATCGTGGAACTACAATTGCATGTGGGTATGAGGTCTTAAATATTAACATGAGAAGGGAGGAGTACTGACATGGCCCTAGAAGCGATATCGGGACGTCAATCGATATCACACTCAAGGAATGTTTGTATATACTCACGGCCAACTTCTGTACAGGTACGAGTTTCTTCACTTCTTCGATCATCTCACTTACCTGCGCTGGTGTACCCATACCGACAGTGTCACCTAGACTGACCTCATAACAACCCATGTCAATCAACTCCTTTGCGACATCCCGAACACGTTTGTAGTCAACTTGCCCAGAATATGGACACACAATTACAACGCTGACATATCCACGCACGCGCAGACCTTTGGACAAGGCTTCCTGAGCAACAGGCACGAGACGGGCGAGGGAAGCTGAGACAGTCGTATTTAGATTCGCCTGTGTGAACGCGTCTGTTGCAGCAGTGAAGATGGATATTTCGTCAGTTAATGGCGGGGCGGAAGGGGGTGGTGACGTCGTAGCATGGGACGAGAAAAGTGAGAAAAGGTTGTCTAGTCCCTTCTGGTTTGGAACCAGTACTGGGTAGTGCACACCAGGTAGCCGCTCGATTTTCGTAATCACTTCCGCAGTGCCTGCCATCTGCCATGGTCTTGCGTCACCTTTCAGGACTGACTCTCGTGTTTGAGCTTCGTCTTGAAGATGCCACCTACCTGACGAACCCACTTTGGGCTGACGAAACTCCCTGCTTCAATATTCCGCAACCCGGCTCTCGCCAGTCGGTTGATGAGCTGTACCTTGACATCGATTGGAATAACGCCCTTTTCGTTCTGAAGGCCATCACGAGGACCAACTTCGACTATATTCACAAGGTTGGTTGTACTGGCCGAGGCAGTTGCATGACATCGGAGGCCTTGCGAGTGGGAGAGGCCCAGTGGAGTTCGAGAAGGAAGCCTCAAGTAGGCTTGGGGTACAAGATATGGGACTTGACGAGAAAGCATATGACGTAAATTACATTTGCAAAAGCAGTAAAGCCAATATGCGGCCAATTATAGAAACGGATATCAGCTACATATCAATGATTTTACCACTAATCCAATGTGCATAATGGGCATTTTGAGCGTGAATCAAGAAGCTGCTGTAGTGCTTGCTGGAACAAAGGTATGCAGGCAGCCGCAAGATTCTGTGCAACCATAACGACCTGTGGATCTGGGGCCTCAGGATCGTGTGCCAAGGAGGATGGCATCGGAGATACGACAGTGACGGTAGCATTCACAGCTTCATGATTGCTATTAGGGCTTGGGGAATTCACAGATATGGCTGATACCGACGAGGTCGCTCGGAATGACGTGATAGGAGATGAGGAAGTCGAGGGCGAAAGATGAGGGTGCTCTACGGTGTCGATCTGATTTTGGAAGAGTTCTGAGCTGGGGTAGAACGGGCTCGGTAAACGAGAAGAGCTGGGAGCCTCGGGGGCAACTAAACTATGTAAAGGCGAAAGATCATGATCGAGTCCACTCTGCTTGTTCTTGCCAGAATAACGCGGGTTAACTGTGATGTCTTCATGATCGGAATGTACACTTGGTGAGGCAGGAACCGCGACATTCTCTGAGTTGCGTGCAGGTTCGATCGGTATAATGTCGTGAAAGAAAGAAGGACGTCAAGACTTGCCAGAAAATTCTAACCAGAGCCTTGATGATCGTTGTTGCGTTAAGGGAGAGTAGGCAAGTTCATCGGGAGCTTCTGGTTTCGACACACCGGGCGATCCGTCGTGGATAGAGTTTGCTGGTTCATCGAATGTAGATGTAGGAGGTTCACCCTTTATGATATCGCGCGTCATCAGAAGAAATGGAGCTAAAGCACTCTAGAATATACGTCACCCGAATCGTAGGCCCTGCAGCGGCCGCAGTGGGCAGAAGCTGTTCAACGGCTCGTTCTAGCTTGGCGATTTTCTTGTCTGATCGCTTCATCTGCTCCTCGAGTCGCCTAACTTTCGCCGATTCTATATCTACTGCATGCCAAATGACATTCAGTTCCTTCTGTAACCTTTCTTCGGTCTCCTGCCACATTGTCTCTAGTTGTTTTTTCATCGATTCATCGACATCTTGCTGCAATTTTGCCATCTGGGCCAGTAATGCATCTTGGGCTGCTCTCAGTGCGCAAGAATCCCGTTACGAAGCATCAGTACCAGAATGATGAGAGCTATGAAAGACTCACAATCCTTCAATGTGGTTTCGGATCGCTTGCCCATCGCCAACATGAGGTTGAGTCCAGTATTGGCAGCCCAGGCCCAAAAAGTCGAACACAGCTTCTCTCCATCAGGAAATCGAGGACGGAATGACAAGGACTTCTAAACAATATCATATATACTATCCCGATGAACTGCATTGGCGACATACTTCTGAAACAACACGATCACGTGAAGGGGCTATATGATTTACTAAGTTATCATCAAAATCAATCGTGCTCAAGTAGTTGTATCTCTCCTGCATGTCAATGAAAGAATTATGTCCAGCTGTCATCGGACACACAAGGCTACCCAGAAAAGTCAACTCCAAATGACGCCCCAGCCACGATGAACACAAGTACATCGGCCAAGCCCACTAGAGCAAAGACAGAAGCGACAAATAAAGTTACGCCGGGCGGGACATTGATACCGCCAAACTGGAGGAATCTCGCTATCGAAAGCGGAGATACCACCACGAGATATGCTACGAAGCAAGAATCAACGCCTATCAATATTTCCAGAGCATGAACGACAGATGATGGACTCTCACAAAGGGGAAATCTAGAAGTACATTCAGCCGGGTTCGCTCAGAAAAGTGACAAAGACCTACAGTAGTAATCGTGTGGCGAATTTCTTGTTATCACTGTTATCCACGCTACCATGGGACGAGTTTGTGCTAGTTCGATCCATTTCGTACGTGGTCGCCGTTGTCCGGTCTGGGGTGAACGTAGAATCGTGAGGTGTGGGAGTCGCACGGCCAGAAGCACTTTGGATCCCCTCCCTCGGCGCCATCTCCACGGTGTATTGACTAAAGTATTGCATCGGAATCGGAAGCATGATACTGGCAGTGCGACCTGAGATAGATAGATCCAATGAGAAGGTCCATTTTAGACGACCGCGAAGGCTGGAGTCAAAGCTGATAAGCCCGAGTCGGAAAAGCCTACTCCCTCGCATCGGAAAACCAATCCACAGGAAGCCCGCTGGTAGACGTACACCACTCCGTATCCTTATCGAATAGGTGATCGCTGTCAGAAGCGACAAAACAATGGCTACCCAAAAAAAAAGGTATTCAGTCACAATCTTCATAGCGTAGTGTGCCTTGGCGTTCGGTGTTGTTGTTATCCAGCACTGTGAGACTCTATAAATAAATAATTGGCATCGGATCAGAAGGATCGTACCCAGAAGCTTGAAATGAAGGCCATCAGCAGCGATAAAAGATGATGTTACAGAGATCCTCACCCTGCAATCCCATAGTAACGATGGGCACCGCCAAGGACCAAGTTTGGAGCGAGTAGGTTAATCATTTGAACCAGAGATATTACCCCTACACCCACAACCCCGGCCCAGGGGCTAAGACTCCTGGTGGAATCGATAACATAGTCATGAAGGATGCACCAGGACATAGCCATAATTGACATAGCAGTCCCTGTTGCACCAAGTTGCTGAAGGATCGCTGCAAGAATATTGAGTAACTTGGCGGCATGGAAAAAATGAAGCCATGCCTTGTGTAATACAATATGCACCTGCGTCGATCCGGCCACGGGAAATCCATCGAATGTTGACGATCCAGCCCAGTTCAATGACAATATCCCAGAAGAGAAGAGATAGGTAGAAAATGGAGATGGGATAGATTGGTCGACGTCCAGGTCTTAGAACACGGCGCTAACGATGTCAGAAGTTAGATTAAGCACAGTGAAGAAGGAAAGGTGGAACAAACCAGGAGGAACAGAAAGAGAGAAAATGCCGGTAATGCGGAGAAGAAACCGATAACGACCGTCGCCTTTGAGGCATCGATTAATGAGACATCCCAGGGAATCCATAGGATTCAAGGAACCCACCACCAGTCCATTTCGTTCACCCTGTGTGAGAAGCTTGCTTGTGGGTTCCATCGACAACTGGCTTCGAGGAATCGACGGGGCTCCACTTGTGAGAAGCCTCGGATCTGCTGCATCCTGCAGGATTGGCGCCTGAGTTATTTAACTGTCCACTGACAAGCACCGATAGTTGGTAATCGGCGTCCCCGGGGCTGACACGAGCACTGCAACACTGCCTGGAAAGTCATTGCAAAAATTTTCACTGTGGGAAGTAAAATCAATGATAATCAGTACTATGGAACCAGGAAAGCGGGACTAGCAGATGAGTGGTAGCCGAAGGTGTATAGATGGGCACAATCAGAAACAAGTGATCTGAGAGTGGTGTCGCGGCGTGACCAAACTCCGCGAGCTATATAAAGGCAGTCGTCCTGATCTGGTCTCCATCTGATCGCCAGATCAGGCACCGTCACGCGTATCTCTCAGGTTTGGCCTCACTTCGTCGTTTTTTGCCTCTTTGGTCCTGTATTTGCCTCCGACCTTTGCTCTCCCTACCTCTCTACCCTCCTCTCCCTCAGCTGTGGATAGGACTTCCTCCCCCAGTAGACCACATCATACCAGTAGACAACCTTGATTTGGAGGCAATCAACCAGATCTCGACTGATATACAGTTGACGACAAAGAAACACAGTAAATTTTAGATGTCTAGAACAGTCGGACTTAGGGGAAAACTGAGGCATCTAAAAACACTTTGAAGATTTTCAGACTGATAGATCACAATCACTGCGGAAGTCCTAAAGTAGCGTGATCAAGAGAGCATCAGACTAGAACTTGTAACCAAACATAGCACGAATCAATATATGAACTCGATCCTAATTGAAAGAGCATGTGGAACCGCGCCCTGCACCTAGTGTCTCTAGATCTGGATAACATACATAGTCTATATCTTGCGAGTTGCTTGAGTAGTAATCCCTTCTCCGAGGACATTTGCTAAGAACAATCCAGAGTTAGGATTTCCGACTTCTCTAGTGCATCAAATGTCAGGGTATATAACACATCCAGATATAAATTACATCCAAATATTATATTATTGGTTGCCTGGTCCTCCAGCGCGCCTACCGCATTCTCCCCCCTTTCTGGTCCCCATCGCCCCTGCACAATCCCATGTCGTTCCCGAGGGGACGGCACCGTCCTACGCTGCCACTCATGCCCATCGGAATGGCCAATGCGACCGCTAACGTGCCAGCATTGCATAGTCCTCTCTCTGCTTTGTCCCCGTCAATGCCATCTGAATACTCGATTTCTCCGATGGTAACGCCTAGTTTGCCATCTCGTAGTCTCTCTCAAACACCATTATTGCGCCCTGATGATGAATATGTGAGTGAAGTCAATTAGGACGAAAAATACCACTCACTAGATTTCGGTCAATGCAGCGGTACCATGACAGCCGAATGCCTTTGATGGACTCCGGACATGCATATCATCAATCGCAACCGTTGCTACTGCCCAGCGATCGAAATACTGTACCTCATCTGCAACGCCACCAAGAATATCCTCAGCCCGCCCTGATGTCCTATCCGGGAATGCATGGACGATCAAGTGAAGAGCGACAGGATAACAATTGTCTGGGACTGATGGGTTTACCGTCCGGACACATACCTTCACGAAACATATCAGAAACCCAAGATCAGTATAACTCTGATCCATTCCTTAGCACAAATCAGAACCATGCACCTTCTCCAGCTCAACACCACTCTATCCGAGTCTCTCAGCTATCCCAGGTAGATCATAGCAGTAGCCGTCTCGATACTCTTGCTACCGCTTGCGAGAACTTACTCAAAGAAGTTCACGACCTGCGTGAATCAAATACAACCATTAATACAAGGCTTGATGAATTAGAAGAAGCCTTTCAGACCTTCAAAGAAACTCACGCGAATCAAATGAAAGCCTCAAAACCCAACTCCAAGAATATTTCAAATCAACACCGAGAAGTTAAAGTAAGTTTGCAATTATCTAACGATGTATCCTTGACTCACCGTATCATCCAGGAACTCGTCCATAGCATGTTTTGGAACCTCTGCGACATTGACCAAACCAAGAATGAAAAGGCCCGAGTGGAAGCATTGCCAGGCCCACTAGCTAATGGAGTGCCATTTGAGGTAAAAGAGGACTCGACTCGAGTTTGGCGCCCAGATTGGAAAGTTGCTATCGATAAGTCTGTAAATGCCAAGTTTATTCGTGAGATCGTTGAATGGATCATGGACGATGAAAACGTATGTCGCTTACTTCGTCTAGCCCTTGGTACCTTGCCAAGCTCATTTTAACTGCAGCGTCACTGTACCAACAATAATCGCCATCAGATCCCCGAGGACTCGTTCGTGAAAGATGTGATTGAATCTTGTGCGAAGACCTATTTCAGAAGTATAGCAGGCACCTGGAAGAAAATGCAATCGGAGGAAGGCAAACTCAAATTAGAGAGAAAAACCATAGCTGACCGTCGACGCAATCGTAGAGCCCTGGTAAGACTTCAACGCTTCATGCATACTGACTTTGTCTGATGCAATGCCAGATCACACAAGACCGCCGTAAAGCTGCTGCTGAGTTTGAGCGTGTGTGGGGATACAAAGGTGTTGAAGGCATGCTTGACACGGATTATGCGTCGAGTATCTTATCCTTGGACGAGGAGACGATTACTGATGGCAGCAAAGAGCGTCGGCGTAAAGTTGAGGCCGGAAAAGGAGCAAATATGGTCAGAGGGAAAACATGGCGTACAAAAAAAGTGAGGTTACAACTTAACTGCATCGTCGCGCTGACTCCAATTGGGTCGCATAGTATGTACGGCTACTGAAACTGCTTGATCACATCAGCCGGTTTGCGAAAACTCGTCCAGCACCGGAAATCCAGGATCCACAACCAGGAGGATCGAATGCTGCTGGGACGCTCAATGGACCTGAGGCAACTGCTGGTGCCAGTGAACCCGCACGCAAGAAACGCCGTGTCAGTATCAAGGCTTCAAAAATGGCGCGTAAAGTCTTCTATGGGGCCCCGGCCAAGGCAAATATACGTGCACCTGCATCAACCAAAAATCCGAGAACGATTCCATTTGCTGGTATGGTTCGAGCATCGTGGGTGAGGAAATATCACCATGACTCTGTGATGGAATTGCGCGAGAACTTCACTTGGTGGAACGAATTCGAGGCAAAGATACAAGACGGCGACTTATCTGAGAATGACCTAGCATATCTTGCAGAAGTAGAAAGCGATTCAGATTCAGATAGCAGCGAGGTACAAGATTCTGGTGACTTGTGAGGTGGTACACAAAGAGCGTTATACAAAGTTTCATAGAGTAAAATTGTCTGCAAATGTTCATCAGCGGTTGAGCAAAAAACTACCAGAATACCGACCTTTATTTATCCCAACCGTGCACCAGACCTTGGTATCAGAGTCACCAACCGATACAACAGAAAGCCCTAAGTGACCTTTGATGCATGCCAGATCAACGAATCCTGGAAGCCGCTCATCGTTATCATATTCGTATATCTCCCACAACCGAACATTCATTTTGTGGCTGCTTGATTCAATGATGAGTATTCACCTGTCAAGTCAATTAATGCGAACTCACTATGTATCCCACACTGCTTCTCGAGGTAATTTCCATTCTTTGAACCAGCGTATTCGACCAAGCCATATTGGATCCCCGTTTCGACTCAGTAAGTTGTCAACTCGCAAGATTTCAAGTAGTTCGCCACACTTGAGCATGGCTGGTGAAATCATATTGACATTGGTATTGATCTCAACAAGCGATGCTTGACGGGAGCTGACTGCTGATGAAGCATAGTACCGTGATCCATTAATGATGACATAGTCATAAAATATAGCCTTTTGATCTAGTGGTACGCTTTGGGGATTTAGCGGTCGGTGAGATTGACAGTGGACAGGGAAATCAGGGTATTTGATGGAAAGCGTCCAGGCAAGTTTGCGGTAGGTTTCCTGGCTCATGTGTCTGGCCTCGCAGCGAGGAGATAGTGTGTATAATTGACCAACTGGCGTTGGGTTAGCATTGGACCATTGAGAAATGAATCTGCACTTGCCGTCTTGGTGGAGGTCATCCAACTCTTGAGAGAGAGCACCTAATGATGCAACCGTTCCTCGCTCTTCATTAGTCGCCTTTAACATGATTTGGGCGGCTTCATTTTGCACTGAATATTGCGGGTGTCGAGCAAGAGCAGATGTCTTGAAAGATGTCAAGCATCACCATTTGTTTAGTTACTTGATTAATATTGACACTCACAACGCGTGCAGATTGACACGTTCGCTGGAACTCTTGAAAAAATGTTGTCTCAAGTTCTCCATTCGCATGATTATTGGTTTTGAATGACTTGAGCACACGATTGAGCCGTTCGAACAAGAAGGTCCAGAAACCTTGAACTGGTCCGAAGTTTTCAATACAGGATGTGATATGGGTCGCATAATGGTGATTTGGCTTGATTACATCAGGTCCGTAGAGCTGCAACTCATAGTTAGTAGTTGAAGACAGCGAAAATGTGTGATTATGGTAGTAAGTTCTGTACAATACTCCCGGAGGAGATTGTCGGCCACCTCAAGTTCTTCAGAGGTTATACTCATCTTTGTGAGAATGGTAAGAGCAGTGGAAAGCTTGAGGAAGTTCTTCGGATCGTCAGGATGCAAACAAAACTTGAGATTCGCATCAGCGGTGCTGGCTGTAGGGTTATCTTCATCAACTGGAGCAGGAGCGGCTTCGTTAGATTCCTCAGGAAGTGCTTCATAATTGGGATCTTCTGCGTCGATATGAATTTCTTCGTGGACAGGCGCTGATGTAGAAGTGTCAAATTGGTTGGGGGTGATCGTTTCGTGGACAGGCCCCGATGTAGAAGTGTCAAATTGGTTGGGGGTGATCGTTTCGGGAGACAAAGCTCGCTGCTGCAAAGTGAGTTCGATAAAATACTGGCACACTATCACATGCACCTTTTGTCCCCGTTTCTGCTTCTCAGCCTTTTTTCCAGCAGCAACTCTTTTCTTTTCCGCAGCTACCCGTTCTCGTTCTGCCTTCTTCTCTGCAGCTACCTGCTCTTTCTCGGCTTTCTTCTCCGCAGCGATCTGTGCCTTTGCTGCTTTCTTCTCGGCTGCAATCTGTGCCTTTTCCGCCTTCTTAGCATTTCGTGCATCTTCTGTTGCCTTTTTCTTTGCATTTTTGGCTGCTTCAATTCGGGAAATAGTGGCTATACGATCATTAATCAGCTCATCGTTATTTTCAGGCATGCATTTGCGCCATAATTCGGGTATCTGAAGAGATGTTCAGTTTACAAACATGAATTGGGTGACACTCACAATTATTGGTCCATAAACTGTAGCGAGCAGCAGCCACTGATCAGCAGTGAGGGATCCACCTGCTGGTATGCCAATTTCTTTAGGAAGTTTGCCGCATTTTCCAGGTAAAACAAACCGTGAAGCACCGTTTTTCGTGATCATAAAATAGATTATATCAAGTACTCACATCGTCCAGCATTTCATGAAGCACTTTGAGTTCGTGGTTAGGGCGTAGTATCTTGCCTTGGACCCATATCGATCTTTGGATTTGTTACGGTCCTTGTCCTCATCCCCCACCTTCATCCTCGCCCTCATTCCTATCGATACCCTCAAGCGCCCCACCCTCCAGCAGATCACGGATAGCACTCCTCCCACCACCTCGAAATACCAATTGAGTCTCGTCAACTATTTTCCAAAATCGAACGGTCTTGTCTCTCCCCCCAACACTGATGGCAGTCTCACCACGGAGAGCGTCGAGGGCTAAAACAGAATCTTGATGCCCAAAGAGCGTTTCAACGTAGCCAAGGACGGAAAGGTCGAAGAGTTTCAAAGTGCGATCAAAGGAAGCGCTGTACAGCTGTTGCGTGCCTTTGCGAAAGGCCAAGGCCTGTAAAAAAGAGAGAGAAAGAAATCGGTGCGAAAGTATATGGACTTGGTTGGGGGATCACCGAGATGCAACGACGACTTATAGAAATTGTATCCCTGTGCCCTGCAAATCCCTTCACCCACTCGTCTTTCTCCACGTCCCAAACGCCAACTCTCTGGTCCTTCCCTCCACTTGCAAGGTACTTCCCATCACAGTTGGATCCCCTCCAGGGGACAGTGGTGACACCTCTGTGGTGACCTTTACCTTAGGCTCATTTATTCTGCTGACAATTCATCGCCCATGGTTTCACTAGGAGGTATTTAAGGACAGATATCGAAGACGGCGGTTGAAGGTAACCGAGTCGGGCCGGGAGAGTGTAACATTCATGCTTTTAAGTATTCACGGCAACAATGAAACGGCCCCTCATTGACCGTTTGTGATCACGACAAGCAGCGGGCCGCCCAGAGTCCTTGAAGGAGAATTTCCCGGTGATGGTTACAAAGGGGTCGATGTAAATTTCACGCGTCGTCACGAAACCTCGAGAGGAGTTAAATGTCTAGGAAATCACGGCGACAACCATTAGAAAAACAAAGGATGCCACGAGCATGACATCCTGGTAAACGCTCTTCAATGTCAGCAAACTGCAACTTCCCATGATAGTGGATGCTGAGTTTCCTCAGTTGGGAGAAATGTGGTTGGGATAAGATAGCGTCTAGCCTGGTCCAGTCAAGGAGTTCGGGCTCATCGGGGTTAGATCCAATCCAGAGGAGAGTGAATGACACCTCTGTTAAGCAGTTTGAGTCTATCTGCGATAGTGTTTCGGTGACCCATTCGGCTCGCCGAGTTATCCACCCGAATTCGAAGTGGATGAAACGCAGCTGAGAGTGAAAGCTCAAGTCGAAAAGGGTGTCATGACCGTCTGGAAACTAGATTTAGCCAGGGTAGCAGCAGTTACCCGAAAGAGACAGACACCGGTGTTCCAATGCTATCTTCTCCAATGTACCACTGATGGCTCGCAAGAATCTTCTGCTGATTCCTTGTTCGTCTGACCAAATCTCCTGCCAAACAGCGCGTATAGCAGGAGGTTTCTCAAACGATAGAAGCCACGCTGTGACCTTCTCCACGATAGTTACGTCAAGATCTAGAGCCTGCAAGTTGGAAGGCGGTAGCGGTAACGGGAGACGGTTGGGGCAGTCGGTGCAACGGATTTCCCTCATTCGAAGGGTCTGTAGAGATGGAAAACTACAAATAAAGCTGAAAACATCGGGAACTGTGTCAAATCTGACTCTTGTAAGTGATAAACTGACGATGGCCGGACATTTGGAAATAACCGGCATGAAAGTAGGTAGTCCGACCATTTCAAACAACTTGGGCCCAGTGCAATCGGTGAGAGGGTCAAAGAGTTGTCGAAGCATCTGCGTCGTCAATCCCCAGCCCCCGAGTATAGAGAGATGCCGGATAAATCGAACGGCTGAAGAATGAGATTCCACGAATAGCAAGAAGACGCTGAGGTCCATTCGAACATAGGCAAATAGATGACGGCGAGCTGAGGGTAGCCAAGCTTTGCAAACTACGCTGCAGGCTGCAAGTGTATTCGTGTCAGAGTGTAATTCATCGATGATGGCATCGAATAATTCTTGGGGAAATCGGGGGTGTCGGTGAAATATTAATATTAATGTAGTTGTCGGTGAGACCAAATTCGCTTTGTGTAACAAGACACTCATATCAATATATACGTTGAGTGCTGGTTGCTGGTCCAGACTTGTCAAAGGTGAGTTTGTCTCTCTGCTCTTGCAGTAAAACGATTGAAGCCCACCGTGATGATGCCCAGAGATCGCTGTGAGTGTTAAGACAGAAGATTTATCAGCTTGCATGTGAAATTATGTGTTCAGAATGTCTCCAATCTGTTGCCAGTCCTACACCTTCGACCCTCGCCCTAATTACCCGCTCTTAATCACCGTGAAGCGGTACTGGCGACCATCGTCTTCATTGCTAGATCCAGCCGCGGTCACTCTCGTTCTCACACATGGAACCGGATTCCACAAGGAGCATTGGGAACCCTCTGTCGAAGAACTATATTCCCTCTTCGATGAAGGGAAAGAATCTCAGAAGATTAGGGAGGTGTGGTCAATAGACGCACCTAATCACGGTGACGCGGCAATTTTGAATGAGGAGACACTGCGGCTTTATGTGCCAACTTGTATGTTTGGTTTTACCTTCCCGTATTCGTTCGCATCCTCAGCTTATTCAAACCGTCGTCTTGATATCCGCCACCAAATATCGTTGATCATATGATCGATGAAGTTGCTTGGGAGGAGTATGCAAGAAGCATTCATGCATTCCTCGCTGGTTTGGGGACTGGCGTCGATGTAGACTTTTCTACCCATAGACTTGTTGCAATTGGCCATTCCATGGGCGCTTCATCGTTGTGAGTTGTTTATTCGTTCGGTTTTCCCCTTTCTGGTATCCGGTTGTTCTCATGGAACTTTCCCAGCGTCCTTTCGATGGCCTATCATCCTTTGATCAAATATTCTTCAATAATCCTCGTTGAACCCATGATTCTCAAACCTTCACTGGTCAAAGGCCCAAATCGCCTAGAACAGGACGCCATCAAGCGCCGAGACATCTGGCCCAGCCGTGAGGAGGCGTACAAGACTCTTAAAAGCCGGCCTACCTTCCAAGCCTGGGATGACAGGATCTTGAAAATTTTTGTGGTCAGTAATGTAGCTCCAATGCAAATTGTGTGACAACTCTCGATCATGTTCTTGCGTTTGGTCCTTTAGGAACATGGACTAAGATCATTACCAACTATCGATTACCCTGATCAAGTCGACGGCGTGACGCTCAAATGCAGCAAATACCAAGAGACGGTAGGTCTGAGGTCCCATTACTCATTGGCTGGTTGTAATCTGTGATTCCCATCATTCATTCATGTAGGCTTGCTTTAGGGACGGCATCGGCGCCACACGCACCTACGATTTTCTCCCCGCTGTTCTGAAACGTGTGCCAGTACACATCATGTATGGTTCTATTGACGATGCCGTGTACGTATTCCACCTAATAGATCGTCACTTTTGGCAATGCTGATTGATGGTAACTGAGGCAGGGGTCGCAATTTCAAAGAAGCCGTACTCAACCACGGCTCGGGTGGGACACAGAATTTTGCATCTGTCACATGGATTGAAGGTGCTGGACATCTCGTGAGTGACTTTTTGGTTGTCGTCGTGTCAGTAGTTTATAGTTTTATTTTCTAGGTTGTTCAAACTAAGCCTCGGCTCCTGGCAGAGAAGATTCGGGAGGCATTACTTCATCCTTCGTCGGTATCACCGACATTAAGGTCTCTGCTATAATGTCGAGGCTCTCTTTATTCTCTGAATGTATCTGTGAAACGGTAACAACAGGACTATAAGTTATTACCTTGTTTGCAAGGTTTCCCTGAATTACCAATCCAGTATGATGCACTTTTAATGATTCCCACCCCGCGGTTTCTAAATGACCTCCCGCGATGTGGGTAGCATTGTTCTTTAAACTTCTTTTCTACAGACGCTTTGCAATGATAGATTAACTACGTGCCATCATGCTGCAAGCTTGAAAATATTTACAGCCATTTGTGTAAATGATGGCACTTTTTGAAAATTTGAGAATCAATTAAATAATATGGACTGATCTTATATCTCATGAAATACTGCATAGATTGACATGGTTATAGAGGGAAAGTTGTACTATTTTCTAAGGCTATCAGCTCCTGTAATTACATTTGGACTATAATAAGTGTATGATGAGTGGTGGATGAAATAAAGAGGTGAAGTATTATTTTTGATACCCAATATGGTATTGTAGAATTATGGCATCAAAAGAGCTCCTATGAATAAAATTGTAGGGATAAAATTGTTCAGTTTTTCAAGGGCTATCAGCCCACCTACCATATTTTTCTTCATTTTTGTCCTTTGATCCCATAATTATGATTCATGTGATATTTCAAGCAATACATACAAATATACAGTTGCAGATGACAACTTTGAAGGCTGAATTTTGCTGACAGCAACATGCAAAGGAACATGAGAAATAATGTGAACTCATCTTGTTTAGGACCTATAAACTTGATTTCTATGAGCTGATTTTGAAGAACTAAAGTTGGACCAAAAAGTACCCAAAGTTTTGGTGGGGACCCTTAAAAAATCACTAAAAATAAAGAAGAATTGGCAAAATGCTCCTTTTGATTCACTAGGGTTGATTGAGCAACAATTATCAGGGGTATATGAGAAAATGATGAGAGAAAAAACTGACAATCTTTCAAGGATGCCTACTGGCTGGCCTTGAAAACATCATTGAAAAACAACTGGTCTCAGAAATCAGCACCCAGAGATGCTCAAAAATGAGCTCACTGTCAGCGAAGATGAAGATCTTGAAAGGTGGGAACCAGGAATTCTATTCAACAGCATCAAACTTGTTCTTAACAAGGAGGAGGATACTGATATTGATGAGATGTCAGAATGGGATGATTAGGATAATGAAGACCTTCAGGAACAGCTGGTTCACCTGGCAAGGGTTCATGGGGATGATTTAAGTGACAAGGATTGGCTTCCTGGAGACTTGCTTAAGAAGAAACAATAATACAAAAAGAAGAAAACGTACATGTCACTAATGAATCATAAATAACATAACAATGGAGGCTGAAAGATGCACCAGTTCAGCCAAATGAATCCAAGAAAGGCCTGGATGTTGGGAGCAAATCAAAACAAACCCAAGAACAATACTGAAGAATCAGATGTCACTTACCAGTCTTGGCTTCTCCCACACAACAAGACCACAAAATAAACCAACAAATACCAATGAGAAATCCTTGGGAGTTGAGTGCAATGTTGAGCCGCCAGCTGTCACCACCAAGGAGCTGATTTCAGATGCCATGGGTCCAGAGATCATGATTGTTTATTCCAAGTTGTTACTGACAATTGGGGTTCAATTCTGGCATTATTGTGCCAGCTGCTGATGTTGAGCCACTGCCAGCCATGATAATGGATGCTGGATGCTGTAAGGGGACCACACAGAGGTAGCCTTATATGATCTGAACAACTCTCACAGCTACACTGCTAAGAGTGATGCGGTACTGTATGCCCAGGCTATGGTTATATTCAAGTGGGGAAATCCCACACTATGGAAGTACAAGAGAGTAAATACCCTACAGACTACTTTAGGGCTGGCACATGACTGATGAATAACTACAAGTAATAAAACATGTGACAACAGGGACTAGACAAGCGTCCAAGTACAGAACTGGAACTGGAACCATGGAACTGGAATGAAAGGAAATGACACAGGGTGCACAGTAGCATACTATGTAACAAAGTATGTTGAATGTATTGGGAAAGTATACTAAATATTGTTATCATATTGTTGCATACAGTATGCAAAGAGTATTCAAAATGATGATTCAAAATCTTGAAACAAAGTACCTTACCAGTATCAAAGAGCAATTTTACAGTACTGCTTCAATGTATTTTAATAAATGTCTTGTTGTTGAAGCAGTACTCTAAAATTGTCATTCAGTACTGGTAATGTACTTTGTTTCAAAATATTGAATCATCATTTTGAATACTCTTTGCATACTGTATGCAACAATATGATAACAATATTTAGTATACTTTCCCAATACATTCAACATACTTTGTTACATAATATGCTACTGTGCACCCTGTGTGAAGAAATATGACAGTAGAGAAAATGATAAATGCAGTACACACATACTCTGGTGTCCCCTTACAGGTGGCCCATTGCTTCCAAATCCACCATGGTAGACCTGGGCAGTGCTGCTATGGGCAATGTGCAAATGATGCCCCATGATACAAATTAGATCCTATGGTTGAAGACCTGGATGACACAAACAAGGCGCTTTTGGAAATGGACTCAATGACCAGGTCACTGCTGGCCCCAACATATGCAGCTGGGCTAAGCTCAGAGAAGATATCAGGAAAAAACTTGGTAAAGAGAACCAGACATTGCCATTGTCACAGATCAATCAATACCTTATCATCTGAGACTTTGCAACTCTCCGAGTCAAAGGCTTGGGCCACATTGCTGCAAGCCAGGAGATTGCATGGCAATGGCATGATGGCTAGTGAATACACTTTGCACAGTAAGTTCAAGCATTGGCAAGGCATTATCAGGTGTTTGAGCAGTTGTGAAACCTGGTGAAAAACACGTTATTGCAAACTTTCATGATGAGTGCAGCTTTCATGTCAGTGATTATAAGTCAAGGGCCTGGTAAGTATTACCAGTCTTACTGAATATAAAGGCTAATCAGGCACCTAGGCTTCATGAAAGCCAGACAGTGCTTCAGAAAAAGGGGCGTGGTCAAAGAATTCATGTATTGGACTTCATCAACAATGAGAATGGCCAGATTGTCCTGCAAGACAGCACTGGAAATATCACTCAAGATGCATGAAAAGTGATCTTCCCTGTGGTGGGATAATGCACAACTACTTACACAAGTGAAAGATGCAATTGAAACCTTCGAAGCCATTAATCCCAACTGTGTATCATTATTCAATTTTGACCAATCTTCAGCTCACACTTCATTGCCACCTGACACCCTCTGAGCCTTTGATATGAATAAATCAGACAGGGGAAAAGAGCACAAACAGCATGATACAATTATACCAGAATCAAATCCATGTGCAGAGCACTGAGGGAAGGTTCAAAAGATGATGCTTGCAAATGGGTCACCAAAGGGTCTTGAAACTGTTTTGAAGGAACAAGGATTTTCTGTTCAAGGCATGTGTGCCAAATGCTTTCCTGTTTGTCCATGGGAGAACAACAACTGCTGCATGGCCCAGCTCCTCAGTAAACAGGATGATTTTGCTAATCAAATATCAATGCTCAAGACACTTATCAAAAATGCAGGGCATGAGTGCATATTTTTACCAAAATTCTATTGCGAGCTCAATCCTATTGAGATGGTATGTTACATTACATTTCTTATGCTTGACTTTCCAGTATTGGGGTTGGTGCAAATATCACTATCGTGACGTTCCCAAGAAGACATTTTCTGAAGCAAGAGAGCTAGCTACACAACAGCTCAATTCTTGTCCCATTGATGTCTTAGAGCAGTTCATCAATCGCTCTTTCAGATTTATGAGTGCATACAGGTTGGAGCTTACAGGTAAGGTGAGTGGCATGGGCTGTGAGAAGGCAAAGGCAACACAATCAAGTTTCCCAACAAGCCATGATGTCCATTGATGCTGTATTGAACATGTAGCATACCAACATATAATACTTAGATAATCCAAAAATTTGATGGCACCCAAAAGGTTGTGGGAAAAATATTTTGAGTGCATTTTTGGCTGTTCTGAGTTTGAATCTGACATTAGTTTTGCTCAAAAAAATCAGGTTTGGTGTCTAAATGAATTGATGTGTGTGATTGTCTGCAACTGTAATACAGAGTAATATTGACTCAAAGGACAAAAATGAAGAAATATACAGTATACAAGCTTATAGCCTTCGAAAAACTGAACAATTTTCTCCGTACAATTTTCTTCATAGGAGCTCTTTTGATTCCATAATTTCACAAGGATTATTCTATACAGCTTCTCAGGAGATCCTATTTTCCTTATTTAGGGGGCAAATAGTTCCCCACCAAATATAATCACAGCCTGAATCTGAATAATAATTTTATCTAGATAGTCCAAAAATAGAAGCTCCAAAAATAGAATGTTTTGAACAAAATATTATCTGTGCTCTTATGAAGTGTTGCAAAAATTCCTGCAAAATTCTGTTAGTACAAAAAATGAACCAAATGAACACTGGAATAAATTCAGCATTATCTTAGTAGCTAAGAAGATTTATATAGATAAACTAATACTGAAATGGAAACAAATTTAATACTGACACTGAAGAACTGCATATTAATTCCAAAAAAAAATAAAAGAGGTATCTAACAGGATTTTAGTACTAATGGAAAATTTCTAAAATGTTGGATAATGTTTTAGGCATTAAAATTTGGTTCTCTCAACATATATTCTGTTTTGGGATGATCAGATGAAGCTATGACATCAAAAGTGCCCCCAATCTATAATCATGCCTTGCTTACTCAGCAGCTCCCCAGGGAGCCCTTTAGAACAAGCCTTATAATATTATATTTAGGATTGACCACAGGCTGCACAGTATGGGTACAGTTGCCCAATATGGCACCCATGACCAAACTGTGACCTGCACCCATGATTTCATGGTTTTTGACAGGTTAACAACAACTATAGGGCTATATGCCCTCAGGTACATTTCTCTTCTAATTTAGCACTATACTGATTCTCTTTTTAGATCACAACAACAGTGACATGAACATGATGTGTCACTGTGTCACCTGGCCATCTTGGCCCCTCATTAATGCCTGCACCACCATCCTGGCCCCCTCATTAAGGTCTCAACTGCCCTTTGCTACCATCCTGGCCCCCCTCACTAACATACCAGCTGCCCCACACTAACAATGATGATGATGAGAGTTTCAAGTTATGCATGGCCAGGACTGTGAGAAAATGGCCAGAGAGGTGGTGGCCCACCCTCTGGCTGTCAGGTACATCACTGTAATTATCTCATTACAGTTTTGCATTCTAATTGCTTCTTACTTTTGGTGTTGTTTGTCTTTTGCCAAGATGACAACAATGATGATGTGACAATCCTGGCCCCCTCATTAATGTCACAGCTGCCCCTTGCTACCATCTGACAATGATGATGCAATGACAATGCAATGATGCTTCCCCCTCTTGTCCAACAACATATATCCCCCTTGGTCACCTCTCCATTGCCCAACCACACATCTGACCTCCCTCTTGATCACCTTGTGAACACACATGTAACATCAATTGATGCCGGCACTGCATCTGTGAGGTTGTAGAGTGAAACAGGCACAACCACAAGTACAGTGTACTGTTGTGACCTGTGGATTTTCAGGTGTGGGTCCAGGTAAAAAAACCACACCAGGTGTGGTATCCATGGGTGCAGGTGCAGTGTTGGTCAGGCGCACCCATCAAGAACCTGTGGTTAACCCTAATCATATTGGGTGTCAAAAATACTACTTTACCTGCTTATTTCATCCACCACTCATCATACAGTAAATATAGTCCAAATGTAATTACAGGAACTGATAGCCTTTAGAAAATAGTACAACTTTCCCTCTATAACTATGTTAAATCCATGCAGTATTTCATGAGATACAAGATTGAGCACTGAAAATTTGTCTCAGTCCACATTATTCAATTGATTCAGAAAATTTCAAAAAGTGCCATCATTTACACAAATGGCTGTAATAAGTATTTTCAAGCTTGCAGCATGATGGCATTTAAAATACATATATATGTCATTGCAAAGCATCTGTAGGCTTCAAAAAACAATACTGTGAACATCATGGGAGGTCATTTAGAAACTGCGGGGGGGGGCCCTGAAACTACAGGGTGGGAATTATTAAAAGTTCTTCCACAATGTCATTATCCAAAGCATGTTGTTGACTGGGATTTTTGATTGTTTTAGTGATAATTGATATTTTCCACCTAGTTTTGAACATGGATAGCAATTTTTAACAGCTAAGTGAGCTAACTTGGTTTCTAACCTTGTTTACTCCAGTTATTAACTAGTTGGTTAATAATGGTTAATAACTTGGGTCTGAGAGGGTTAGCAACTTACACCCCAATGATTAATGCTACCTCACATAGTGTAGTGTATTTTCTAGACCTAACCAAAAAAAACCAGGCTTGGCATGACAACCAGCTCTCAAAATATTATTCATCCAGGAAATAATCAAGCCAAAAGGAGAAACATCAAGGCTACCTCCAACAGGTGACAGCCATCCCAGCCAATGTTGGCCCAATGGTCTAAGACAGGTGACGACCATCCCAGCCTGTCAGCCCAATGGTCTAAGACAGATGACAACCATCCCAACCACTGTTGGCCCAACAGTGTAACTATATTCTAGCACTTGACTTGGCCCACTGGTCTCACATGGTACATATGACACTCCTCAGTTGCCCCGTCAAGTATCTAACAATAGTAATTTCTCAGCCCATCTTGGCTAGCCCATCTCAAACCCAACATTGTCAACCTTAATTGCCTGGTCACACTCAGGATAAGTCATGGCATGGTGTGGCATGAGGTGGTGAGTGAGTTGAACAAATAGTCTTAGCCCACAGAGAAACAACCTTGGGGACAACTATATGTTCTCTGGCATCTCTAACCAGACCATTGATGAGGGACCATCAGGAAGAGGGATCGGAGAGTTTAGAAGAGATGTGGGAAGGTAACAGTGAAGGGTAGCGAAGTCAATCTAGGAATCTAAGAGAGGATAAATTAATGATCACATTGATAAAGTGATGTTCCGATGACAAAGCTTTGTCCATATTGTCTAGACCATCAGGAATGTAATTGGGCTGTCAAGATAAACTGTCAGCTCTATTGTGCTTTCCAAGAATGTGTTCAATGCAAAAATTGAATTGACTGAGAAATTCCAACCATCATGCTTGATGACGTGACAAAGTGCAATTTGTCATGAAGTACTTGAGGGCTTGGTTGTTGGAGTGAATAGTGACAGTATGATTTGCTCCTTCAAGTAGATGTCACCAATGTAAAAGAGATTTAACAATAGTGAGAAGCTCTTGATCAGGGGTGGAATAGTTTTGTTCTGCAGGGGAAAGGGAAGCAGAATAATAGCTGATAGGATGTAGTTTATCATCGTGTTTTGGCATAAGCATGGCACCAATTGCAAATCCAGAAGAGTCGGTTTCGAGAATATAAAGGAGGTATAAACAGGGAGCTTTGAGAACTGGTTCGGAAGTGATAGCGTGTTTTAATTTATCAAATGTGGATTGACAGCTGGAAGACCAAGCAAATTTAATGTCTTTTTGTGTGAGTGGTGTAAAGGTTGAGCAATGGAAGAAAAGTCTTTTATGAATCTGCACCAGAAATTCATGGTGCCAAGGAATGATTGTATGTTGTGAATGTGTTTCAGAGTTGGCCAATCAGAGCTCGATCAAATCTTGGTGGGGTTAATAGATATTTCCCCATGAGAGATAATTTGTCCAAGATATTGAACAGAATCTTTCTTGAATTGACATTTGATGGGTTTGCAAGAAAGGTTATTGTCTCACATGATGTCAAGTACGCATTGAGTATTCATTTCGAGTTCTTCAGGGGTATCTCCTAGGATAATAATGTCATCCATGTAAATGAAGGCATTCCCCTTCCCCTTCCCCTTCCCCCTCCCATTCCCCTTCCCCCTCTCATTTCCATTCCCCCTCCCATTCCCATTCCCATTCCCATCTCCTTCCCCTTCCCCTTCCATTCCCCCTCCTCTTCCTCCTCTCTTTCCCCCTCCCCTTCCTCCTTCCATTCCCCCTCCCCTTCCTCCTCTCTTTCCCCCCTTTCCCCCTTATTTCCCCCCAACCCTTCCCCCATTCTTTCCCCCTCTTTCCCCCTCTTTCCCCCTCTTTCCCCCTCTTTCCCCCTCTTTCCCCCTCTTTCCCCCCTCCCTGCCTCCCCCCTTCCCCTTTCTTTCCCCTCTCCCCCCCTCCTCCCTCCTCCCCTGTTGGCTCCACCACTCTCCCTTCCACTCTTCCCTTCCATTTCCTTCCATTTTCACTCTTTTCCCCTCCCCCTTAACCCTCTGTATTAATTAAGTTATTACATGTAAATATGTTATTTGTTATCACATTTTAATGAAGATAGTTTTTGAGTTCATCTGATTTTAGTGATACTTAAGCACCGTAGTGAACAGCCTGAAGATTTAGTTGGATTTAGATATTTGTATCTGATGAGTACAAGCCCAAACAATGTTTAATGCATATCTTGAATTAACCCAGTATTAATAATTTGTTACATTGGGATTAAACTGATCTTGTTACATCCATGAATTTCTGACCATGTCCAGTAATTGTTCTTGGATGCAGTTTGAGACTGTATTAGAATACAAACAAAGCAAACCCCTTACATGTTTGCTACAGAGCTCACAGGGCCTTACAAAGTGACTCAATGGTCATAGGAGTCAAATGGGTGATGTTACTAGTTTAAATACCAAAAATGTCACCTAGCAATGAAACAGAATAATCTATTACTACACATGTAGTGCTAATCAAATTGTGGGAAGAATGAGTGTCCAGTCAAGATAATCACTGGTATGACATGTATACTTCTGAATAGTCCATTGATTTCATGTATATAAGCTTCAATTGGGCACAGGTATGTGGGAAATACCTGGGGGTTACCCATGCAGATCCTGATTCATGTTTTGTCACTTATCAGTTGACCAATATGTTTTACTGCACACTCATAGCCAAATGGGCTCTCCCTCAGACAAGGAAAACAATGTGAGGATGTGTTGTGTGTTGTGTGGAACTGGAACTGGTGTTGTAAATCCAAATGAAGTGTGGTAAGAATAAGAGCAGTTTCAGAAATGGAACTGGATGTCCTCTGATATAAGTTGAGGAAAGCATTAACATAATAAAATGGAAAATGGAATCAATCCTGGATGATGGGGAGATGAAGATGAGATGAAAGGTGGAGATGAAGGTGAAGTTGAAGTGAAAATGACTATGGGATTAATATGGACTCCTGAACAAATAGTTAGCAACTATGAGTACATATTTGCTTAGTGCAGATGAAGGTGGAGGTGAAAGTAAGGATGGAGATAAATGGTGAAGTTGAAAGTGAAGGTGGGTGAAGGTGAAGGTGAGGGTGAAGGTGAAGGTGAAGGAGCAGATGAAGATGAAGATGAAGTGGACAGATGAATGGTGAAAGTGAAGGTGAAGGTGAAAGTGCGGATGAAGATGAAGGTGAAGACATGAATGGTGAAAGGTAAAGGTGAAAGTGCAGATGATGATGAAGATGATGATGAAAGACATGAATAGTGAAAGTGAAGCTGGAATTGAAGATGAAAATGAAGTCATGAAGATGAAAGTGACCAAGAGATTGATGTGAACTGTTGAAAACATTGTGATTAACTAAAAGTGATCTTTGCTTGACATCTTTATGTGGATAAGAAAGGTGAAAGTAAAAAACATTATCATAATGAAATCTTACAGCAGATTCGGAAAATCATGGCCACGCCACTTTTCAAAAAATAAATTTCAGCAGTTCCCGCAACCTCAATGGTGTTCAAATCTATCAGCAAAGACTAAAAGGAGCGTGCACTCTGGCTCCTCGATCATGATTACATCCCTGAGGATGTCTGTGACATCTTTGATGTTTCCGAAAGGAGTCTCCGCTGCTGGAAGGCCAATCAGAGGACTCATGGATCTGTTGTCCCACCACCCTTTCCCAACCGTGGACACCCTTGTATTCTCAACAATGATATGACCCACGATCTTTACATCCTCATTCAAGAGGCCCCAGCAATGTACCTCAATGAGATACAGGACTGGCTTGCGCTCACGTATGACACCCACATCTGCAAGACCACACTTTTCGAGAACATTTGTGATGCTGGCCTCACCTACAAACTATTATGAAAGGCTGCTGCAGAGCGAGATGAGGATAGGAGGCAGGAGTGGATGGAGGACATGAACACTCACTTTACAGCATCTCAGATGGTTATGGTTGATGAAATGAGCAAGGATGATAGGACCATTTATTGGCATTATGGCCGGCCGCCTGCTGGACATTGAGCCTGTCATTTGTGTGAATTTTGTGAGGGGTGAATGATACAGCATGATAGCAGCCCTCTCACTTGAGGGTTACCAAGCACTGCGAGTAGTTCCTGGCTCTGTGAATGGTGACGAATTCATGGATTTCATTATTTATAACATGGTATGTTTTTATTTCTTCCCCACAATGCTCTTACAGTTACCAAAAATGAACCCTTATCCTCAAGACCAAAGTATTCTCATCCTTGACAATTGTCAGATTCACAAGGCCAACGCTCTTTGTGAAATTATTGAGGGTCATGGTGTTATGATGGTTTGCCTGCCACCCTACTCTCCAGATTATAATCCAATCGAAAAGAGTTTCAGTTGTGGTATGCATTGGTTTATATATGACTACATTTACGCCTAACTATTCCAACACAGTCAAATCGTGGATCCACCACCACTGGGTTCACTTACAAAATGAGGAATATCCAGAGATAGCATTATTCGAAGCCGCATATGTTGTAAATGGAGATAAGGTGAGGGGGTGGTTTGTACATTCAGGTTATAATATTTAATGTATTTTCATAGCTTGTTGTATTCGTGTACTCAACATGACTGTTTTCTTTGTCTTGAGAAAGTGTTATTGCTAAAATCTACATAAGGGTATATAATGATTAGGCCTTGTTATCGCACTTGAACTTTTTATATGCCTTCACCATGTGCTTCCACTCCAACGGTTTGAACCCAGCACCAACATACTGCTTCTCAGTAACTTCATCTAAGTTATCTCCAATTTTGAACTCAAGCTTTGGTAGCCCCTCTTTCACATCTTCGCTGATGTTGTATTCCTTGCAAAATGTGGGAACATTGCAGGAGGGTAATATTGGGGATGATTAGTGTTGCCTCAGACCGGTCGACCAGGAAAAGCTGATCCCGGTCGACCGGTCTGAGGCAACACTAGGGATGATGGGGGGTTATTGGAGGGTTTTTTCTCAGGAGTAGATGGTTTGGTCATGGCAGGATGCCAAGATGTGAAAGGAGGCTGGTAGATCATGTTTGGCATGTTATAACCCATAGCAAATGGTGGTATGCCATATCCAGGATATGCAAAGGCATTGAGCGGAACTTGTGGAATCTGCATGCCAGTTGCAACTGATGTTATCAGAAGATGTCGAGGGGCTGGATGTGCTCAGAGGCATGGTTGGAGTCTCTGGTGTGGGAATGGGTGGTTGCTCCTGCGGCTTCGACATCTTTTTGATAGCCTGATCTGCCTTGAATACTTTTGAGCCAATGTTATGATTTTTACCTTTTTGCCCCTGTCTTTTGCTTTGACAGCACGCGATACCCATTGACCTCTACATTCCCATGAAGATGTGCCAAGTCCCACGCTCTGATTGGACGATACCTTGTTACTGAACTCTCGGGTTGACCCCACATTATCATTGGATGACTCGACAGTGCATAACCATTCATGCACAACCAGGAGCTGAAGGAACCTAAAGACGATACAATCCGAACCTGACAATTCTGTTCTTGTCACAACCCATGACCAGTGTGCATACCCAGAGACAAGAATACTCCATGACCCAACCACCGATCATACCTAGCAATCGGAATACTCTGGTTCTCCACCGACCAATCGTATGTCCACACCATATGCTTATGACATTGTTATTGTTCTTTCACAATTCATCTACATGGTTCCTTGTGCCTGTCACAGATGAATGAATAGCCTTGTGTCTGATGACCGATCAACTTTCCTATTTTGAAGAAGACCGACATGTCATCCTGATCCTCATGGTTACCTTTGATGCCCAGCTCATCGCCACGATTGTCATATGTTCTATTGGCATCTCCACCCTTGTGGGCGTCTATGTCTATGCAACCTATATTCGGATAACACAACCTCCCCAACAATGACTCAGATATCAGATCCGTCATAGTTACCGACAACCGATGACTCCTTTGTCCTATCTTGGCTGACCGTCTTTTCCTCTTCACACGTCACCCCCACATTCATTCACTTTTCTTCTCATCAGCTGACTGCCAGTGCTCAGCTGACAACCCAAACTTGCATGTATGACAAGTCCCCTTGATGCTCCACAAAGACTTGTACTCCGATACATTTCAACACTGTCGCATACCACTCTGTTGGTTCAGACCATCTGGATAGAGTAACAGCTATAACCACCCACCTCAATTGCTGTTGTCTCATACCTTATTCAATGATCCAACTGACCTCCCCAATCACACTAAGAAGGTACATACTGCACATGTGTATCCACAACCCCAGTTCCTGGGCAGTTCTGACAAGTCTCCACTTGACACGACATCATGGACTTCATACGATGATACGCATCATACAATCCTATACTCCGAATACATGAATCGGACGCACTATACCTCTCCATCGACCGTATCCCGATATCTCACGATCTTACAAACGTCCGCAAACTCTTGCGATATCTCTTGACAACTATCGATGGCTTCCGAACTTGTCGCACCCACAAAACAAAGCCATCCTACATCGGACCGATACCGTTCCCGTCGGACACCATGTCATCTCATTTTGTTTCACTTTTCGCCTTGCTTCTCTATCATATATCCTGTTATATCACACAGTACATCGTTCCCCTATCTCTTCCTTTCTTATGTCTTTGTACTAATTTCATCATTTGATTCCTTTCTTCGCACTCTTACTGACTCCTATCGATATATCTTTATCTTAGAATCCTTTCTTACGTTCACTCCTATTCGATCCTTTATTTCTAGTCTTCCCGATTCTCCGATATTTCGTTCCGACTTTCCGATTGTCATAGTATAAAAAGCTCATGTATTGTAGCTAGACAGACAGAGAAAAATCTACGACTTCCCTCCCCTTCGATCTTAGTCTCAGAGCTATAGAGCTCCCCTTTAGTTTCGAACTCAAGTTATAGTCTTGAGTTTGTCTATCCTCGTCATCCGATATCGATATCTTCGTCGCGACCGTGTTCACAAAGTCGCACAGTTGATCGCAACTGTCGCACGTACGTTCGCATTGTTCGGAAACTTTATAGTAGTTTCTATACCTCCCCATACCTTTCTACATGTAGTAGACATCTTCGCATCCTCGCATTCACCTATTAGGTAGTTTGTTTGGGGATCTCCCCCTTTACAGCTTCCTTTAGCGTATCAACGATGACCAACACAACATGATTACTGACTATACCAGTGGCTGTATAGTGACAGTCAATCCCTGACCCTCTCTTACCCTTTCCCTACAACATGGACCACTCCCTTGCCATCCCAGCTCAACAGTAATCAGTCAGGTGACCAGTATCCTGATTACTCATTAATATCCCACGATGTCAAGCAATGCTGTGCATTACCACTACCTTGGTTCAATCCCATGACATGTGACCAGCACATGTTCCATGACAGGTTTGTTATGGATCGCTAGATCAGCAGGCTCCAGCAACAACCAACTAAAACAAGTTGAGGTCAGACCAGAGGAAACTCAAGAGGAATGGTGTATTCATGGTCTACCACTACTATACAGCAAGTAGCAGTCTGGGGGAGGGAGAGAGTCTAGGAAAGCGAACCAAGGAGAGAAAACCAGACTAAACATGAGGAAAGGGAAGGGAAAAAGAGGAACAGTTCGAAGATGAAGGTTAAAATACAAAAGAGTTAGGGAATTGCCATGAAAGACAGACTACCGGGTCTGTATGTACAAACCGAGAGAAATGCAAGAACAATAAGGCTGTCCTGCAGATACAGCATGTCCATCAGTGTTTCAGGTAGTGATTGCAAGGAAATGGTTCGGAGCAATCAAGGGTCCAGACCCTGTGCCTCATGGTTGCCTCATGGTAAGGAGGTGAAACAATCCATGAGTGGATGCGTCAGCAGGTACATGGTGAACATGAGGTGGCCATGTGGATGTCATGTGGCTGAGTTCCTAGTTTGGGAATGATGAGATTGGTTCATCTTCCTGATGGTTTTCATTGGCAGTGGATGCCTGGCCAATAGCAGTATACGACTATGAGTATGTGTATGTGGGATTGGGATGGAAAGGTGAACATGATGCTTCATCATTGGAGGCAGGAGAGAAGGCCAATCACTGAATGGGGAAGAACCATGATGGGGTCAATGCAATGAACACTGGTAATCATACACCAGCAACTGTGGTTCCTGCAGTACGATAAGCAAGGGTGCTTCATATAACCCTTCTTGGCTGCAGGGTACTGGATGACTGGGATGTTGACTAGGTGTGGATATTCTCGACCAGTGGACTGGTACACAAAGGTGATGAAACACATCGGAATGCAAGTCTTTGTGGAGCATCAAGGGAACTTGTCATACATGCGAGTTCGGGTTGTTAACTGAGCATCGGCGGTCAGCTGATGAGAAGAAAGCGAATGAATGTGGAGGTGACATGTGAAGAAGAACAAGATGGTTGGCCAAGGTAGGTCAAAGGAGTCATCGGTTGTCGGCAACTATGACGGATCCGATGTCTGAGTCATTGTGGGGAGGTGGTGTTATCCGAATATAGGTTGCATAGATATAGACGCCCACAAGGGTGGAGATGCCAATAGAACATATGACAATCGTAGCGATGAGCTGGGCGTCAAAGGTAACCATGAGGATTGGGATGATGTGTCGGTCTTCTTCGAAATAGGAAAGTCAATTGTTCATCAGGCACAAGGCTATTCATTTATCTGTGACAGGCACAAGGAAGATCAGTCGGCGGAGAACCAGAGTATTCCGATTGCTGGGTATGATCAGTGGTTGGGTCATGGAGTATTCTTGTCTCCGGGTATGCACACTGGTCATGGGTTGTGACAAGAACAGAATGGTCAGGTTCGGATTGTATCGTCTTTAGGTTTCTTCAGCTCCTGGTTGTGCATGAATGATTATGCATCTTCAAGTCATCCGATGGGAATATGGGGTCAACCCAAGAGTTCGGTAACAAGGTATCGTCCAATCAGAGCGTGGGAGTTGGCACATCTTCGTGGGAATGTAGAGGTCAATGGGTATCACGTGCTGTCAAAGCGAAAGACAGGGGCAAAGAGGTAAAAATTGTAACAAGGTTCCAGGACCTTCTGGAACATTACCTTGTGATATCATTGATTTGGTTCTGATTACTTGAATAGGTGAAGTTATCTATTGTTTGAGGTTCACATGACTAGTCCAGATATGGTATGATAGCCAAGCTTACCCTTAAGTCCTTGCTCTATATATAGTAGGTAGATCACTCTGTTGTTTCCTTTTCCTTACGTTTAGTCTGGTTTCCACCCCCTGGTTCGCTTACCTAGCCTCCCTCCCTCCCCAGACTGCTACTTGTTGTATAGTAGTGGTAGACCATGAATACACCTTATTCCTTGTATTTCCTCTGGTCTGATCTCGACTCAGTTTAGTTGGTTGTTGCTGGAGCCTGCTGATCTAGTGATCCATAACAGCCAATGGGTATCTTTTCATATGTTGCCTTTTCATTCCTGATGGCAGAAGCCCAGATGAGACAACGTGGACAATCCAACTTGAAATGGAGGTCACTCGGACAGTGGTGGAAACATGCCATAGTTGGATGGATTGGGCATAATCCAGGGGGGTACTTCTCCGCAATCCTGCTAGCAATCTCCTCAAGAGCATCATCCAGTTTTGCTTTTTTGAATGTAGTACACTCATCAATCTCATGGTCATACTCATCCTCGACTACTGTAATGGCCTGGGTAACACGATCAGCTGTGGGCTCCCAAGGCTACTTTGTAAAATCATGTAGTTTAGGGCAATGATCGCGAACTTTATGCAATAACATACCAACACTGGTGCTAACATGTCCACCTTCGGTGGCTGCATGCGAAGGATAACATATTGTGAGGTTTTTGCTTGATGGACTTGCTTGAGCATAGAGTTCAAACCCACATTGCTTTGAATTGGAAGCCAAGGTGCACTGGCAGGTTTCAACCAGTGCCATTCGAACTGGTTGTCTGGTTTCATTTTCAACATATTGGTGATGGTGGACAGGAATGGCATCCATTGGATATCAGCAGGGACCTCGACAGGGCCAAATGCCAGGGCATCTTGCTTCTCCGTCTTTGTTTTGCAGTTTGCTGTACAAATTCACTTGGGAGGTTGTAACACATTGATAAGCAGTTCAAAAAGAATGACTGGTTGTTCTACAACAGGATGGGCAGTGGCATGTGCCACCTCCAACTGGTAAGCTGGTGGTGGTACCTCCATGGAGTAAGAAAAAGAGCAAAAGCGGAAATTATGCTCAGGTGGCAACTGCCAAAAATTATTTTTTGAAAAGTGGCACGGCCATGATTTTCCGAATCCACTGTAAAACTTTACTCAAACTCCACTCAGACTCCAATCAGAATAATTACCAAATATGGACCATGGGAAAATATTACCTAAAATGATTATGATGCCCATTATGTACACAATGCTAAATATACAATTAGATTTACTTTATATACAAAACTGATTGAGAAAAACACAAAAAACTGAAAAATAGCTGACACTTTTCAGAAAAGCATACACTGCAAATCTCAAAAAATGCGTATTCCAATTGGAATGTTCCAAACTGATAAGCATTTCAAAGACTACTAATGAAAATAGGCCATTTGGATTGGAGTTCAATGATTCCTTGGAGTCTGAGCATTTTGATCAGAATCATGGCCTCAGTGTAAAATACTACAAAGGTGATGAAAGTAAGGTTGAGATTGGTACAGACATCAATGATGCCAAAGACACTGATGAGCCAGGTTGTTGTTGTTGTTGCTGTTGCTGTTGTTGTTGTTAGGTATTAGTAGGAGGAATGTCTTTGGAAATGTGTTGGTGAATGCATTGGTTCACAGTCCAGGTCTAGTCTATGTGGACTCTATGTGGACTCTATGTGTATATATTATTATTTAGAATCTTCGTCAGTGCATGAAAAGTCCTGATAAAGTCCATAAAAATTCTGGATGGAGTTCATCTTGAGTCTGTCTGCCATGAGTCCAGCTTGAGTCCTGCATGAGGACTCCATGAGGACTGGACTGGACTGGACAAAAAATTTTGATAGACATTTTGGACTTTTGGTGGACTTTTGGTGGACTTTGGGTGGACTCCAAGTGTACATCCAGGGGACTGACAAATACACCTACTTCAGTTAATCCCAGGACATGTGATCAGTACATGTTCCATGACAGGTTCTGGACCCTTCCAGAATGTTACCCTGCAATACTGTTGTTTTGGTTCTGATCACTTGAATAGGTGAAGTTATCTATTGTTTGGGTTCACATGACTAGTCCAGATATAGTATGATAGCCAAGCCTACCCTTAAGTCCTTGTTCTATATATAGTAGGTAGATCACTCTATTGTTTCCTTTTCCTTACATTTAGTCTGGTTTCTTCCCCCTGGTTCACTTCCATTCCCTGTAATTGTTCTTGGCATAGCCATAAACAATATGTGCACAAGCCCTCTCCCCTGGACTGCTCCTTGATGTATAGTAGTAGTTGACCATGAATATGCCCTGCTAATTCCTGTGTTTCCTCTGATTTGATCTTGTTTGAGTTTGGTTGCCAGAGCACACTGATCTAATAATCTGTAACAGTTGTTGATTGATAAGTCAAGGCTTGGTCGTGATGTTCCACTTGTTGATAATCCATGCAGAAATATTTCAGTTTGAGGTCACTGCAGAACCCAGCCCTGAACACTGCTTACCTCCACCTTACCATTCATCTCACCAAGTGTTCACCCCAATATAGCACTGAACCTCATACCAACAATAAATATTCAAAGTCTCCTAATTATATTCATACATCAGTTGAACTGCCATAATATCCCTGACCCTCCATCATTTTCCTGGATAATACTTGATCACATTTGGGTACACTTGATCTCCCAGCATGGTTCCACAGTCTTGAATACACTTGAGGGTCCTGTGAAGGTTGTTGTTGGTATGATTAGGAGGATGTGCTTATCTTTAATGTAAAACAGGGTATCTGGACATTGAGACTCCTTGCACATACCACACCTGGCTGCAGACCTCATTAGCAATCAGAAATTGGTAAGTCTTGTGAAGATTTTCTGTGCATTTTCTTCTTATCAACTGCTCTGCTCAGCAACTGTGAATAGAAAAATAGGTGAACATCTGGTGGTGTTGGGAACACTCAAGCAACCACACCCATTGTTTGTTGGATGTGAGTACCATTTCAGTCCACTTTTTAGGTCTATCAAGACTGACAGTTGATTCAGCAGAACATTGTGGATGAAGCAATCATCAGATTTGTCCCTTGCATCCAAGCAGGGCATAATTTAGGGTGCAAACAAACACTTACTTGACTTCTTAAAGAACAATCAGATGTGGGATATTCTGCTTGCAATGTCTGCACTTTCCAGCCATTCTCTGCAGCATATCAATTGATATCATATGCAGCCCAGCATAAGTGCCCCATTCAAAAACACACAGATTAGAACAATCCCAAGAGTGTGCTCCTGACAATTCCCCTTCTTTACCTCCCCATTCCCTATCTCTCCATATCCTCCCTCATGCTCTCCTTGCTATATCCTGTTATTGCCTCCATCGACACCTCTCAATCACTCCCCATTCCCTCATCTAGGGGCTATAGAATTCCACCCATTGCCTCCATCTACCCTGATACCTCATCACTATCTCCCCACCCACCCTGCTCTCTCACTTCCATTCCAATCCACATCTAGGGGTCAGAGAATTTCTCCAGGGGCTATACAATTTCTCCAGGGGCCAGAGAATTTACCCAGGGTCTAGAGAATGCATGGTTTTGTCCAGAACAGTCTGCCATAGGGACTGATGAACAACATAAAAACACAGTGGTTGACATCTCCAGGTTGTCCTTCTCATTCACCACTGCTGGAGAGGGTCTGAGGGTGCTCTTACATGAAAGGAGAAGTCATGACAAGTGGAATGGAATCAACTAAGACAGGGATATGCTATATAAAGGAATCCAACCATGGGACCTGGGTCACATGACAGCCCAGGCCCAACCATTACACTGCCTCACCACCACCAGTCAGAAAACCAGTATCTAGGGCCCCAGATGTTGGGTTCCAAGTTGATCTTCTGGACCTCCAAGGATGTTTTCACAGTCCTCTCAGAGCATGACCCATTTCTCATGAACCTCCTCCCAGTTTACAAGCACCACAAACTTGGCGAGGATGATCTGTGGGCTACTATTCTTTCTAAGGTTCTTGACCTTCTTGAAGTGCAGCAATCCACAGACTGACATTTGTTGAACTCCTTGACCAGTGAAATATCCAGCATTCATCTGTCAATGTTGTTTATTTTAGTTGGGTGAGGAGAATGAAGACATTGAGGACATTGAGGATGTCAACATCAAGATCACCCCATATGGGACAGTCATTACCACTCTTGAGTGGGAATTTTGCCAGATACTCTCACTGGAAAGGTTGCATTCCACTCTTCCAAAGATATCCTCAATCTTCTCCAGGAGCATGGCATTTCTGATGTTGATGTTGCATACTGTGAGTCCATGGTCAGGGTCTCTGGTAGTCCTGAACTATTTGCACCTTGTCTCAAATTTTGATCCTCTTGGCTGTCATTAATCCTGTGACTACTGCACTTGGTCTGCCTATTGCTGGCTTGAAGATGTTCAAGAGCCAGTGAACCATGGGTTTTTACTTCAGAAAGGGTAAAAATCTTTATGTTGTCACAGCCTGCTATGTCCTGCTTCCTGAGAACAAAGGCAATAACCCCCACCCCTACATCAGTACATTATTTTCCTGAGAAGATGAATGCAATTTTGACTACACCTACAAAGCTGGGCCTAAGAGGGAGGTTGTCCTCATGGGCAACAAATCCTTCACCAACTTCCTTTTATCCATTCAGGGCCATATTGGCATCCTGAACTTCACAGTTTGTGTCTTGGAGAAGCAGGTTATGCCATTAACCATGGGGTTGGAGGGCAGTGGTTCTATCACTGAGCAGGCAGCACATGAGCTGGTGGAGACTCAATGCAAGCTAAGCAAGACATAAACAGCAATCAAGGAGCTCAAGAAGTTTTTGTGAAGATGAAGAAACAGTGGATGAAGCTGTGACTGGGTCATTGGACATGTCATCTGGGCACCTCCCATCAGTATCTCTACTGCTCCTCACAGTTGTCACTAAGGTTTGCCAGGGGTATTGGCATTTCCGCACAGAACAAGATATCAATGTTTGCTAAATTACTCGCACTTTGGGTGGGTCATAGGACCTGAAACCATTTTTCAGACTTCTTTCCATCCTTTGCTTCACTACTCAGACTGTATATGATAGATAAATCCCCTAAAATATCATATACAGACTCAAACAAGAAATTTACCCTCTGCTATCTCAACATTTTTGTGTACTTTATACCCAAGGGTTTAAACAGTGTGTGCAGAATGTCACCATTCACATTGCCAAGCCACCCCCAACACTTGGGGGCCAACTTATTTAACATAAAAGGAATGTTTTCTCTCAATAGTGTGAAGAAGATACATGGAAATTGAGTCTATAAAGTTCAAAATAAATTGCAGACTCAAAGCCCACAGGTTTACCCATGGCAAACCCTAGTTGTCACAGGATGTCTCAAGATGGACACCAGCCACACAGACAACACAAAGGTAGTATTGGAGATAAAGAAAGCAAAGAATAATATTCATGGAAACAAGGGTACAGTGATGAGCAGTAGATGGAGGGAAATGAACCAGACTAAAGCTGAATACCGACTCACTACCATTAACCTTTATATACTAGGGACTTGAGGGTAGGCTTTTTCGTATGTTGTGGTAACTGCCAATCATTTTTCATCCAGAGATTCACATATGGATCATGAGGTATTGGGGTTGTAACAGCATTGTTACAGGTTACTGTCATTTTGGTGTCCTTGGTGTTCTTGGTCATCAACATCTGACACACCTCCTCTTTTTCAGCCCTGTGCCTTGTGGCATTCCTCCCAATCTCATGTTTCAGTGTACTAATGTTGCAGTAACATGATGGTATGCAGTGATGTGACATAACTGGGGCATAAACCATGATATTGTTACTTTTACACCTTCACCTCCACCTCTGAACCAACCACTCCAACCCCAAGTAAGCATAAACCCATGGCAAGTGCCATTGTTGGAGCTTTGATGCTACCTTTAATCCTTGCTGCTTTATCCACATATAAATACTGTTGAGTGGCAAATTTGTTATGGAGCAAATGAACTATTTCCTGTCAAAACCCCTCTTTCCTTTAAGTTTGACATTGACTCTGTGAAGGATGGCAGATGATGGCCAAAGTCCAAAAAAAGTATCATTGTGCCAATTAGGTGGACATCCAGTTAGTTTTTCCAGGGCAGTTTTTAGAGAGAAAAAGACATGTCCAATACAGCTGGGGTTAATGGCCTCTTCACTAATGCCTCGAGATGGTTTCCAGTGTCCAATTGAATTGTACACAGAACCTGCAAGAAAAATGATGATGTGGCCAGGGTTGTATCTAAGAATAGCATTAGACAAATGCTTGAAACTATCAACAAGGCCACTCACAGGAATTTGAGGTTCAGGCAAGTAAGATAGAGAGCTCCACCTGTGTACTGGCCAACATTAAATATTGCTGTTAGCCCACCATCTTGTTTATCTCGGTGAGGCTTAACCTGGAGCTTGAATACCAGTCCTCATCAAAGCCAAGGTCCAGGATCTTCCAAGAACCAGATGCCAGCAGTAAATGCCTCCTCGAACTGAGCATGCTCTTCAGGAAAGCAATAGCAAAATATTCATCTAAAAAAATGGCAATATCTGCTGTAGCTTGATAGTAATATTTGACAGCAACTATGGCATGTGATCCCTTGCACATATTTGCAGAGGGAATCAGTGGATGCTGGAAAAATGGTTAGACCAGGTTGAAGGAAGATAACAAACTTACATGTTTGCCTTGGTGCCCTTTTGCATGCCACACATGAATGAGATGCAAAATTCCTGACCTTTCAAAGCTTGTAGGGTCTGGCATGGGTAACCCACAGCTTTTTGATCCTGCAATTTGTTTTGAATTTTATAGGCTCAATTTACATGTATTCACTTTGTGGTATAGGGAGAAAAAGTCAATTTTATGTTAAATAAGATGGCTGCAAAGTGTTGGATATAATTGTGCATGATGAAAGGCACTATTGTGCACACAATGCAATGGGTTTGACAGGTTTAAACCTGCGGGTATAATGCATGCAAAAATGCGGACATGGCAGGAGGTGAATTTTTCATTTGAGTCTATATGCAATATTTTATGGGTTTTATCTATTGTATACAGGGTGGATAATGAAGGAAATAATGGACACAGGTTTGCCAAGCATTTTCAAGACCCATTACCCACCCAAAGTCCAAGTAATTACAACAATATTGGTATTTTGTTTCACATATAAACGCCCAAACCCCTGCTATACCCTAAAAGCTTGTCAAGACTTCAGCCTCACCCTCCAATCCAGGTTGATCCAGATCTGGATTCACCAAATCCTGCTCAGCAATGTAATCCTGCAAAAGTTTGATCCTTTTGGAATATTTTTTCAGTAATCCAGAAAGGTCATCATTTTGGTTATTAGAATCACTATCTTGATCTGGATTATAATCCCCATTGCTACTATCATCATAAATGCTATCATCCTGGTTGTTCTCTTCATCATAGTTGCCATCATTGATATGCACCATACAATCCTGGCCTCTGATTCAATATATCATGCAGTTCACACCAACCCAACACTCTTTAAGTTGACCTTGTGATCAAGTCATGTATATTGTGATCATCTGAAACTTCAGAGATATTTAGTTATTGCATTTCCAAGTATTTTCTTTGTTTTCTTTGTTATACCTTCTTATGCATTGTTCCCTCTACCCTTCCTTTATGATACATGCACCCTTCTCTCTGATATCTCCATTTAGTATACTCTTTTGTCTCCCTTCCTTTGTCCTTACAGCTTATATACCTGCCTGGATGAGCCACTAGACAGACAACCCCCAGAGAACCCAGATACACCGTCATTCCCCCTTCATCTCAGAGCTTATCCTCAGTCCTAGATGCAGTCCTTTTACTTTATACTACCTTCTATCATCATCTGATCCATTATTAT
Source organism: Hygrocybe coccinea (assembly GCA_963555575.2). Lineage (NCBI taxonomy): Eukaryota > Fungi > Basidiomycota > Agaricomycetes > Agaricales > Hygrophoraceae > Hygrocybe > Hygrocybe coccinea. Next base: position 885,718 of record OY741998.2, read on the forward strand.
ATTGTGACTTTTTGATTTTATCACAACTTTTTGATTCTTATCACAGCACTTCTATTGAGTGTCTCGCCTTTCTAGTCCTTCTCTTTCTTCTTCTATCCTAGTGTAGGCTTTCTGAAACTTCCTTGCACCTTTCTTAGCAGTATATGGTTAGATTCCCATCTTACTACTGCACATCGTCATCTTTGTGTCATTGTTGTCATCATTATCACTCCTGAGATCCAGATCAATGCCCTCAGGTTTCTTGGTATGCAACAATAGAGACCTGGATGATATGTCAGAGAGATCATCTTCTATCAGAACAATCACATCTGCTCTGACAATTCAGAAAGAGGACTGTCACCCATCTCAATGTCTCCTTCACCCTTCCTTCAAATACTCTGAAGCAGCAATGGTCGAAAATTCCATTATCTTCTCATATCCATGATGTATTTCTGTAGCACTAAGCACTGGTTTGAGGACAGAATGCAAAAGTTGTGTTGCTACTTGAACCTGATTTTGCAGACATTTCTTTCCAAGAGAAAGGTCTATTAAAAAATATGCAAGGCTGTGTGAGGAACTCACATTGAGGAGTTTCAGGAGCACTTTACACTCCCATACACATTCCCACTGGAATCCACTGGGAATTCCCTTGCATTTTAATTAATTACTTATTTCAATAACACTACATAATATTTATTATTTGTGCTGGGGTAAACCCCAAAGCAAGATATTGGTTTTGCCTGCCTTTTATGGAATTATCACCATGCACAGACGATCGATCAACAATGTTTGGTCACATGTCAATGACAAATGCATGTTGCATGACAGCAAACACCACAATTTGTGCACACATCAGCAGCACCTGTGAAATCCACACCCACAAATGTCAACGCCAATGCCCATGCCCAAGAATGCCAACACACACCCACAAAGTCCCAGCACCGAACAACATGCACGACACAATGGCAACTGGATGCAACAGCAACAGCACAACACAGCTGGGGCAGCAGGGTGCCCACCCCACCAAGGTTTGTTTTTATAAACCCTCACTACTCTAATCTACAGCAACGACCCAGCAGACACTGTGCACACAGCCTGAACACCAACACCAACACCATGCTGATGCAGTCTCTATGTTTATGACCCATAAGAGGTGATAAAAGATAAAAACTTCGCGAAGGTGCGAACGGGACTTGGGATGCTCCCGATACTAACGCAATAATGCGTGATGAAATGCGCGGTACAACAAACAGATGCAATGGAGCTCTTTACACTGAGACACTGATTCCTATCGGAATCCGATCGGAATGTCGGAATCCGATCGGAATCCGATAGGAATTTTCCTCATCCAGTTTGTGGCTTTTCTCAGCCAAATTTCACAAAATTTCCGATTGGATTCCAATCAGATTCCGATCGGAATTTTTCAGTCCTATGGAATTCCGAGTGATTCCTATTGGACTTTTCCAATAGGAATCCAATAGGAATCCATTCGGAATATCTGAATAGCTACATAGACTTAGCAGTTCCTAATAAATCATTAACTAATATATTAATTTTCATGTGGGTGAAAACCCACAATAAATTCATTTACCCTTTGTCCCTTTATATTCGCCGCCTCGCGCACGGACCATTCCTCCAATTTCCCACGCACGACCCATTCGTCACCCGCACAGCCCACAAGTAACACAACAAGACCAACAGCCAACAGCAAGCAAGACCATGCCGTCGACGAGATCCAGCGTTCACACCACCCGAAGTGGTCGAGCACGGGCTAAGTCACCCCCCAAATCGAAAAGGAGCAGCAAAAAGCAAACCGGCACCAAAACAACTAAGGTGCCGGCCCCAGCGAGTGAGGACGAACAGAGCACAAAACTCAACAAGAAAAAAGGTCGCAAGTAAGTAATTACATTGATACCATCAATATACTCACTAATTTTCTTTGCAGGATGAGTTCCGTTCAGCGCACACAGATGGATGCGGCGGCGGACGCAACAGGTGTGCCAGCACACCTCACTAAGTAAGTTTTTCGTTGTTTTTTTTCTACTCTAATGACTAACGGCTACCTATAGGACGGAACGACAACTCCACGAAAGTGGAATACCCATTGCGCCACCCCGACGGACCCTAACCACTGCCAACGCAACTCCCCATAAAACACCCACCAAGCCGCTAGGACGCCAACGTCATTCTGATCAACCCCACAGTGGGTCCAACGAGGACGCAACGGCTCCCAAGAAAGCACCCAAGGCCAAGGAAGATGGCAGGGGACGCGGCGGCGGCACGAAACAACGTTACAAAGACCGATGCCATGACAGTGGCAATAGGTACAGCGAGGACGAAGAGGACAGCAAGGAAGGAGATGGCGATGATGAAGACCACGGGAAGTACCAAGGCGAGGACAGCGATCACGACGAGGACCGTGGTATGGACCATGGCGAGGACGGCGATCACGACGAGGACGGTGATCACGACGAGGACAGTGATCACGACGAGGACCACGGGATGGACCATGGCGAGGACCACGATCACGACGAGGACCACGGGATGGACCATGGCGAGGACCGCGATCACGACGAGGACCACGGGATGGACCATGGCGAGGACCGCAGGATGAACCGACCCAAGGACGGTGAGGACGACGAGGACCGCAACGAGGACGGCGAGGACTGCAACGAGGACGATGGGGACCATGACGAGGACAGCGGGGACCGTGAAAGGGACCACGACGAAGGCCATGGCAAAGACCATGGGAAGAACCATGGCCACGATCGCGAGGACCACGGGATGGACGAGGACCACGGTGAGGATGGCCCGAATGAGGGCCATGTTGAGGGTTTGGGTGCGGGGAAGTACCCTAGTGTGCAAAAGGGCCAGAAACCCTCTAAAGGAACCCATAAGACCCCAAATCGTCGAGGAGAAGGGGGCTGCCATACTAGCCCCAGTCGTAACCATGTCATAGACAGCCCCAATCGTGATGCACGCACTGGCTGCCATGCCGCAGACAGTCCCGATCATAATCAGCACACTGACCGCCATGTTGTGAATAGCCCCATTCGTGATGGTGGGGGCAGTACTGGCCGCCATTTGGAAGACACCCCCATTCATGATGACCAAGGTGGCTGCACTGCCTCCAAAGGCAAAGGTGGTCAGACTACAGACCACACTGCGAATTTCGGAGAGGGAGACATCTCGAATTTCAGAGATGGACATTCATTCCTCAAGAATCCAACTTCTTCCCCTGAGTTTGATGGATTGGAACTCGACTTCATTGAACGTGATCGTCAGGGTGCTTCTCGCACCAAAGGGGGCCAATTCCGGGGTCACGCGATGGGCAATGTTTACAATATGGCTGATAGCTTTCTGGAGGATGTTACTTGGCCACCCATTTCCAAGCCGATGGGCAAAGTACTTTTGTATACTAGTCGGGACTCTGATGCGAAGCCTATGTTATCACTCAAACACCATGTTACACCACAACTCCGTCCACTCCTCAATAAACTGGCTGGCAGGTTTTCGCCAATCAAAAGTAAATGTCAGATATCATAGTAACAGCTAGTTATTGATGTTTTTTTTAGAATTCAACAGGCGTGTTTATGTTTGGGATGACGAAGCTTGGTCAGTTCGGGGAAGGTTTGCTGATGCCCTTGATGATGATGAGGTAGTTACATGGAGCAGTCGGGATGGGGAGATGATTTTGCCTTTGTTAATTGTGAGTAATATTGCTTGATATCATGTATATTATTCAATAATCTGGAATTTTAAGGATGATGAGAGTGACATGGTTCCTCCTATTCAGGCTTCTCATGTGGTTCCAGTCATTCAGCCTGCTCCGTCTTCTGGTTATACCCCCACTGCCATGAGCGTAAAGCTGATCACCTTGCTTGATATCCCCCCTCATCTTGCTGACCATTCAGATGCTACTCTCCATGTGTCATACCAACGTTACTTGGCTTACTTGGATGCTTGGCAAGCCTTGAATGACATGATAGGTAATGGAGAATGGTCAGGTCCGCGCCCTTTAGCAACAGATCTAATGGGGGTCTTCATTTCGAAATCCATGTTTTGTTCCCACTACAAACTCTTCGCCAAGTTGGGTGACTTTCCTCATATGCTTTCGTGGCTGAAGAATGATATTGATGCACCCACCAATCTCGAGGTATGGGGTGTTGAGAAGAGTGTTTATAGTTTCAAGGATCTTCATGGATATGTGGACAGGAAGGGTTTGGGTTTTGGTGCTTTGAGTACTGCTGGTTCAGGTTCAGGTTCTGTGGTATTGGGGAGGAAGAATAAGGGGAAAAGGAAGGCTTTGGATGATGGTGATCAAAAGAAGAAGGTCAAAAAGTTGGGGAGTAGTAGAAATCGTCATGGATTGTGAGTATATAGCTGAATGAGAACATTTTGTGATCTGATTACATATTTTTTGAAGTTTTAGGTGGTTTATGACATTGTTGCTATGCTTGTTCAAGAATCTTTTCAAGATGATTCTCTGGACTCTGACCTCTGGCATTGCTCATGGATTGGGTTATACCTGGTTCATTTGCATGATGTTTGGAGCTTTGCCAATGGTATCTGCTATGTCAGATTGGAATCCCTTTCCAGATATTCCTTTCATGGCCTTCAGTGACTTTATTCAGAATCATTTCAGCTCCAAAATATCTCTTGCCACTGTCCTCACTGTACTGTTCACCTTGACTGAGAACCCTGAGGTGCTGGGCTTACATGCTAGGCAGCAGAACCCACGCTTTCCAGGAGAAAACCGAACTGCAATGTCTGGATGGATGAAAGCATTGGCACATGCTTTGGAGCAGAAACTGGGCCATGATGCAAACAGATTGTTTCAGAGTTCTGACCACAGAGCTGCCATGTCCAGTGATGCAGTGACTAATAATATTGGCACCAAGCTGGATGCCATGTCAAAATTATTGGACCTGTATCCATATAATCAGGCTGGACAATTCCAGGGCAGATTGAATGCAGTATCAAAGGACGCAATTGAACCGGTCTATGTGATTTGTCCAGATGCATTCAAATGTGAGACCATGGACTGCAATCCCTGTGCTCTTGTTCAAGCCATTAGAGATAGGGATATTCCCAAGGTCACACTAATCAAAGGAACCAATATACATGAGAATGTCCCAGTTCTCACTGGCAAATGTCCGGATTGCGAAACAAGATACTATGCTGACCATGAGCGTGCATTTCAAACACCCACATCAGATATTTGCAACAAAGTCTACTTGAATTCTGCTAAATATCTGAAAGTTGGAACCAGTGTATGGGTGGACCGCGTATTTTCAAAAGCTGTTTTGAATGGGATATACAGCTTTCATGCATCATCATCAGCCTATGCGGAATTCTGGAATGATAGCTTTTGGAGCACTCAAGAAACTCATGCCAGAAAAATAACTTGTCGACAAATCTGGCATACCTTTGTGCAGGAATCTTTGCGTGCTATTGCAGCAGGTTCTAATCAGACTTTGGTCCTGAAGGATTCTCTGAAAATTGTGGAGGTCACTAAAGAGGCTTTCAATACCTTGGGTTCAAATGGGATTATCCAAAGTGCCAATGGCCATACTTGCTCTGAATGCTCTCATGCATTTAAAGCAACTGCAGATGTGATCTCTGAAGATGATCCTGCAGCTCTTGTTGGAATTGATGAGAATAGAGCTGTGCCAGTTCTTCTTGGAGAAGGTGCTGATTTAGCAAGACAAGATGCTGCTGCAGCAAGACAGCAAGCAATTCAGGCCAGAGAGCATGGTGCAGAGGCAGATGTGATGGATGTTGATATCCAACCTGCACCAGTAGTGATGGCAGTTGTAGATGGTGTTGTTATGGGTCCTAAGCATTGTGATTATGAAGGATGCATTGCTGAACTTGCAAATGCTCGTGGAGGGGTCTTCTGCTCTCAACACCTTGCTGCTTATGGAGCATTATGTCGTATCCGTGGTTGCACCAATCAAAAGGTTGAGGGGTCACAGATTTGTGCCGGTCATCAAGAACGTTGGTATAGGCACCTTGTGCGTCACAGCCGTCAAAGTTACCTGGGTGTGCGTAGAATGTTGCGCAGAACTGAAGAAGAGAACCTTCCATGGCTTCCAGAAGTGGCAGATGACACTCAGCCTCATGATGAGCCAGCTGTTGCATCAAGACGTACCAATCATTTCACAGCTCCTCGATTCTATTGTGTTGAAACTATTTGCGCTCCATGTGGAGTTGTAATTGCCTGGGCCAAGTTTGCTAAATCAGAGTCACCCACAAATGTGTTGCAGTTTTTGGAAACAGTCTATCCAACACCAGCATCCAGGCCATCATATATTGTGATTGACAAAGCTTGTCTTCTCTTGCGCACCAGTATTGCCAATGGGAGTTGGGAAATATGGAAGAACACCACAAGATTCATAGTTGATACATATCACTATGTGAATCATCGGACGACAGATTATCTGTGTCGTAAATGGTGTAATCCAGCTCCATTAAATGGATCAGCGCCCAATTTGGTTATTGTGGAGAATGATAGACATGGACAGCCACATTATAAGCGTGCATTTAATACTCAGGTATTTTTTATTCAGCAAGTTACCTTGTGAAATAAATTAACTCTGTGTTATAGGCATGTGAGCAATTGAATGCATGGTTGGGAGGATTTGAATCTATTCTGAAGAAGATGACCATTGGTAATTTTGATTGGTTCCTGCACACCATGTTATTTCTTCATACAGAACGAGTTATAAGATTGCAGAAACTACAAGAGGAAGAAGGTGAAGATGGTGATGATGATGATGATGATGGTGAGGAATATGGGATTGATATGGATTGATGATTATTGTAATAGGCATTGTTGAACTTGTTGTTAACTTGAAATAATTATTTTTGTTTTGAAAGTAATAATTGGATGGATGTTGATGGTTAATTTTATGAAGGTTGTAGTAATTTGGGTTTTGAGTCATTCATCAATAAAACATGAAAGTTGTAGTAATTTGGGTTTTGAGTCATTCATCAATAAAACATGAAAGTTGTAGTAATTTGGGTTTTGAGTCATTTATCAATAAAACATGAGATTTGTAGTAATTTGGGTTTTGAGTCAGACACTTCATGGAATATGATTGGTGTAAGACAAAACTCTAAATATTCACAAGGTAAACTGAATGAGTAATAGAATTCCAATCAGAATCTGAACTGATCCTTGTGGAATCCGATCGGAATTCAATATTCCGACTGGAATCCGATCGGAATTTATCAAAAAAAATTATTCCTATGTTGAACTATAAGAAATGATAAATTCCGATCGGATTCCACAAGGAAGTGTGGCTCAGTGTAAAGTGTTGGATGCAATGGTATGCAGAGTAACAAGAGATTGAAATGCAATGATGTGGAACTTAACTAAACATCCTAGATGATGGCACGATATGCAGGGTTTACGCAGTGAGACAGCAAGACCGTGCTAAGACTCGTTCTGTGATAGCGGCGGACGCACAACGAGGGAAAATGCAGAGTGAGTGAGGATGATTGTTTTAGAAGCTAAAGCGCAGTTGGTGAAGAGAGGGGAACTGGGTTCTTGTTATTTTCCTACTACAGGACACATTTTATACTGTATAGAGATAGGGGCTAAAGGGTAAGTAAGTGAAATAGAAAATAGTAAATGTCACATGAAAAGAGATGAATCGGCTTTAGGATGGCAAAGATAGTGAAGGATTTCAAATAAAAAGGTAAAATCACATGAAACTAGGAAAAGGGAAGAGAAGAGACTGGGTGAATTCCATGTCTTGTATCGGACTCAATATCCGAACACACAGGACGTGTTAATGGTGGTGTTTCATCGTGTTGAGGTCGGGTTGCAGGGCTAGGACAGAGCGAGAGGTTATCACAAGATAGCGATGTGAGGCTTGAGTATGCATGAAGCTTCATATAAATCAGCAAGAGATTGGTAGCTGTGCGCACTGATACACTATAGGAAGCTGTAGAAGGGGAGATCCCCAAACAAACTACCTAATAGGTGAAGGCAAGGATGTGAAGATAACTACTACATGTAGAAAGGTTTGGGAAGGTATGGAAACTACTATTAAGTTTCCGAACAATAGGAACATACGTGTGACAGTTGTGATCAACTGTGCGACTTCGCAAACACGGTCGCAACAATGATATCAATATTGGATGACGAAGACTGATAGACTCAAGACTAAAACCTGAGTACGAGCTAAAGAGAGCTTTATAGCTCTTAGACTAAGATCGAAAGGGAGGGAAAGTCGTATGTTTCTCTGCAGGTTTAGCTACAATACATGAGCTTTTTATACTATGACAATCAGAAAGTCAGAACAAAATGTCGGAGAATTGGAGAGGTTAGAAATAAAGGATGGAATAGGAGTGAATGTAAGAAAGGATTCTAAGATAAAGAAATATCGATAGGAGTCAGTAAAAGTGCGAAGAATGGAATCAAGTGATGAAATTAGGACAAAGAAATAAGAAAGGAAGAGATAGGGGAGCAATGTAATGTGTGATATAAAAGGATATATGATAGAGACATGAAGCAAAAAGTGAAATGGAATGAAATGATATGGTGTCCGATGGAAATGGTATCGGTCCGATGTAGGATGGCTTTGTTCTGTGGGTGCGACAAGTTCAGAAGCGATCAATAGTTGTCGAGAGATATCGCAAGAGTTCGCGGACGTTCATAAGATCGTGAGGTATCGGGATATAGTTGATGGAGAGGTATAGTACATCCGATTTGCGTATTGGGAGCATAGGATCGTATGATGCGTATCAGTGCACGAGTATCGCAGGTTGTGCGGGTGTCTCGTACGTGTGCTAATTGCGGAGGTATCGTGCTATGGTTCAGGAAAGGTGAAAATGAGAATATTAATGTTTCCATGCCCAGAGGGGAGAGCTGCGTATCAATGCATCACCAACACCCATGCCAGCACCCCAGTGCACCCTCACTCCCACCCCCACACAGCAAGGAGCAATGGTGAGGACCATGAGGAGTCAGGACGGTGATGAGGAGAGGACGCAGTGAGGAGTGGCATGCCCACCCTCACTGCCAATGTGAGTTTTGCAGTTTTGTAATTGCGCCCTTTACTTATTCCTATGCATTAGTTACAGCGGCCATGTAGCAGAGGGTGGTGCACCCCTGCTGCAGTGGTAAGTTTTTTTTTTTTTTTTTCATTCATTTCACTAACCAAAATTTGTCTAGGTACTACGACAATGGGGACGATGAGGACTGGGAAGATGAGGACGAGGACTGGGGCAAGAACAACAAGGATGGGAATAACAAAAACAAGGACAATGAGGACGGGAACTGGGACAGGGACGACAATGACAACGAGGATGGGAACAAGGATGAGGATGATGGGGACAAGGACGAGGACAGGGATGATGAGGATGGGGATGACGAGGATGGAGACAGGGTGACGAGGATGGAAACTTGAGGTGAGGTATGTACATCAGCCCTCCCTCCTCTCCTCTTTCCCCTCCCTCCTCTCCCTCCTCCCCCCTCCCCCTCTCCCTCCCCCTCTCCCTCCTCCTCCCCCCCCCTGTTCCGGTTCTCTCACTCACACCCTTTGATCCAACCTTCACTTTTTCATATGCATATTGTTATTTCTATCTATGTGTACATGCATACATACTCCCCACTCCTTTACTCATGACCTTTACCCTTGTTATTTAGTACTATATAGTTACGGCTTTTCCTGGAGTGGCGTCATATTATTTCCCGCCACCCTACTGGGGCTCCTTAGCCTTTTCTCTTTGGATCCCCATTAGGTTTGTTGTATGATAGCTATCCTCTCTTGTTATATATTTATCTTTGGATCCCCATTAGCTCGAGTGAGGTCCTCGACCTAAGGTAGCCCTTACAGCAGAAAAGGCTGAACCCAGAGGACTGGACAGTGCAGTACCAATTGCCAAGATAGGTCGCTTCACAGCCCATAGCAGCGACAGCTCGGACTCAGCACACACTGCCCCCTCCTCTCCTATACACCTCTCAGAACCTGCTCCACCCTTGCCCTTACCCTCGACAGTTATGGATCCTGAAGGAAGGATTGAGATACTTGAACAAGAGCAGGCACAGCAAAGAGGCTACTCAAGCCATTCAGGATACCCTCAACAAACTCTTTGAAAGACTTAACACCCTCGACTTCCATCCCCGGTCTCCACCTGCTCCCCCAGATGAGATCATTACCTCACGCCCAACCAGCCCCAAAACCCCTGAGGCAACCTCCACTCGAAGCCGATTGAAACCAGGAGTGCCAATCGACTTTGACGGAGACCGATCCAAAGGTCGTGGGTTTTTAAACTCTTGTCGGCTGTACATGAACCTATGTGCAAATGACTTCACCGATGACCAGGCCAGGATCCATTGGGTCTTATCCTACATGAAAAAAGATCGCGCTGCCACCTTTGCTGACCGCACTCTCCGGTACGAATCACGTCATGGCAGTGAACGCTACTCGACCTGGGATGAGTTTGAAGATGTCTTCCAAGAAACCTTTTGCCCGGAGAATGAAGCCACACATGCTATCATGCGACTGGAGTCAGAACGATACTTCCAGGGTAGGAGGGCAGTAGACGCCTATGTGGATGAGTTTGAGGACCTTGTTGATATCTCAGGGTATAAAGACCCTCTTGCGATTGTTGTCAAGTTCAGACGTGGCCTCAACCCTTCCATCCAAGACAAGATAGCAGAGTCTGGACGAGATTGCCCTAAGGATGTGGATGTCAAAGGATGGTATGCTGCTGCCAGACGTTTTGACTGGAACCGCTGTAGTAGTGGGTAGTGCCCCACTACTACCAGTAGATCACATGATTGTTCCCACGTTCCGTAGGATTACCTTTTGTGTAGATAGCTTATGAGACTTCAGCTTGTCACACCACCTCGAGACCACTGAGGCACCAGTAGGGACCCCTAGTCCCTACTACACCGCCTTGCAAACGAGGCTTTCCATTCATCTTCAACCAGAAGATCCACAGCCACTGCTACCTCCACCACAACTCAACCACGCAATTCCTTCTATTTCAAACCATTCTCCTCACAGAACCCCACTCCGGCTCCGACTCCAGTTCCGATCCCCGTAAGTTCAAATGCACAGACACGAACCCTCCCACAAGGAATCCCCATGGACATTGACGCACAACGAACCAGGCAAATGCCCCCAGTCTGCCATCGATGTGGGAAGCCTGGCCATCTCCACAAGGACTGTCCCAAGGCATTTGACATCCACTTCATGTCACCGGATGAGCAGGAGGAGTGGATCCAGAACCTCCTTGTAGACAAGGATGTCAAATTGGAAGTATGTGAGGAGGTTTGCGAGGAAAGACAGGAAGAGGTCGAAACAGAGGAGGGTTTTTCCAATTGCAGTGGGTGAACGACACGCCCCCACTGCACTTGCAAAATCGATATGCTTGTCTGTCTATAGACTCAGAAACAGAGACAGACAAGTGCGATTATGTGAAAGACGTGCAAGAAACCCCCCTTACCCCCTCTCCAGTCCTCAAGAACCAATGTGTGCATCTGAAGAATTGGGAGAAGAGACTGCCCCGCAAGTATATCATTGCTGCCACCCCTAGTGACAGGTCCCTAGATATCAATGTCGAAGTTGAGACAACTGATACTGGAGTCAAAAGATCGGCAGAGGCATTGGTAGATTGTGGTGCTCAAGGGCTCTTCATGGATGCAGCCTATGCCCGAGACAACGATATCACCACTCGCCCACTCCAACGACCAATCCCAGTCTATAATGTCAATGGCACCCCAAATGAAGCAGGCTCAATCCATGAAGTTGCAGATGTCATCCTCCGATATAAGGACCACTCGGAACGTGCTCAGTTTGCAATAACACAGCTGGGGAAGCAGAAGATGATCCTAGGTTTCACCTGGCTCCAAGAGCACAACCCTGAAGTTAACTGGCAGACTGGAGAAGTCAAGATGTCAAGGTGCCCCTCTAGGTGTGATACTTGCCACTCCAAGGTTCAAATGGAGCGTAAGGTTCAACGTGCCACAGCTGCCCAGATTCACGCATGCAGATCTGGAGGTTTCCCTGTACTGGTTGAGGAGATCGATGAGGAAGATGATGATTCTTCGGACCCTGCTCCGACCCCGGTTCCAGACTTGACCGGGAGTGATCTCCCAGACCTTACCCCAGATGAGGAAGATGAAGATGACGATGTCATTGAACATGACGACCGCATCTTTGTAGCACACATCCACCCTGAAGAACAGCACATTCGAGCCACCAGCACTGTCTCACAAAGACTAGCGGAGGCATTCTCCAAGAACTCTGGAACCACATCCTTCCGAGATACAGTGCCGGAATTTCTGCATGACTTCGAGGATGTGTTCAACAAGGAATCCTTTGACAGCCTCCCAGAACGACGTAAATGGGACCATGCAATCGAACTTGAAAGAGAGCCTGGACCAGCATTCCGAAAGGTCTACCCAATGTCTCTGGAAGAACAAGCAGAACTGGACACCTTCCTTGAAGAGGCACTATCCACTGGTCGAATTCGCCCTTCAAAATCCCCCTTTGGTGCCCCAGTCTTCTTCGCCAAAAAGAAAGATGGCAAGCTCCGGTTTGTCCAGGACTATCGCATGCTCAATGCTATAACCAAGAAAAACCGATACCCCCTACCTCTTATAGATGACCTCATCCACCGTCTTAGTGGGGCCAAATACTTTACCAAGTTGGACGTACGATGGGGATACAACAATGTTCACATTAAGGAAGGAGATGAATGGAAGGCAGCCTTCCAGACCAACCGTGGACTGTTTGAACCTCTGGTTATGTACTTTGGGCTAACAAACAGTGCTGCTACCTTCCAGGCGATGATGAATGAGATATTTCATGATCTCATCATGCAGGGAGTTGTCTGTATTTATCTTGATGACATCCTGATATTCACCAAGACCCTAGAGGAGCACCATAGGATCACCCGCCTAGTCTTGGAGAGGTTGAGAGAACACAAGCTTTACCTCCGGCATGACAAATGCGAATTCTTGCAAACCCGTATCGAGTACCTGGGAGTTATCATTTCTCACAATTGTGTAGAGATGGACCTGGTGAAAGTGTCTGGAGTCATGGACTGGCCAACCCCAACAACCAGGAAAGAGCTTCAGTCATTCCTTGGTTTTGTCAACTTCTACCGGCGGTTCATCTCCAACTTCTCATATCATGCCCGCCCCCTCTTCGACCTGACCAGAAAAGACACCCCCTTTTCCTGGAACACTCCACAACAGGAAGCTTTCACCAAAATGAAGGATCTTGTTACCTCTGCACCAGTTCTTGTTCTCCCAGACAGTGACAGGCCATACAGGGTGGAAGCCGACGGTTCCAGAGTCGCAACCAGAGCTGTCCTGTCCCAGCTATCCAAGGATGGCAAGTGGCATCCAGTTGCTTTCCTGTCAAAAAGCCTTAGCCCTGTAGAGCGGAACTATGAGATACATGATACAGAAATGCTTGCCATAATTCGTGCTTTAGAAGAGTGGCGCCACTATCTGGAAGGTGCCAAGCATCCAGTGGAGATCTGGACAGACCATAAGAACCTGGAGTACTTCCGCTCGGCACAAAAGCTTAACCGCAGACAGGCACGGTGGTCACTGTATCTCTCTAGGTTTGACTTCACCCTCCACCACAAACCTGGACGTACCATGGGAAAACCTGATGCTCTGTCTCGCCGTGCAGACCATGGCTCTGGTTCTGGAGACAACAGCAATGTTGTAGTTCTGGACCCTGGACTGTTCCGGATCCATGCATTATCTGGCCTGGATCTTGAAGGGGAGGAACGGGAAATTCTACGGGACATCCGGCATTGTATACGTAATGCTGAAAATCTGGAAGAGCCAGTTGCCAAGGCGGCCCGTGAACTCCGTCGTGATCATGGTCGTGGTTCGGTATGCAGTGCAGAGTGGTTCGAAAGGGATGGCCTCCTCATGTTCCGAGGGAAAATCTATGTCCCTGAAGACCATGATCTCTGCCGCAAGATCGTTGCACAACACCATGACTCCCATGTAGCTGGACATGCAGGAAGGTGGAAAATGCTAGAGCTTGTCTTGCACAACTACTGGTGGCCACAAATGTCTCGGTACATCGGAACCTATGTCAGGACATGCAATCCTTGCAACCGCACCAAGCTGCAACACAACCGACCCTATGGTGAACTGCACCCCACTGAAACACCAGAAGAACGTTAGGACAAGATCAGTGTTGATTTTGTAGTTGAACTCCCTGATGCCCATGGTTATGATGCCATCATGAATGTGGTTGATTATGTTGGAAAACGAGCACACTTCATTCCGACACACACCACGGTCACTGCAGAAGGTGCAGCACGGCTTTACCTGAAGGAAATTTGGAAACACCATGGCCTTCCAGAAAGTATTGTGTCTGACCAAGGTCCCCAGTTCACTGCAGACTTCACCAGGGAGCTATACCGACTTCTTGGAATCAAACTCGCAATGTCCACAGCATATCACCCACAAACCGATGGTCAAACGGAACGTGTCAACCAAGAACTGGAACAGTTTATTTGGATCTTTGTCAACGAACGCCAGGATGATTGGGATGAACTACTCCCCCTGGGAGAGTTTGCTTACAACAACCACATCCACTCTTCGACACAACAAACACCATTCATGCTGGACACTGGGAGACACCCTCGAATGGGTTTCGAACCTCAACAACCCTGATCACACTTGGAATCTGTAAATGAGTTCAAGGATCGAATGGCAACAGGACTTGAAGAAGCAAGGGCAGCATTGGCAAAGGCAAAGGATGACTACAATCGCCTCAAACTGCCCCCATCACTCCGTCGCCTACATCCTGTATTCCCAGTTGTGAAGTTGACACCAGTCGAAAACGACCCAATACCAGGACGCAAACCAAAGCAACCACCTCCTCCAGTGCTTGTTGACAGTGTCCAGGAGTTTGAGGTCGAAGAAATCCTAGACAGCCGGTTCCGGTACCGACGACTCGAGTACCTTGTTAAGTGGCAGGGTTTTGACACTGGGCATAACAGTTGGGAACCCCACTTCAATGTCCATGCATCAGAGGCTGTTGCCAACTTCCATCGTCTACACCCCGGAGCCCCTCGATGGATCAATGCAGCCTCCTTTAACTCCATCAAGTTCTCCCATGCCGATTCAGCACCTTCCTGGTGGTCTTTGCATCAGGACGCTGCACCTTAAAGGGGGGGTAGATGTAAGGGGACACCCCATTCCGGTTCCGGACAGCATTTAACCTTCGGAAGACTTCGGTTCCAGTTCCGGTTCTCTCACTCACACCCTTTGATCCAACCTTCACTTTTTCATATGCATATTGTTATTTCTATCTATGTGTACATGCATACATACTCCCCACTCCTTTACTCATGACCTTTACCCTTGTTATTTAGTACTATATAGTTACGGCTTTTCCTGGAGTGGCGTCATATTATTTCCCGCCACCCTACTGGGGCTCCTTAGCCTTTTCTCTTTGGATCCCCATTAGGTTTGTTGTATGATAGCTATCCTCTCTTGTTATATATTTATCTTTGGATCCCCATTAGCTCGAGTGAGGTCCTCAACCTAAGGTAGCCCTTACACCCCCCTCCTCCCTCCCTCCTCCCTCACTCTTCCTCCCTCTTCCTCCCTCCTTCCCCCCCCCTTCCTCCCTCCTTCTCCTCCTCCCTCCTTCCCCCCCCTCTTCCCCCCCCTCTTTCCCCCCCCTCCTTCCCCCCTCCTTCCCCTCTCCCACCCTCCCCTTATGCTTAATTAACTTTTTCAATAAAATGATTATTGCTTTTATATTTTCATTTCAACGAGTGATTCTGGACAATTACATATTTATTTCAATAAAATTTATTGGTTTTTGCTGGTCCCAGTTGAATGTGAGATAAATCAAAATATTTCCCAAGTGGCTCATTTCTGATTTTGGCATATAATGAATGACATTGGGGGTAAGTAGTATATTGCATGGGTTCAGTGACCTGAATGGGTAAATGTGACAGGTGCACACAGGTACAAGTATGAGTATGGATACCTGGACCCACCAGCTTTTTTTTAAGCCCCAGATCATCCAAAACAGTTCTCATTAAAACCTTGGAAATGATGTCAAGAATTTGGATTTTCATACTATACGAGATAAAGTAGAAATCCAGAAACATTGTAATTTTCAGTAGATATTTCATTTGGATCACCAATGATAAAACTCTATGTTCAAACAGCAGGTCTGATACCTTGTAACATGAGACCAGCCAGAGTTATGGACACGAGTCTTGATTCATAATTATAATGTCACTAATTCATTGACCAGATTTATTTTCACTCCCACAGTCCCACTGCTTATTTTGGATCATTTACAGATGTGACTACAGCTCTTCTTGAATGCACTGACCCTGATAATGTCTTGGCAATTGTCTCTGTGATGAAGTATTTAAGTCACTGAACCAAATGTAATATCAAGCTGGGGAGTACCCCAGAAACCATGTACATAGGGTCCTCTATGGCTGTCATACACAACTCACAAGAGGGACAGCATAAATAATAAATGTAAAAAGTGGCAACTAAATAACAAAGAATTATTTACTAATGGAGAAGATGTCTGCCATCAGGGCAGACCACAAACCTGAGGGGTGTATGAGGTGATGGGACTGAAATATGTTAGGCAGAAGATCTGTAATAACAAGGGTCTGAACATTGTCATGTACTAATCCCACCTATGGTTGGGGACTGAGTCAGAACCAGAATGACTGGAAATGGAAATGGAACTGGAACTGACATGGAACCAGATCAGAACCAGATAGACAACCAAATAGGAACCAAAACCAAACCAGAGCTGGAACTGGAATCAGAATTGTAAGGGGACTGGAACCACAAGGGTGGTATGTATTGGAATTATCACTCATTATCACATGGATGCTGCTCATCAGTAATGACTGTACTATTATTATCTGACCAATAGCATAAACATCTTCTTGCACTGTCTAGAGTAGTATATATTGTCTCCTCTGACAGGCTGAATACCTGTCAATGTATACAGCTTATACCAGGTTATTCCCCCTTCTCTGATAGAACTATACCACTTCCTCAGAGTCATCACTTTACAACAGGTACACCACACTTCAATGTCAACAGAAATTCCAATAGTATGCTCAACCAAGATGATATCAAGCTGGAGAATATCCCAGGAACTATGCTAGGCAACTATGCTAGTATAATTACACAAGGCCCTCTAGGGCTGGTCATACACAACACAAAGAGAGATGGTGTAAATGATAGGAGAACAATGTGGCAACTAGTAAAAGATGAACTACACTAATGGAGAAGACATCTGCCAATGAGGCAAGACAATGAGCATTAATGGGTGTGTGAGGTTGATGGGTATGAAGGATGACGGATGGAAGGTCCATAGTAATGAGGGTCCAAACATGTAAATGTAATCCCATCTAGGGTTGGGGACTGAGTTGCAAATGGAGTAACTAGAACCAGAACTGGATCTGATATGGAACTGGTATTGGAACCAGATGGGCAATTCAATAGGAACTGGAACTGGAACTACTGGAACTACTGGAACTACTGGAACTGTCCAATATGGAACTGGACCTGGAACTAGACCTGGAACTGGATAGGCAGCAGATGGACTTCAGAGGCATGGAACCAGAACTGGAAGGATGTGTCCTCTTACAGGAACTGGCTAAACAATAGATGGAATTTGGAACCATTGGACTGGAACTGGAACCAACCTATGTGCACAAGTCTTGATTCACAAGAACATTGTCACCAACTCATTACTGAGGCCTGTTCAGATTTCATTCTTACTGTCATTGTTTTATCATCATTTTCAGGTGTCACTATGACTCTTCCTGAATGCACTGACCTTGGCTCCTATAGAAACCAATTGTATAATGCATGATTGTGGAAAATGTTGAATTTAACAAAACTTATATTGACATATACAGAGTAGTTTTGAAAGGAATCCACTGGGAATAGGTGGTACCTACAGGGAATAGATGGGAATCTAGTGGGATTCTCAGTGGGAATAAGTGGGAATCCAGTGGGAATAGATGGGAATTTTCAGTGGAGTTTTGGTGGGAATAGGTGGGAATCCAGTGGGAATAAATGGGAATCCAGTGGGAATGAGTGGAATCCTAGCAACCCAAATATTGTGCATGGGAAATATTTCCTAATTGGGCACTGGTGCTCTGCTTGGTTTTGAACCTTTCTGTAGCTTTAGAATTGCCATAGCTACAAAATTGATGAAGAAAAAGGCAAAAGAGTCAAAAAAAGCCAGTGCTTTTCAAAACTATTATTTTCCCAGTGGAATCTAATGGGATTCTGTTGGAATTCCCACCATTCCCATTTGGTTCCCAGTGGATTCCACTAGGAAGTGTATGGGAGTGAAAAGTACTGAAACTAAGCACCAACTTTGGATCTTTGTTTCATGTGGTTGCAACATCAGATCCAGTGTGGCCAGTAACAAAATATTTCAATGGACTATCATAATCATTTGTTGATTGCAGACAATCTCCCCATCCTATGCAATGGTCAGATGGCAATACATCAAATAGAGTAAAGACTGACCTCAATCTTCGTTGACACTGCCAGTGCCTGCAATCTAGGTGTGAGCAGTCTTATTTTGAACAAGAAAAATGAACAAGTAAACCTGATATATTCAGCAAATACTGCCAGCAACAGCTTCCCCTTTTTATCCAACCACTTTCCAGAACATGCATCAGCAGGCCAGCTCTCCATTTCTTCCATCTTGGAAGCAGCACACTCTCTGTCTAGGTCATTGGTCTTGATATGGGCATTCAGTGGCTCAAGCCTGACATCTTGAAGAGTGAAGGATGGCACAACATTTTTCCACTGTTGGGCTCTTCATTTACATCTAGCTCCACCTTTCAATTGTAGCATTTGCTGATCATTTCTGATTGATGGTTTTGTTGGCAGATGTTAAGATATCAATGTTCAGAGTCAAGACAGTGACATCCTGAAATCAGGCCTTAGAATTGGATTCTGGTTGAGGGTCATTTCTGGAACTTACATTCTGTGCCTTTTTCCTGGATTTTACAGCTATGAAGTTGAGAGTAGGGTCCTGAAGCTTGTCTGCTCATAATATGTCACAGACTGACATAGGGATCTGCATGGGTAACCCACAGGTTGTTTTTGGTGATCCATACCTGACCTGGCAAATACCCATACCTGCCATGCAGGTACAGGTTATCCATGGCTTTACCCATGGTCAATAAGCTAAATATATATATTAATATATAAACTACAAATATTAATTCAATTCATTAATGGGGAGTGTAGTGTTGCCAAGTTCAGTTCAGTCTGGTTTTTTGCCATTTTTGGAAAACCAGAACTGAAACCATTGGTTTGGTTCAGCCAAATGCCAAACCAGAACTGGAACTGTGTTGAACGGTTTCAATGTGTTCGGTCTGCATTTGAACATGGTTCGAACTGCAAACCAACCTCCAAATCTCCTCATGAATACCAGGTGCACATCAATTGATGTGGCACTGGGTTTCACAAGGGAAGTGGGAGGTGGGGGCAGTTGTAGGAACTTGGGGAGGGGTGGAGGGCCAAAGTAAGGTGGCAGACAGCAACTAGTTGCTTTCACCATCTTCACTCTTGCCCTTGCCATCCCTGCTGTGGCCACTGTCAATGACAGGGGCCATTTGGCCACCTTTGTCATCATTGTCATGTAGTAGACAGGGTGGGGATGCTGCTAGCCCCTCACCCCACACCACCTATTTGACCTCACAACACCAGACACATGTCAATTGACGTGTTGCCATGTGTTTGTGAGGTGGAATGGGGTTGGGGGTGTCTTCTGTGTTCGTGAGGTGGAACAGGGTCGGGGGTGTCTTCAGGCTGGGGTGTCTTCAGGCCCAGTACGGTGTAGTTGGGTGCATTGGTGGGTGGATGGACGCATTGTTGTTGAATGCATGGGCCATGCCTGTCTATGGTGGTGGGGAAAGTTGGACAACAAACCAAAAGAACTCACCTAGGGACTGGGGGTGGGTTAGTGTTGCCGAAGTTCAGTTTGGTCCGGTTCTGACCCTTTTTGGTGGAACTGCGAACTGAACATCAGGTTCAGTTTGGCACATGGCCAAACCTGGACCCAGACAGCGTCGAACCATCTCTGCACATTCAGTCTGAAACCCAGACTAAGGTGGGCTCCTGTGAGCTTGTTCTCCTCGTCAATGGCAGGCATGTATCAATAGATACGGTGCTGCTCTTCACAAGGTAAATGGGTGTGGGGGAGCCCTCTGGTGTTGCTGTTGGTGGGGATGCTGTGACTGCTAACCCTGGCGCTGCTGTTGCTGCTGCTGCTGCTGGCCATCGTGGTATGAACCCAGACCGAGGTGGGCTCCCATGAGCTCCATTCTCCTCGCAAATGGCAGCCATGTATCAATAGATATGGCGCTGCTCTTCACAAGGTAGATGGGTGCAGGGGAGCCCTCCAGTGTCGCTGTTGGTGGGGGGATGCTGCAACTGCTGCCCCTGGCGCTGCTGCTGTTGCTGCTGGCCATCATGGTCATCGTTGCTGTTGTTGTTGCCACTGCTGGTGGTAGTGGTGTTGCGGCTGTTCCACGTCCATTGCCATTGCCGTTGCCACCGCTGGTGGTGGTGGTGGTGGTGGTGTTGTGGCTGTCCTGTGTCCATTGGCATTGGGTGGTCATCTCATGCCCATGGGTGTCACACTGCGGTCGTGGTCAACCTTCCTGTAGCAGGCAACATTAGTAAAGTTAAGGAACTTAAAAAACATACCTGTGTTCATGAACGCAACATTGTGTTGTGTCATTGGCCTTGCGTTGTTGCCATGTTGGTGAAGAAACCTATTGTCGTGTAACGGTCACATGATACCGTTTAACACAACAAAGTAAGTAAAGAAATACAAAGAACAAATGAAATAAATACCTCAAAAATATCCATGTTCACGGTTTGGACGTGGTTTGGAGCCATTCAGGAAATCTGGCAGGCCTTGAAACCCAGAACTGAACCCAGGGTCCGGTTCAGCACTTGGCTGAATTTAGACTGAACCTAGGGTTCAGTTCAGCTAGGTTCGGAACTGAACTACAGCATCACTACCAGTGCATCCTACGCTCCCATTTCTGGATAGTGTCAAGTGGAACTAATTCAAGTGCCTTGGGCATATTCTCCTTGAGCATATCAAAGGTCATATCACAATGTTTGAAGAATTCAATGAAATTTAGTTCACAATGGAACTTGGGGAGAACAAGACAAAGATGTCCTGCTGCCTCAATTACCTTTTGAACAAGTGACTTTTGACCAAGGAAGTCAATCATTCTCCATGATTCACACACAGCCACTCACCCCACACAAGCTCACTTTGCTGCTTCTTGAAGGGACTTTTTGGTGGCATACAGTAGCTTAGAGAATAAGAAGACTATTGCATTCCAATAATATTTTTTTACATTTCTGCAATCATTTTAGTTCTCCACAAGTTCCTCTCCACTAACAGACTGGGGTTTACAAGAATTTAGACCCTTTAGGGCAGGCAGGACCCAATTTGGCCACTCTACAATTTTGGTGGTGACTTGCATCATAAGATGATGCTATTCTGTCCTGCAGTATGGCACATTCAAATGGAATAGGGAACCAGCAATCATTACTGGCCTCCCCAGTTCTTCCTGGACTGTGCAAAATTCCACCAGTGGCTGCAGATTGTCACTAGTGTAACGCTTCCCATTAGTAAAACTACATATCCTCTTTTTGGGCCCTTTTCACCTTTTCCATGCCAAGTCCCTTATCCTGGAAAAGGTCAAACCTCTTGTAAAAGTAGCTAAAAGCACATAAAAAAGTTATCTAAATTGCATAATCCTACTCTTGCCAGCACTCAAATCTTTTTCAGTGAAAATATTACAGGTGAAGAAATGGAGGAAAATAATTAAATCATTTTTACTAGACTATAATATATAAATAAAGGGTTATTACAGTTCTGTCAGCCAGTGTCAGGCAAATAAGTCTAAAGGAAGTGTGAAATGAACCGAAGCAAGTGCAAGAAATCTAAATATGTTTGGACTTATATATATGTGTTGAGGTCACACATGGACCATTTGGTGAAGTTTGGCAAAATGGAGTGCCAAACATTACTCAGTTGCCACTTTTGGTAAGTTCTGACTTTGTCAGATGACAACATGGCAACAGAGATGATGGCATCGACAAGAAATGATAAGGAGAGGTGCGAGAACACCCGGGGCTGATAAGGTACATAACCAACTGCCTCACCATCCCCAATCCCCACTAACCAGGGCAGGACAGCACATAGAAGACAACACCACCACCACTGCCAACTGGCAGCAGCAGCAGGATGGCAGCAACTACAACCACTGCCCAACAATGATGGCCACCACTGCCAACTGGCAGCAGAATGACGATGACCACAATGATGACCACACCCAACTGGCAGCAGCAAGCCAGATGATGACGACAACAGCCACCAGCACTGCCAACTGGCAGCAGCAAGCAGGGCAACGACAATGATGACCACTGTCACCACCACCAACTGGCAGCAGCAGCAGGATGACAACAACAACGACCCACCACCCACTGGCAGTGACAGCTGCAGGATGACGTTGGTCATCACCACCGCCAACTGAGGGCAGCAGCAGCAGCACTGGGATGTTGCCATGCCACAATTGGCAGCAGCAGCAGGGCAACAACCATGACCATGACCACACCCACCCACTGGCGGCAGCAGCTCTACAACAATGATGGTTGCGACAAAAGACTGGCAAGGGCAATGGTTCAATATAATGTTCAATCTAAGTAACTTTTTAAAATAAAGGACTCTGGCTAGAAAAAAGTGTTGAAAGGTAATTCAAAAAAGGTATAACAACCCAAGAAAACAGTGTCAATAGGTATGAGACAAAAAAAAGTATGAGAACTTTAAACTTTTTCAAGCAGCTAGAGTACCAAAAGGTGGAAAAGACTGAAAAAAGTTGAGAAAAAGGTCAAGGTGTCACAAGTGCAGAAAAAGTGCAGAAAAGGGGGATGTAAATTTACTGATGCCATTACTATTATGGGATTGCAGGATGAGGATCTCTGTACCGTCTTTTATGGCTGCTGATAGCCTTCATTTCAAGCTTTTGGGTACGATCCTTCTGATCCGATGCCAATTATTTATTTATGGAGTCTCAGTGCTGGATAACAACAGAATACCTTTTTTTTGGGTAACCATTGTTTTGTCGCTTCTGACAGCAATCGCCTATTTGATAAGGATATGGAGTGGTGTACGTCTACCAGCGGATTGGTTTTCTGACTCCAGCCTTTGCGGTCATCTAAAGTGGAACTTCTCATTGGATTTATCTATCTCAGGCAGTATCATTGAATGGTATGGGGAGCATCATTGATTTTAGCCATGCATTTGAGAATCATGCAGATGAAGATTTCAGGAAAGATGTAGAAACACTGTGAACATGTTACTTTTGGTAAATGATGATGACAAAGTTTGAGAAAGAAGGATATTCTCCAGGTACGTGGTCAGGTTCCTGCTTTATCCTGAATTGTTCATCTTATTTTATTCAAAAAAAAAAAGTGGGTGTGGACTGATCGATCCCGACTAGAAACATGGTCACAAAGTCCGTGGAGAGAGAGCCACCACAAAAGCGCCATTGACAATCCCATTTCCTTTGAGCTTCATCCAACGCCCCAACCGATGCTCTTGTCCGGCCCCTATGACAAGCAGCGTCAGACCGGTTCTGGTATGTAATTTCTTCCTGGCGGGCATCATAGCGTCGTGATGGTCATTGCCATTGTCATCACCATTGGTCGTCGGCGTCGTCGTCGTGGTGATTGTGTCGGGATGCAAGTCGTGTGTATGTTGTCCAGTGGCGGAATTGTGCGTTGTCGGAGACGCCCAGGCGGCTCGTTCCGTGAAATTCTTTGGTGGTGAAATAAACTGGAGCGAGTTGATGACTCCTGGTATCGGTACGGTTCCTGCTAGTGAGAAGGATCTTATTTTGGAGTCGAGCTTCCATATCCGTACGTCCCCTTCCCATGAGCCTGAAAAATGAAAATGAGGGGTTTGGGTCAGATATGGGAAAAGTAGTTTTGGGGTACCAAGGAGACATATTTCCCAGAAGATCTGGACAAACACGAGGTGGCGAATAATAAAAAACATACCCGATGCAATCAAATCTGAATATCGGAGACTAGTAATAGCCGTCACCCATCGGGGGGTTTGAATCAGACCTTCTGTCGCTGAATGCACGTCGTTGAATCCGTGGGCTAGCGCATGCGTATAAATAGGTTTCTTCCTCTGAATGGTCCAGAGACAGATCGAACTGGGGGAGAAGGAAACGAGATGAGGGACGGACGGACGAGCAAGACGGCAAACCAATCAACACCCACCCGCTATCTCCTCCACTGACAAACGTGGTCTCGTCAATCATGGCCACACATTCTAGACTTCCCTCCACAAACTTCCTCGTTTTCCCCTTCCGTTCCCGATCTTTTGATTTGTTACGGTCCTTGTCCTCATCCCCGCCACCTTCATCCTCGCCCTCATTCCTATCGATGCCCTCAAGAGCCCCACCCTCCAGCAGATCACGGATAGCACTCCTCCCACCACCCCGAAATACCAATTGAGTCTCGTCAACTATTTTCCAAAATCGAACGGTCTTGTCTCTCCCCCCAACACTGACGGCAGTCTCACCACGGAGAGCGTCGAGGGCTAAAACGGAATCCTGATGCCCAAAGAGCGTTTCGACGTAGCCAAGGACGGAAAGGTCGAAGAGTTTCAAAGTGCGATCAAAGGAGGCGCTGTACAGCTGTTGCGTGCCTTTGCGAAAGGCCAAGGCCTGTAAAAAAAAGAAGAAGAAAAACGGTGGGGAAGATGTATGGAGTTGGTTGGGATCATCGGGATGCAATGACGACTTACAGAAATTGTATCCCTGTGCCCTGCAAATCCCTTCACCCACTCGTCTTTCTCCACGTCCCAAACGCCAACTCTCCGATCCTTCCCTCCACTTGCAAGATACTTCCTATCACCACTCAAGGCCAATGCGAGAACCTCGTCAGTGTGTCCATTGACTTCCGTAATACCGTCATAAGCTTTCCCTTTCCCCTTCCCCTTCCCGTTTCCCTTGCTGACACCCGGGCGGCATTTATGGAAAGTGGCCATCTTTTTCCCGTTGGTGAGGTCCCATTTGATGATGGAGCCTTCCTTCCCGGAAGTAAACAGGTATTTACCATCTTCGGAAGCGACGGCAGAGGTTACGGAAAGACGGTGCCCGCGAGTTCGTAGAATGGTTTTGGGGGGTTCTGAAAAATTGAACTATGTACGATAAAGTGGGGGAGCGACTAAGTTTAGAAAGCACGGTTAGAAAATGGAACTGCGTTACCGATTCAGCGATGAATAAATGAACTTTTCCAGAGTGCTCCATGACATCGTGTTTAAGTCTTGCAGATATGAGCTCCTTGTCGATTTCTGCTGCGTCGAACTCTCCATCCGCTGCCCTCCACCCGAGAAAGAAATGAGGTCAAGGCAGTTTGGCGTATACTCTCTCTGTCTCTACTTACCCAGATCTTCCTTGACGCTCTCCAGATACAATTTGGCCAATCTCAGTCTCTTTTCTGCAGGGGTCTCGTCAAGATCTTCCCCTTCGTGATCGCCTCCTGCGGCATCGTCAGAGTCTGTCGCTGGTCTCAAATCCATATCTTCGATCCCGCCGCCGCCCTCGTCGTCCGTCTGATCTGAAAGCAGCTCTTCATCCGCTCCTCTTGGATGTTTCTTTTCCTGAACTCCATTCGCTTTCGTCCCTGGTCCTGGTCCCGGTCCTGGTGTTGTCGACTTGGTTCTCTTGTTGGACTTGAAAGGTAAAGGACCGTTGCGTGTAAATTTTTTGCTTCGTGTTTTGTTACCATCGCTTGTCGTGGTGGTGGTCGCCGAGTGTTTTCGCTTTCGAGACTTTGAAGAGGTGAAGAAAGAGTCTGGCATGAAAATTGAAGTTTTTTTTCGTCAAAACTTTATTTTGACCCGCGATCGAATTCGAAGTGTCCGACCGGAAAAGGAACAGGCGAAAAAAAAAAAAACCTGTGTTTGCAGAAAACAACGCCCGTTTACCTCGGAACGCAGAAACGCTTCCAATAAATAGATTCCATAAACATTATCTGCCCAACGCAGTGTTCTCGCCTCAGGCCTCAACCCCCCAGTTGGCAGTCCAATTGACTCAGGACAGAAACTCATGATTAGGCTGGATTCCAAATCATCATTCACACCGATAAGACTTTGCCGCACTAATCGATATCTCTGTACCACTAGTACTCGCTCTGCTCACACCATGCGTCCTCTCACCGTCGACACCCTCAATCCTGCCCTGCCCAGAATCGAGTATGCCGTTCGTGGAGAACTGGCTATCAAGGCGGAGAAATACCGTCGTGAGCTCAGGGAGGGCAAGCAGGGCTTACCGTTCAAGAAGGTGATTTCGTCGAACATTGGGAATCCGCAGCAGAAGGGTTTGGATCAGCCTCCGATTACGTTTACGAGACAGGTGCGTTTATTTTATTTTATTGGTTTTGCAGGATCGGATGGGATTACTCACGATCGCTGATTGACTTTTTGTTCACAATTCCAAGGTTGCTGCACTCATGGAGTGGCCTGCCCTCGCCGAGCTAGCACCGAACGCATTCCCCAAGGATGTGATCGCTAGGACAATAGAACTTCGGGACGAGATCGGTTCCATCGGCGCTTACTCTCACAGCCAAGGCGTCCTCTTTATCCGCCAAAACGTCGCAAAGTTCATCGAGCGTAAGTATCTTATCTCGTAAACGGGCGAATGGAAACATTTGACACCCTTCAGCATCCCTGTAAGCTCACGTTACCCTCCCCTCCCTCTTTCAATTAGAACGTGATGGGTTCCCTTCAAACCCCGAACACATCTTTCTTACTGCTGGGGCCTCCGCGGGCGTAGCACTCTTCATCTCCATGCTCATAAGGTCTCCGAAATCCGGGATCCTCGTCCCTATCCCGCAATATCCGCTGTACACGGCCACTCTGGCCCAACACTCCGGTGTGGCTTTGCCGTATCTTCTTGACGAGGCTTCCGGATGGTCCACCTCTGTGGCCGAAATCGAATCAGCTCTGGAGAAAGCGAACAAGGATGGCGTTGAAGCCAGGGCTCTTGTGGTGATCAACCCGGGCAACCCCACGGGAGCACTGCTGGATGAAAGCACGCAGGAAGAGCTCGTGCGCCTGTGCGAGAAACACTCCCTCGTCCTCCTCGCTGACGAAGTGTACCAAAACAACCTCCACCGCCCTGATACGCACCCGTTCACGTCGTTCAAGAAGGTTGTGTCGAAGCTGCAGTCGCCCGTCCCCCTCGTCTCGTTCCACTCCATCTCCAAGGGCGTTTCGGGGGAATGTGGGCGTAGAGGCGGCTACTTTGAGTGCACAAACATCTCGGATGATGTCCTGGCGCTGCTATACAAGGTCGTCTCCGTCGGTCTCTGCCCGCCTCTTGCAGGTCAAATTGGTGTTGACTGCGTGGTGCGTCCGCCGAAGGACGGTGAGGAGAGTTATCCGTTGTGGAAGAAGGAGACGGATACGATCCACGCGGCGCTCGCACAGCGTACGCAGGTGATGGCAGCACGGCTTAACCAGCTGGAGGGCGTGTCCTGTGTGGACTCCCCCGGTGCGCTGTACCTGTTCCCGCAGATACGGCTATCGAAGGGGGCGATTGAAGCGGCGCGGAAGGCCGGGAAGGAACCGGATGTGTTGTATGCTTTGGAGTTGCTTGATGAGACGGGTATTTGTGTTGTTGCTGGGAGTGGATTTGGGCAGGTGGAAGGCACGTTCCATTATAGATTGACTTGCTTGTGTCCTGGGGTGGACGAGTATGTGGGTGCGCTGGAGGAGTTCCACAAGAGATTTATGAAAAAGTATGAGTAAATTGGTAGAGTTTTGTATGTTACTGTAAACTCGGGTTCCGGAATGTATTCAAGTATATCCTATTCGCAGTAAATCAGAACTTGAGAATAGTTATTCAACGAAACAGTAACGCCACCTTCTGTACGAATGCAATGTTCACCACATTCGCCGAAAGGGGAATTCGTATCGGATTTTCCGAGCCACGTTGAAAGGGCAATACAAAGTCCGATAAAGCTTGCAGGCGGTCCTCTGGCAGAAAACCCTCATCACAGACAGGTGATGCCAACCCCCCCATGCAAAGAACCCATATCTCCCAGGACCACAACCAGTACTGATAGCTACTGCGTGGTAACCCCAGACGTCAACGATAGGTGCAGGGAAAAAGCACTGCCAGATCGGTCCGGTTCCGACAACATCGTCACGGTCACGTCATGTACCGATATTTGTACCTATTTGGTTTGCATGGTCCGTGCGTCCGCCTAATAAAGGTATCACCGTTAGTTAAATGCCCCTTCAGCACCTCTCTTCCCGATTCCTACTACAAATGAACCACACACCATCACCGTACCCAGCTGTGTTCGTGTCCCAATAACACAAGTGGCGCACGTCGCGGGCGGGGGCACCTTCTCGTATCGTCCGGGACGCCCCTTCTACTTCAATTCTCTCTCAACATGGTACGCTCCCGCCTTTTGATCGCTGTGGCCGTCTAACCTCAGCGCTTACCGTCTTCATAGGTTCTCATCAGTAGCACGAAATACGCTTGGTCAGTCCTATGCCTCTCTTCGTATCCCATCAGCCCTCTCACCCTCGTCTGTAGTGAGACATGCATAAAAGGCCATCGTTCCTCCACGTGCAAGCACACCGACCGTCCCTTGTACGAAATCAAGAAGAAAGGTCGTCCCGTAACCCAATGCGAACACTGCAGAGAGCTTCGGAAAACCAAACAAGTTCACGTTAAATGTGTCTGCGAAGCACAGGACGATTCTAATCCTTCTGCATCCTCGTGCTCGAAAAAGAAAGGTGTGCATCCGTCTGTCCTTGCGTTGCCTCCCGGCTATTGTCAGCTCATCCATAAGACTGCTACTTGTCTAGTGTCTGCTAAGGTCCCGGAGAGCGCCGCGTTTCCTCATGGCTTACCGCAAGCCTTGGAAGCGTCGGTCGCGCTGCAACATTTCGCCGAGGGCACGCCGCCAGAGGCTGATCGTAGTATGTCTCCTCCCCCTCGTTTATGTTTCGAGCAATGCTCACAGTAGTACAGCATCTAGTTGCAATTGCAAATCGGACGGCAACTGCAATTGCTTCACTCTGAGGAAGAGTGCTCCCAAGAGACGCGGGAAGGCAGCGTCGGACCAATGCCACGACAGTGATGATAGTGCAGAAAATACCTCCAAGTCTACGAACCCAGGCACAATTCAGCCGGATACGTTCTCGCATATACTCGCTCGTATAGCAGAACTTCGACCTGTCCTCCCGAAACCTTCCTCCACGGGACCTTGCCATGATCCTTCGGCGGGCACCGCTCACACACATGCTGGCCGTCATCATACACACGATAACATGTTTTTCAGCCCGTATGGACGAGCTTATGAGTTCACGCATGGATCACATCACGACCAGGGACATGACAACCATTCTCAGGAATTGCCTCAGCAAGCCGCCCCCTCTGAAGGCTTCGGACGCATCGCTTTACCTAACGAAGAATCCTTTACGGATCAACCTACTCAACTTCCAGCCTGGAATCCCTCAGTCGGATCCACATCATTTCCTTCTGTCTGCCGTTGTGGCGATGGATGCGCGTGCCCTGGTTGTATTCAGCACAACGACGCAGCTGTTGCTTCTGTTACGGCCTTCAATTCGTGTATGAACCCTGGCGCCTGCAGCACATGCCTTGATTGTACAATTCTTTCACTTCCCGCATCTTTACCTCCGAATACGGCCTTGTCAATATACGACCCATACCAATCGCAGTTCATCGATGACTGGCTTCGTCAAGTTTCTGATATCCCCACGTCCACCCCTTCCCCGTCCAAGCCAGATGGCATGTCCGCAACCATCATGGAACCGGGATACGTACTACCGACATGGGAAACTTTCCAGCTTCCCGACAACCCTGAGGTAGAACAAGTCCCCGATCCCACGGCCTCCGGTGCACCCTACATCAACATTTCCCCGCCGGGCGTGTGTAGGTGCAACAACAGCGGCTCTCACGATGAGCACTGTGCGCAGTTTTCAACCATGGTTGATGGGACGTTTCCGACCTCGAGCGAGGGCGTTGCTTGTTCTCTGATAATGAGCAATCTGAATCTTGACGCAAGCGGACCTATATACGAGGATGCACTCGATGGGAGTGAGATGTATCCTGCTCGCAGCGTGCACTTGGATGCGGGTGGTTATTTGACAATACCCCAGTTCCCGCGTAGCCGATCGTCCTCTGGTTCGTCTCACTCCAGTAACAGTGTGGAACAAAGCCGCTATGGCCAGACATTAGATGCAGTAAGTCCTTCGGCTGGATCATTCCAGGTACCAGGGAAGGGTTTTTGTTCCTGATGAATTGTCTGTAATATCACAGACATTTCCACCGTATTTACCCACCGAACTCGATGGAGGGGGTATTTATGCTGTCAGTAATCCGGATTCTGATGGTTCGCTCGATGATCGGTATTCGCCGTATGATTTGGGGTTGGAGGGATACTGAAACCGTGCTGGACTTGGTAACCGATACCTTAGCTCACTTTCTCCTTTGTAAACACAGATTTCCCATTTTTGTTCAGTAGGTTGATGCTATGCGTTGATGTCTTTTTTCTCATCTCTTCATCATCCTTGTCTTTCATCCTGCAATATCTTTGTCGTCTTCGAGCTTTACATAATGCTAGAAGTCTGCCCATCTTGGTTTATTTGAACGAACAATTATGAGCGACGGAAAGATGTGAATCTCCTAATATTTCCGTTCCAGTTGGAAGAAGGGCATTATAACGCGGCCAGGAGGATCGGTATTATAAATAAATCCGCTGGTAAAGGAATACACCATAAGCTTGTCATGAAGCCCCCTCCGCAGCTCTCTGCAGCCTCCTAGCTTTCTTTGCAGCATTCGCAGCAGCAGCCTTTGCCTTTTTTGCTTCCGCACGGGCAGCCTGCACCATGTCAGATCAACAGGACGAAGCGTAAGAACTGAAATAACACACTTTCTCCTCTTCCTCTTTCTTCATCGCCTCTTCTTCGGCGCGCTTCTTCTCTTCCTCTTCTTCTGCTTTGGTCTTCTTCCCAGGCCCAGCTTGACTTTTACCTTTCTTCTTGGCTTCACGTGCTTCCTTTTCTTCTTGCTTGATGCGTTTGATTCGAGGGTCTATTCTGGAGGCGTACGTTAGTTTGAAGGGACTGGTGGGGGGGATAGACAATAGAGAGGCAACCACGGGTGAGGGGGAAAACTTACCCAAGTGTCAGATCAACGATGTTCCGCAAGCGTGCTGTATCTTCCTTCTTTCTACGTGCGCGTTCAGTTTTGTTCTTCTTCTCGGTATAGCGTTTGTCGTCACGGCTGTAGTGGCTACATCAGAAAAGAAGAAAAGAAAAGAAAAGTTGTAATGGAAAAGGGTGACACGTAACTTGTCGCTTCCCTCGTTCACCTCTTTGTCCAAGTACTCGAAGCTCCTCCAGCTGTCAAAGTTGTACCAAAAGTCGTAGAAGGCTTCGACTTTCTCCTTTGGGTCGTCCATCTCGCCCAACATGGGGACGGGCTGCTTTTTGCTGAACCGCGCTTCCCGCTCGTAAACGGGTGCGAATTCTGCAAAGAATCGTTTGGCGATATCTTGCTCCCCGGTGGTTTTTTTTTTCGTTGTCGTCGCCGTCGCCGTCGCCGTGGTTGTTGTTTTGAATTGGGAAGCAGTCGGGACGTCGTCTTCGAGGATCATATAGAAGGGGTCGACAGAGTCGAATTGGCGCCGCCGTTCAGGATTGGTAAGCACCTCGTGTGCCTTTTGTATGCATTTGAAGAAGGCGTCGTCGTTGGCGGTGTGTCCCGGAACGCCGGCTTTTTTGTCCGGGTGATGTTTGAGGACTTTTTTCCGATCTGGTTTAAAAAGGAATGTGTAAGCTCGGTGTTTTTGAATAAAAAATGCTATGAAACGATAAGGGGGTGGAGGGAGCGGGCAAGGCAAGTACAGAAGAAGAAGAAAAAGGGAGAGAGACGTACGGGCAAGTTTGATTTGATCGGGTGTAGCCGTGAAGCGCAGATGTGAAAGACCAAGGACGGCGTAATGATCTTGTTTCTGGGGGTTGAGATGTGCGCAAACAAAGAGACGATGTATATACTATTAAATCTCGTACGCAGTGATAAATGACAATGTACGTACCTTCCATTCCTTCGGGTCCAAGGACAACAGGTCTTCGGTCTCCTCCTCGTCTCCGACGCCCAAATCGTCCTCCGGGTTGAGGTTGTTGCCATTGAGCAAATCACGCCGCTTGAGATCTTCTTCGACACGTTTATCGTACTCTTCAAAGGACAAATTGTAGACTCTACGACGGACGTGGGCGAGGTATGCTGGTCCGATTGGTAAAAGTGTTCGTTGGACGGTTGCTATGTAAAGGTAAATTCGAGTTCTTTTGAAAAGATATCAAAGTTCAGAACGACTCACGAGATATCGATTTTGCAGAAACGTGTGGTGGAGACCAATGTTTTGGTAGTGGAGGTGTCACTAGCGCAAGGTGGCGGACGTTTGCCATCGTTGAACTTTCTTTTGATAGGAAAAATCGACAAGAATTTTTTTTGGCTGTGTGCACGTGATGCTATTATTCACGTGACTACTGCCACAGCAACTTGAAAGGGCAGTCTTTACTAGCTTTACTAGCTTTACGGTGGTTCTCCGAAAGGCGTTTGTCTCCCTCATCCGACCAACACAAATCACAGCCCACCTTTCAAACTTCGACTTTTCTGCTGAAAGTTTCGTTGCCAGTCTGTCACGTGATTGTAGTGTTCGTGAGTCGCGCTGTCAAAGTTTCCAGCGTTTAGAATTGTCACTGTTCAGATTAAGACCATGCACACGTTCAAAGAGCCTCTCTCGCTGGTCTCACGATATCGTCCTCCTGCGCCGTCATCGTCCCGTTTTCGAGCCTCTCCGTCCTCTCCTGGAAGACCTATCTTTACATCAACCAATCGGTCTGCAGCTGCTATTAGTAACGCCCACATTGCCACTTTCAATGGAGAAGACCAGGATGATTCCATTGAAATTGTTGGACCTTTCCCAATTGAAGTTTCAACGTCAAAATCAAAGTTGAAGGTGAAAGGGCTGGCGATTCACAAGAAGGAATTCCCAGTTGGGGCACTGAATTCGTGAGTGTTGTCTGATGCGTACATTATTTGTGTTGGCGTGGATGACCAAGTGATTGATTGACTCCCCCCCCCCTCCCCTTCTCCCAACAAGAATCAACGTCAACGATGCACTCGCTGGTACAAGTTCCAATCACGCAAGGCCGGCTGATTGCAACAAGACACCCAAAGGTCAAAATGGGAAGGAACCAGCCACCTCCCCAGTCACGAAACCCGCTCTGCCACTATACTCGTACAAGGATTACTCGCCGGCCGCGACAGTTGTCTATACGAGCCACGAAGACGAGGCCAATGATCTTGTCCAAGCGCTGAAAGGGTGAGTTGCTTCTTTATCTAGTGTCAGTGATAACTCTCTTTGTTTTTATTTTTTATTTTTTATTTCATTATTTTGCAGACCTCTAGGTTTCGATATGGAATGGCGCCCTGTGTTCCGCCCGAAAACGCCTGAACGTCGAACAGCGCTCGTACAGGTAGCTGATGAACACATGATTCTGCTAGTTCATATCAGTTCCATGAAGAGTAAGCATAGCTCCTTTTTTGTTACCCGTTTCCACCGATATATTGATCGCCATGAAGGATTCCCTCAGAAACTGAAAGTGCGTAGGATCTTTATTTTTATTTTATTGCCATGTCTTTTTTGTTCAATGCTGCACCGGAATGGTTTGAAGGAGATTATAGAATCAAAGAGCGTTGTCAAGATGGGAGCCAACATCCACAGTTAGTTCTTGCTCTCTGTCGTTCACACACCTTGACTATTATTGCTATGATATCCGTTGATAAATATCATCGGTTTCTTCATAAACTTATTTTTCACATATTATATTCATGGCACACTTTGACTCACAGCTCTCTAAACAGACGATGGCAAGAAACTGTTTCGGGATTTCGGCATCCTTGCAAGCAACCTCGTCGAGCTAGGATCCCTCGCTCGACAGGCCGACCCGAATTTTGAGAATTCTTTCGGAGTGAACAGGTCGATAGTTAGTTTGGCAAAGGTAAGTCTTTGATCATTGTCATTGATCCCGTATGTGAATAATAATATAAACAACTTGAGTAGGTGGTAGAAGCGTACTGCGCGAAAAAATTGGCAAAGGGGAGAGAACGGACGGGGAATTGGGAGGCCAAGTTAGCGCCGAAAATGATCACCTGTCAGTTCCAGTCCATCTGTCTCCGTTGACGCATTGTCCTGAAAAAAAAGAAAATGCCCTCCATCAAATTCCATCAAAGACGCCGCAAACGATGCACACTGTGCACTCATGGTCTACATACGGCTGATGAAAGTGGCATCTGACAATGGGCGTATCGTGAACGCCGCAGACTATACCAGCGCTGTCACGGTCCCGAATTACTACCCGAATACCGTCGAGTCGCCCATACCCCACGACACGTCAGCGGAGCATGTCACCGTGGTGGTGCGACCGCAACATATCCGCGCGTACAAGTTGTGGCACCAGGATAATTTGCCTCTAGAAAGGATCTGTGCCAAGCTACGGAGCGAGCAGGAACCGCTGAAGGAAAGTACGGTCATGTAAGTTTGAGCCCGCTTCTTGTTTTCTTTTTCTTTTTCACAAAAAGGTTTTTTCTATTATACACCTCCCTCCTCCCTCCCATCACGCTCCAAGGATCCGTGTGTGATGTATATGTGTGTGATATGAATGCTGACTGACATTCCCAATCCCCATACAGCTCCTATGTGATTGGCGCCCTCGATAGCAACCCTTCGTTGCCCTTCGAGATGAAACGGTTGAAGGAATTGGTCCAAATGGAAGTCGGGTCGTGGGGCAGACACCAAGAGTGTATCCTGAAAATGGACAGAGAAGGTCGGGGAGGGTCGCTGAGATATTCTTTTGTGGGTTGATTTTAATGACGGTGATGTTAATACATAGACGGATAGAGAAAGAGGAAAGGCTTGTTTTTGTAAATGTATAGAACGTCGCCGAGGTCTCCTTATGTCTGCTGCATCAGTAGTAAGTACCATCGTGCCAACGATTTATCTAATATGTACCTCAAACCTCGATTTCCTCAATGTCTCCTGTCCACTCTTTGCACATACTCTTGATGCCCTCAACAACTTCTAAAAGATGCAAAGCACCACTTTCTGTCGCAAGGTCAAACTGAAATTGCTCTTGGGGCTCAGAGAGGATGACATCCTGTTGGCAATCATATTGGTAAAAGGCTGCACGGCTCCCGCTGACACAAATTCCATGGACTTGAGTGATAGGTGTTTCAACAACCCCTTTCAAAACAGTCACCATCTTTGTAGCTGCAGCAGAGTCGTTGAAATCCTCTTCTGGTGCTACTGGTAGCAATCGGCAGATGAACACCGGTTTCCAGTCGCGGGCGGGTGTGGTGTTGACAACAACAGTGAACATTTGGGTCTTTTTATCCCATGTCACCAAGAAAGATGCATTGGGGTCCATAAATAGGCGAGTGAGTAGCGTGTTATAGAGTCCACGATAGAGATTGTCTGCACTCAGGCGACTGGTGGTGAAGGCTTGGCGGATTCTTTCTGTATTCATTGCCCTAAAATGTTTGACAGTTAGCCAGCACAAAAGCACCTAATGCATACACACAAAGGTAGTGGCAAGAGAAAAAGGAGCTATTTACCAGCACTGCTTACTCAGCACAAATACTTTCATTCCTTCCTTTCCAGGATGCAGGCTAATTCTGTGCAGGTACGAACAAGATCTCTTTTTGCAACTGTTCCCCCAAATTCTACAAATGAAAAATTATTCTACGGAGCCGTAAACAATTTGCTTCATACTAGTAACCACTTCCCAGCGAACGACTATGTGGTGGTCCCCCAAGCTCCACTCCCTGGCCACCCCCCCTCCAATCAATTGATTTCGTGGTCTATCATGATGACCTTCCAGTTTTCTTTGTGGAGGTAAAAGCCCCGGCATCACTGCCTTCTGCCTCAAAACAGGAACAGGCTGATGTTCAGATGAGACTACGGTTTGAACAATTGTATTGGACCTGTCCTATCAATCTCCTGTTTGGAATAAGTGCTTTTGGAGCTAATCTCTGTGTTTACCACTGTAGGATTCGTCGGAAAAGCGACCAAAGTCAAGCCTCCCAAAATCAAACGCAATCCACACTGAGCCAACGACGTAGCCCCATTAATTCGGTGGTCGTGCAACATCGGAAACATACAGGATTCACGGGAGATCACGAAGACCTTGGAAAAGACGCTAGCTTTGGTTCGTAGACTTTGAACAGGAGGTTTATGTTTCAAATTGTGGTTGTAATCCTGAATTCTCCTATTCATGCGAAGTCTGGTACATCTCCGTCTCAGAGTCAGCTTGAAGATATGTGAATGATACAAAAAGCAACCTAACATGTGGGTATATATGTCAATGTGGGAGGGAAGGGAGGGAATCCGAATGTTAACAAGAATAAGAACAAGAAGACTTAATATTAATATTTGCACCAAACGAAAAAAAAGGAGATACGTCCAGTGTAAATAAAGAAAGATTGGTCCAACAAGTGCAATGGATGTACGATGTTGTCGAAAAACAGTACCAATTGGCCGAGGTATACAAGGGGTTGGGGACGAGGTGGGGGGGTGGGGGGGGGGGGGGGGGGGAAGTCAAGTCCATCGTCTAGAAAACGTCCTCATTATTCTCTTGATCATCCCAGCCTTTTTTGGTTGTGCCGGGGCGGACACTTTTAAGGCAGCATCCGTACTACCAGTCCCTGGCCGTGACCTAGTGCCAGGGTGCGGCACATCCATCGCAACCTTGATCGTGGTTTCCGTCACCACAGTCATGTCCTGGATGGCGTCCGCCAACGAGGGTGGCTGCGGCTGCGGCGGTAGTGGCTGCGACGGTGATGGCAACGGCGATACCTCCATACGCTTGCCCAGTCCAGTTCGAGACTCGTGATTGACGTCCAACATGGACCTGGAGCTTCTGAGACTCTTCAAACGCTGTCCCAAGTGTGCCAGTGATTTCGTCTTTGGAGTAGGGTCGACGCCAATACCGGCTCCGTGAGTATTATGCGGATGCGAATCAATGTTGGTAATGCTGCCAAGTGGAGGCGTCCTCCGAATATCATCGGTGTTCCTAAGGGATGGTGGATGGGTCGGTGGGATCCCTGCCAGGGTCACGCCTGAGCTAGACCGGGTATCAGAGTTGAAACACCGTAAGGAGTCGTCGTTCTGCGGTACGTGTTCTGGGTCATCATCATCCCCGCGAATTGTGTTGGAGTCGTCTGGGGAATCGACTGGAGTGATGTCCTCTTCATCTTTATCAACGGTGACGAAAATGGTGGGAATAACTAGGCCGGCGCTGCTGGGTGGCGTGTCTGGGGTACTGCTGTCCTTGGAGGATGGATCGCTGAGTGTCCTTGTGCGGATCAAATTTGGGAGAGAGCGAGTATCCGACGCGGCAGAAGAGAAGA
The DNA here is from genome assembly GCA_963555575.2 of Hygrocybe coccinea. Classification (NCBI taxonomy): domain Eukaryota; kingdom Fungi; phylum Basidiomycota; class Agaricomycetes; order Agaricales; family Hygrophoraceae; genus Hygrocybe; species Hygrocybe coccinea. The sequence goes on from OY741998.2 coordinate 923,284, forward strand.
GGGATATGAAGCTGGAGCGACGGCTACTGGACTTTGAGTTACTATCCAAATCGTAGGCTACAGAAATAGTGCTTTTCCTATGAGATATTCGATTGTATTCTCGTGCAGAGAGTGGAAGAACGACGTTTGGGGCGGCAAGACTGAGTCGGGAGAACGGAGGGGTCGTTTCGTAAGTGTTTGTGGATAACCAATTCTCAGAGGGATCACGAGAGAGAGCTCGCGAGGTAGGTGAGCGCCTAGGAAGGGTACGGGAAGAAGTGGAGTCTGGCGAAGAGATTGTGTCTGAATCGGAAGAGCCAGATTCAACGGACGGTGTGGCGATATTGGGGTTGGAATCTCGAAGGACGGCAGGGTCAACGTTTTGAATGGCCCATGAAGGTATGGGAGGAGTGGGAGGTATATGTATCATGCTTCTCCGCTTGCTTTTACTACGAGACAAGGCTCGATCGTCGTCATCCCGAACACGATCAGACAGGGCGGGGCCTGCAAGTGGAGAAGAACGCAAAGGGCGGCGAGAGGGTGGGGTGAAGGAGTGACGGCGAAGGGGAGATGGCTGAAAGGCTGGAGGTGGAGGGGATGGGGGGAGGAAAGACAGGTCGACTTGACGCTGAAATAAATGGCGTAAATAAGGGGAGGAGGAGAGTTGTTTTATGGGAATACAAACCACAGAATGGTCGAAGGATTCAGTGGCCATTGTCAGGGCAAGAAAAGGAGCGTGAGGGTTATAAGGGGAGACGAGGGGAGACCCGCTACCGAATACACTGCGACCTAGCGCATGTGAAGAATGTGGTTTCAAATTGAGATAAAAAATATGTAATATATTTCTGATTTGAACTTGAAACGGAGACAACGTCTTGGTTTCCCCTCCGATTTTCAATTGGATCTCTGTGGCACAACGCCAAGAACAGTGCCAAGCTGCCCCGTTCAGAGACAGAGACAGAGACTTCTACATACACAATCTCACACTGCCGCAAAAACATCCGCGGTCATACGACAAGCTAATGTGATGGCTTTTTGCCTGAGTCAAATTGATTGATATGAACGGCGATCCACTTTCAAGTGAGAAAAAGAAGCATGCTTACCATCAACAAACATATTCCTTGTCGCAGACGGCAAGGTCGCAGTTAGACCGTCCATCTCTCGCGTAAGTTTCACCTGGCAACCCAGCCGACTTGTATCCGTCAGCCCGAACGCCATATCAAGCATGTCGTTCTCGTCATCCTCTGGTTCAGGCAGGAGGTCATAATACTCTGCGGGAAGAATGATGTGGCATGTTGAACACGCTACGGAACCTTCGCATGCACCTAGATAATAGATGGTAGATCCGTTCATGCCGGAGATGGGATGCGACACTCTTTACCTTCCAGGTCGATATCGTGTTCGTGAGCGATAGACAGGATGTCGTCTCCTTCATTTGCTTCAACGGTTTTAATGAGGTTCCCTTTGGAATCCTTAAAGTGGATATTTATGCTAGATGGAACGCGACGTGGAGGGAATATATATATAAATGTGAATACGAGGGAAAAACACTGACATACCCGGTACCAGGCGCTGGTCGAGTGATGCTCCCGTGGCTTGCAACTGTCAAGTGAGAAAGTCGTCAAAGGGACAGTCATATAAATCGGTAGTAACGCACCGGCAGTAGAATGGATTGCTCCTGGAAACCGACTCGGCCTAAGATCGAAACCGGAGGTTGATAAATAATCCATTCTCAACGCACTTTTGGAGGATCGTTGACAGCGCACTGTGCGGAGGAATGTCGTGAAGAGTCCGCGCCCCAGTACAGACATGAAAATTCTTGCGCAACTGTGCCGAGTATGACATGGTGCAAACAAGAAACAACAAGCTCGAATCTGGAAACATTTTTTTGCTTCCGCACAGTGGCAGCACCAGCGCCTACTATGTACTGCCAATGAGTTCACCTGTACCTCCCAGGTTTTGGATCGCCTCTCCACTATCGCCGCTGCCAGAGTTACTTGGAAGCCTTGACTCGGAACAACACTCGGGGTAATGGACATCATCTCTTCAGGAATGCTTTGAACAACAAAATTCTCTCGATGTCGGAAGGGGACACAAGACATTGTTGACAACCCTACCTCCTGCCATTCTTCGTGAATTCACCATGTTGCAGCTCATGAATCAATCAACACCAACGCTTTTTTTATAGATAAATTTGAAAACGACAAGTCAGATTACTTATTCATTTGAGGTCTTCGACAAAAGGATCGCAGCGAGATAATGGACAAACGAGGCACTAGCCACCCCAAGGTCAAAAACGGCCGATTGGTGTCACCGTGTATGGCGGAACCCCGGCACAAAGCTACGATTTTCCAGGAAATAGGTGCTGTCAGCCTCTGCAACGGAGATGTCGTAAAGTCGGATACCGATGTCCCGAATTCTCTCAAGGGCGCACTGAAAGCGGCGATTTGCACCGCTCAAGAATATTTAGAAAACAAAGTTCTGGATCTCGTTCAGTTTACTTCCTCCGGTGCTTCGGATTGACGTAGCCGAACTCTTCCGAGACAGTTTCATCAACCTCGAGGACTGCGGTGTCCTCGAGCAAATCATTTCTCACGCTGTTCCAGTTTGGAGGAACACGACTCTCGGTTCACCCTATTATACATTCAGTCGCATCCAATACCACGAATGTAAATACGATCCTGAAACTGCAAGTCTTCCAAAGGACCAGGATCACAGCGAGGCGAGAATGAAAACAACGAAGACTACTCTACGAAGGCACACGTGGATTGGGGCCAACCGCCGAGTCATCCGACCTGAGCCCAAGGAATTCCAGCCACCCAGGCATACGAAGGAAAGGGTAACAAAGACATTACGACTTTGCAAGCCCGAGGCATCCGTCGATCTCAGGAGAAATTACTTTAGATGTGGTCTTTCTGGTAATAGTCAAGTTGGCAAACAGTCACCCTTACACCAGCACCAGGTCCAACCGTTCAAGGCTCGCAGACCCGACCAAGCCTGGTCACCGTAAGAGTAGTGGACGTAAAGAGTAGTGGAGTGAGGCTATTCGATGGGGAGATACCAACTTGCTTTCCAATCTTCCGCCCCGAGATCTGATCCTAAGGCTTTAGTCAGGTGGACTTCTCCATCAGTCGAAGAAATTACGGCTAGAACTTATGGAGGAGTGATTTATGGTGAGTCATGGAGAAGCACAACGAAAGCATATTTGGTTATGTAGTTCTAGTAGTTCTACTCGTATTTTGGTCCATATCAAAATGAGAGACACCAATGCATCAACACAGGATAAATAATCGAAGAACAAAAGAGCAGAACAAATGCAATATCGTCTACTTGCTTTGCAAATGTGCGAAACTAGAAACCCAACGAAAAAAAAACAAGCATCAATGAGACCCATCTCTACGTTCACGGGAGCGCCAACCACCGCGTGAGCAGCTCGGGAAACCTGGGTGTGCCGAGGCCCGTTACTGGGTCCCAACCTTCTTCTGACTGGAATCCAGGCGTCCCGCAACCACGATTACCACCAATTTGGATGTCATTAAACGCGCCCTGGAACAAATCCGAGTATATCTATCGTCACGCAAAACATACGGTGAGTATCTCAAAAAATGTAGGTAGTGGGCCATGTGGACGTACAGTTGGATTGATGAACCCGACAGGCTTCTTTCCAACGGTGATGCGTAGATCGTTTATCATTGTAATCATCGCACCTACAACGGGAGCCGCTGCCGATGTGCCAAACAACAAGGTGAAACTTCCATCAACCTGCCAAATGAATAATTTAGCACCAAATCACTGCAAAATAAAAGATGGCACGGACAGCCACAACATAGTTTGCCCTACACACACATATATATAAGTTATTAAGATCAATAAGCTTTGCATCATCCCGCCAAAAATTCAACGCACCCATTAGCACTCAGATCCGGGAAACCTCGAGATATCCCCGTCGAGTTGAATAAATCAGGTGGATACGACGGCGTGTGGAATTGTAAAAAGTGATTTACCGCATCCTTTTGATAATCCGGCAGTGCAAAAACATTGCTGAATCCTCCGCTGCTGAATATAACCTGCTCACAAGCACTCTCGGGATCCTGGACCGTCTGGCCAGGGGATACCTGTGTGGCGCCGACTGAGGTGACATATGGGCAAGTTGCCGGGAATGTTGGGTTGAAGATCGTGCCGTCAACAGATTCCGTACCTACAACCAAACCCCAGTAAAACTGCTGACACAACTAGTTTTTTTTTCGGTGTGTGCGTACCATCAGGATTCAAACACAACCCTCCGTTCCCCGCAACACCGTTATCGCCTGAACTGAAGAGCACCGTGACGCCTAAAAGCCCGAGTTTCGCATACTCGGCGCACTGGCGAGCTAGGTAAGTCGGCGTAAACTCTGCCTCGTTAGAGCCATATGATATTGAGATGACGTTGGCGGGCGTGGCAATGCCACAAGACTCCGGACCTATGAGCGGGGGAACGATTAGTGGATAAGGTGAGCGTAGAAGAGATCGAAAGGACCTGAAAATCCGCCAGGATTCGTATCGGGGTAGATCGCGTCGAAATTGGGGTCGTCACCTAATATCAAAAACATGAGTAAACTAGTTCTGATGCCTGATGCAAGAAAGTCTTTGCGGGCAATGTGGCACACAGTGTCCTTGCACAGGGCAGTTTTGCATAGAGCAACTTACCGCCATCGAAGGTACAATAAGAGCCATCCAGAGCATCAAGGAAATTGTTGAATGATCCACCTATGTTCAACCATGAGAATCATTATGAGAGAAGAACCAACGTGAGGACTGAACCTATGACTAAATCGCCAACTTGATACAAGGTAACATTCTGCTTTGCTGTAACGAGAGTCATAGCGTATTGCAGATCAAGGTTGGACTCTGAGTTGACATCGAGGCTTTGGGTCGTAGTCTGAGCAACACCTTTGCCACGTTCAGAGTGGGTTGGGTAAAAAGAGGAATGCAAACAGAAAATCACCTCCGTCGATGGAGACTAGAGTCGGCGACACGCCAACCAATTCCGGCGAAACAAGCTGGTTGAACAAGTCGAGATCCGACTGGAGGAATGCCTGCGGGGTAAATTCCACTACCCAGGATGATTAGCACAAAACCGTATCACTTTACAAAACATACGTACCGATACCGTAACTGTTCTGTGACGGCGACAGAGGTTCGTAGATAATCCCATACAAGGCCCGCAAGCAATCGGGAGTAATGTGCTTGTCGCAGTCCTGTAGGCCCATCAAGACGTTACTGATCGTGCCAAGAGCTTTGGGCCCTTGTCCTGAGCCTGGCATTGTAGGTTTGTTCACGGGACTGCGCTTGGTCAGGAGAGGGTTGAATTCCACAGTGGGAGTGACGATGTCGACATGAGGGGATATGTGGGCAGGGAGGTGATATGCTTCACAGGCTATGAAATTTGCATTAGGGCTGCGATATGCAAAGTAAGGCAAGAATGACGAACCAACGTGCTTCTTGCCGGTCTGGTGCTCGTAGACGTGGTACTCGGTACGGAGAAGACGCTCAGCTTCCTCAACGGTAGTGTTCACCTCGATCCATGCCTTGGTAGGTGCAAGTCTGACGCGTTTGCTCTCAAATCCATTGTCCAACAGCCAGGAACGGACAGCGTCTATACTTTCAGCGCTGGGGGCAAATGTCTCAGCGATCTGCTTTGGGGACCAGTGCTTGGAATAGTTGGGGGAACTGGGGTGAGCAACGTCGTTGAGGAACTGGTCGATTTTGTGTAGGTTGGACTGGGTGAGGCCAAAACGGAGGGGGAGGAAAGAGGTGGCATCGTGTCTACGGGCAAGTGACCAGCCAGTAGGGACATGAGCACGTTTCTCGTGGAGCTGGTAGGGGGAGAGGGAAGGCTCGGCGGTGGTAAAGAGGAGGAGAGACGTGGTAAACAATAACGGCAGTAACATTTCCTGTCAACGCAGGGGGGTCGGAAGGGAATGCTGTCAATGGTTCGGTCTTTATTTTATACTAGACTGTGTATGAATCTGGACATGTTGTGGCGATGCGGGTGATCCAGAATTTAATACTGCCAATAATTCCGGTTGTCAGACTGCTTGGTGTAGGGTTTCCGGTGCCTTTGAGGTTGCAAGTTTTCTTCGATATTGTGTGAATCGTCATTGTCGAGCTCCCTATGTTATTGCAAACGAAAGTGAGTTATTATGTTGAGTGCCTGGCGGGACTCCGTTACGTAAGTTCAGGGTATCCATCAGCGCCCGTAGGCTTGACTACCACCACAAAGTTCGGGTATACAGGGTTTCAAATGTGGTTGGCTTGATTATGACAACTCTGCAATAGCTCCTAGCGGCAGCTACTTAGTGATTGTGAGAAGTTCGGACTGCATTTTCACATTTTACGCTGTGCATTTATTTGTTGATAATCTATGTAGACATCGAGGTACCCGTACGCGTATTTACCTTTCAAACATGCATAGTCATCCGCTATTCATTACATATGAATATTGTAGCGAGTAGATGAACACGAGCCCGCAAAATCTACGAGTTCCATACGAACAGAATACACTTGAAATGTGCCGCGGTAACGAAAGCCCGAGGCAAAGGCACTGCTCAGCTCTACCATCAGTTCTGAGGAGCATTATCCAACACCGTAATAGCAGACGAGGACAATATTCCATCCGCTACCAGTGCAACCACCAGTTCCCGGACCCAAGTTTGACAATTTTTGATTTCGACCCGCGTCTTCGTGCCCTGAACCAACACACCCCTGTCAGCACCTGAGTCGACGGCAAAGGAACGGAGATAATCGAGAAAGAATGCAACATACAGCATTGGCGACAGACGCCAGGCTCTTTCTTGGTGCAGGGATAAGGAGAGCGGCTCTCTCTATAGCGTCGGCTGCATCTTTGTCTGCACTGCAGGAGCCATTTCCGGGTACATCGACAATGAAGTTATCTTCGACCAATGAGAGGAGAAGGCAAATGTGCTTGCGTCCGGTGCCCATGAGGCAGTGGTTCCTTTTGAATTCGTGTTCAAATCCTTGAAGCGCATCGCCGCTAACCTGTATGACTTTCCCCACCTCTGGATTTGCAATGCTGGGGATCCAGAGCTCCCAGTGAGCAGGAAATAGATGAGAGCTGTAAACCAGGAGGCAGACGGGGCGCGTCATGTTTTCGTCGGGCGAATCATGCCTAGGCTGCGCCGCTGCGGCCATTGTCATTTGGTGTGTAAACCTTAAAAGTATATCAGCACTTACATACCAAGACCCAGCAGGACTCGGAACCCAACGGTCTTTGGTGTGTATCGCAACTGATTGACTGATGGCGGCAGCGAAGGTCGCGATGACCACCGGCTTCATTACGCTTATCGAATAATCTTTTACAGCGAGCGTATTGTGCAATTGTAGCTGAAAAGAATTTTAGCTCGAGCGCCGCAGGTAGTCATGCCCAGTGAAAATCGACATGAACTGGAATGAACCGCACCGAGTCTGGCCGATGACACTGGAGCAATTCAGATTAATAAGGTAATTTGATCATACACTCGATCTCAATATATTATCCGTGAGCTGCACTGAACTGCTATGATATACACGATGTGTATTCAGTGAGAATAGATTTTATGGTTCTCTTGAATTATCACATTTTCCGATATAAACGAATCCACTGATTTGCATTGAATACTGTACAGCTACTCGATTTCCCTCGATTTCCTCAATTTCCCTCAGCTCCCCCTCCCCCCTCCCTTGTTCCTATCATTCTCGAAGTCGTAAAAGCCCAGTGTGTTGAGTAATACAAATGAAAATCGTCTAGACAGAGTGTACTCAGCGTTGAAACTTGTCGGCAACGGAACATGACTGAACTCACCAAAAAAACATGCATAGTAGAGTCGAAGTCGAAGTCGGATGCCTCAAGGCTTTGCAGCTTTCTGTACAAGCAAAACGGTTATGAAGTGAAGATGAAGCGGTTATGTGACGTACGGCTTGCTTTTCCATCTCCTGGAATTTCTGAGCATCAAAATTCATGTCGTCAGAAGCCGGAGACAGGTAGGGTTTTGTAAGTCAGCTTACCTTCTTGTCAATGCCAGTTAAGCTGTCCCAATACGCCTTGAATTCACCTTGCGATCCGCCTGGGTTTTCTGTGCACCATTCACGAATACAAAAGTTCCTACAGAACAGCATCGAAGCCTGCATGAAACATCGTAGTTGGCTAAAGCGTACCTAGCTGTGGGTTTGTCGGTCGGCATGATTGGTTTGTCTTGAGCAGAGACCCGAGATGTGGTCTTCTTCTTTCCAGCTGCTGACTTTTCTGGATTGGGCACAGACGCTTGAAGTGCTGCAGCTGCGGGTATGCGAATCTTGAGCATGCGTGGTAGCGGCTGGCACTCACGAGGGGTGGTTTGATCTGCTCAATGGGGATATCACATCGGTTAGTTTGATGGTTGTGATGACGCACCTGCTGCCACAACAACCAATGCCGGCTCGACATTGCCGACGGGGGTCGTGGAGAGAGCTATTTCGGAGGGACTCGATGCCGGGGTAGCTACAACAACCAACGTGGGCTTGACATTGCCGATGGGGGTTGTGGAGAGAGCTATTTCGGAGGGACTCGATGCTGGGGTAGCTACAACAACCAACGCGGGCTCGGTCGTGGAGAGAGCTATTTCGGAGGGACTTGATGCCGGGGTAGCTACAACAACCAATGCCGGCTCGACATTGCCGACGGGGGTCGTGGAGAGAGCTATTTCGGAGGGACTCGATGCCGGGGTAGCTACAACAACCAACACGGGCTCGACATCTTTGCTAGCCAAAAATGAGGTTGCCGAAGACGAACCTTGAATTTGGGTTTCATCGCGCCGGGCAACTGGGACTGGACGAGGCCTTGGAGGAACAGCCATATTGGCTGTTTGTTCGGTGTTCTCCATATACGTAACTTGAATGTTCGAACTATGAGGTTGCATCAATATATGGAATAAATAAACTATGGAGGTACTTGCAGAGGGTCGACAACTCGGATCTGCAAGTTGTATTACTGTTAACCTAGCCTAGTAATGTAGAAGAATATCAAACGACGAACAGGCCCTTTATGTTTCTCCTGAGTTGCCGTCGTGTGCTTGTGCTTTTTCGATTCTTGCAGATTTTGTGCCTTCTTGAGTGGGAGTTTACGTTTCTTTGAGGCATCGCCATTGCTGTCATTGTTGGTGTCTAGTTCGTCCTCAGAGCTGTATATGATCTCTAGTGCGTCGTTCTCCTTCCCGTTGAAAGTTCCTTTCGTTTGCTGACCTGTTCGCCATGCTGGATAATAGTCGATTGCGATTTGATCTGCTTTCCATCCATTTTCACAGAGCTGGAGCTCATCAAAGCGCTGTTGCATCTCGGAACGGTAGTGATCGCTAGTTGTGAGGTTTTTGTTAGACATCCATTTTACTGGGGCTATCCCTGCGTCTGAGAGTTGCGCCCAAATCGAACGAGCAGTAGCTCGTAGCACACTGGCACGGTGACCATCAACAGGAATACCCTTTCGGTCTACAACATACTGCATTTGTACATTGATTCCTCCGGCCGCTCGAGTTCGCCCACGGAGACCTTTCTTGGTGTCAAGCGAGGACATCCCCTTGATGTTTTGTTGATGTGCCGTCCATGCGGATTTGTGCCAAAAAAGAGCTCCAAGCTCTTCTGCTGTGAAATCAGATGATTTTGGCCAATTGCGATTACTTGTCGACAATGACTGCACTGAGATGGAAAGAAGTGGAGACGAAGAAGTATTGAGAGGTTTTGCACTCCCCATCGCTGATGGGATTGACTGCGCCAGCATGGCATATGCATTTCTGTTGGTCCATACCGTGACTGATGTAAAAAAAACAATGTACACTGGGGCATTGCACCACTCACTTGTATGAGTCGCGTTCAATTGCCATGCCATTGTTATCTACCTTCACACGATCCAGTTCGTCTTGTAGCTTTGTGTATTGTTGGTAAAGCTGGGTATATGCGACATTTTTGAGTTCAATCAGAACGGAATGATTTGCATTTGTGACGGCATTTGCATCCGAGAAATTGTCGTCAGACTATTTTGACTGACAGTTTGAGTACTTTGAAAGCAATGCAATGCAACTCACATGTATGAAGCGGTTGGATGTTGTTGCTGTGCTATGAGGACGTTGCAGAAATGGAGTGAACGGAGCACCGAGGGACGAAGCGGGAAAAGAGGAGAAATCTGCGGATACAAAACCATTTTGAAAGAGCTGAGAGGGGCTTTTGGGACAGTCTCGGGAAAAGTGGGTGGACGACATGGCGGTATGAGATGATGTCATTTAATCGAATTACATCAGTATAAGACGAAGTTATAATGATCGGTTTGCGTTCCGATCAGCGGCAGCTATCTACATATACACTGGCGGGTTCACCCCATTTCCTCGACATCTTCTGCTTCCTCGGCCTCCAAAAACCCACCCAGATCAGCAACATCAAGTCCCGGTTTCTCCAACAAGAAATACCGCTGCTCACCACCAACTTCATGAGGCAGCATAGCGACAACTGACAAAATATTCTTCACATTAATAACAATCACAGTATCTTGAGGTTTGCACGAGTAGACGGTATACGAAGACAACTTCAAGAGGTCCTCGTCTGGTGGCCCAAATGGCACCACAACTGCCATTGTTTGTATCACGTCTTCGCGGATCTCCAGTCTGAAATAATACAAGACTTCGGCAAAATCCAAACCATCGGTGCCATGGTACTACAAGAGTAGTTGATAAGATGATTGTAATGAGTAGTAAGTGACTCACCTTTATGTTTCTGGAGGTACGCAAACGGGATAACGGTTTGAGTTTTTCTTTCCAGGCTGATCTCGCGATCTGTCCATTGGGAAGGCGCAATCGAGCCCATCGTATAATTCTGGGATCGTCTTCATTGTGTTCTTGCTCTGGGACACCAATATTTTGGAGGTACGACCTGATAGCATTGGCTTCATCATGTTTGATATCTTGAGCAGAGCGTCCCTTCGCCCTCAGCAGTACATATGAATCTCCAAGGTCAACAGACCCTCGGGGGAGCTTGTCGCCATCTGGATCCAGTTCCGGCAGCATAGCCTTAAGTGCGTTTGTCTGCGACCTTCGAAGCCCACGTTCTGATAGATTTGCAAATGGATTTGAAGGCTGTTTCACTTCTTCCCCCAGATTCCCGATGGTTCGCTCGATTGTCCACTGTGAAGAATAGGCACCAGGTCCAACACGTACAGCCTCCGTTGCAAGATGACAAAGCGTGTGAATTACTGGCCGGACGAAGTGAATTCGAGAATGCTTTTGCTGATAGTACAATAGTTCAAACTCGTCGGCATACTCCAGTATCATTTGGTGAGCCTTCTGCAGTGCATCGACTGTAATCCGGCGCTGAGACATAATGCGGATACCAAAAGCGAGTTTACAAAAGCTTTTCCAGTACTTTTCGGGGAGGATACCATAGAGCATTGCCGGGCAGAGGCCAAAGAGGTACAGCAAGTACTCCCATGCCTTGTACCCACTATTCATTTTCTTCGCAGGATCGCGAGGGGGGCGGTCAAACGATCCAGGCAAGTATGGTGTCATCTTTGCAACATCTTCACTGTGTTTTTTCCAGACTTGTCCTTGGAGCACAGCCCAATCCCAGGTACGTCTGTCATCGTCTTCATCACAATCAAACGTCCCACGCCAGAGTTTGCACATGAGATCAGGGATATTCAATGATGCTGCGTGCATTATATCAAGGCCAAAACACTTGGGAGCAGGAAGCGATCGCTGAAGACCACTGAATATAGTTGGACGGCATATTCCAGTCTCAAGACGACGTTTTTCAAATTGAGCGTTGTTTGGTGAATCCCGGACTAGTGTGAGATTATCTTGATATCTTTCGATAGAGCATCCGATGATTTCATTGATGGGAATGTCCGGATGATCAGCACCAGGTGCGCTCTCATCAAGTGGTCGCCGGCGAGCAGGATAGTAGTGGGGACAGCCCTTCTTGTTCCGGCCAACCATCGGACAATAGATGCGGCAGCCATGCTTGCCATGGTGACCAGCAAGCCCACTGATCATAGCCATTCCAGGTGCATCAGCGCAGTCGAGGAACAGGAAAGGGTTCGAGGTAAAGGTTCGGTCAATTTCCGCGTCCCATATTTGAAGGCCTTCTTTTTGCAGCGCAGACAAATGGTGCAGAGTTGGGAACATGAACGAATCGCTATGTTTCATTTTGTTTGGCCCCGGAACGAAGTAAGCTGGTTGGACATTTTTTTTCTTGTATCTTCTATCAGGTGCGTGATCGCCAACGACCCATATCGAGATCCAAGTGTCTGACTTTTTCTTTTGGTACAGCTGAGCCCCATCAATTGAGAAGAGGAGAACCATGTCGTCTTGCGTGATTTTCCCTTCCTGGACAGCAGATATGTAGTCACTCCCACAGAAAATGTCATCGTAGATTCCCAGGACACCATCGTTCCTTTCAAGCTCCTGAAAAATCTCCCGAGTTCGTCTTCGGCGATATTTCATGGCCCTTGCACCCTCTGGTGACCGCCAGAGTGCTTGTAGTTGTGGACCGAGTGGGATTGTATAGAACTTCTGTCTTGCGACCTTTTTATTCGCGGTACTCTTGAGGGGATCGTAACGTGGCTCGTTGCACTCTGGACACTGCTCCAGATGCAGCCATGGCCCAGTATACGCCATACAAGAATTTGGACACATATCATGCATGATCGGAACAATGCCAGTGGCATCTGCGATGTACCGTTCGACTTGGTAGAGGGAGAGGATTTCCGAGTCAGGAAAGCGTTCCATGATGTTTTGCCGAATGGAATTGTATGTCCCCTCGGATGCATTGGTGACCGATATGAAATTCTTGATTGACAATTTGACATCAGGATCGTCGATAACGCAAACTTCCTTGGGTGGGTTTCGAAGCCGCTCAAGATGATAGGGATCCATATGGTTGTGTTCGTCTCCGAATGAGGCGTTTCGGATGAGTTGGATAAACTGTTGAGAAATCGCAATCTCCTCAATCCGAGTCTCATGAAGTTCTTGCTCAATTTCTGCATCTTCTAGATTGACCTGTCCCATCATCAGCAAAACCTGAGTGACTCCCCAGTACTATGGAGTGGTGTCATAGTGACTATAGTGACCATAGCACCATAGCGAGGTACCCCCTTGTATAAGTCTCCAAAGCGCTATAGGCCTGCCCACTCAAGCTCTATAGTGACCTGCCATTAGTGTACAGTACTGTATAGAGCTCTACAGTGCTATAGATCTGCACACCCAAGCTCTATAGCGATCTGCCATAAATATACAGTACTAGATAGAGGTTCCATAGCACTATAGACCTGCACACTCAAGCTCCGTCATGACTATACAGTACTATATAGTGCCGCCATGACTGTACAGTACTATATAGTGACACCATAGCACCTTTAGAGCACACGCGATGCCGTTTCCGTTACTTCCGTTCCGTTTCCGTTACTTCCGTTCTGTTCCCATTACTTCCGTTATCCCTCATATGTGTCAATAAAACTTCAAAAATCAATAGATTCACGGTCAACAGAATCAGTACATGAGGTACTTGTGCTAGAAAGGAAGCGGAGTAACTCGCACTCCATTGAGGGATGAAATAAAGGATAGCGGCAAATTGAACAAATCACACCGACAGGAAGAATCATGTCACGGACACACGGACACGATGCATTTGGTGAGAAGAGAGAAAAAAGGAGGTCTTGCTTGCAAAGAAAGGAGGCTGGTGACCGGAGACAGTAAGTTGTTTGATAGGGTGACTCGTGATAGGGCGACTCGAATTTGTGGGATAAGCTGAGAGTCCATCAGTAACGCATAACGAATGACAGCAAACCGTGCACATGTTTTAGTCCAAGATGAGTTCAACGTTGCCATTATCTACCTGAACATGGGCTCCTGTACGACGCCTACCTCAATCACAGCATGTAAGCCTTGGATGGGTGGAGAGAAGAGGAGACTTACGCTGCATTTGAGGCCCATGATTGACGAGCAGTACAGAAGGTGTCCCAGTGATATGTATCCGTCTGGTCCTTCATGATCTCGATGATGTTCAGAATTCCGTTATATGTCGAAGAGTAAACTTCGCCAGAAAATTTGTGATTGTCGTCTTCAAAGCCATCTGCATACGCACAGATGCAGCATTTAATCTGTGAATGGAGGTGAACAGATACTCTTCCATTAGATCTCAAATGACGCACTGCGGTTGCAACCAATGCCACAGCATGGGCTGGGACCTGATCCCCGAACATCTCTGGGAATCGTGATGCCAATTTGCCAGGTCCATAGAAACATACTTCGCACACTTCTTGGATGGCTGGATGAATCACGTTACCAGTGCGAGGCTAGAGTCCCAATGTCAACCGAGTTTGACTGGTCGGATCTCCACATACCTGTGTTGCTGACCGCTGGATGTGGAGATAGATCCCAGTCTTCGTTAGCCTGTCCACATTTCCAGAGACAATATCGACATATTCTCTCTGGCCAGGGATAGTTTCCGTTGGCAGGATTGGGTAGTGATGGGTCACAACCCGTTTCGCAGCTGTTCTGATTTCGCCACGGAAGGTCGACCGGTCCTCAAAGAGCTGGAAAGCGGCATTAGCATTGCACGTGCAACTGAAAAGTCACATACATAAGTGACCATCGAATCTTCATGTTCAGGGTAATATCCTGAACGGTGATCAGTGACCAAAATGTGCTCGAGACAAGCACTTACCATCCTCCACGAGACCACCATCATCTTGATGTTCAAACAGTGCATTACGGACGATTTGTGTCACTTCATCCCGATGGTCAAGATTTTTGTCATCAGGAAAGCCACATTCGGCCGCCATCCATGCACGAAACTTCCATTTTGCGGCAGCCAGGACCTGCCTCCATTGTTTAGGATAGAACCGAAGCTTTGTTGGATCATCCGAAGTAGAGGAATAGGCATGACGAGAATGGCGCTTAGCTCTTGTCTGCCCGGCGACACGTTTTTTATTTCTCTCGGCTGCTCGCCGCTCCCGACGATTGGGAAACATGCTGTGCCCATGGTCTGCTCGAGATCCATTGGGAGAATTGGCGTGCTCGTGGTTTGCTTGAGTTTCGTTGCAAGATGGAGTGCGCTCACGGTTGACTCGAGTTTCATTGCGAGACAAGGTGCGCTCACGGTTGACCCGAGTTTCATTGCGAGACAAGGTGCGCCCACGGTTGACTCGAGTTCCATTGCGAGACAAGGTGCGCTCACGGTTGACCCGAGTTTCATTGCGAGACAAGGTGCGCCCACGGTTGACTCGAGTTCCATTGCGAGACAAGGTGCGCTCACGGTTGACTCGAGTTCCATTGCGAGACAAGGTGCGCTCACGGTTGACCCGAGTTTCATTGCGAGACAAGGTGCGCCCACGGTTGACTCGAGTTCCATTGCGAGACAAGGTTCGCCCGTGGATAGCTCGAAGATGGTCAGGGTCGGGGGACCTTGGTACACGATTCCGTCGGTGAAAATTTGCTACAACATCATATGGAACACCGCCGGGATCATCCTGCCAAGCAGATTAGCCACCATTGATAAGACAATACGCTGACACACATTTTCATTGGCACTGTTGACTTGTTCCTCTGAGGGAGGAGGGAGTTAACACTGATCTGGGGCATTGTCTGAGAGGAGCGGCTAACCTTCGGCAAGTGGGTCGTCAAGCATTTCTGTTGCGGAGTGGTGTGAATATGGTAAGCATTGATGTCAGGAATCCATACCTTCTCGTTCAGCATCATCAAAAGATTGGAGTGCATTTTCAGCAATGCGGTCGTCTTCAGATGGGGACTGATCAAATCCAGGTTCTAAGTGAAAAATTTAGTTGCATTGGCAAGCGACACCAATAGATATCACCTAGGGCTTCATTGTCAGAAAAACTCGTAACGGGTTGATGTTCATCGTTAACATTAGGATTAGTCGAGAAGTCATTGTCGTGAAAGTCATAATTATCATGATCATTGTGACGGACATCACCGTGAGAGATATGTACAGGGAACGAAAGGCCTTGTCGATTGATGGTCGTGCGAGGGCTGTTACCGTTAGTACCCGCAGGTTCACGTATGAGATGAGGGTCAATGCTCATTGCCGATCTGGGCTGGGTTAGTAACTGACTCCCTCGAAAGAGAAGACCCACTCACAGCGGGGAAACACCTCTTTCAGAAACAGGAGCAGGTATTGACGGAGTGTTGTGACCAATTTGATGATGCTGGATTGGCTGATTTCTGGAAGCCATGACGCGACCAGGCTGTGCAAGTGACCCTTGCGGAGCAGTGGTTTCAGAGCTTGACAAAATCTTGCAACTCACGAGACTCACGAGAATTACTTTGTGACGCCAGCTGACCTCTGGGAACAATGACTTCCTGTGCTTGAGTCGGAACAGCAGCTGTCGGAACGCTGAGCCCAAACTGATAAGAGTTGTTCCGTAAGACTGGCTCTGTTCCAGGGGGTATCAGGTAAACTGGTTCCCGAGCAGGCTCAGGGATCGCAACAAGAGTGGTCGGCTTGGGCACTGCCTTTCCCTACCACAGAGTCAGACCATCTATTCCAGAATGCAGATAAAGTAATGCACCTTGTCAACACGACGTTTTTTTGTCTTGGTCTGGGCTGGAGCCATGGGATTCGGCATTGTCAATTCCGGGATGGTTTCAATCGGCCCGCCTTTTCGCTTTTTGGTTGCAGTTGGTTGCGATAACATCTCAGAAACGACTTGCATCCGCTCTAAGGGAGTCATTCCTTTCTGTACACGACCGGAGCGTCGTAAGTTGCTCTCATTCTCTGAAAAAAGGACAATAAGTAAGAGATACTCTGTATTTAAATTCTTACCTTTATTTTGCGCAGCTCCGACAGCAGCTGTTGCCATTCTGGGGACACTTGCTGAACCAGTCCTTTGCACCATTCTTGGCTGGGGCCTGCCAGTGCCTTTTTGCGTGACGAAACCACCACGTCCAAATGACATGATAAGTTGTAAGGGACTTGTTAGAATGACACGAAAGAAGAGATGGTGAGAGAAAAATTTTAGGTTGGGACCACGGCAAACACGCAAGCGCACATTTGGGCAAGCACGGCCAAGCGAGGAATGTTCTGGAACGCAAACAATTTAGCAGCCAACCGCCGATCAGGGCCATCAATGTAACCGCGCACAAGCCAACATGAAAGGACAACTCGGAGGTGCGCCTGAGAGTGAAGATGATGAGTCGGAAACAGTGGGCAAGTTGACCAGCTGTGGATGAGCCTAAGACACGGAAAGTGACTGAAGTCCATAGTCATGACGCAGCGAAAAAGACGGGTTTACGCAATAGAGATGACGAGGGCGGGGTGAAAATCTCAGGGTTGTGCTGGCTAATTTATTGATGCCGCTGCTAATGCCGGAGATTTGAAGTCTGTATATAGACGTCTGTTAGCGTTGAACAGCATTGGTACGGCTTGAGTGACCACTGTGTGCGCAATGGCTTGGCGAGGCGAAACTTCAATCGGTCAGAAAATTTTAATTCAAGACAATAAAACTCTTATTAGCCAGTAACTTTGCAAGCCGGGCGTCACAGCCAGCTGAACAGGGAAATGGAATGGGATCAAATAAGCCAAGAGAAGTCCAAGAAATGATAGGAAGACGGAGGCATCCATTGTGCACTCAGGAATGAGTGATCAAAGCGGAGAACGTGGAAATGATTGTGGGTGAGGTGAGCAATGCAGAGTTTCTGTCTGGCGACCATCGCGGCTTGTGGTCCAAGTTTCAAGTGCCAGCTGGGATGCACAAATATCAGTGAAAGGATGAACAAATCCAGCCTGATCCTTACCTATGATAGTACAAAGCATATGGGAAAGCGACAGGGAAATGCTGCAAGAAAAAATATACATATAAAAATCAATGACTTGGAATTCAATCCAGGACGACCTCCAACCGCCCATTGATCGTATCCACAGAGTATACGGCTGTAAGTTGGCGAAGTGAGACAGACTGCAATCCAGGACAAATCATACTTACAACCATCCTGATGGACAGGAAGCCGTTCCAGAGTAGATGCTCGCAACGGTAAAATTTCTTGATGTCCACTCTTGTTAATCACCCAACAAATGCGGGATACATGGATATCAGCTACGTGCAAGATGTGATCAGCATGCTTGGCTTTCCAGCTGCAGAGTCGCATCTGCATTCGTGCCTCTCGAAGGCGAGAATGTGCCAACTCGTGTCGTGCTCGCAAGAACTTTTTCTTGTCGGTTGCAGCTACTAATAAACGAGCCGCATCGTCTCGTTTTACAGGTACAGGTATATTCTGTGAAACGGAAAAATAAGCAACAAAAAAAAAAAGACTGATTGAGCGGAACGTACCATTACAGTTTGGGCAAGGGACGCCAAATCATCCAAATCTGAATCATCCGACCAGGCATTAGAGAGCTTGTCGGAAGCTAGAGAAGAGGCAGGCGATGTGCTTCGGCGAAAAGAGGGAGCCGGGATGACGAAGGAATGGGATTCTGCATTAAAATGAGTTGGACCTTGATCCTCATCATAACCCGCAAAGAGTTCCCGCGGCCGAGCTGGAGCTGGAGAGCTGGAAATGGAGAGATTACAGGGGACGCTGTTACTGTGACAAAGCGATGGAGTCGGGCAAGGGACTGATGAACTCGACAACGAAATTGTGCTTGAATGATGACAGTCTGGAGGACTAGAAAGGAACGGCAGCTCAGGCTGATGGGAGAGCGTTGGGGAGGAATCAGGAGTGGGCGGCACAGACGAAGAACCTGAAAACGGCGGCCTGGTATTGGGCATGGGGGGTAAGCATCAAGTTTAGTCAACAGTCACATGGGCATGTGGACTTCGGTCAACTTTCTTTCGCTTTCGCGTCCGAGTCTTTCGTTCTATTAGTGAGTCTCCTCTCATTGCGCCCCCGATGCAGAGTCTGCAGACATGGGTTGATACTACTACGGCTTGCAAAAGGTGCATTAATTGTCGTTCTGATTTATAGCCGTGTCCGCTAACCCCCTCCGTTTTTTTTTTCATTCAGCTTGTCATTTTCAACCTATGTTCTCACACCTGCCACGCCCTCCCACATCCTCCTACGCCCTCCCACACTCTTCCACGCGTTCCCGCACCTTAAAACATTCTCACACCTCTCACAAACCACTCTCCAACCCTCGCACCATTCAACACCTTCCCGTGCCCTCCCAAGCCCTCTCGCACCTCTCACACCCTCCCGCAACACCCCGCACCCCCACAACATCCCCCTGCCCCCTCCCACAACACCTTTCACCCTCCTGCAACATCCTGCACCCTCCCACGACATCCCGCGCCCTCCCACAAACCCCCGCACCCTCCCAAGCCCTCCCGCACTTCTCACACCTTCCCACAACCCCCTGCATCCCCCTGCGCCGTCCCACAACGCCCTGCACGCCTCCCACAACACCCTGACGCTCCCACAATGCGCTGTGCCCTCCCGCAGCACCCCGCACCTTCCGGGTCCTCCCGCACCCTCCCACAGCTCTCTCGCACCCTCTCACGCCCCCTCCTGCACCCCCCACGCTCTCGCACACCCTCCCATGCTCTCCTGCACCCCCAATGCTCTCCTTCGCCCTCCCATGCTCTCCCCCGCCCTCCCATGCTCTCCCCCGCCCTCCCATGCTCTCCCCCGCCCTCCCATGCTCTCCCCCGCCCTCCCATGCTCTCCCCCGCCCTCCCATGCTCTCCCCCGCCCTCCCATTCTCTCCCGCCCTCCCATGCTCTCCCCCGCCCTTCCATGCTCTCCTCCACCCTCCCACACACTCCACCATCCACCTATGCCCTTCCGCACCCTCCTATACCGTACTTCCCCCCCTCTGCACCCGCCTTATAATAGAACTCATCCACCTGTACCTAATTAGTTGCTTAAAATGGTCATACCTTTGTTCTGTCACGCTGTGAATTTGAGCTCTGTTGATAGATAGATTATATTGATACTACTACGGGTACTAGTACTACAAGGCACTTAGACAATTAGAAACGTGATCTACTGACGAATTTGAACCGTGACCATTTGGTAGACTTGGACTGAGGGTTTCCACTCTCGTTGTTTTTCTCAGTCACGGTGACATGCCTCATTGTCCGAAGTGCTCTCGACATTTTGGCACTCCCATCCAGGTCGCTCGTCACCTTGCACAACCCTTCTCTTTGTGCGCCCGAATTGAGCGTACCGCTGGCTCTCAACTCGTATCAATTCCTTCGGTGCCGGCGCCGACACCACTCAATAATGTTCTTGCCAGTGCCTCCGACGTCGAAGTGGGCGAAGAATTCGACATGCCAGTATTTGACGATGTCCAGCTGGCTGTTGAGTCACAAGGGCCATCAAAATCCTCTGATCTCGACAATTTGTTCTCCGAGCCACTTCCGGGCGCAGCAAAAGTATACGGCGTTGGGTCCACGTTCATGGACGATTTTGACAATGATCGTCATGCGGACAAGCGGAGAAATAATCTTTACTACCCTTTCACATCACAGCAGGAGTGGGAACTTGCAGATTTTCTTCTCTCCTCCCGTATGAGCATGGCACGGATTGACCATTTCCTTAATCTTGAACTGGTATGTATCATTACATTATGTTCCATTTGCGGTTCGCGTCACTCATCTCCTTTCACAGATTAAACAGCTCCCCCTTTCATTTCGAACGGCTAAGGATCTTCGAGGACGTGCTGAATCATTGCCAGCTGGTCCTGAATGGAATGCGAAGCCCTGGACGACTTCACATCCAATGAAATCACCTATCACCCTCTATTATCGAGACCCTGTTGCGTGCATACAATCTCTTTTCAATTTGCCGCTCCTGGCCGATGAAATTGGATTGGCTGCATATCGCTTATACAAAGATGCAGAGAAATCAATGCGGGTATACACTGAGTGGTTAACGGGTGACGCAGCATGGAATATGCAGGTTTGAGAGCGTTTCTCTGGGATATGTCCGTACTGAAACCTGCTACTGCAGACGAAAATACCACTTGGTGCTTCACTTCTCGGGGCGATCCTTTCATCTGACAAAACAACAATAACCGCTCAGGTCAGCGATCGAAAAGCACATCCACTACTCATTAGCCTCGCCAATATCAACATGGCCCACCGGAATAAAAGTTCTCATCACTTGTATTTGCTGCTCGCCCTTCTACCGATTCCCAAATTCACCGAGCGAGATAAGAAGGTTCGGGGTGTTCTTGAAAGCCGACTCATCCACCAATGCCTCGACTTTATTCTCAGCCCCCTAAAAAAGGCTGCGAGGATAGGCGTAATGCTCAATGACCCGCGTGGCCTTTCTCGATACTGCTTCACCCCACTTGCGGGATATATTGCTGACACTCCCGAGGCTGCCATGTTGGCGTGTGTTTGTGGAAAGACCTCACATCTGACGATGGCAATGTACAAGCAATTTGGAGACCCTTTCCCTCACGAACCACGGACCGCATCCACTACCCTCGCACAACTTCATGCAATTTCATCAGTCATCAATCCAACTGAAGACATAAAGTCCTATCTCAAAGCCGCGAAGAACGAATTTCGACTCAATGGAGTCCATGAGCCGTTTTGGAGGGATTGGCCCCTTGCGGATTTACCGACTATATTCCCACCTGAGACTCTCCACCACCTGCACAAAGCATTCTGGGATCATGACATGCGATGGTGTATCAATGCTGTTGATGCCGATGAAATTGATTTTCGCTTCTCTGTACTTCACCCCCACACCGGTTACCGACACTTCAAAGGGGGTGTATCAAAAATGAAACAAGTTACAGGACGGCAACATCGGGACATTCAGCGGTACATCGTAGCCGTGATTGCTGGAGCTGTGTCATCTGACTTTGTCATCGCTATTCGTGCCTTAGTAGATTTTCGCTATCTAGCTCAGGCGCCTGTGGTCGACGAGGACCTATGCACAAGGATGGACTCTGCTCTCCGACGTTTCCACATGCATAAGCATGCCATAATGGATGCTGGCGCCCGCACTGGAAAACGCAACCGGCCAATTTCAGATTGGCATATACCGAAGCTGGAGTTCCTGCAGAGTGTCGTCAGAAGCATTCGGGCGAATGGAGCACTCATCCAATGGAGTGCAGATGTAACCGAGCATGCGCATATTGAAGTTGTTAAGGACCCTTCAAGGGCAGGCAACAATCAGAATCATGAAGAGCAAATATGTCGCACTTTGGATCGTGCCGACAAAATTCGACGCTTCAATCTTGCCACGTCTATCCGTCAAGCTGAAATGAAGGTCGCAGGTTGCAAGCGATCCACCGAAGCCTCTGACGATGAAGATGATTATGATACGTCATCAGACTTGGATCCGCAAGCTGATTCCAATGAAGATCATCGTGTTTGTCCAACTCCTACGTTTGGAGCTGGCCGTAACCCGAAGGATTACTTTCAGGAGGCCAAGCACCTCCTGCTGCAACATGATGGTTCCACCCCATTTCCACTCCGCACATTCAGTGTTCCATCAACGGCCTTTCACTTGGCACGAGACTCAGCATACAAGCTAATGTCCTTGGACGACGCTGCCATCAAATTCTCCATTCCCGATCTTATCCCGGCTCTCTCGTATTTCTTGCTGCGCCTTCAACAAAACAATGCCTCCATTTATGCCATTGGAGGCCGTCGGCCGGGTACAGCCAACGTAGTACTCCCCTTCAATAAGGTGGAGGTGTGGACAGGCTTGCGGTTGCAGTCAAGGGATTATCATTGCTCGAATGTTGTGCTGGATGCCGAGAAGCTGAATGCCCGCCCGCCAACTCCTGAATGGCCAGTGGGTCGTTATGACACTGGTCTAGCAAACATAGACCCTCAATGTGTCTGGCCGAGGAGTGGATTATCAGGTAAGATTTCCTGGCCTGGAATGGACGCCTTTACGAGTCACTGACAGCTATATTCCAGGGCATTGTGTTGTGCAACTACGGCTCATCTTTCGCTGTGTCCCCATTTCCAAGAATTTAAAGCACGCTGTCTTTGACTCCTTCATTGCATATGTGGAGCGTTTCGAAGCTTTGCCACGAGCATCGTCAAATTTGATGTTACAGCATAATGCCAATCCCGCCACGCAAATGCCTCTCCTTCGGCGAAGTATTCGTTCTAATGGCACACGCATGGGGGATGTGATTCTATTGTCGAGTTTGCGATCCTCTATTGACCTTGTTCCATTTTTCAACAAAGCCGCTGATGACCGGCTCACGAAGGAAACGAGTCTGGAATATAACCCCACATTTTCTTTAAATGACCATTTCACTAAAACCCTGTACCATGCGCTATCAAGTAAATAGAACGCCCGCTTTTCATGCAGTGTTGAGACATGCAATATGTGGTCGACTAAGCGCTGATGGACACCCATAGTATAGTATCGACTATGTCGCGACTCTGTAGAACTATAAGGTGCCCACGCAGCTACGACTACTATGATTACTATGGTGCTATAAAGTTACAGCCAGTGTCCGTACAGTGCTATAGAGTCACAGCTAGCATCTGTACAGTGCTATAGAGTTACAGGTAGTGTCTATAGAGTGCATTGCTGACCCTGTACAGTGCCATAGCGTCCTCTATAGCCTCAGCTGAATACTATGTGGCCGGTATGGGCACTATGGAATACTATGGACCCTATGACCCCGTTATGGAACGAAGCCTCGTCCTATGGCAAAAAACAGGTTTTGCTGATGATGTCTCCGGTGACTTGATTTATTGACTCATCCTCAGATGATGTTTCGAACATGGGCATATTTTGGTCGTTATATGGATTATTTTGATCATCTTGGTCAAAATGGTGTGGTGGAGATGACGGGTTCGAGCTGGGAATGGCTGCAGGGGGGTTTTCGGCTGCAGCATGGCTTCTCCCAGAACCAGAGGCAACAATAGGTGTGTCAGCCTGATTGAGATCATAATACTGCGAGGTATTGATAAGACTCGCAGGAATATCAATTATATGAATATTTACCTCGTCTTGAAGTTCATCCACCCTCATAGGCCTCGCCCTGTCTTCGGATTCCGGGCCTTCGTCAATGGGTTCGGCTGCCTTTTCCTTGCCTTTCCTCAACAACCTTGGTCTTTTTGGAGCATTTCCGTCATGTCGAACATGTCGGCGTTGCTGAGACGACTTTTCCTGTGCCAGGAATGCACGAAATTCGGAGGAAAGTTGGTCTGCTTCTCGATATTTTGCATGTCTGTTGTATGTGGGAACAGCAACTTCTTTCGGAGGATGACCGCAGTATTTCGAGCAATCACAAAAGCGGGTGGGACCTTTCAACGGTCTCTTGGCTGTAGCCATCATGTAGATAACGATGTACAGTAGTGTACAAAATGCCGCGTGCTATTTTTCTTCGAAGTCCCTCAAAGTCCTACTTTCCTAAAAGGGTAGCGGGCCTACCCAGAACAGGAGTGGATATCAATCCAACTCGATTCATATTGGTTCATTCACTCAGGCTCAGTCCGGTTCATTACAATTCATGTCGATTTTCACTGGGAGTCATGATGCTTCGCTTCGATACGCAAACTAGGCTCAAGAAAATGATTTGCTATCCGCCGCGTTCTCGCAGATTCATCAATATTCATTGCCAAGGCATCCGTGATAGATGCCGTGTTGCGCCTCCCCCACCGCCGCCATGCGTGCAGCTCTGTGGCATCGATACTTCAAGTCCTCCAAGAGGTCGACAAACCCTTATCCAAATATCATCGGCCATTTGACTAGGAAGACCAAGACGAGACTACCTTAATGAGTGGTCCTCCTATCTCACCGGGTTTCGAATGAATCCAGCTAGTACCACCACTTAAAACGTGACCTTCAATCGGAGACGTCCTGTCTACATCGTGTCAAGTTCGAGTTTCGAACGTGGAATGACGCAGATAAAGATAAATCGACGATGTTGATCGTAAGATCCAAACATTGGAATGACGGTTTGCACGAACTTGCTCCACTACAAGGCGCCAACTACCAGGTTCGAATCTCTCTTGAGTCGCCAAACTATCTGGGAAATTTTCAGGCGGCAGGCAAGCACCTACCGGGGAGCCTAGGTTGAAGAATCACAATCTCGAAGTCCACAACAATAATCCCGAACTAAAGAAGCGACATAAAGATATGGGGATCAATAACAAAGTCGCGCAAAGCTGCAGATTTCTCACCTGGTGCTCGGTATATCGTTTCATACCTTCTGGATTTTCCAACAGAACGTAGCTCGAGAGCCGACTGCTCCATTCATTCCGCCACAAAGAATAATTGTTGAATGGTATGTACCTAATACTACAACGAAAAATGGACAAAAATTCAGGTCGCTCAAATTCTTGCAAACGGTGGAGTGATTGGTACATCTTTTCTGTGCAAGACAAACCCGAATCGCTCTGTGGCCTCGATTGTATCAGTTATATATGTCATCCCAACAAGCCAGATAGGCCCTCGGCAACACTGCTGAGTCAACCATTCTCACTTCTCCAGCTACGTTCCCATGAAGGGCGACAACACCTTCTCTGTCCGATCGCTTTCGTCTTGCCACTATTCTGGCGGTTTCGTTTTTGGAACTCCAAAATATGACGCCAAGGGACTTTTCGCCCACGAATCCTGGAATATGTGGACAGAGACATGGCACTCCTGATGAGTGTGCCCTACAGCTGAGCAAGTTCTTTGCATTATGCTAGGCGGTTTGGGAAGCAGAGAAACTCTGCAAGGTATTCGGAAAATTGATCGACCTTCAAGCAGTCAACGCAGAAGGTCTCGCCGCTCTTGACGAGGCTGAGATCCGAGAAATAAATACGACGTTCGAACAAGGAAATTTGTCAGGCGAAATTCAGATGCTTCTTGAGTCGGAGAGTCCGTGAGGCCCAAAAACAAGTCACTGACTGATTAAGACAACAAGAAAAGAGTCTACAGGATACAAGAAGGTCGAGGGCTAGCAGAGTAGACAACCTTGCCAAGCACCTTGTACAAACTTTTAGGATACAGTAGAGAGACCGAGACCGAGATGCAAGATAGCTAAAAACAAACATCGAGGAAATCGTCAGGCATTCGACCGAGGTTGATCGTCTACTATTCATATCAGTCTCGCATCTGGGAAACCAAAATATGAAAGTGCTCACTGTATACATTATATTGTTCAGGAAGGTACATCGGAGAGAGGTTAACCGGGGGCTGCATTGCTTGCTGATGAACATGGACCTGGCCATGCATACCATACGCCGTTCCCAACTGCGGGAAAGTCGAATAGTCATTCCAGAATTGAGGATAGCGACCATTCTGTCCCTGGCCACCTCGCTCATGTGCGTTCGAGTGGACACGGGCTCCGGAAATGGCACGTTCATCAACAAGCCCGGTACTGTACAACTGAGGGAGAACAGAGGTCGATATGGTGCCTGAGAACGGATGAGCCGCGGTACTATCTGACGGCCACCGCTCGTACGAGGGAAAGTAGCCACCAGGCATGGACGTCATGGTAGGCGGCAGGTTGACATTTGGTGTAAACAGGTCCTCCCCAGTGGTATACTGGACATTATCAAAGGGTTGTGCGGCGAGATACTCCGAAGGCTCGCCATGCCAATGATTCCGCTCATAGACGTCTTCGACGTCCAGAGGTTGTTCCGCCAGACGCTTGTGACGGTCGGGATGAGTTGACAATTCAGAGAACCCCGATTGCTCTATGTTGACTTTGGATCCAGCGAGTAGTTCCAGAGCGCGACCAGCACTGGGCCACATGATTTCCATTTTTCTGAGAGCTTCCATGCATTTTGTTAAGCCGACGCAGGCCTGTGGGTCGGCCGGATAGGTGGAGACTGTGAAATATAGGGCGTCAGTCGTCGCTACGGGATCGCAATGCAAGAAAATATACGCACGAGTCGTTACGTGCATTATGCTGGCAGTGAAAATGTAATAGCAGAGAAATACAGTTGACCGATCCAGATAATAATTTTCGACATAAACAGATACTGATGGAACACAAATTCAGCTTGACCAAATCACGACGAAATTCATCCATACCGATTGAGGTAATGTGATTCGCGGCCCCAGCACACAATTCATAGCTTTTCTCGGAGAAAACACGGCCGTCACCGTCCTCAGAATTCTCGGAGCTACTAAGGACAAGAGAAAATATCAGACCGTGGATAGCGGTCCCATGACTGTGTAACTCACGATTTGCTTTTGGTACTACTTGAATGTCGAATACT
The DNA here is from genome assembly GCA_963555575.2 of Hygrocybe coccinea. Lineage (NCBI taxonomy): Eukaryota > Fungi > Basidiomycota > Agaricomycetes > Agaricales > Hygrophoraceae > Hygrocybe > Hygrocybe coccinea. Next base: position 950,417 of record OY741998.2, read on the forward strand.
GCGGTAATCAAAACGAAATGTGTCAGTACAAGACAAATCAGAAAGGCGAGATAGATCAACGGACAAAGGACGATGTAACAGTAGCACTGTGCACCAATACTGCATATGGAGTGTGAGAATATGGGGTAATGGTATAGGATGCTTGGAAGGGCCTGGCTCATAACGCAAATGTTCTGGTAATTCAATATACCATCTATCCAAAAGGCTTTCAAGATGAACGGATCCGGCGTGGCGACTCGCGACCGGACGAACAGCGTATATCGCTTGCACCACCTTGCTGAGGAGGCCAGCTGATGAACGAGTCAATGGCGTGTAAATGAGATAAAAAGGGAATTGTAATCGCACAAAGTGTTGCCGACGCGTTAAAACAAGAAATAATGCGACCCGGGATGGGAACAGATGGTTTGGGTTCCCACTGACTGCCTTCGACGGCTTTTAAGCTACACGCTGTCACTTCTTCAAATTCCTCGGACTAAATATGGAAGTGATTGGTGATGTGAATATTAACGGTGGTGTACATTTCGAAACAAACCTCATTTTCACTGGGTAACGTTGTATCAAAGTCCCGCTCAAATATGGCCAACGGACGACCTAAACGAGTCTTGAGAACACGAGAAAGAAGACGTAAAATGCTAACGCACCAATATATGCCGAAACATACTTGTCCATAATGACGCACCCATACCAAATCCTCTTCCTCTCATGTAATTCCCACTCGCTGAACAGCCTTCCCCCAAGGTGCACTCTAGCCCATCCATCAGCACTGCGATGCATGCCCAAGTCTTGTGCCATCCGAATCGCCATCCCAATGTATGTCCACGCCTGCGCCATCGCCCCGATCCCAATCTCGCGGTACCCCATTAGTAGTAGGGCCTGGCACGTCGAAGATCGGGAGCTTGCGTAGGAGCCATCGAGAATCACTTTGGCTCTGTCAAGGTAGTCGTCTCCGGCGGCCCACATCATCGAGCCGTCCGGTGGGGGAGGGGGTACATCGCCTCTTGTAGAATAGCGAGCGGAAATGGCAAACATGGCAAGAAGAAGAAGCGTAGGTATACGGCGCCGACGACGGTTGAAAGGGGAGGATGAGGAATTTGAAGGTGCGTCCGATAAGGTAGGCGAATGAGGAGAGTCCCCTTCCGTGAATCTATAAATATTTATAAGTCAATCTTCGTTAAATGTAAACCACGGACTTACCCGGCCTTGAAAACCTCAAAAAACGCCCTTTTATGCACAACCGGAAATGAGGGGTGCACAAAAGTAAAATAGAGCTCTACTAGGTGTTCCTGTATGTGAGGCTCCGGTAATTGTGACACAAACTCATCGTCATCTGTTGTCGCCAATGCCGGGCCATTGCGACTTGAAGGAAGCGGGGGCCATACTCGAGCCTTTGGGAAACGCCTGGCGTAGCAATTGATACCAGCCCTTTCAACAAGACATTTACTACTCACCAGATTCCACCTTCATTCCTCCTATCAACCCTGTCTTTATTCCCTAGCAGATGCAACCCGCTTGCCTTGCCATGATACCTGACCTGCTCATCCTCGTTCAAACTCAACTGTCCAGCAGCACCAATAAGGTCCTCTTCAGAATCAGTGCTGACGGAATCAACCGGACTAGCGTCTCGTCGCCGTCCCTGCTCATCTCTAGTGAGCCTGGTTACACCAACTCCACTAGCAGAGAGATACTCGTTCAAGGGACTCAGCGAACGCAATGCGCTGCCAGCAGGCATTTTCACAACTGAACCTCGCCCTGGTCTCACAGGTGAGGGTGATTGCGATGCATACATTGTTCCACCTTGCAATGCAAAGTCCTCCGTGCCGATCCTTCGCCGCTGCCTTCTGTTGGGAGACACTAAGTCCCCAGCACTCCCTTCCAGAACGGGTGTGACGATCTGTAATGGTGGGCGGTCGCCAGACTGATCTGGTTGGGCCTGTGAGGAGGCTTGCAACTGGCCCTGATCGAAAGCAGAATAACGGGAGTCTGATTCACTGGTAACAGGGCATGAGGTAGTCTCTAGCATTGCGATTACTTGGTCTTGCCATTCGTTCGAAGGGCTATAGTCATTTTAAGTCAGCATAGTGAACCAGAGAGCATGAGAAGAAAAAGAACTGGCTGTGTGGAATGCAGATCAAGTTGGTCTCCTTCGATTTTTGTACGGACGGACTCGCCCTCATGAGTAGAACGGGTTTTGCTGGTACCACCGCTCTCAGCCCGCTTGTGACCTTGTGACCCATATGGTGAACTGTCGACACGGTTAATTATCGCTCTCGCGAGAGGGTCCTATAATCAATAGAGTGAATACGGCGATAACGCGAATCCGCCGATGGAACAGAACAAGAAAGGCCACAAGAACACGCGATCAAGTCGGAATGACTTATTCCGGAACACGGATATCTGGAAAACTGGAGATGAAAAAGGCGCCGAGAAAAACAGAGGCGCTGCAGAATAATGTTCTTGAAAGTCTCGGGCAGCATTCCCGTAACTTACATAAGGAAACATTAAAGCGAAGGCTTACCTGTGCTATGTCTCGAAGGATGGACTGTGCACGTTCGTCTTTAGAAGCAATCATGATGCCAAGGAGGGCCTCGGTCTGGTGTAACCGCGCCTCGATGGCGTCAATGTAACCTTTTGGGGGACCACGTTTGCGTGAGGGACCAAGAAAGGTACATGCTGGAATGTGAAACAAGGAGTGTCAGGAAATGAAGAAAATTTGTGATACAGGAATGAGGATCGAGTCAACGTAACGTGAAGAGAAATTTCCGAGAATAAGGTGTGTCAGCGGTAAATTTAAAGGAAGACCTTCAAGAGGAAATAGCGGAACGTGTGAATGAGGTCGGCAACCAGGTGTTTCGTCCAAGTTCTCCGCCATCGGAATAAAATGAGCCGAATACTCACGAGTGCCTAGCATAACGCAACTCCTGCAAGGTTCGCCATGAACAGTACGTTCACATTTACATTTCGATTTGCGGCACTGGTCACACGCTGAGATTCAAGAACGCCCTCTTGTTGAGATGATTATTGGCCCAGAGGGGATAGATAGACGGACCTTTACTGCTCCTACGCCTGACAGTCTTTTCGATCGAAAGAGGTGAACCGGGTAATGAAGAAAATGCGGGGGCAGCGCCGGGTAAATCGACCAATTCGGACAGATCGTCGTAGTCATCCCCGTAAACCATGGTATGATGGACAGACCCTATTTCAAAATTGCCGTTATCCTGTAAGGCATTTACAGGTGAAATATTGTGTACGACGTTTGGGGAGGGCCATGACATGATGCTTGGACCGAAGGTATACAACGGCTGTGAACGGGTGGTTTGTACCTCCGAGTGGCTGCGAGAGCGATAATTTGGAGGCCGGAACGTGAACCGGAATGGGATAGACGGTAAGCCGGGAGAAGGAGAAGACTCGGTCTTGACTGGGTGCTGACTTTGACTGTGCGGGTCAGTTGAGTGGTCTGGGACAAAATAACGACCGTCAGCGTTCGCATAGGCATTCATGGTGGTGGAGAACGAAAAGGTAATGATTACCAGGTACACCCAGCCAGCCGGGGTGGATCCAAATTTTCGATAGTCGGCCGACGGATGAAAGCCACAGGTCTCTGGGCACTGACTCAATAAGCTCCGCAGCATGTCAAATGTAACCTTGTTTTGCAAAAATCCTGGTGTTTTGGCCGTCTGCCTGTCAGATGTCTACCCCCAAACTCTCAGGTTACTGCCGTGAGTCTGACAGAATGTTTCAGCACACTGCTTGTTATTACCACACTGGGACTTGATTATAAATAATGATTGGGTCCTCCGGCCTCGAACTGAAATCCCCGAGTCACCATCACTCGTTCATTACTGTAAAGCCTCCAAAGTAGGCGTATCCCCAGTAAGCGTAACAATGCCATATTTGCTTCCGTCTGTTGTTGCCGAGTATCCATGTAGCGGAGAATCTTGCGGAGTTGATGTAAGGTGCCGGGCATCGGCAAGAGCTCCAATCTAGGTGACAGTTTCCACTGATATCCGCAGACGTCATCAATCCAGCGTAATGAGTTTCCTTCGTAAATAGTATGCGCATGGACAATCAACCCTAACCCTATATACATGGTGTCACTACAGCAATCATCGCCCTTCAACCATCTGCGCAACGTTCATCTTGGGTGGAGGCATGGGTGGCAAGTGGGGAGAATGTCTATCCGAATGTGCGACCCCGTTGGTATTTATCATGGGTCGTGGAGGAGGAATCTGGCTTGGGTGCGGCACAGGGGAAAGGAACGTCATGAGTGGGGAACCGGTCCTACTGCCGATCCCAAAAGGTGCCGTAGCTGTACCACCATTTTTATGGTCCACCGTAGGGCCTAGAGTCGCTGGCGTTGTCGTTCGTACCGGGCCTGTGGGCCGCGGTGAATACACAGAACCTGATGAGATGCCCAGCTTTGGAGGAAGTACCGGCGAACTTGGTCGACGGGTCTTTAGCTTGGGGCTTGACAACAGGGAAGTCCCATGTGAGTGTGGCGGCGATGGCCCTGAACTGTGCATTGGCTGGCCAAATCTGGTTGGTGATCGTGTGGGGCCAATGTAAGCAGACGAAGAAGAAGGACTGGGCGGGAATGCCCTAGGACGGGGAGGGGAGAGACCTATCGAGTTTTGCCGTGAAGGTGGGGGCGGGCCGCGTCCCAAGTGGCCAGAAGAGTTCGCATATCGATGATTTGGGGAATCTCCATGATTGTCAGCAGAGCCCAGATAGCCCAGTGGTGCAGACGAGGATGGCGGGGGTATTCGGAACGAAGAGTCTTCGGAGCTGTTCCACGACCCTCGCGGCGGGGAAAGTGTGGACAGTGGGGGTGCTCCGTTTGGAAGTGCAGAGGTGGAAGTAGGATTTTCGGACATGCCATATGTCGAGTTCATCACGAATGGCATCGCCAGTGTTCGTTCACGGTCATCGAGCACTGGCGGACCTGACGAAAGCCTGTTGCTATGCTTGCGTGACTCACGGCCATCTGCTAATGGTGGAGTAAGGTCATCCCCTTTCCAGTTCGGAATGGCTGGCTTGAGGGAGAGATTGATTATTTCTGTCGGCCGTGAGGGACCTGACTGAGGAAGCCCAGTCTCAAAATCTCTGCCAGTGACGACACGGGAACTGGGACCATGGCTAGGAGGAGCAGAAGACGAATGTCCACTCGTACCCGAGCTCGGGTGATGGTGATGAAGAACGTGATGGTGGTGGTGGTGATGATGATGATGTGGTCCAAGAATGTGGTGCGGAATCTGTCCTGGTGGGTGTTGATGTGGTCCGGGAAGCGGATGACGATGTTGCTGTTGCTGAATGTGATACATTCGCTCCCGCTCCTCGAACTCGTGCTGCTCGCGTTCACGATCCCTGTCACTACGCTCTCTCATCCGTTCCTTCTCCCTGCGGTCTCCTCTCATTCTGATGCCATCTCGACCATCGTCTTCTACATCATTCGCAGACGTCTCGTGTCTCCGACCTTCTCCCAACCATTCTTTGGTCCCTGAGTGCTGTGGACCAGTGTGCATCACTCCTATCCATCCGCCATTTTGCTTCCCAGCCTGTCCGCTGAGACCGTTGGAAAGGATGGGAACAGGCGAGATTGACCGCCTCAGCCCTAGATGCCCACCAGGGTTCGAGAACCCATGCCCAATTTGTCCCACCCCAATCCCTGTCGGAGCTGACCCAAAGTAGGAGTGATGTAGGGGGAAATGAGCATGTGTGGGGCCTGAGCCTGAACCAGAAGCTAAGGAGGCGATCTCGTGCTCTGGTGAAAACTGTGGTTGTGAGTTGTGATTGTGCAAATTCATCGTAGAAGGTGCGGCTGCGTAGTGGTTTTGTCGGTTCGCCCCAGATCCGCCGAAAGACGGGAATCCAGAGACGGACGATTGCAACAGAGGTATAGATTGGTGCTGATTTTGGAAAGGAGCAGGTGGTGGCAGCATTCTACTTCCAGGCCCACTTCCACCAAACGACGAAATAGTCAAGCCGTCAACACTGGGTCCACCATTGTACTGTTCATAAACATGAGAGGGTGGCGGTCCCATCTGCGAATTGAGGCCATTGATAGTCATATTTCCCATCCGTTGTGCATCTAATGACGATCGTCGGTGCTGAAGGAGGTAGTTGAGGTCGGCGGCAATATCAGCTGGAGAAAGTTCCGATAGCACAGGGTATACAGCACTTGTTGTAGAAGAAAAGCGGTTTCGTTTGCCGTGAACTGTGCGATGATTCGCAGTGAAAGGAAATGTTTTGACGATTTTTCGTAATGTTAGGGGAATGGGGGTATCCTGACGAGGTTTAGGAATTCGCCGAGCTGTCACGATGTCATTATTGAGACTGCTTGCTGTTTCACGTATTTAATAAACATACCTGGCTGTGGTCGTTCAATCGCCCGCCTCTCTCTCTCCAACTTACGACGTTTCCTATTAGTCTCAGATATTAGATTGGTCTGAAGTTCACCCCGTGCAGCCTGCATATGTCATCATTAGCATCAACTCCTTTGAACGATAACCGACTTACATTCCACCAACTCCACGTTGCCTCTTCTTCTAGTGCCCGCTTCTTCGTCACGCTCGCGACTTGATAAGAGCGCTTTCGCGTCGCAAGTTCAAGGCGCTTGTCTCGCCGTTTCGAAAGTTCAGCATGAAGATGTATCAGTTCTGGATGCGTTCCTTGCAATAAAAAACAGTTTCAAATGTGAAGTACGGTTAGAAACTAAACCCAAGATATTCAATAGACAAAGACATACCTTCTCCAACCAAAGCTTCCTCCCACGCCAAACCCTCCATCTTTTCCACGTAAACCCGTTCTCTCAGCAGCGCAAACTTGAGTTCAATCGTTGCTAACACGTCCAGGGCTTCTGCTCTATGCGCCGGCTGCAGATCAGATTCGAGCTCCATCTCAACATCTTGATCGGGCGAAGGTTCGTCAACTTCTATGTCTCCTACTGACCCATCTTGCTCTGCAATCTCGGTATCTGCGGTCGCAGTGATGCCCTTATCAGATGTAGTAGATGGCATTTCCGAGTGTTTATCGGTAGAATTCTGTTTCCTCAGCGGCTTCGGAAGCATACCGCCCTCGCCATCATGCAGCTTGGACGCTTTTCCGGAAGCACCGAATACGGGTGATGGAGATCGTGATGAAGCTGCCGAGCCAGAAGACGAAGACGAAGACGAAGACGAAGAGGGCGGGTCGAGTACAGTTGACCCTGCCATGATTGAGGATGCTGCTGCTGCTAGCGCCAAGGGCGCCAAGGTTTGGGGTGATGGAGCAGTCAGGTCGACGTTGATGTCTCCGAGCGTAGCAGATGGAGTAGTTTTCATAGATTTAGACGTAGCTGTAACATGACCCGATGGCGAACGTATTTTGCGAATGGCTGGTTGTTGATCTTTGCAGTCCTCATCGTCCGACTCTGTTTCATTGTCATTTTCAGATTCGACAACTTCATCAGGCTGACCGGTCGGAGGATCCGAGAGGTCGTCATCGTCATCTTCAGAGTAAAAAGCATTAGCTTCTGAAGTGAAAGGCGCTCGGGCGAGTCGTCCAGTTCGGATAGCTGGCTCATCGTCACCCGAAACAGATTCTTCCTCGTCGATAGCGTCAGCACGAGGTCCTGCGTCAACATCTTCGTCGTTGCTGCCTTCGTCGTCATCCTCCTCGTCCTCGTCTTCATCTTCATCATCGAGGTCGTTTTCGTTTGGCCTGGAGCGAAAGAGCGAAGGACCGGAGTCATCTTCCTCCTCCTCGTCCTCCTCTTCCTCCTCTTCCATGGCTTTTGGTGGGCCGGGAATCTCCTCTTCCTCTTCCTCCTCAATCACTGTGTTTGTCTTCTCTTCGGCCTTTCTCCGCTTTCCCCACTCTGACCTAGATGTGGCTGCAGTTCCGCCACGACGCGAAGAACGACGCGGCCTACCATCCTCGTCATTCTGGTCACGGCCTTGATGATGGTGCTGATTCTCAGCTTCCTGCTCTTCCTCGGTCAATTCAGACAGCTCGGAGTCGCTGTCAAGGCCAACTCTGGATGGTTCCGGGCATGCTTGTAATGCCTCAGGGCCCGGTGATGGTGATGGTGATGGAGAGCTCAAAGAGTCTAGCGACATCGCCGACATCGTTGGAACTCACGACTGCGAATGTCGAGCAGTATATGTCGAGGACAGGTAGGTGGTTGGCTCGTGCGCCTGAGAAACAGAGTTTGTGCTTCCGATTACGTTCGGGGTTAGGGCTTTGTTATCTTATCTTATCCACGTAAATTTGCATTAAGTAGTCTCTAAATCAAGAACAACGGAGCAAATCTCTAAAAATCTCCCAGGTCGACCTCTATCGAGTCTATCACGGCAGATTCCAACGTCTTTGTCCTGTCTGTCCCAGAAAGCACCGATGGTGATAGTGAAGGTACTGGACCCACACCCACCTGAGCTTGCAACAAAGGTGTACCTCCACCTGGATTCGGAGTTCCTGGCCTGCTGTAGTGGAAAATAAGATAGGGCATGGGTGCAAAACGTCGAACTAGAGTAGACAAACCTGGATGGTGTAGCAGAATTGAACAGCCGGGGTATTGTCTTCAGCCGTGCACTGGGATCATGGGGCAGCAGTGCACCAGATGCAGCAAGCTTTCTCTCTCTGCGTTTTCGTTCTGCCTCTATGAGCTCAGCCTTGCGTACAGCCTCCACGTTGGCTTTCCGATTCCGTTCATTCACTTTTACCAACACGTCTGCAACATCCTCCTCGCGAGGGTTACGCTCAGTGTGTGCCGACATTGCGGCCAAGTTCTCCAACTCTGCGTCGATCTTCTTGACTTCGTCACGATCTTGCCGCCGAAGTGCCAAAGTTCGAGCTTGTGTTAAGCGAGACCTTTCCATAGTCACCTGGCCTTGATTATGTCTAGCAGACTGCAGATGACTTTTTCGAGCAAGCATAGCGGCGACATCGCTCTAGATGAGATTAATGTCAGGGAACTGGTACAAATTCATTAAGATGAGTGCGGACTTCAGTCATTGGCTGTGAAGACAGCTTCGCCAGTTGTGCTATTTTCATTTCCAAGCGTCGTTTGGACGGAAGTTTTACATTTTCTGCTTCGCAAACTTTGACCAGGCGTTCAAACTCTTTCTGAAGAGAGTACTCAGAAGTCTATTAGTTAAACATTCCGGGCAAAGCACTGACCGGTTGAAATGATGCGTTTGACACCTTGTCCATCATGAACAACCGAGCAGACTGACCATGTTTGAGCTCCAGATTCTGATCCACGGTTTGGGTGTTCACCTTGTAAGGCTTGACAAGCTTGGCGCCGAGGTCTTGAGACAACTTAAGCGAAGTATCATACAGCTTTCCAAAACTACGCACCCGATATTTCGCATATCCGGTATACTGGTTGGCCTTGCTCATCTCCAATAAGATAACGTACCCATGCGCCTTGGCGAGAAAGTAGATGAGAACGAGCACCTTGCGCTCACGTCGTATAACATGCCTTTGACATAGTCCCCAAACCATGGCGTCATGCAGAACTTGGCCAGCATGTCACGGCTGAGCCTGCATTTGTCGAGATCCTGAAGGGTGATGGGCTCATCGTCAGGATGGTTTTTGCTGAACAATTTTCGTTCCCTCTCCTCTTCCTCCTCGAGCTTTGTGATCTGGCCGTCTTCCTCTTCTTCGGACGCAGTCTCCATCTCCATTGGTGACGAGGAACGATCACGTTTCGGAGAGTAGGTCTTTGTCTATAACAAATAATAAGACAAAGGTGCTGGGAATAAATGATTTCCCTACACGTTTCTTCTCGTCCTTTGCTTTCCGTTTAGCCTTGAGTTCGTCAAGCTTTCGACTTTTCTCCTTTGTGGCACCGCGAATAGTATGCTGGCCTGACGGAATGACGCATTAAAATGTTGACGTGGTTATACAATCGTGAAAGGCACAAACGCTTCGCCGCTTTCGAGACACTATCGACTTCAGCTGCACGGTTGCTCTGGTCTTTCAACATTTGGTCCAAGTTGCGTTTGTCTTGGATCCGTTGCATCTCCTCGAGGCGCTCCGCAAGAATATCCTCGCGTTCAATCTCAGACATCTGCATGAGTCTGAGCCACGCGTCAGCTTAGTACGTGATTGCCTGCAAGCGAAATGATTCACTGTTGCTTGTCGTGTTCATTAGTATATCGGCCCTCGAGGGGGTAGGGGTTAGACTGGTCTTCCTCGCTTTCTGGTCCGTCCTCTGAGTCAGTCTCCATCGAGACACTGCATGCCATTGAAAAATCTGCTCGAGGCAAGCACATAGTGATAATGCTCACTCTGCCTTGCGCCGTTTGGAGGCGGAAGACTTGGAGGAGGAAGCTTGGCGCTTCTTTCGATTTTTCTCCGGGGTACCCGTCGCACCAGCGAGTTCCAAAAGTTCATCGTCAATATCATCCTCGGAGTCGGACATGATTCACAGATTGGACGTGAATGGACGAAGCGATCACTGTCAGTTGAAGTCAGGAGCACACGTAAATTTGGGCTTGTTTGTGTCGGTGGCACTGTGTAGAGACCTTGAAACGGAGAAAATAAAATCCTTATGTTTGCTCTGTAATGACAACCTTCTTCCTCTCTGCCTTGGGTTTGCTCTCCCCAGCCCGAGTATGTTTTCGCCTACGCTCCTCCTTAACCCTCCGCGCTTCCAACATCGTTGTCCTGAGCGTCGATGCCTGGTACACCGGTTTGGGGAGATGTCGAGTTCTACAGCAGAAAAAGTAAATACAACAACGAATAACCCGCAAGGAGGGAAAGTACCCACCGAGAAATTTTCCCGACTTCGGCGTCCATCTTCCAGCGCTCTTTAAGGCTCTCGCGATACTCCAAAGCAGCACGCTCCCTCGAAGTGACAATGCCCAGTTTATCTGATGCCCGTGCTTTCCATATCCGCACATTCCCATCATCCGACCCAGTAAGCACGAATCGCGCATCCGCGGAAAATATTGACGACGTCACCCTGAAAATGCACTCTCGTCAACGATCTTTTTTTTGCCGTCAGTGGTGTTCACGCAAAAAGCCAAACCTCTGCATTCGTTTTGTATGATATACCTCTGGTCGTGTGCCTTGACCTTCCTTCCATATGCGCACCGTGCGGTCCCAGCCTCCGCTTACGAACTCCAGCCCTGTGGGGCTCCAGTCACAGCTCATCACGGCGGCGACGTGGGCCTTGTAAATCTGAGTTGGCGTGGCGAGATGCCGCACGTCGAATGTATATAAATTATGATCTTCCGACGCAAGCAAGACAGACGTCGGGAATGTAGGAGACCACGACAACGCATTACTTCGCATCTGATTAGACCCGAATTTCAGTAGTAGTAGATTGTGAGCAAGGATAGCAGACGAACCTGCATGACCACTCTTCGCTCGGCTTTCCCTGTTCGAATGTCGTACAATGTGAAGGTGCGGTCCGAGCCTATGCTGGCCAGGACGGATGATTCGCTGAGGTTGAAGCGTACGGCGTTTATTAATTCAGTGGAGGTGGGGAAGGTGAGGTTTGATATGGGTGCGCTCCTGAGAAGGGGGCTTGGACTTAACAAAGAGGATGAGTATTTTTTTTACGACGAACTTTGTCTCATCCCATAGCTGGACGAGATTCGAGGCTGTTGCAAATAGTGGGTCAGATCGGTGGTGATCTATTGAACTAGCCAAGAATTGAGAATAGTGGAACATGAAAAATTCGGACAAGCTTACTTGATTGCTGATTTTCCAGGAAACACAGCCGCAGGTTGTTGGGCCTGCTCGAATAAAAGAAGAAATAGCCAACGAATGTAACAAATTGCGCACCTCGGAGGTTCCATCGTCTGAGGAAGATTTGGTGTCCCAGAGCTTAATGTTGCGGTCCACCCCGCAGCTGAGCAACCTATCCTCGGCAGCAAAGCACAAGCCCGACACTTTGCCTTTGTGCGCTCCTTGTAACTGGAGCAAACGTGTTCGTTGCGATAAATTATGCAGAATTATCCCTGAAAGCAATAATAGCATCCAATGAGCCTCCGATACCGCACAGACCGCACACACCTCCATCCCAGCTCCCGCTTGCTATCGTTGTCAGGGAACCTGGCTTCCTCGACAACACCTCAACTGCATCAATGTGTCCTTCCAGACTGTCGATGAACGGCTTAGCAAATATCCTTTCTATTTTGGCGGCATTCAATGCACGGGTACGTTCTCGGGCTCGAGCAAAAGGATGTGCCAATGGGTCAAGGTTGCGAGATGTGGGTTTCGGATCGCCCGGTCGACTTGGTAAGTGAATTGAAGGGGCATGCTGTAGCACAGATATTTTCTAGAGTAGAATGAACTTTTATTTTGATACATAACCAGGTGCGGCACTCACCATTTTTACCTTGGCTCGGATGAAAGACTGCGTTCACGTGCCGAGACGTACTCCAGGCCCCGGTATAATTTATGTACTTAGTACTAAAAGTAACTTACTAAAAGCTTATCAAGTGAGTTGTCGGAGGACCAAGCCTAAGGTAGGATATGTGTACAGTTGGCATGGACTACCGACTAGTAAAGCATTTATTCATGATTCAAATCGCTTATAAAACACCCATGCATCAACGTATTCCTCCCCTTGCCCATCCCTACACTTCAACCTACCAGCTCGAGGAATACAGCCCACTTTTTTAAAGTCGAGGCTCTCCCAAATCCTAGCAGATGTCACCGTAAATTTCAAAATGCAATTAATGTCCACGATGAGCCAAACGCACCGAATGCTGGCGGCGTTGTTCACATACACCAAATTGAAAACACTGGCCTCATACCCCAATTGCGGGGCGTAATGTAAGAAGGACCGAGCGAGTAGGGTCCCGTACTTGTGAGAGCGGCGTGATGGCGGAACGACGAATCCTGCATTGCAGATCTGTTTTACATTACTAATTAGCTGAACATGTGGGGACGCAGGTGCCATCATGATGGTGCAAGAGGTACATCCCCAGAATCTCACTCACATGAGACGATCTTCCAGGGTAATTCGGTTTCACCTGCCAAGCTACAGCAATGAAAGTCCGGTCACAACACACCCGAATTCACTACTCACGTAGTAGAAGCCGGCGATGCATTCTTCCCACGTCCTCCCGCATCTAGTCTGCTCAATCCCCATCTTAATTTTTTTCTCCTCGATCTTCTCTCCTCGACCTACTGAGATCCCATCAAGTTCGCATCCAATGATCGCAACGAAAACATCTCCCGCAAAAAAGTAAGCTTCAAACGCATCCTGTCGTATCTCACCCTCCTGTGGGTACGTCATCCCTTCATCCACTTCCTGCGAAAACCAGCCATGGAGGCAGGATACGAGACCCGATAGAGAGGTGGCTGTTGCCAAGGTGAGGTGGTGAATTGTCAAATGTGTGGTGGTGGTATTGTTGAATGCCAAAGAGGTTTCCTGGTTGCTAGTAACTGGGATGGGCCAGATGGTTGATTGGAGAAGTGGATTGCTGTTAGCTTTCGAAGTAGTAACAGTACCGTAAGCTGACATTCGGTGCGCAGTAGCAAAGTGTGATCGATTATTGTCATGGACAATTTGGGATTTCATCTGCCAAGAACGGCCACCACGGAGGAAAAATCCAGATTTTCATGGCATTGATGACGGTAAAACCCTCGAACCCTGGCGAGTGAACGATGTTGTAATGCTAACATCGCCCAGTGGTCTCCATTCCTGCTGCTGATCTTGACAAGTTCAGACAGCACCAAGGTCCGGAGGCAGTCCGTCACGCAAAAGCCCATCACAACGACTTGAACATACTCCCTTCAACCCGTTCTGAGCTTGGAGACGCCTTCGAAGAAGCCTCTCGATCCCCATAAGGGATCTTGAGTAAGTAGTCGCCTCGACTAGGCATTTGGGAAGATCCGAATCAGCCCTGTGATGCCGTACAATGGTGGACGGAGTGGTGACGGAAGCTGAAGGTTCCTAGCTAGAGACGTAGGTTGGGTACGCTTGTCCTACTTCTCCATGAAAGGCTCGGTACTAGTAGTTGGGTAGTGCGTTATTTATTTTCTCGGGAACAGAGGTTCAACAACGAGAGAGCCTTGTTGTATGCACAAACTTGCTAAGCGTCCGCTGCTATCATGAGTTCCGAGTCAAACGGTCGAGTCAGGAACATCCGTTACCGCTGGCATCCTCGGCTCTCCGTTCCTTACCGTGATTCTCGTCGAGCTTGAACTTGAAAAACAAAACCTGCTTTGCGATAGGGCCCGTAACAAAGCTGAATCAAACGCCCTTCCAGGTGGTTACATGGGGACGAGGATACAGGTCTCGGGCTCAGGGACCCAGTACTGATCGATCATCTCACACGCTGTCCGAGCTCACGTTGACGCCATGACATCGATTTCCAATACCGGTACAGGAAATTATCACAAGATTCTATGTTCCAGGTCTATTCGGTCACCGAAAGCACTTGAATGTTGAATTTGCTGGCGCACTCTGGCGCCGTATGCATACGTTAGTCCTGATCCTGTAGAAATCACCATCTGTTCCATCATATAGTATCTGGAACTATGGCAACCGAATGCCATTTCCTTGCCACGCTAGGTGACAACGCTTTGTTATCTCAAAGGCGGGCCACCACTCTCCTCACTTGCACCGTTTTCTTTGCTCACTTACAGGTTGATTCGGTCGCAGCGAGCTCTGCATCCTACACACTCTTTTTACTTGTGAAAGTTTATCGCTCTCAAGTCTCTGGCGCAGACCATTGAGATGCACTCTTTCTCCTTCTAAGTGATCATCTATCCTGTGCAATGCAGAGCCTTTGTTTTTCTTTGGCACCTATCCTCCGCTGCGAATCGCTGTCCAGTCTTCAGTCCGGGCTCCTCATCATACCCACAGTTCTCGAATTCATAGTTTCGACTTCCTTGGTATTCATATTCCGGCGCTCTGGCAGGTGAGATTCTATCCATTTTATTGCCATGATGTGTTCAACCGAGTAATCTGAGTGTGCCGTTCTATTCAATTTAGAAAACACCTACTCCTAGTGGCGGAAGGATGGATGTACTTGGCATTGGTTCTCGTTGACTCGCTGTCCGGTATCATCCCCGCTGTGCGGGACAATGTAGCGGCGTCTTCAATTGTCGATACTGTCATTGGTACGTATGTACGGCCCCATCAGGATGCACCGCACTCAATATTCTTTCCCAAGCTTCCACATCATTCCTTCCGATTCTCTTCTACCTGCTTTTCCTCTTCCTCGTCATGCGGGCTGATTTCATTGTAACTCTTCCCACGAAGTTCCAGAGTCTCACACGCAGGCTTCTCGTCCTCTGCATTCCCCTGATCATTGCTCTTAACGAAATTGCGTCGTTCGTTGGCATCTCCCGAAGTACGTTCTTTCACCTAGCCGTGATTATTACCCTCCATTCATTCATTCATTCACACAGGTACGGTGCAGAATGGACAGGAAGCAGTTCTTACTCTGGGTTTCACCAGAGTCGTCGATCAGCGACTTTGGACTTTTTTTACCAACTTCACTCTCGCCATTCTTACGGCCTTCCAGGCTATCACCTTCAGTATCGCATTTTACAGGCTTGTCAAGGTCCTCATTGACCAGCGCCATATCGAGACATCGTCAATTGATGCAGTACATTTGGTAAAAGGAACCGGTTGGATCACGGCTGGTTTAAAACTCGGTGCGATCGAGACTGTCATTGGTTTTGCTCAGTGTGGATTCGGCGGAACCTTAACCCGTCGGACACTCCGCCTTTTCAGTCGCTTCTGCATTGTCGTTGGCGTGGTCAAAGGGTGAGCCTATTTTTATTATGCCTCAAAATACCAAAGCATCCATGAATTTTCCATACCTGCCAGAATTGATTCGATAGATGATTTCAAATGGTTAAAGAAGGCAAGGCAAAACTCGATCCAGAAGAGCCGGCCGTCTTCCAGTCTTCGTGAAATAATAGCCGATCCTCGTTTCAACGCATTCAAGCCAGTGTCTCAAGTACGAGCTGAACTCCGTTCTGTGGCGCCGATCGAGTCTGCACAAAATGATAAGGATGGGATACCCATGGAACGAGTCACAGTTCAGTATGAAAAGGGTCAAGCTCCCACCCTTCTGATGCGTTTCTCCTTTCTCGATATGCCCACGCCCGCCGTCATAGAGGAGACCTTCAATCCACGACCTGCCTTTGAACGAACCCCCCCATCCGCCGGCGTGACTCTATCAAGCCCAGAAACGACACCGACCTCTACTTCGCTTCTAATGCGCTACGCCTCTGGACGTGGACCTGTCACCCCGACAAGGAGCTTTGCCGACTCTCCCACCGTTACTAGCGAATCGACACCTCAGTTTCCAAATTTTCCGCAACACGCAATGGTTCGGGATTCGTACGAGTCCCCTTGGATGAAACGGAGAAGGGGCCCGATCAATTCTAAATATTCTCCGTACCCCGCACCCCCCTTGTCACCTGTACCCTCCGTGCCCCGCACGTCCGGGGACTCAGGAACGATAACTCCTTCTGTTGTCTCTCTGGGAAGGAGGATCTCGGTTTCTGAAGTTGCCCCAGGTTTCCCCGTGGCATTGCATGGAGGGACGGCCGCCTACCCTGACGTCCAACAGTCATTTATATCTCTTACCAGGTCAAACACTGAGGTTACAGGGCCGCCCCCAACACCTACGCATGCTCGTGCTTCCAGGCACCTATCGTCCCATGACCAATTCATCAACATCGGTTCTGCTAGAAACTCAAGTTCATCGTCTGACATATGGACGCCCCAAGTAGCGCTTGTCCCAGTGCATGAGGGCACTGGAAGTCAGATTCAAAACGACTTGTTACAACAACAACCGTCATCACCCCAAAACGAAGCTCTCGATGCACAAGAAGTCCGAGGGTATGCAGGAAGACGGGAGGTTGCTCCGCAGAGGCCGCCGCACGACAGGTCAGACCGCGAGCGTACACCTTCAGGGAACCTTGTCATCAGAAAATCCGATTGGGTGAGGTTCAAGACTGTGGGTAATGTACCGAGGAAATACACACATATCCCGGCACCTATTCACAGCACCAGAGCAAGTGTTGTTGTTGAGCCAATTCCACCTTCCCCGGGAGACGCAGCAATGGTCGAGAAGGCGCAGATAAGGTACAACAGGCCCCTAGCGTTCTGACAAGGACCAAGATATGGAGGGTTGGGGGTGAGCGAGGACCGACGTCAATCAACCTTTTATTCTCTTTTTCATTGACGTGTTTATTCATTTCGACTATACATTCTCTGACTCTGACAATCTTCGTCGACATTCTGGCGTATTTCGTCTACAATGGTAATCCCGCACAGAACAATTAGCTTGAGGTTCGCCCTAATTACATTGTTTGATATCTTACAACGGCACGAATCCAATAGCATTTTTATATACTAAGAGATTCAGCGGATGGCAAGGCTATTCATGAATTGGGACACCCGTGTACATGAGATCCCCTCATCGCTCAACCATCGTGGATAAGATGCTCTTTAGTACCCTAGGGATATCGGCGGTATTTCCAACACTAAAAGCTCGACCCGAGAAACTCTCGCTGATCCTTTGTCCATCATCGGTTAGGATCGCAACCGAAAAACATAAACTGTTATGACATACCTCGAGGCCTCGGCGCCCTCACCAATGCAAATTAATGCTGCATATACCTTCGGATCTCGGTTCATGGCTCTTTTCAATTCCTCCGCGGTTATTTGATACATCGCAAAGTTGGCGTCTGTGATGGCAATGACACCCCAATCGTCTACCAACGAAAACAATTTGGCTTTTTAAGAGTAGGGAGTTGATGGATAACAAACCAGCATCATATTTTCCCACTTCCATCACTCCTTTTTCTATAGCATCAACTACAACAGCCGGTCAGAATGGAAGTATCAGTGAAACGTTTGTAACAAACTTGTATAGTCGCCAGCAAAGGTGTACTGCGTAGTCATGATCATTTTCTCCACAACTTTCCAACGATCCCTCAGCTCAGTTGGAGGCTTGGTGGCTTCGACCAATGGAATGAGGGGGCTATCGCCGGACTTTATGGAGAACACTGGTGAGTCCAAGTAGCAGAATCGAGCTAAGAGAAGCCTACATGGCCATACATCTGGAAATACATAACCTCCTGTGAACCGTGGTTGCATATGCCAAGTCAAAAACCACTCACATCCCAGACATATTTATCTTTTCGTGACAAACGATCAAATGTTTCCATCAGCATCACCGCTGACTCCAATATCAGAACAAAACCGTCTTGATCCATCCAGCTGGGACCTACCGGTCTCTAAGCTCCTTTGCAAGCGACCGTCATACTGGAAGCGATACCTAGTTCGATACGAAGAAGATGATCTGTAAAAAAGATAAATCAACAATCGGAGGGAGACAACTTACATTGATGCACTGATATCAAAGATAAATCTGATTCGCTTCGGCCTACACAGGGATGCATGAATGAGTGGGAACGGCTATATGAGGACAATCAGTTTTACTTGATTTGGGGTCTGCCGAGCTCGGGCTTTTCCATACCACGGCGCTTGTATACAGTGGCTTCACCAGTCAATCCTTCAGTCAAACGGCTATCATCCAGTTCGCCATCAGTTTGACGCTTAACCCAAACACGCTCTTCCTCCTTTGCCGCAAGGTCTAGAAATTAAGATGACCGTGCGATAATAACGAAGGATCGGGCGGGAAAGCGCACGTTCAAGAAGGTCGTGAAGTGAGAGCATATGTGACTGTACTGCCTCCAGAAGCTCCCCATAGCCCGTTGCTTCTGTAATATTCATATCTAGCTCCTCGAGTCGACGTTGCAGTTCTTGACGAGCCATTTCGCGACCTTTCTCCTTGATGTGTGCTGGAACCTGGTTCTTGAGTTCATCCGGAACCTTAACAACCGCTGTTACGATCGTAAAGCCAACATCAAGAAGTATTGGCTTGCCTGTTGGATGTTATGGCCTTTGTATAAACGTTTATATCCACCTCTTCCACCCAGGCCGGCGGTATCTCGTCCACCTGACTATGATTTAAAGTTGAGTAACCAGAAATATACCCCAGATGAAATTGTTTACCCCGCCAGCCCAAGTATTACCGCCTTCGTGAGGTTCGTTGTCAGGATCATGTTTCCCTTCCTTAGGTTGATCAAGGTCTGACGCGGTTGGATCGAACTGAAGATCGAGAACATTATTCTTGGAAGTTTCCCTAATGGCATCCAAACCCAAAGAATGTACGCGTAGCCTAACCATCGCAATAAGAAAGGAAAATTAAGTCAATGTGACTGGGTCTAGAAAAACATACTCATGATGCTCCAAGATTTCAGCTAGTTTGTCCATGGTCTCTCGCTTGTAAATGTCAAAGTCGAAGACATTTCGTATGGACGTCCCAAGAGAATCATTTGGATAGGCACGCATGTGGCGAACAAGATTGATCAGCTCTATGTATGAGCTAAGATATCAGCAGTGATAATAGAAAACAATATGCAGCAGACCTCGTAGACTATAAGGATACAACAGGGTCCCATCATCATAGCCCTTCCTCAAGTCCTGGAAGACAGCCACAAGTCTACGGAGCATGTCTTCCTCCATTTCTGGTGCGAGTTGTGACAAGAGTTTTCTCTCCGAGTCCTGATCAGGGTTGGATACCGAATGACTAGAAGATTGTTGGATTTCGTACTGAGTAACATCTGAAAAATAAAGGACAGCTCACCAACTGAAATTGTCCCCTAAAACTTGCAAAAACTGGTTACCCAAGAATGCTGGGGAACCATCAGACATTTTCTGGGGAATCCTAGCAAGTTATTGCTTACGGTAACCTGGTCTGTTAGCAAGTAAAACCAGTCGAAAATTTGGATGAACGCAAATATCCCCTTCGCGGTCACTCGCAGAACATACCCTGCGGCCATCCGCAAGTGTCATCTCATTTTGACCAGCAAGGCTACGGAATACAGCACAAACATGTTCGGCCGCCTTGTCGGCTTCGTCGATTATGATAATTCGGCCGTACATAATAGCCCGCAAAAGGGGTGAATCAACTTGTTTGACGACTCCACCTTCCAGAGTCGTTGTGAACATGAGTTGGTTGACGGTGGTGTCGCGGTGAAGCTGGATATACTCTCTTGGTCGACCGAGGAGCTGAAGTCGATAGAAAGGTAAGTTTGTACAGCACAAACGGCAGGGGTTGATTCACTTGACATAACCTGAAGCAACTGTCAGCTTTTGTAGAGTCCACTATGCTTATTTAAATGTCTGCTTACCGATCAACAATCTTGTTCTTTCCGACTCCCTGTCCAGTCACATCAATCACACTCAAACAACCACTGATACCAAAAAGGCCCATACCTGGTTCCCAAGCAGAACGAGATGTTCACATAAAATTTCGAGATCGATTGCAAGGTCCCGCATCAAACCAGTTTGGAGACTGTTATCATAGAAACTATCCATTTGAGGTACAAGAGACAGTCCGACGGGATCTTCAGACGAGTTGAAACGAGGGATAAAAACCGACTCGGACATCCAATTGGTGCTGGTAGCCTCGGGGAAAATAATGCTGTCTTCTCCCACAATCGGTGGCGGGTTGAACTAGAATTAGTTTATAATCATTATGAAGGTATTAACAACTCCAATGTAGTGGAGGCAACATACCAAAGAAACCATCTTCTTGATGCCTGACTCCTCCAATAAGTTATCAAGGTTCAATTTCTCCACGGTCGGTAAGAACGTTGCAAGGAGCGAACGGCTGATGACAGCGTTCAAATCTACATGGCTGGAAAACCTAGCCAATCTTCTTGCGATCCTCACTAGTGACCGCGTACCCAGTTTGCGATTCTTCTGCACGCTATCCATGGACATATTCCGTCTATACTTTTCTGCGAATGACAAGAGCTTGTCAACGAGTTCACGTGGACATCCAGTCGCCAAAAGAACCGTAGTCTCTTCGACCGTATCCATTGGTTGACTGGCGACAGGTAAGAACATGTTGGCGTGCTCATCTGACAACCAATCTTTCAACGGAAGATATTTCGAAGCAGTGCAAATGATGCGAAATGACGGATTGGCTATAGTTAATTCCCCGGAAGAAAGCTACAGACTTTTCAGTCACAGGTTCTTGAAATTATTCAAGTGAGGGTTACCTCATCCAGAGAAGCTTCCGACACAATACGTTTTCCTTCCCACAGTTCAATCTCCCTATCTTGTACAAATCTCGATAAAGAACCCGCTGTTGGTCCGATAACGTCGATACCCGCAAGATGAAGGAGCCTTCCTGTCCACGCGGCTTCTATCATAGGGCTAAAACGACGCCATTAATGGAATGATTATCAGGACTAAAGTAAAAACAATTCAACCTAGGCTTCCAAGTGGTCCCGCCTCCTTCTTCAATCTTTCGCCGCATAACTAGCTCTCTTCCTCCGATTTCCTTGTATAAGTGAATGACTTCCGTATCATATCCGAGAATTTGTCCGAAAACCTTGATCAAAATGGAGGTCGAAGATGAAGCCGTTGAAGGTAAGGCAGGAGGGAGGAACGAGATATCCCAGCCCAAAGCGTGAGCTTGTAGGAAACAGGTGAGAAGTCCGACGAACCGCTCCGTTAGTTTGAATTCCAGATTTCCGGTTAGTGGAAAGCATCGAAATTCATTTGGTCCCGCGGGAACTGCAATGGTGACAGCAGGCATACCAGCGGTGCCTTCAAAAGATACCAGAGCGGTGTGTCTATCCTTCCGCTTGATACTCGCGGCCTGATATCCAAAGAGGCCGAGTGGTTCGGTTGGGTGAGACATCGAAGGACTCCCAAGTTCTCCAAGACCCGCATCTTCTGTTTGCCTACTGAGCATCGCCCAAGCCTGGAAAGAGGCATGAATCAACCCGGGGTGCAAGGTAAGGAAGAGTCGAGCTAATTGTTCCGGAGAAAGCTGCGGAGGTGGAGGAAACTTGGAGACAATCTGAGCCAATTTTAATAGTGCGGTCTGGGGAAAGGGAGGTAAAGTAGATCGAGAAACTGCTTCGAGGGCATGACGTGATTCACTAGCGTACTGGGCTGAAAGTATAATGTCGCGGATCTTGTCTGTGATGGATGATGAGGTGAGTGGTGATGGTGTTTCACTTGAGTTGCTGAGGGCTATCAAGGACGAGACAGGGTCAATGAAGCGAGCTTGAAATCTACTCCGAAATGGTGGGTCAAGAGGATATCCCGGGTATGGCGGCACCGGGGCTGCGATAGCAATTACTCTAAAGTTCTTATGTGCTGGGATGAAAATTGTGCCCGAAGCGTTTTCATCCGATTTTTCTAATTGGGCGTGGCGGTATGGATGTATGATGTGCGTGCCATCTTCAAGATTCCTATTACAATCATGTTTCAATGTGTGAGCCCACAAAACTATAACAAGGCTGAAATTACATTTCACGATTCTCTAACAAGTTGTTGAGGACCTGTATCATGATCAGATCATTCAACGCTATGTCACAAGAACAAGTAGTGGATTCAATTACTTACGGGCATGATACCCCTCTCAGCTTTCTCTATACCCTCCAAGACAAGCAGACGACCATGTTTTGCTGCACGAACTGCTGCACTATCGACATATACGAGATTCCCACCAGATCTAATTTCCCTTCCCTGTTTCAATTCCGTTTCACCAACGTCTCGATGTAGCGCAACGTATTCATATTCGGCGTTGATGATACTGATTCGCGTGCGCATCCAGATTAGGGTTATGCGTAAGAGACGGAGAAAAACTGGTGACTGACCTTGCGAAGGTCAAGGCCAGACGACGTGCATATGGACCAGGTTGCGAAACAAGAAAAACATCTTGTCCGAGAAGATACTTTTGCAGAAGAAAATGCAGGTTATCCAAATTTATCTGGTTCCGAAGGTCCAGCAAATCTCTAGAATGCGGCAATCTTGAAGGTGAGAGAGAAGTACGGACGTCGTACGTGATACTCCCAAGTTTCAAAGTGCCCACTGGTAACGGGGCGGCCGATAAATTCCTTAATATTTGGTTTAGACGACGTTGTGGTGCCATCGTATTACTGGTACTGAAGAAAGGTCGTGGGCCAAGAGACGGAACTCGGAAGTTACTGAGTATTCCTTGGTATTGGATGTTTCCCAGCCATGATGCCAGCATACAGGCTGAAGAACCGGTAAAAGTGCACCAGTAATCACGGGTACCGGTAAAGCCTCAACATAACCTTCCCCGTTGTACACAGCTACAAATCGACGCTTCAGCACCGATCGACAGCACCTCCTCCAAGAGCGTCCACAATCGCAGGTTCTCCGCCAACCACCCTGTGCAGTGGAACAGCGTCGCCGGTACCCCCGCTCTTCCTCTGATCCCGATCACTGCCACTGGTGCGCTGACAAGGCACACCGAATATCCGGCAACGCACAACTCGGGGAGCTCACATCCTTGCAACGCGCCCCGTCCTCGAGGCATCGTTGGCACCTTAGCATGGCGGATGATCAGCAATCTCTTGGGCATTATATACGCGATATGTACTTTAGTTTATGTACTTTAGTTTATCCTCTGCCAACCTTTCCGCCACAACCAACCACCTTTAAAGTCTGTTTCAACTCTACCCTTATCTGGTTCATTATGAGGTTGGAAGTGAATGTCGAGGTTATAATGAATATACATTTTCTTTGTCATGGTTTGCGCAAGTTGTTGCGCCCTTCCTTGGCCTCATTCCTGAGCTTGGCCTCATTCCTGAGAATCTCAACAGGACCCACCCGGTGTGACCTTCCTAGAACCTTCTCGTTATCTACTAATGTCGGCAAATAGGATTTCGTCTTCTAAAGGTGCCAGACCGAAGTCTCGGTCATTGATCAGTTCGTCGATTGTTTTATAATAATTCCCCTGTAACGATCCCAACTCTCCATTCTTTTATGACTGCTGAATCTGGGGCAGGCAACATCTCTCACACACTCCATGAATTTTGGCGCACAGCCTGGCCCTGATTCGCCGCACCCAAACTACGGTGTATTGGCAGCCTTCATTGGAAATGTAGTAGCTGTGGCAGTCGGAGTCGATGCAAGCCGTACCGTGGCAATCCAGTGCATTGGGGGCCGCAGCTTCGACAAATATATCTTCTTCAACGGATCGGTTGAGCTACCGGACAGATACGAAGGCATGAAGGTTGCGTTCGGATCCGACAACGAAATCTTCATTCCGAAGAACGCAGGATATACTGCCCGCCCCTTTCCACTGAATTCAATGGAATACGACAGACTTATCAATGCCACTATTGAAAAGTTTGAGATGGCGATGGTGCCCCACGAACAACTGAATAGCCATCTCAGGGAGCGAAACCAATTTCCCATCTGGAGGTGGTTACCTCACTACTTGGGCTACTTTGCCGCTTGTATATGTACAGGTTTTGCACTACTTCCTGTAGTAGTCATAGCGATCGTGAGGTGGGCAACTGGGGCGAACTGGGTAGCAGGGGTTGTGCATGTGGTGCTCTTCATGCTAGTGTCAGCGTATGACGGGGTTCTGTTGGACATGAAGCGGGACGTAGCCTACATACGGGTGGACAAAACCTCCGTTAGTCCGTCACTGCGGGACTTATGGCTTCGCCTGCACGATCGTGCGTCGTCCGGGCCACCGAACTCAGCAATCGACGCAGTCAAGGAAATAGCGAAGGGGAAGGCGCGAAAAGACGGGCAAGCGTTACTTATTCCCGTCATGGCTATCAGACCTTCCGTGGAATTCAACACCGCATCCTGGTTGCTTATGCTCACGCATCTACGCGCTCCCCTGCTGACCACAAGCTACTTCCTCACTACGGACCTCAGTTTCTACTGGATAGCTACATTCTGCTCTGCAATCTTCGCACAAGCTTGCCTGCAAAATATGTTGGCGAACAGGTTCTGCACATTTGCAACTCCACTTAATGTCATCTGGTTCAGAAGGATGCCGACTCATGATTACACGGAGGAGCACCGTGCATACAGAATGGTCTTGGGTTGAGGGGCCACTGCAAACGAGTGTATTATTGACGGTGTTTTTCCAAGATCATGGTTTAGGGGAGTCGCTATCGTTGGTGTAGTATTATTTTCGGTTCCTAGTCATGACATTCCTTGGATATACCTAGTAGTTCGCTTGTCATTACAGGATCACGTGGTTTATTTGAATTTGAGAGCACATAATCCAAGTGTCCTAAAGGACTCAACCATCTGTCTCGAACTGGCGACATAGCTGCGGTGCGCATAGTGTGCATAAAAAACAATACATTCGATACGGTCGCAGTCTTCATGGACCTCAACAGGACTGAGCATGTCGCGAAATCCGCGGCATTTCTCTTCCATAATAAGCGTAGTCACGGTTACCGTAAGTTCTTGCTTTCAAGTGACATTGTAACTTTCCTCAATCAGCAGTAGGTTGCAACGTTAACGGTCTCAGGATACCGGGATAACTCGGGTCAGGAGTTATCACCGCGACTCATCCCGCATTGCCTACATCAACTGTTCAAAGATTTCCTCAATCCTCAACTTCTGGCTTGCTTCGGCGAATAGATCTGTTCTGGGAGTGATCGATAATATTCTTTCAATCATCTTCATCCGACCTCTATCTGTGTACACAGACAATTGAACCGCCGAAATCACTATGCGCAAGTGGTGGTCCAAGGCAATTAAGAAGAAGGATCCTGTCATCGCAGAAACGGCGAACAAGGACCTCTTTAGTTCTCGAGGCGACGATCATGTACAAAATGGCGACTACAATGCAGCTGTCGTCATGTACACCGAGGCTCTGAGATATGCGCCAACTGACACTACTCTCCTCACAAGTCGATCTCTCGCTCACATGATGTCGACACCCCCGAGGTTAGACCTCGCCGTGCAGGACGCCGATGCTGCCATTCAACGTGACCCAACGAATGGGCAGGCGTGGTCACAGAAGGGGGAGGCGCTTCTGAGGACAGGAGATATTAAGGGAGCAGAAGAAGTTTTGATTCATGCCGTCGGATTCTCCAAAGGGCTGGACAAGATTACTGCACAAAGGTCTCTTGCAGATGCACGAGCTCAGCGTGATCAAACTTCTCCACCTCCGGCTACTAAGCCTTCATCTACATCTGTACTATCTGTTTCCCCAGACCCATCGTCTCTTCCAACAACTCCGCCCTCTCATCGCCCATCTGTCACACAGACATCTCCCTTCGGGAATCCTACCATGGAGAGACCTACAGCGTCTAGCACAAGTCAAACCTCTCCGGCCGAACCTTCACGTACTTCTGTACAACCTACGCCTCCAACACTGTCACCCGGGTCATTTCCTCCGACAAATCACACTCAGCCTGTTAGACGGACCTCTTCCACGATGAATCCCATGACGGCTAACTCAGGCGCCTCTCCGACAACTCCTTCGACCGCTCAACCATTAGCTCGTAGCCAAACTTCCTCAGTTGCTGGGTCTTCACGTACGTTTGTACAATCTGCACCCCCAACACCATCATCTGGGCCCGCTCTTCCAACCACTCCGCTCTCTCATACCCAATCTAGTACATGGACACAGTTGGCTACAGTACCCATCTCGAGCTTGGCTTCAGGTAAGCTGAACCCTCTCAGCTACTCCAACCCAACTTGTCCTAACTAGAATTGAATCAAGAAGGAACGTCGCAGAACACTACTAATCCGGAACGGTCTGCCCCCGTCACACGTACCGCTGAAGCACCCGTCTCTAGCTTACCACTCACACCCGAAGATCTCATCGATCTGACATCAGAAGCCCCCCCAGGTTATACACCGAACCTGAGTAACCCTGATCCCGCAGTCAGGGCATTGTCGCAGCAGGCGTTGACAACACGCTTAACACAGCTAGCGACCACTCTCACGGCCAAAAACAAGGGAAGCGTTTTAATTAGGGCATACACCGGCGCAGGACGTATCGATGCCGTGAAATTGGTTTATGTTGGAATGACCCAATTGGAACTGACGGCTAGGGAACTTGGTACTCCGACCTATCTACATCCTAGCTTTCGTGCGTTTGATTTTCTTCTTCTTCCTGGTGACACCATATTTACTTGGCGGATACTGCAGGTACCATGGCCGTTGATGTGCTTAGTTATCCCGGCAATACGTTCCTCGATATGGATTGTGAGAGCTCAGGGTACTATGACGGCAAACTCCCAGGGACCGTCAGTATCAGCGGATATTCTGAGGAGTATCGAGAACATCAGCTTTTGAAATTTCCGCTCTTGAACCTCTCGCTTGAAGGAACCGAGACTCTCCCGACAATGACATTGGATAAGATCGTTGACCGAATACGGCTGCTGCGACGACAACCTACCCTTGAAGATAATGAAGCTCTCAGAGACATTCTCGGCCTGTCTCAGTATGTCAACGAGAGAGCTCAGGTCCATGTCTTTACTAACGGCAACGCAGATTGACCATATTGCAGTCTAGGTGGCATGGCCCCGGTGGCAGACAGAGACAAATTGAGGCCATCTGCATGGCGCTTACACGCAGCCTTTACGATGCCCCGACTCGCTTTATTGACTTTTCGAAGGCGAGAAACATGAGTAACAATACTCTCGGAGGCGCCGCCCAAGGCATTGGCCTCCAAAACTTTCTTTTTCAGATTCTGCTCGGAGCTGAATTACTTATCCGGCTTCGGAAAGAACCACTAGCAACCAGCTATGCCGGCCTGATAACCGATGCTACATCCTCGCTCATAGTTATGAGCGCTTTGTGGATGTACAATGTGATCATCCAGGACCCCACGACATCTCCACCGGCAAATGCCGCTGCGACCCCGATTATTCCACCAAGCCCTAGGTATATCTTAGTCGCTGCACAACACCAGCAGCAAGCTGAAGGTTTAATTCGCTTTGGAGAAGCATTATCTTGGCCGTACATGGATGAAGCCAGAAACTACATCGAGAATGCATATCAGATCCTTATCTCCGGCAGCTTGGTTGTCGGCCTTGATATCTGCGATTGGCTTTTCGGACTCATCCTCCCTGGAAAGATATTCAGACATCGCATCATGTGCAGTCTCGTCTACGCATCACCCTCTATTCGCTCTTTCAGTCCGGCACCGTTCTGGGACAACGGCTTGGTAGTCAAAAATAAAAGCTACTGGCCCAAACGATCGGTTTTGGGGAGGGTACTTGGTGGCCTTAGGAATCTGAAAAGCATCTGTGGCTGGATTGGACCTGTTCCAGCACCCACAGGAAATTTCTCTGGTTGGATTCTACTGAACGCTCGTCGGGTCGACATTCCTGTACCCGTCAGCACAACCCAATCATCTCTTCAGAGCCTTGGCTTCGGGCAGCCCGACGGGACAGAGACCCCCGACATGATCCTCCAGAATATCACAGATCCAAACGAGTGGATCCAAGGTACCCCACCCTACAGACCGACAAATGACACAAGCCGTTCAGTTTTTAAAGCGATTCACCTCAGCGAGATACCCAAAGCCAACGTAGCGACGACCAGTACGAGCCCTAATAGCCTCAGCACGACCAAAGAATATCGTGTCAGCCTTGAATTCGAAGTCAACGGCACCGTTACGCAGTACACCCTCTACTCAAATCCAGTATTTGTCTACGCTCCTGCATGCGTAGGCACGCACACTTTGCACAGGCGTCAAGCACAGACTTACCTCAACAACGTCGTCAAAGTGGTGGACCTGAAGGAAGCCTATCCGCCCATTGATTCGCTGGTGATCATCGATGCGTTGGGACAGGGGGAGGAGGTGGTGGCGAGGGCTTGGTGTGCAGAGCGGGGTAGGCACGCCGTTGTCAGGAGGGATAGCGAGTGTTGTTTTTCTTGTGCGGTGGGAGTGACGGCGGGGAGGACAGGATTGGGGTTCAATGTGCTGATTTGGAGTAGATGAGAGCATTCCGTATACTTTGGAATGATTAGGAACCCATCGAATTGCTTTGTTGTCGCTGATCATGATGTAATATGCATACCAGTAAAATGAAGATGATACCAAGTTCTGTTTTCATGTATAAAATGTGCCCTCCCATAAAA
The DNA here is from genome assembly GCA_963555575.2 of Hygrocybe coccinea. Classification (NCBI taxonomy): domain Eukaryota; kingdom Fungi; phylum Basidiomycota; class Agaricomycetes; order Agaricales; family Hygrophoraceae; genus Hygrocybe; species Hygrocybe coccinea. The sequence continues at coordinate 979,302 of OY741998.2, forward strand.
GGACCGGTAACATGTTCACTGTAGTCATATGTAGACACAAGGGGGTATCCAAGCTAGTGCATTCCCCATCCTTCGCCGAATTATTCAAAACGTCCATAAAAGAAAATCTATAAGAAAAACATCATTCTGGTCATGAAAAAGATTTGGTTTACAAAAAAGGATTTTGAAAGCAGTGGCCGAACTCGAACACCCCAATCCAACCAACAGGTAAACGACCAGGCCATTCAAAAGTTCTCTGTGTCAGAAAAAAATCCACTTGTCAGCGAACCAGGACGGAAAAGAAAAAGAGGGAACAATGGGGAGCAAAGAGCGTTGAGCTTGGACACCCACCTTTTCCAAAGAAGAATCTAGTTCCTTTCGGGTGTGAATACTTGTTTGACATCTGATGCAGCTGCCTAGAAAGCGCAGGGGGCCCACAGAAGAACTATGAATGGAAAGCAAAAAAAAAGATTATTGGTAAAACCGTTGCGGAGCAAAGGACACATGCATACCACACCGACGTCAGTCTCTGGGTGTTTCTCAGCAATAGAAGGGAAGACGCGGTCCCAATTGGGTCTTCCAAAGTGCGTTGGCGCGCGGAGTGACGTGATGGCGTCTTTTTCCGCTCCAACATCCTGGACCTATAAAGCCAATGAATCAATTATCAAATCGGAGGGGGGCGAAGGGGGAAAGAGTCGTACAATAATGTTATTCACGTCATCTTCCTTGATCTTGGCCGTGAGGTAAATGTTGATTTCAATCCTGTTTTGGGTATCCTGTTCTTCGATGGCGTGCAAGAGTGAATGGAACCATTCGGCAGTACCGAAATCACGAATGACCCAGGTGAAGTAGACCTGAAGCCCGTATTCAGGCACGGGCGGGAAAAAAAAAGAGTAGGCAAAGTAATCAAACGCACCTTGGATAGTCTCGTAGGTTTCGAATTGTTGAAGTTGTTCATGCGGTACCAGATGGACTTGAGTATTCTACGATTGTGAGCGTACACATAAGCATAGTGTTCCAAATAGAAAACAAGTTTTGGGGATTCACTCACGAAGCAAAAGGCGTAACACCAATGCCACCACCAACTAGCAATACAGTCTCAAAGTTCAAGAAGTCCTCACTAGCGCTTCCGAAGGGCCCATCTACCATGACACGAGGAAGGACACGATTGAGGGGAGGGTTGGCAGAAGTTCCGACGACCTTGCCGCCAGCTTGGGCTACGGCTTTTGATTCCTTGGAATCAAAGTCACAGCCGACAGCCTTGGCCAGGGCGCTTGTGAAGTCACCAGCAATACGAATGTGGACGGAAATGTAATCTTCTTCGGGAGCACTATAACACGAATACGGTTTAGCTTCCCAAGAAGGATACCCACCAAAATGACTCATTCACCTCGTGAGCGTGAATGGATGCCACTGGAAGTAGGAAATTTCAGGGCAGCAGAGGAAAACGTATTGACCAGCTCTGACGGTTGTCCTTTCTTTCTTGATTTGAATTTCCATGACCTTGGAGGGATGTTGAATGACTTTGGAGATGTAAGTCCTATGGCGAGAACGAATTTCGCGAAGGATACGCTCGGCTATCCAGATGACGCCACCGACGAGCCAATAGCGCTATACACAATCAAATGAGAAAACACGGGACAGGATAACGACAAGCACCAACCCAGAATACTCCGACGGTATTGTAGGAGCAGAACGGCGGCCTGTCAGTCGGGATCATGCAGAACATTCCATGCAATTGCCAGTTGATGAAGAAGACGATAAACAAATGGTGGGAATACCAGAACCATTCGAAATGAGTGCGACGGGTTTTCTCGAAAGAGAACCACACCATGATGAACAGGACAGCGGTCATTATCCAGCCAGTGACGCCGGGACCAGTCGTGAAATTGATGGCCAAGAAAGCAGCAACGCGCTGTCCTGTGTTCTTCGCATCAGTATCCGCCATAGCGAGCCTGTAAAAGTTGACCATGTGCGCAGCCACGTGAATGACGGTCGCAAAAACAATGGACCATGCAGTGGCCTTGTGGAAAGTGATGTTTTTGTCGAATGGTATGAGGCTGTTGAGAGGCGTCCGGCGAAGAAGTGAGATGAAGTTCCTGCAGACGGGCAGGAGAATGAAGATGACATTGACATGCAGGATGAGGGCGGCTGTGCGGGCAATCGCTGGAATTAGGAATAGAATGATTAGCTGTAGGGGACAGAGTGAAAGTGGGGCCAGAACTGACGGAAGGTGACACCGAATATTGCACGAGCTCGCACTGAATTATCTTTCAACTCATAATTGAGGAAGCCGAAGACGGCCACCAACAAATGAAGGAAGATCCAGGAAAAGAAGAAGACCCGCTTGCCCCCTTCGTTAATCATCCAGATGTTGAACTTCTGGCTGAGGGTGTTGGGTTTGAAGGGTTCTGAAGCCACTGTCTTTGAAGGCATTTCCAGACCTTGCAGTCTCCTCCTCTCGGTCTTGTTTCGCAGCAGACGTTGAGTAGATGCATTAGACAGGTCGGGATGCTGTTCCAAAGCAGAGTCACGATCAGAAAAGTCGAGTCCAGATGAAGGTCTTCTAAGATGGGAAGCCATGTAACAGAGAACACGTCCTGCGAGATGAAGAAAAAGAGTGAACGGAGAAGAGGGCCTGCCTGCTAGTCAGATTGTAAGTAGAAGAAGAAGGGGAAGACGTGGGTGACCGTTGGGGGACGGAAGCCAGTGACTGGTGTCAAGTAAGTAGAAATGATGAGCTTGTGAGGAAGGAGTTACCATGGTGTTGCGGTCACGACTTTTGTTGGTCAGCTGACGTTGATCGCCACATTGGGACGATTGTTCTCCGTCCCGTCGCAGCCAAGGCTGTCTTCGCTCCCGTATGCACATAGAAACAGCTTTTATTCTGGTACTAGTATTAATGGCGAAATACGCAAACACAGTTGTTGTGGGGACAGGATCAACCCAGGTCTTATGTACGTACTCCCTTGGTGTTGTTGCTCACACGGGCTTGTCAACAGCACCAGATGAAGCTGCTTTCACAATCATGATGCTGCCATAGAAAACCGTAATCCCCGTTGCCTCTCTACGGATATTGGTATGGCCAAGGATCCGACTGGCCTCAACTGAAGCGTCGAGTTGACCTTCGAATCACGAGTCATCATAATCAGATTACTGCACATCCCCCCATGACACTCTGGTTACGCACCCTACACCACTGTGCCGTGCCGTTTATCGCAGCTGACTATCGCAAAAATTAAACACATGGACGTATACCGCACGCACAGCGAGGCGGCCAATAAAGTCATCCAGCAGAACCTCAGTCTTACTTTCGAACATTGGCAGAGTCCTGAATCCACTACCGTTCTTGAACTTCAAACTGACCGTCGTTTCACCATCTCGCGTTCGTCGAAGCTCCAACGCCATCACAGAAGCGTAATCCACTACACACGTAGATGCACGCCAAGTGTCTTTGCATCAACGAACAAGGCCATCAAAGATGATACAACACACCGATGCCAGCGATTTCAGGGTTTATGGTGGTCGCTTCCGTAAAATTGGAAAAACTGATGAATGGCTTGTAGCTGATCTCATTCAAACTTGAGGGGATCACTCGAATTTGCGATACGTTGTAGCGCCCGTGAAAATCGATGGAAGGATAGTGCGAATGGCAACTACCAGACGTGTTGTTAGAATGCAGGCTCGATAAGACTCTGACAATCAGAACGAACTGTTTCCGATTCCATCAATCGAACCGTCACTCAAAACTCCGTATTCATGAAAGTTCGCCAGGTCGTAAGTCTGGGCCGCGAAAGTACTGGGCAACTCGTCGAGGAACGTTTCGTTGTGCACTGTTTCAACATTGACGAAATCGAAAATCTGCGAATAATATGAGCAGAGTCAGTCGTCAGTCGAAAGGTCTTGATTACCATGTCCTTACATTAAACCTTGAGAGAAATAATAACCATATTTAACAGTGGGATAATACCGAAGGTGAACTGATGACCAACCATATTCGCAAAGTTGTTACTGTGACCACCAAGGTATGGCTCCAGAGCTTTTAAAAATGGAGCCACCTCTTGTGCCTTTTGTTGGAAAGCAACGGATGAATAGAACCTTTGTATGTGCGCATCGAAATTCTCGTGTATAAGAACAGAACAATTCGAATAAATAAAGAAAAAGCTGAAAAAATAGAATCCCGTACCGGACACGACGTGAAACTGTTCAGTGATACATCCTCGTTCGGCTCCACCGACTCCACTGCAAAAAAATGGTAAGTATCAAGAAGGTTCTGAAAAAAAAAAGTAACGGCTGACCTGGAACGAACTGGTTTCCGCCAAGAGGCCCAATAATTGTGTCGTTCCGTTTGCGAGAGTGATGTTATAATCTGGCGTTGGCGGATACAGACCCTGCAAAAGATGACGCTCCCTCCACCGCCGGCATCCGCATGGACAATCACCTGGTTGACGTCCACGACGTCAGTGCTCAGACCTGCAATAAAGCTAGGGGCTTCTGGGTTCAACTATGTGACATTCTTGCACCTAATGGTTGTGTCCGATCAGGCGGCTGCGAGTAGCAAGATAAAATTTCACGGACGGCACCAAGAGGGGTGAGGAGGACTTGCGTGGGGTTGTACGTCAAAGGATCTTGGAAAAACTCAATGCGGTCCCCGTGGCGTGCAAGGAGAACCACGCCAAGGAGGCCTGTTGCAGGGTTGACCGTTGGTGTTGGGAGTAAAGGTGCAGATTATTATTAGTAAAAAAAAAGCTGATTCGATATAAGCACAGACATAGGATGAATCAAGCTCCCGACTTGAACGCAGTGCACGTTAAGCTACGATCCCGCTCCCGCAAATGAGTTCAAATGATCTCCGGATACAAGAGCATTTTGCTAACCAAGAGCAGACAATGATCCGTGTAATTCTGGTTTGGCAAATGGTCACATACCTTGTGTTCCGCGCTGCTGCTATAGCCTATCACGTCGGGATGCACGTCGGGATGCATAGTGCTTCGGTTGCGAATGGCATCAGTCAGGTTACGTATTATAAGAGCCCGCCGTTTTCAAGTAAGTCGTGGTTTCAAGCAAGTCGCTGGTAAGGAAACACTTCTTTCCGCCATATTTCCGCCATAGAAAAGCTTCATGAAGCCGTCCTCCAGCCCGGGTGGCGATTAATCATATGCATGTGATTGTGACATGTTTTTCGATTCAGACAAATGGCGGACGGCGATATGGCGGTGCAGCCTGCACACATTTGGCCGAGTCTGGGTACATAGAGTATACGCTGGGGTCGGCCTAGGTACGTCGTTATTCCGACGTAGTTATATGATTATGGTCAACACCAACCACGGCAAAAGATCATGTCAAGTCGAGCATTCTTGCAGAATCTCACAGGGATTCGTGTGAATGCATCTGGGACTTTTTCAACTGCTCTCGTGCATGGAATACATCCAATATTAATTTTTACATGTGCCTGCCTGTAATGTTTCTTAATTCTTGTGCAACCAAAATGTTTGATAATGCGTTGTAAGGTTTGATCAGGTTGTAATGTTGTAGCTTCGTTCTTGGGACCAGTCTCTGATCGAAAAATGGTAATCGGTCTTGGTTTCCACGCAAGCGTCAAAGAACTCCAGCGAGCGAAGACTTTCCGGTGAGAAGATTTCATTATCCATCATTGGAAGGAAAGGAAACTTGTCCACATTGCCGTAAGCTCGGCTTGGAAGTTGAAGACTTCCCTGGGAAAATACCACTAGAAGACGATTGTAAACTTGATATGATCGTGCAAGGACAAAAAGAACAGATACCGACAGTAGGCGCAAAGGAACGACTTCAGTCTGAAAGAAACTCCAGAATGTATGAGGACTTTCCCGCCGCTCTCGATACCGTTGTGAATAAATTGGCATGCTTCCGGGAACGTCGAGAGAATATCGCCATACCAGCTGAAGTCATTCTCCTTGGAATTCATAAGCTTGTGTTCGACAATAGAGGGACCTTGATATTCAAGCGCACAAGGCGTAATGGACAGGACGTGAGTGATCCCAACATTGGTCATCATGGTCACCTGTTTCCCAGTACTTTCACTGACAAAGGGAGGGATAAAAAAAGGTCCTGTGAGAGGGTGTGATTACGACGACTTACTAGCAAACGAATAATTTATCGGGAATAATAGGGATGAGAAGGCTGATGTATTGGAAAGGGACGAAACATTTCTCCCGTGATCGAGTTCGACTGCTGTTCCAAGTTCGATACACTTGGTTTGTGAATGACGGCTGGTAACTGCAACATTCGAAGACAGATAATTGCTGTCTGAATCCAGGGTTTGGGGATGCCCATCCTCGACCTATGATATTTTTTCAGTGGCAGAATTTTGGGCTGATTGTGGAACAACACCAACTTCTCCTGATATATTCTAAGGCGGCGTCAAAAGACAGGTGTTGTGTTGACATTACTGGACACACAATGCAAGATGTAATGGTCGGCAGATCCCATATTCATATTCACTCACTGTATGCACATACAACTGTTGCGCTCCTTGAGATACCTGCATAACAGTGAACAAGTACCTTGCCCCCTTCGTCCAAAGAAGTCTGGATGAATTGGCAAGCTATAGGTAAGTAGATAAGAATATTTGCATCGTCCTCGTCCTCTATGGGTATGGTGAGATGATTTTGGCCTGCCGAGACGCTGTCTGGACAAACGGAAAGAACATGTGTGATGCCAAATTCTGATCGCATCTCATCTGATTGGGCCGCGGACAAGCTGAACGTCGATCAGTGGGGGACATTTATGCACGGTGATTGAATACACCCACTTGCCAATAAATACCCTGCCCTCTAGAACATCATTCATGGAGTTATACATCTTAGAGCAGTTTTTGAAAGTGTTCAAGTGGGTGAACCCCTCGTAAACGTGAACCCCCCTCCTAAACCTTTAACATCAGGAAATCGGGGAGGCGCCGGTATATCCAGGCGGAGTTGATAATTGATAAGCCGACTTGTAGATGTTTGCAATGTCTTATCTAGCCTAATAAATGCATTCAAGTACAATATAATTATTGTGATGCTTGATCATTTGCACTCAGATTTGTGAGAATTGATTGCTGTATATAAGGGGCTACCATCTACTCCTAATTATTCCTCTGCAATCCCATTTTTTCACAGTCTTATAGAAGCTTGGCCATGCAATATAAGCCATTCTGATAAACATTTAATTATTCCTGTTAAATACCATTTTTTACAGTCTTGTAGAAGCTTAGCCACACAATATAAGTCATTCTGATAAATATTTAATTATTCCTGTGAAATACCATTTTTTAAGAACCTTGACCATACAAGAAAAACCTCCTTTCCAAATTATATATAATTATATATGATCATAAGTGGCGGCATTGTTTCGAATCCTTCCGCTGCTGTCCGGACAGCCGCCTACTGTCAGGAAAACCTCCAGCTTGACTTTTCTCACTATCCCGCCGTCTTCTCGATTGGCTTTTTATATATATCAAATAGTTATTCTTCTAGATACTATATATAGCATAATATTCATGAAAACATGCAGAGAGAAAAGTGAAATAAGGAAATAAAAAGCAGGGGGACATATGGGGCGCTGCCGATGCATTATTGGGCGCTCACCTTCACAGAAGCGTCGCACTTGGTCTACGTTTGATGGGGAAGGGCGCTAGAGGGTGAGTGAGGGGAGGGAAGAGTGCTGGGGGGGAAGGTGGAAATGGATGGCAGGGAAGGGGCGTGGAGGTGTGGTGGATGGTGGAAAAAGCAGGGGGATGGATGATGGAGGGTTCCCGGCCCAGAACGAGTGGCGGGAAGGGCTCAGTACATGGGGGGGAAAGCAGGGGGGGGTGGGTACTTACTTGCACCATTAAGGCCCCCCACGGCCCTCCCTGCATTCCATCACCACTAAAAATGATGGAGACGTTGTCCATGATGTCCCAATCGTCCCCGTCCCAATCGGTCCCGCCGTCGAGCTGCACGAGGATGATCGTACCGATGTTTGGTGTGGCGGTATCTCGACGACGACGACGACGACGTTGATGACGGCATTGCTGTGGGCCTCCACATTTCCATCGTCGCCTTCGTTACTGTGTGTCTGGCCACTGGTTCCGATGTTCCAGACAGTTTTGGGGCGTCTGGGACGGCAGTTTCGGTACAAATCGTCGTTCTCGTGCTCTTTCCTGTCATTGTTGACATTCTCTCACTTCACCGTTTATCCTACCTTCTCACCCTCCTCTACTTCCACTCACCTCATAAATTGTGTATTCTGCCCTCCATCGCCGCCAATGCCGAAAACTAAAGCTAAAGTGAGTCTTTTTCGTTATATTAGTATATCTATTCAATAATTACCTCCTAGTCCACTACTTCCATAGCTCGTCGTTCTGTCGCGGGCAATCGGTTCCGGGTATGTGATCGGGGCGTTCCCATACGTGTGTACTGACGTCAACGGTGTCAGCGAGGGCAATCCGTCAGAGTCCGTTACAGCAACAAATGGCGAATGGGAACTTACGTCAAGGCTTTGAATTGGGTGAGGTTTTTTGTATGACAGCCAACCCGATGCTCATTCTGCTGCAAGGGCAACCACCGCGTTCGCGTTCATGTGGAGACACTTGGTGAAATCATCGTTGATGTTTCGCGGTATGATGTGGAGAAATGTTAAATGGATTTATTGTTTGTAAATGTAAAGGACTTTTGATTTCTTACTTCTCTCCTACATGCTTTGAATAAGAGGCCGTAATTCAACCCATTTGGAGACCAACCCACCATGCTCAAAGTACCGCCGGAACAATTCCGTTGTGAACCCTTCACGACTTAAAGTTGGAGTTGATTGGCATCCGGATTCTCATGAGGGGGATACCCAACTTCCTGGGGGCAGAGCGCTGCCAGACTTCGGAACTCTCGATAGGGCTCCACAACGGTAAATATCCTTCCGTGTCCATTGTTACCTTATGCGTGTCGTGCACCAAACTTGAACTCATACCCGTATGTCGCAATTCCCGCTTGGCTTGCTCATCCTCTGTATGAGCACGCTTCTTCTGAATTCTGGTACCCAGGCCGAGCATTGCAGGCTCATTCCGCAAGGTTCAAATGGCCAGGCTGGAATCGACTTTCCACTCTCCTACTGGCACTGGTGCCTTACCGCCGACACACACCAGTGGACCCGATTCTTCTGTCGCAAACACAACTGCACCCTTCATATATGGTCAAATATTATAAGGGGAGTCAACCTGTGAGTGGTATGTTTTGCTTACGGTGGTAAGCAGTTCATTCTTTTTTGTTTGATCGGTTCAGTGGTGGTTGGTTTGTACGTGGCTTTTCTAAAGACTCACGAAACAATCTCATGTAAACCTAAGCCCTGGATCACCCCAAGCATCGTTGAAAACACCAACAATTCCAACATAATCGATGAGTACACATTCGGGCAGATGCAAAACCAGACTGTTGCGCAGAATGTCCTGGAAAATCACTGGATCACCTGGATCACAGAGAATGATTTTAAAGCTACAAGTGCCGCAGGGCTCAACCATGTCCGGTAGTCGCTTTTCTTGTATACTACTCTCCAATCTCATCACGCTTGCTTGCATACTCAGAATACCTGTGGGCTATTGGTCAGTCCCGCTAACCTCGGTTGATACGAATTACTCTACCTCGGTCGCACCTTACAAGGGGCCTGGCCACATTTGCTACATGCACTCATGGGCTAAATCCCAGTCAATCCATGTCATCATCGACATTCACTGGGCACCCGGTCAGTTTATCTCTTTGAGCTCACATAAACGTGACGTAAATCTTACTTTCCGTACGGCAGGTTCTCAGAACAGATATGTTGTGTCTTAATGTCTATTCAGTAACATGGTCCGTGAAACAGGGAAGAAATAACTGAAAAGACCTGTGCAGTGAGTTCAAGACTCAATCGCGGGAACAAGTGTTTTGGGAGTTGATGAACGGGATTTTTGAAGACGTGGTACTACTAGAGGCAGAAGATCGATGATAGCTTGGCTAAGTTGCTCAGCTCCCTGCATTAAACTGTCCTCATCAACTTCGGGTGGGGAGCAAAACCGTAGCGGAATCTATTGTGGGAAGATGAGTTTGAAGTTCCTTTGTTATGTAGGAAAGGCCCTTACTTCGGAATTGGAGCCATACAAAATTGCCTGAGCCGTTATTGATTATATGAGGCTTGCTTGCCCTGTGCTGTGAATGGAAATATGCATAAACAGAAATATGAAGATGCGAAGAATTAAACCACACTCGAGTCCTTTCCGTACATTCGGTCCAAAACTTTTGTGTTAAACTCAGCCACTACAATGGGCTCCTCCAACCCCTCCCGCAAAACCAATGGATGGCCTTTCTTTTGCAGATGCACCGTCAAATCACATGTTGGCTTGATTACTTCAAACGTCATTGAACTGAAAGTTCCAGACTGAGATGGTGGTTGCGGTGTGGGATGTGATGTCGATTTCTCGACGTGCAAGCGACCGAGTTGTCATTATGGTAGGAATGTATTCACTTATTTCATGCTTGGTATCTGCTCCTCATTGCTAGGCAGGTGGCAAAATTTTTGAGTACATTCACCAGAAATCTAATAGAGCGAATCAAAATATCCTACCCATACATGTCATCCATGGCCAGAACCATCTCATCATCACTGAATTCTTCACGCTCCCCGTCAGCATGCCCATCACTCAAATCATCAGCATCCTCCCAATCATCTCGTTCCCATTGTTCAGTATCAGATCCTTCTTCATTGAACGCCTGGTTGTCGTCTGCAGCTGAATCTAAATTTTCAAGGGCAACTGGCATCACTTCCAATTCCATACCGCATTCAGTGGACTGATTGGAGGACGCGACCCTGCTTGCAGCTTGACCATTTGTATAGGTATGCCCGACAGCGAGACCCCAGTGATAGCGCATAGTCATATCGCGGTCCGCAAATCTGCAGGAGAGGAAACAATTGAGTACCTGAGAGTATAGTATCAAATCGTTATTGGACCTATCAATGTAGTAGTAAAGCCAGTCGTTTGAATCAGCTGAACAGCGTGATAGGCCAACCCCATCAAGATGGAGTCTTCCTTTTGCAAACCTGGGCATAATGTGACATCCCCGCAATACATCCCTTGGATCTACAAATCCAAACGCACCATCGCTTGCCATCGGGGGAAATCGAACACAATCCAAACGACGGTCTTCCCAAACAACGGAATGGCTTCCGACATATTGGAACCACCGCACCCATAAGAACTCCAGCTTTCTTGGCGAATAGTCCAGCATCCCAGTTCCGGTGTAAATAATGTGGGTGTGGAAAATTCCCAGAACGCGTGCATATAAAAATCGATGGTTTGCATTCCCCTCAAGATCTTCAGGATTCGCAAGGAGCATTATGTTACAGTGAGAAGTGTTGGGATTGACCACATCCTGCGATCGTCGGACATCATAGGTCGTGTAATTGAATCGAGCAAGATGATGGCGGTATATCCGATCATTTTTGAACAGCACCGAGTCGCAGGCAGTTTGGATAGTCTCATGTTGTTCCGTGAACAATGGGTCTGCTAACCCGTAGTTGAAAGGCCGGGATGGAATGCCATCGGCCGTGGAAGCTTCTTCGGACAGGACGGCTTTGATTCGAGGAAGTAAATGATCTTTGAGTTTCGGAATGAAGTCCTGGCAATGAATAAGCACAACTTAGTTTGTCTCGGTCACGAGCACGAGCCAATACCTTGACCGCAGGATCACCTGCATGTTTCTGCAAGAAAAGTGGGATATTCTCAGGAAAATTTTGAGATTTCCCAATATTGTGATGGACGTCAGGTTTATTGGAGACGTCCTCTTGCGTAGTCTTCCCCGCCTTTCGGTATTGTTCGCGGATACGACGGATACGATTCTGCCGCCGCTCGATGCGTGTCATTTGCTGAATAAACCGTTTGCGACTTGTGCGGGTATACCATGCTTTTGGCAAGCGGTGTTCCAATTCACCCTACGAAGCAATTCAGAATAAATCATTTTTGGTGTGGATTTGAAGATACTTACCGGCTCTGTTGAGTAGGAGTCTGTGGTGCCATATCTTCTAATTGTAGCAGTGTAATCGCCCAGGGCGTGAGCCTTGTATGTATTGAGATTGAAATGTTTAAGACGTCGAGCGTTAGTTCGCAGCCCATCCGCTGCAGCATTCTCAGATTCAATATCTGTGATCCGTATCCCTGGTCTATGTGGATTATTTCCTTGGGCATCTACAGCGTCAGAACCAGAGCAACGACCTTTGGTGTTGTTTTTCTTCGCTGCCCCTTTAGCTTGCCGGCGAACACGTGCATCGAGCTCCCGTTCAAGCTCCCGAGTCACGAAGGCAGAACACGTCTTGTTGTTGAAGTCGCGAAGTTTCTCACCTAAAGAAATTGTGACGGCATCCATGACGTCGAGAGTCAAGTCACTGTGCATCCGTAATTTGGCCAAGCTGTGCCAATGTGCTACCACAAACAAGAGATCCAAGATCTGTTGATTGTGCGGTTCTGGAAGCAGCCCTTCGAAGACAGGAATAGCGCACTGATTGACGTACACTGAATGTTGTAACCTGAGAAGAAGGCTTTATCATACCTGTAAGAGATTCTCGTAATCCCGGGCAGCCATGTTTTTCAGTTCAGAACAATTAACCGGGAATCGTCAGATTGCATCCCTTCCGAAAGAAGGGAGTTGCCGATAGCTTCCTCCATAATTAGGATTGGTGACAGTGATACATCCATAAATGTCTTACCGATGATCTAATTCTGCAACCAAATTTGATCCCTGGTGCGATTCCAGAATCCGAAGGAGATGGATGAAGAGGCTTTTCCAAACTCCCAGCTCCATTTCATGTAATAAATCAACTACCAGCATCGAGTACCAACCGAAGCCGAAGCGTCCCAGTCTACAAGAAAAGGCGTTCTAGATCACAAGAGTTAGTTGTAAGGGGCTAAGCATATTATTATTATGGCAACGGACGTACTAGGTTTGGAACCAAAGACGTCTCTTTGAGCAAATTCTCCACAGCGGTACTATTCACTTGTTGGTGCCTTTCATATATTAGCTTCCGAGCAGCGAAAACCGAGTTCTGTCGACCACGATCATCGACGTGAGCCAATGTCGCCCGACGTTGTATATCCGTAGCTGTCCCCAGGTTATGAAAGTGTGACATCGGGGTGAGACACCGTGGACAAGGGCAAAGGGCAGGCATTTTACGAATACTAGCGAGGAGGATTCTGTGTAAAGATTGCTGCGTTAGTTCTTTCCAATTGGTTGCGGTTGTGAATAGATGACCTACTTCTCAGGATAATCCGCAGAATAGGTGAATATTCGTGGGTAGAACCGTCTTGTAATCCCGTCACAGCATGTAATCACGATGCCGTGCACCCAAGCTTCCAGAAACTCGTCATCAAGTAGAACCATCCATTGGGCGTGCATGAGCTCCCGAGCACAGTGCGCCATGAATTGATCACTGGGTTCTTTCCCCCCTGCGGTCTGCTTGGTGGCAAAATCCTTGAAGGCCCCAGGAAGCTGTTGCATAGATGATCAGCCATGATCCGGCAATCAGCGAAAATACAGCACCCACCGAATGAAAATACACAATGTGGTGACAGAGGTGGCATGAGGGTTTACACCGGTAATATTTGGATTCGTTTCCGAAAAACATGTAAAGGGGCCAAACCTTCGCATCACCAAAAGATGTCAGGTGTGTAACATCAGACCAGAACATCAGTGCAGCAACCACGCGTGGAAGTGAGCAACCTGGTTCTGCAGGAGAGTCTTGTAGTTCACGATGGGCATCGACGAATGCGGGAGATGTGTACAGTTCGCCCTGAACACGCACCGGGTGAGGAACTTCGCCCGGCTGCCAATTCAGCTCGAATGGTTCATAATGAAAATGTCGATGATTTCCTGTTGAAACCGAAAGCTTTTCCCGAATGACCGAAACCAGACTGCGGTGATAGAAGTCGTCAATCGCATAACTTCGAGGACCGGCGTCGGAATCTGAGGAGACGCCACGACGAAGCTGATAGGGTACTTCAATTGTCACAGGCGTATGTTTCCATCCGGCATCCTCATCCAACCATTCTTCATCTTCACCGCTTGCTAGAATATTGTTGATCTCACTCCATTGGGTATCTCGAACGGCAGTGGGCTGGAAGCCACGATCTCCAACAATGTCTAAAAGCTCATTAAAGCTAGACTGAGATTTCTGGACACCGCCATTCCAATACCACTCACCCAGGCGGAATGAGCTGTGGTTCGGATATGGATAAAATGTTTGCGGAGCGGATGTGGAAGGGGATTGAGATGGGATATCTGATAACTCGTTGTACTCCTCTGGATCATGCGAAGGCAATTCTGCAGTATGGTACAGCCGTGATAGCCCAAATATGTTGCGTACTGTCTTAAACACTTGGCGCAGACGAGAACTTATAGCCATTCTATTGTTTGCCATTGACTGCGAAGAAGTAGAGGCGATAGAATGAATGAGGGATGGCGGTGGTAAAAGTGGTGGCGATTGAGGCAAAGGATCTCTGAATCGTAGAGGGAGTCGATGATTGAGTCTGCGGGTCCATGGTGCACGTTCCATCATAGACATATGGGAGTCATCAGCTTGGTTTTCATTCATTGAATCGTGTGGAATAACAATCTACGAACAATATTTAATGAGCGGTTATCTTTCATCCTCAAAATGACGAACCTCCATTGCAACCACTGGGTCTGCTGCCTGGGGTGCCAAACCCGCCAGAGGCACCTCATGAGTCTCCAAAGATGATGAAAGAAGTCGACGCCTCTTGGGACCTTTCCAGAGCTGTTTTGCCTTGTCCAGAGCACTGGAAAGACGCCTTTTCGAAGATTGGCAGGTGCGCTTGTGGTTGGTGAAAGCACTGAGCTGCTGGAAAGAACGGCCACACACACAAACTGACTCCATATTCACTAACCTGGGGGGTAGCAGATTCTAGCAAACTTCAGCAGTATCAAGTACTAACATTTGAGTCATGTCTATGACTCGAGTCACATCTATGACTCCGAGAAGTGAGTCAAGCGCGCGCGATTCGAACAGCATAAGTTATAATCACTTGGTGTTATAATCACTTGGTAAAGGTTAAAAATTTGGAAACTTGAAATTCTACGCTGTGCATGATTAAATTGATAAGAGCAGCCCCATTTTCGCCACTGGCGCTCAAGCAGGATATAAGGCTTTGAACCTCTCCCATTTCCCCCCATTCCACTTAATAACGTTGGACGGTCACCGGAACCAATGCGAAGATGAGTGAAAGCGGATGCGAAAGCGCCGTAGAAGTGATGCGATGGAGGGCAATACTGTTGGCGACCATGTCAGCTCGGGGATGACATTACCACTGGCAAGTATCAACATCAACTTGAATGTAATAGCCTTGTCTCTGCGACTTTCATGCTAAGGTGCTGCGAGGGTTGCGGAGAAAATTGGTGCTGGACGTGGCAGCAATCCGACATGATTCGAGTCAACGACTCGGAGCGCTACGCGGGCTAATGATGCTCTCAGGCTCATCGTCCTCATCGCGTCGTACATGGTAACTCGAACCCACTGAGTATTTTTCGACGTCCTACAATCATGATGATATCTAAGATCTGAGCTGTGGATATTTTTCCAGCGGCGCACCTTTGCATCGAGACCATCCTTCCTTCATTCAAGAAAGAGTAATAGAAACAGTTGAACTTGCGTGGTTTTATTGTGGGCCGGTCAATTACGGCCGAACAAAGTTCGGCATTTGCCGCAAGAAGCAAAACTAGCAGGAGGACCATAAAAATTCTTACCCGAAGCACATTTGGAACATCACACTCTATAAGGTACCGGCTGGGCCTGGGCTCGATGTCATGATGGTGACCTAGTATGTTGATCATGCGTATGCTGGATCCTTCATGTGGGAAGGCTTATTTTAAATAAAGTAACGACTTTTATTTCAAAAAACCTTACCATCGATCGATCGATCGATCGACCGTGAGTTGTCATCTTTCTCCAAGTCCGATAGGTGTGCGGTGCTTATTTGTTAAGCCTCCCTTGGAAAGTGTACCTTCAGGTTACTGGGGACTGACCGGGAGAGTTGGTTAAATCTTCTTTCGCATATTTAATTGACGCACAATTTCCAATAATCGAAGTATATTAGCTATCCCCCACAAAGATGTGCTATCTCCTTGGTATTTCGTTATCCGGAGCATTCGTCCTAACATTCCGATAACGCTCAGCGTCAAGGTAAACCCTGCATCCCACGGGTTTATCCGGCGGCCTTAACGGATCGCCCGCCCCCAACCTTATTAGCCTGATTCGCATTTGCAAAATTCGGTGACATACTTGAAGTATATCTCCCCAACTATGGCAACCGAAAACCGCTCAACCTTCCGCACGATCACCACCGTTATTCAAATGATACGGGAAAATATTGAGTTTTCAACCGAGAGTCCCACCATTCTACAACTGACGGAGGAGGCTCAGCCCCACGAAATCCGAGCAGTGTTGTGACCATTAAACGCCTTGGCCACACTCTTGGTTAGAAATCACGAAGTTGTGGCGATCACGAAGGATGACACGAACCAGGATACGTCTGGGGTCGTAAAGCTTTTCGCAGCAGTCAACCCCCGACGGGCGGCGCCGGACACCAATCCCGATGATAAAGATGCGATCACATTCAAAAATGAACATAAGGACCCTGCTATAATTCACCCGCCTGAAAGCCATGTCGACCCGCGCAATCCAATTCCATATCTGAAAGAGACATTGTAAGAGATCAGCAGCTATTTCAATACCTCACTCCCTACAAGCTTTGCATTAGGATATCCCAATCTTTTCAATCTCACACAGCTGCGACAGTTAGCCTGGTCAATGCAGCGGACAAGAAGGACGGCGATACACTCGGCATCTTCGCGTATGCGGCTACGACGTCGCAACCTAAGACGATGCGGCGGTTGTTGCATAAGAAATACGCTAAGCCATTCTATGATTGCCTCCTGGATATTCAACCATCCCAGGCAATAGATGAAAAACGCCCCTTTCCTGTTCAGCCACCCATTTCCACCCCATTGGGTAAGCGCGATGCCGCCTTCCTCGAATCGCTTTCGCAGCCCATCAACAATGCCTTTCTTCGCTTGTCTGACCTTGAGATTCCTAACCTGAGAAAGATGGCGGCAGATTACAAGAGCGGCTCACACCTTCCCATCATTTATACCCAGGACACATGCGAAGAAGTCCACCGATTGTTGAAACATCTCCTCGTTTCCTACGAAGCTGCTCTCCGGGCGCTGAAAGCCTTCAGAGGTCTTGATCAGCCTTCGTTGGATAACAAGACCAAGGAATTTGAACTCGCCGTCTATGGCCTCACCGCATGTGGTCTGGCTCTTCGTACATTGGTTTATAGCTCCTTTATTCAAGAGCACCTGGTCAGAATCAACCCGGAAGACCCTCTTATAAGGAAAGAAAAGAAGAAAAAAGGAACTGGAACTCCTCTTACACCGAAAGGAATGGGGCAAAAAGGAAAACAAGTGGAAGTGAAAAAAGAAGGGAAGGGAAAAAGGAAAGGGAAAGGGAAAGGGACAGGGACAGGGAGAGGAAAGAAAAGGGTGGTGGAGGGGGTGGAGGAGGAGGAGGAGGAGGAGGAGGAAGAGGAGGAGGAAGAGTTGGACACCGACCTCGTCGGAACCCAACCTCATACTTTCGTCTCCAGAGAAGGGTGTCTTTCCGTGCCAGACGCCTACGTAGGCTGGCTTCATCTGCTCGTCATTCAGTTCGAGGCGGCGGACATTCTAATTGGGAAAGATGCTCTTTTCGGCGGTCAGCTCTCCATCGATGTCATTGCAATGCAACATGAAGGTTCCGAATTACGGCCTTGGCGCGAGGTCGTCAGAGAAATAATGGATGAAGAAGAAGAGAAACTCACCAAGGACCCAGGAAAAGCGAGAATCGAAGGTAAGAGCCTTGCCGACGAAGCTATAGCCGCTTTGAATGATATCATGCCGAACCATCTCGTTTTTCCGGGAACACTTCACTGCGAGGCCATTTTGGCCTGTTTGATCCTTTCGCATTTTGGTCTTAAAGATGGGGCTCTTAGGGTAAGTTAGTTCTAATTTCAGCTATGCAAGGGTCTAACCCATCCAAAACAGCACACCATCAATGTCATCGGAGTGTCCAAGCGTTGTTGTCCCATTTGTATACTCCTTTTGAAGTTAATCGCAATCCAGCTCGGGATCCCGCTCCACGTCCAAGGATCCCACCAAGTAACGTTTGGATGTACTCTACCGGGGTCCGAGCTGTTGGACGACAAAATTTTCAAAGCAGTAAACAACTACTTCAAAGAAGTACTGAAAAATCATATTCTTCAGCTCCTGTCCCCACAACCAACAATATCGCGAAAACGCACCGACTCAACGAATACCCACCCTATATCCCTGTCTTCATTCGCCCCCGACTCGGAAGTCGACCAGAAATTATTTTCCTACATATCAAAACGGGAATTTTGGAAAAGCCAAAATTTACTCAAGTCTTGGCTATCCGTGGTTCACAAGTTATGGAAAAAATGAACCAAGAATTGATTCTTAAGAGCCGCATGGGGGTGAGCGCTGGTAGATATGATGCCGGTTCATTGGGAGGGGTTGGGGGAACTGAGGGGGATAAGGAGGGTAGTCAAATCGCTGGTAGTTGTACAAAACTTGGAATTGCGTCGATGTTGGATACGACGACCACGACCGGACTGGTCATTGTCTAAGTCCAGGTTAAAAAATACAAAAACAAACATAACAAAAAAATCATGCTCGTCGTTCAGCACGACAGCGACGACCATGACAACGACGACCATCTCAGCTCACTACTCTCCATGCTGCCCTCGCACAGTTCCAGGCGCAGTCTCACTCACAATACTCCAATCCCCTCTCACTACCTACCACCAGCAACTTGAAGAAGCCCACGCATCCTCGCTGAAGCTCCAGCATCACTCCCTTGCCAACTCTCTCGTCCTCGAACGTACACAGTCCCTCGAGCGGGAGAACACCAGCCTACGCGCAGAGTTGGCACTCCTCCGTGCTCCAGATTCCACCCCTCACCCGGCTACTGTCCATGCACATGAGCTCTCCCTCGCACTCAAACACGTCTGACAAACTCTCCCTCACAGAAGCTGCCCTCCTCGCACGCACCACCTCGCCTGTGCTGACCTTTAGTACAAGGCAAAAAATGTCGCCGAGGGCGCATATGCTCCCGCAGCTGCACCTCGTATGATCAGGCTACTGTTGTGCCAACTAGTACTCGAATATCCGTCTCGGATCCATGCATGCTTTCCTGACGGTATGTTTCTCATTTAAGTTCAGTTGCATCGGAAAGAAAGAAATTTTGAACGGTGGCAAAGCCATTTGAACAAAGTTTGTTGAGGGCCGGTTCCGACTGAACTCCACCGTGACCGTGACATCATCATTCCAGCAGCCGCCGTTTCCCACTACACTGCAAATACAACTGCGCGGACTCACTGGCAGTACAGTAGTATCACCGAACCTTTACCTTGGAATTGCTGTGCATCACCGTGACCGCACCAGTCGCACAAAAATGACTGTCAGTGGCGATCATGAAGTTCCCGACAAGATCCTAACATTCCAAACCATCACGGCCATGTTGGAGATGCTGAGGCTGCAGGATCCTTCCCTCAATTTCGGCTTTACTGGTGGCGTAAAAAATCAGGACTCACATGTTCACGGCGACCATTGTTCCCTGGGGGCTCTTGCTACCCTTCTGGTTAGGGACAAAGAAAACACAGCTGCGATCATAGAGACTCCATCAATGTCGGGCTCTTCCGTTATGAAGCTTATCGTATGCAATCATGTGCAGGACGGAGGCTCTGAGCCCATAGTAACCGACTCCTGTAATCTAACCGATTCATCGGGCGCCTTGGGTTACGGGAACGAAAATGTTTCTGTTTTCCATCCACCTGCGAGCGACATCGACCCGCGTGATCCAATTCCATATTTGAAAAAGACATGGTAGGAGCTCATTACTATTTCAGTTCCTCACTTGCCTCAGGCTCATGCTTTGCATTAGGACATCCCAATCTTTTCCATCTCACACAGCTGCGGTGGTTAGTCTTGTCAATGCAGCGGGAAAGGAGGAGGGTGATGCACTCGGCATCTTCGCATATACCACTGCGATGTTGGAGCCTAAGATGATACGGAACTTTTTGCACAAGGATTATGCCAAACCGTTCTACGATTGCCTCCTCGATATTTCACCATCCCGGGCAATGGATGAGAAACGCCCCTTTCCTGTTCAGTCACCCATTTCCACCCCATTGGGTAAGCGCGATGCCGCCTTCCTCGAATTGCTTTCGCAGCCCATCAACAATACCTTTCTTCGCTTGTCTGACCTTGAGATTCCTAACCTGAGAAAGATGGCGGCAGATTACAAGAGCGGCTCACACCTTCCCACCATTTATACCCACGACACATGTGAGGAGGTCCACAGATTGCTGATACACCTCCTCCATTGCTACGACGCTGCTCTCCGTGCACTTAACAAGTTCTGCGATAGGCCTTTGTTGGATAGCGAGATGGCGGATTTTGAATTTGCCATCTATTTCCTCACTACATGTGGTCTTACTCTTCGGGCCATCGTTTATAGCTCTTTTCTTGAGGAACATCTTACCAGAATCAACCCTCCGGATCCTCGCACTCGGAAACGTGAGGACGCAGAGGAGGATGGGAATGCGAACATAGAATTGGATTCGGAGCTCGGCATCCAAGCTCATATGACTGGATACGGGGAGGAGGTAACTTCCGTGCGCGATGCTTATGCGGACTGGCTACGATTACAAGCCGTTTATTTCGAGGCTGTTAACAACCTCGTTGGAATCGCCTCTTATTTTCACGGGGTCTCTCTCAAAGTGGTTGTCGCTCAGCGTGTAGGAATGGCTTTGCGGTCCTGGCGGGAAGTTCTTGCAGAAGTCATGTCTCCCTCTATGCTTGGTGATTCCTCGAGTTGTACACTGCAGGATGCGGTTGTTGTGATTGAGAATGCGGTATCGCGGAACGTGAACTCGGAAACAAGCTTAAGGGGTGGCATGTTGGTGGACAAGAACTTCTACGGAGCTCTCCACCCTCAAGCCTTTCTAGCCAGCCACATCTACCGTTCCGATTCGCTCGAAGCTTCAGGGCGAGATGAATCTATGGTAAGTACTGTCACCAACGTACTCTCAGTATCTTTCTGATGTCCCATGACGTAGTGTTTGAACCATATCTTGGGGGTTTCGCAAACATGCTGTGTTGTATGTTCTCACTTGCAGTCTTTGTTGGGTACAAAGCGCTCGCAATTCCAGGCATTGGGCTCACGTCAAACGGTCACTGCATGTACTCTGCCACCATGGCTCCCGGTTCCTATCGTCGATTCAATGGTGGCCTACTTCGGTGCAGAGCTGAGGGCCATCATACATAAATTGCATTCAAATGCTCAGTCTGGATCACGGCAGCAGAATGACACTGTGGGCTCTGATGATGTGTCTACCCATTCGACTTCAATGTCTGCGACTACTTCATTCTTATCTGCTCTCATGCGCAAGTTTCAGTGGATGCTATGATGATGCGGGGTATGTCTTATCATAGTTTTGTTCCTCCCTGTCCCTGGACATTTTATGCATTTTATTTTTCTTGGAGTGTTGTCTGGCCTGGTACATGTACATATTATCACCACTCTCATCCTCATCTTTCAATCTGTAAACCAGTAGTACTTTTCCCAGTTGTCAGAACCAGCCCTAACCCTTTTTGAAGATGCTGCCAGTGAGCAATTACTAGTACTAGTATATGGAACTTTCAAGTTAGTACTACTAACTTGAACTTGAACTTGAAGGCTTTGCTTACTCATGCACTGACCTTCATGACTGTAAGTTACTGCCCATCATGTGATTTATGAGGAATGCAAGTGGTGTACCTTTAAAAAAATCCTGATTTTTTCCACCTTCCCTGAAAATGCTCCTTTTTGAATAAACTAGTGGGGTGTGGGCCATTGCTTTGCATGGCAAGTTACTCGTCCCTTTTTGGCAATGAGAACATCAGGTATATTAAGACTGATATATGAACACTGTAACATGTTTACCACTGCATGATAGTAAACCAATATTTGCAAAGTCATCTATGTTCCCTTCATTACCACAAAAACAATACTATTTATATACCATCCTGAACACACAACTCTGTTGACAAATTTGCAAGTTGTAACACTTTCAGTTACCCCAATTCCCTAGCAGTTTGTTGTAATTCCTATAAAGATGCAGCTAAGAGCTATAAAATGTGCTGGTCTTTCCAGGGGTTGAATATTGGTCCCTGGGCTCTAGCTTGGGATGTCCCAGGCCTAGCTTGTGCAAAGTGTATTTCAAAGAAATCCTGGTCCATTGACCCAGGGATGCTTGGTCTGTCCCATTAGTAATAGTGGTCTCACCCATGGTCCCAGGGAAGACCATGTTTGTCTTGACAATAATGGGCCAGCCCCATGATCCCATGGGCAGTCCTGCTTGTCCCTGCTCATCATGAAAGCATTACTACAAAGGTTTGAAGCAGTGCTACAAAGATTTTGAAACCTACTACAAAAAGTTTGAAGCAGTACTACAAAGGTTTTGAAGCAGTACTACAAAATGTATTGAAGCACTACTACAAAGGTTTTGAAGCACTACTACAAAATGTTTTGAAAGGATACTACAAATGTTTTGAAGCAAAAATTTGAAATACTATCAACAATGTGGAGATGGCTTGCATACACTTTTAAACACTTTTGGCACTTTGCTTTCATCCTTTTACTTGTTTGGACTTCAAATAAAGCCAATTGACAAAATTTTCACTGGCTTTCATCAAGTATTTTGAGAATAACTATTGGAATACATTTGCAAACAACATTCTGTAAAGGTATATCAATGCTTACAGTGAATCTCCATGACTTCTCTCTACCATGACTTCAACTATAACAAAAATTACTAAATGGACTCTATCATAGGTCATTCATAGTGTTTCACAGCAATCAGAGGTGAAGGGAGACTCAGAGATGAAGGAAGACTCAGGGATGCAGTCAGAAAGGAGCTGGGACAAAGAAGATGGTATTCTCTCTTTGTATGCTGAATACAGTGAGTATTTATATGATAGGGTTGCCATAGTGTAGCTATTATGAAAATAGGGAAACACAAGCTAGCTACATGTGAAATGAAGGCAAAGCAATGGTGCAATAGGGTCAATAAGTGAGACAAGATGAGATGCATAGAAAATATTTGAAGAATAGTATTTGGAATAATACCCCTAACTGTGTGAAACAGTCTGATAAATCCACTATTTGACAGCCAGTTAAAGCACAGCCATGCACAGGGCCTACATAGGATCAGATAATGTCAGAGATGAGCTGAGTTGAGCACTAAATGCTTGACTAAGCTAGAAAGTTAGTGTGATGTCTGTTGGAGTGGTGCAATGTGCGAGTGAAGAGATAGTAGAAGAAATGGGAAGTTGTAAAGTGATGCACTGTGCATCAGATGACTGTGGGGAATAGGTGGAGTGCATAAAAGTGTGTCTAAAATTAGAATAGGTAAAATGGCATGTTTACAAGGTCAGAATGTGCAGATGCAATCAGTGGTGTTCAGCAAGTCAATGAAAATGTTCCACACTTTTCTTGCATTTTATTTTGTTTCAAATTAGCCATGTAAATTGTACAACAATGTACAGACTTGTTGACATAACTTCACCACATTGTTGTACTTATGTGATTTCCAGTGCCTATACAAGCATTCTTGAATAGTCTGAACATTATTTGTCCATGGTGCAGTATCTTGTCCACCATATATTTCCAGTTCTCTTGTTACCAAAAACTTGTATGAGCATCTGCCATGTGGTTGTGAGAATGTTGTCCGAATCAGTAACAACAAGAAAAGCTCAGCTCCAGCTGGAATGAGCTCCACTATTGCAAGCCATCTTGTCAATTAAATGGAAGTGAATACATTCAGAACTATATGAGAATGGGAAATTATAGAATGGCAGCACACTCAGTGGATTGATAACCCAGATGCTATTACCCATTATTGAAAGACTCACTGAATGATTTGACAAGTGGGTAATATTCCTATAATTTATTATCAAAGAGCCATACAAATCTTGCATAAAGAAGTTGACATGTGTTCAGGAAAGTTGTTGTGGTTACTTGGTATCAAAGATCACTGCTGAAGATGTGTAAAACATCATTCAACCAGGGTGTTGCAAGTTTTCTACATGTTTCCTGTATTGAGTTTCTGACCAACTGGCTGTAAATAAAATGCACATCCATGTACAGGCTATTTGACAATAGTTTGTGACAATATTATATTTATTTGATATCTAAGTATGGAAAACATTGTGGAACAGTTGTCAAAGAGGCTAAACACTGGCTGGAATGGGGTAGTATAACTATCTACAACCTATGTAACAAATGGTCATGAGATCTGTTGTCCTACCAATGGATGACAAAAGAATTCCACGACCATCTACAGCCAATTGGACAGAAATTGAGGCCATTTCTTGTATGTTTTGAATTGCTCATGACTGGGAAAGCTTTGCCAACAGTTGTCAAACAGTCTGAAGACTGCTCAACAAGGGTGTGAGTGCTGTTATGCATTTTTGTTGTATTTGTTTTCTGATCAACTAGCCATGAGACAGGTGTACAACCATCTACAGAATGGTTAACACATTGGCATGACATGGATTGCATTGATTCTCTTGTCCACTGGTCATAAAGAAATTCCATAACCATCTAGAGTGGTAGTAGATTGTGATTACATTTCTTGCATTTCAGTAATTCTTTATGACTGGGAAACCTCTGTCGAACACTTGACAAAGGGTTGAACACTGTTCATTATGGGCTTGGGAGGTGTTATATATTTTCCTGATATTTATTGTTCTAGCAACTACTCATAAAACTGTTGTATGTCCATCTACAGCACATTTCATGCTTGGGGATGACCTTGGTCATGTTGAGTCTCTTGTCCACCTGACACAAATCAATGCCACAGCTATCTACAGCCTATTTGACAGATGTTGACAATATCTCTGGTATGTATTTAGTTTTTTGTAACTGGGAAACCTTTCCCGAACAGTTAATGAACAGGCCAAACACTGTTCATCAGGGGCCTGGGAGCTGTGACAGATTTTGGATATATTTGTTTTCCTAAGAACTAGCCATAACACAGTTGTACACCCCTTGCAACATATTTGAGATGTCGGGATGACATTGGTTGAATTGATTCTCAAACCCACTGGCCATGAATGAATTACACAGCCATCTACAGCACATTTGACAGATGTTGACAACATCTCCTGTGTTGATTTAATTTTTTATGACTGGGGAACCCCTGCCAAACAGTTGACAAATGGCTGCATGGCATTCGACAAGGGCGTGTAAGCTCATACAGAATTTGCTAATATTTATTTCCTTACCAACAAGTCATACAACTGTTGTACAACCATCTATAGCATATTTAATACATGGGCATGGCACGGATGTATTGATTCTGTTGTCCACTGGCCACAAATAAATTCCACAACCATTGACAGCATATTAGATGGATGCTGACGATGTTTGTAGCATTTATTTAATTTTTTATGACTGGGAAACCCCTGCCGAACGGTTGACGAATGAATCGAACGGTGTTCGGCAAGCCTTTGTAAGCTTATACAGAATTTGCTTATATTTATTTCCTTACCAACTAGTCATACAACACTTGTATGGTCATACATATGGCATACTGAACACATGGGCATGAGATTGGTTGTCCTGATCCCCTTATACACTGGCTACCAATAAATTCGGCAACCATTGCCAGCATATCATGCAGATATTGATGACATTGCATGCAATTATCTTGATTGCTCATGAATAGGAAAATTCTCCTGAACAGTTATTGACCAGTCTAGATTGTCATTCCTTCACCTTGTGCAACAGGTATTTGCAGGCCATTAGAAATTAAACAAGTACAGCAAAAACCTTCAACATCCATCCAAATTGTGGGCTGTATATGGCTCTGGAATTTATTTGTGGCCAGTGGATGAGAGAATCAATACAACTGTGCCATGCTTGTGTATTAAAGATACTATAGATGGTTGTACAACAGTTGTATGACTTGTTGGTAAGGAAATAAATATAAGCAAATTCTGTATAAGCTTACAAAGGCTTGCCGAACACCGTTCAATTCGTTCGTCAACCGTTCGGCAGGGGTTTCCCAGTCATAGAAAATTAAATAAATGCTACAAACATTGTCAGCATCCATCTAATATGCTGTCAATGGTTGTGGAATTTATTTGTGGCCAGTGGACAACAGAATCAATACATCCGTGCCATGCCCATGTATTAAATATGCTATAGATGGTTGTACAACAGTTGTATGACTTGTTGGTAAGGAAATAAATATAAGCAAATTCTGTATAAGCTTACAAAGGCTTGCCGAACACTGTTCAATTCGTTCGTCAACCGTTCGGCAGGGGTTTCCCAGTCATAGAAAATTAAATAAATGCTACAAACATTGTCAGCATCCATCCAATATGCTGTCAATGGTTGTGGAATTTATTTGTGGCCAGTGGACAACAGAATCAATACATCCGTGCCATGCCCATGTAGTAAATACACTATAGATGGTGGTACAACAGTTGTATGACTAGTTGGTAAGGAAATAAATACAAGCAAATTCTGTATGAGGTTACAAAGGCTTGCCGAACGCCATTCAATCTGTTCATCAACCATTTGGCAGGGCTTTCCAAGTCATGACAAATTACATAAATGCTACAGATGTCGTCAACATCCATCTAATATGCTGTCAGTGGTTGTGGAATTTATTTGTGGCCAGTGGACAACAGAATCAATACATCCTTGCCATGCCCATGTATTGAATATGCTTAAGATGGCTGTACAACAGTTGTGTGACTGTTGGTAAGGAAATAAATATAAGCAAATTCTGTATGACCTTACACACCCTTCTCGAATGCCATTCAGCTGTTCGTCAACTGTTCGGCAGGGGTTTCCCAGTCATAACAAAGTAAATAAATCCTACAAATGTCATCAACATCCAACTAATATGTTGTCAATGGTTGTGGAATTTATTTGTGGCCAGTGGATAAATGAGCACAACCAATGTCATGCGCATGTGTTAGATATGCTATGGATGACCCTACAACAGTTCTATCAGACCAATCCAGACCAAGCTCCATTGTAATTCAAGACCTAAACAAGCAACAAATCTTCAACTTTGAAAGTCTGTATGCCAGCCCATCATGTGAGTTCTGGAGTTTCTTCTTACTACACTTCCTACACTCAATTAACCAAGCAAGTTGGGAGGGTGGAGTTCATTCCACGTTCCAAATTCAGCAGCTCTGATGAATTCGGTAGCTTTGATCCAGCTACCTTATTGTTCTTACTGATTAGGTCAACAAGTTCTCACAGTTACAAGAGGAAAAACTCACACGGTTTCATAATTATTCCCAGGACTTCAAATTTGTTCCCACAGTTTGTTAAATTTATTCCCACGGTATGGCGAATTGGCATTTGTGGTGTTTGCAACCCTGAAGTGAAAACTGACCATATACAAAATGATTCCCTAATAGGGACTCGTAACAAAGAAACCCCCAAGAGGGATTTTGCATAGAATTAAAACTGAAGGACATCAACTTTTTGGTGGGCTCAATTTGGTGAAGAGGTACAGATTGGTACATATATGCACCAAAAGCCTGGCTGCCTAGGCTACACCCTCTAGTACATGCCTGTGTGATTTGTACTTAGTGGAACTGCATTTGCAGACCTGACAACTGACCTTCTGGGATCACCTCATGAAGAATCCACTGCAGAAGGCAAAAATTCTTCACCTGAAAAGGTCCAATGGCAGACCACTACATTGTAATTGCATTTGGAGTTCAGATCAAGAACCATTGCCATTACACATGGGCATGGAAGTTGGATTTCTCCTTGCTGCTTTGGCTGGGGCAGCTCTTCCTTTGAGATGTTTTGATGGCAAAAATGCACAGCTATATTGGTTGCATCCTTTGCATAGGGAGGCATTCTTACATGGGAAAAAATTAAATTTTCAGTATCAAGCCAATTTGGTGAATGTTATAAAGTATTTGTGATTAAGTAAAGTGATCCATACAAATTCATCCCTCTGCTGTACTTACACAGGTTTGTCACATTTGATAAAAGTGCCATACCTAGTAAAAGCTTGCTGAGCATCAGAACCAAAGTCTGTCTGGCCTGAATGTCCTGCCCTCTTTGCTTCTTCAACCCCACCATAACCAGTTTCAGAAGCCTGATACATGGTGGCCTGGCTAAAGTAAACCATGCTACCCCTGCCCTCTTCATCTCCACCTTGCATTGGCCAGGAATTGGTGGGTGTTGGGCGTTCCTCTCCAATGGTGTTGACAAATTTGATATCTGTGGCTCAATGTAATCCTACAGTTTAGATATATCAGATTAAACTAGCCTACCATTTATGTCAATGTTGAAATGGTAGAGGAGTGAAGATGGGTATAGCAGGAGCACCCAGGGTGGGAGCTCAATGATAACCCCTGCCTCCCATATTACCAACCAGGATCTTACTGTATGATTGAAATGTTCTGCAAGGAAATCATGGACTGGAGTCATGTGAAGCAGGGTGGAAATAACTTACTGCCAGGCTCTTCAAAAACTAAAAGTCCACAAATACCAACTATGTTTTTTCTATCTGCATGAGGAATGCAGTGAATACGCTTCTGACCGGGAAACCTAGCATTGATGCATAGGTTCCAGAAAACACCAAAGAGAGGCTTGATGCCTTGTTTCTTGTGCCATTCTGCTGATTTATAAAATCTTTCTGCAACACCAGGAAATATTTGTCTTAAAGTAGCCTCAACCCATTGGCTAGTTCATAATTTCATTTTAAACTGATACACACTCCTGGAAGTTGACATTGCTTACTTTATTTTTATGATGGCAGGGTTGGCAAGAAACTCCTCCACTTTCTCCATGTTTTGACTGTGCCAACCAGTCAAAGCTGCCACCTTTAACAATGTATTTGAGTGGGTCATAGGGCTGATATAAAAAAAATACCTTCTGGTATTGGCGGTGGTGACCAATAATTATTGGGAGGTGGGGACCTCGGAGACCATCTTGGTGTGCCTTCTGAGCCACTGTGTTCTGCAGAGTCTCACCACACAGTTTTTGGGTGGCATCCCACAGACTTTGCTGCAGGGGTGGAAGCCAGACAGGCTTGGAGCTGCGGTAAATAAAAATACTACTATCTTTATCTACTACCATTGCAGGCCTGCCATTGGGTAAACTACAGCAAGGCTTGAGCATCTGAAAATAACCAAGGGGACTAATCACCCACCCATGCTCAGTACCAAAGGATATTGGAAAGAAAGACTTAATGAAAGCCCTTATTTCACCTGTATTGTATAATCTCCTGATCTCTTGCCCTGTCAGAGGCGGGGGTGGTTGCCCCTGCCAACCAGTTGTTGTTCTTGGCGCATGATGCTGCATAGAAAAGTAGGAGGATTGTACTACCATTCCCTGCCGCCCTGCGCGTGCCCGAAGTCTATCATCATGCTTGCTGGAGCCACCAACTTTCCGCTGCTGCTTCTCTACCCCACTCCGACCCCGTCTCTTGCTTGAGCCAGTGCCCCTCTTTCGTTTTCCTGTTGATTTCATGACCCCTTGTGCATTCTCAGGCCCACCAGTCTCTGAAACACCCTGCTTTTCACCCAGGTCCTTGGCACCATGTGGATTGGGCAGGGAGATGCTGAAGGAGCAACAGGCTGAGGTCAGGAGGTGGCAATGTAGCAGCCACTCACCCCCATGTATCAAGCCCCTTCACCCCAAGCTGGCGGGCTTTTTTCCTACTCTGTTCATCCTCAGACTCAGTCAATTCAGACAGGTCACTTGCAGCCCCACCACTGAGCTCATCCTGGGTCAGTTTGCAGGAGCCAGCAAGGGCTTGAAAATCAGCGCAGGCCTCCTTCCGAAAGTCTTCTTCCTCAACCAAGCTGAGATGCTGTTGCCCACCCAGGGCCAGTTTCATGGGGGTAGCGTCTTGGAGATATTTCGGCAGCAGGTCTTCCAAGCTACATAACGTGCGCAGCACTGTGGGCTAAAGAGAAAGTGCTGTTAGGACCATGGGGTGGTGTATCTTTAGTGGAGAAAGCAGAAGGTAGTTTTTAACAGGCAGGGCACCAGCTTTGTACAGCCTCACATGACCACATGCTGGGCCTTCTAGGCATTTGCATACAGCTTTGCTGGAATTCTCCTGAGGGGCCCCAGCACCTTCTACCAGGTTGCTGCATCAGCCTTGTACAGCTAGGCAAGGCCGCGTACTTGGCTTTCTCAGTGTCTACACAACGCCCCGCCATACTTCTCTTGAGGAGCCCTCCCAGGCACTGCATTTACTTCATACAGTTAAGCACATTCACACGCGGCGTTCTCAGCTTATACACCCGGCGTTCTCAGCTTATACACACTTAGCGTTCTCAGCTTATATACGCCCGGCGTTCTCAGCTTATATACACCCGGAATTCTCAGCTTATACACGCCACCCCGCTGACACCCAGAACGCCGAGGCTGCCACTTTGTGCGGCTCAGCACCCTCAATGTCTACGCTCAGCCCCGCTGAAATCCTCTTGAGGTACCCCAGAGCCTTCTAGTGAGGTGCCGCATCGGCTTAGTACAGCTCGGCACGGTCGCGTGCTTGGCGTTCTCAGCATCTACGCGCAACCTCACTGAAACCCACACCTGGGCTTACTAGTGGCATCAAGAGGGTTGGCACGGTCGCGTACCCAGCATTCTCTGCACCCACGCATAGCCTACGGCAATCCACTTGAGGGGCCTTGGTGTTTTCTGCCCAGGGCACGGCGTCAGCTTCGTACAGCTCGGCACGGTCGCGTGCTTGGCGTTCTCAGCATCTGGTACGCGCAGCCTCGCTGAAATCTACACCAAAGCCCACTAGCGGCATCCCCGCCATGAAGATCGGCGTGGTCGTGCACCCAGCGTTCCCCACACCCGCGTGTAGCCTCCACAGTCCGCTTGAGGTGCCCCGGTGATTTCTGCCCTGGAGCACGGCGTCAGCTTCGTACAGCTCGGCACGGTCGCGTGCTTGGCGTTCTCAGCATCTGGTACGCGCAGCCTCGCTAAAATCCACACCAAAGCCCACTAGCGGCATCCCCGCCATGAAGATCGGCGTGGTCGTGCACCCAGCGTTCCCCACACCCGCATGTAGCCTCCACAATCCGCTTGAGGTGCCCTGGTGATTTCTGCCCTGGAGCACGGCATCAGCTTCGTACAGCTCGGCACGGTCGCGTGCTTGGCGTTCTCAGCATCCGCGTGCAGCCCAGCAGAAGTCCACTCCAAGGGGCCCAGGCGTCGTCAACTGGGGTCCGGCGTCCGCTTTGTACAACTCAGCACAGTCGCGTGCATGGCCTTCTCAACGCTACGCTCAGCCAGGCTAAAATCGACTTACCTCCGAGTCGCTGGCAGTGGCTCGGGTGTCTCTCAGCCCGAGAGCCTGGGGCTGCATTGCCACATGCTCAGGCTGGTGGAGCTGGGGCTGCAAAGAGACAGGTTACTAGCTGAAGGATTTGCGCATAGAGACCACCAACCTCTGGCCTTACAGGGATATGTGATTTTGTTCCACCTCTCTTAGTTTTCTTTTCGCTCATGTTTTTTTATAACTTTTTTATAAGCTGTTGAAGTTGAAGGGAGAATTCGCTAGCAAACTTGATGTTCACATTTATTTCGAAATTATTTAGGGCAGGTTCTCGGCCACTTAGAACCAGCCCTAAACAATCTCGAAATAAAAGTCAACTTGCTAATAAAGTCACGCTTTTCCCCTCAACTCTGTACTCTGTAATAACTTGAACTTGAAAGTGCTGGTGCCACTAGCGGGCAACGCAGGTGAGCGTCTCACACACATCAGCGAATTTTTGACGGAAGAGATCAAGAAATCAGGCGGCTGGATGCCAGTTCGAGGAACCAGCCATGAACGAACTACTCTCTAGAGGAGACGGTTACATCACAGCGCCGGCGAGGGTTAGAAATGCCAGTGCTTGCATTATTCACAAGTTCCTGGTTTGTATTCACCTTCATCTCCGAACTTCTTACTGATTGGAGACCATCCCTCCTGGCGTCCACCTGAGCCGGAGTACGCTTGTCGGATTGCTTTTGGCGTCACATTTGAGCTGTATCCATCCATTCGCATTTGTCTTGTTTGTGACATCAAGTCTTATGGTATGCTGGACGCGCTGGTGGTGCCCCAGATGGCGAAACATCAAAGTTGATGACAGATCGCGTTCCCGTCAGCCTTTACTTTCACAACCTCTCCTATACTCTGGCAAACTGAACGACCCCTGACTACATCCGCCAAACCCGGGGAAGTGATGGCCGTCATAGCAGGAAAGTCAACTCTGCTCGATTAGTGTTGTTGAGGCTTCCGAGGGAGATGAGCTTCGAGGTGAGTCGCTATAGGAAGTCGCTGGATCTCTGGAGGCCAGAAACGACGTGTATCCGTTGCTGGTGAGCTTGTTACCAGCTCTTCGATCTTCGATCCTATCCTTGAATGAGCCGACCAGTGGTTAGTATATTGGCGAGAGTATTTTGTTCCTACTAACCGGTGTGGGTTATCTTCCAGGTTTCGGTGCCCACAATGCATTCAACGAAGTTGGGAGCCTGGCATCCCTGGCTCGGGATTACAAGCGTACCGTTCTTTTCACTATCCACCAGCCTTGAAGCAACATCGTTTCGCTCTTCGATTGACTGGTTCTCTTAGTCCAGATTACTTCACAAAGATTGGACACAGATGTCCTCCGGGTTTCAATGTTGCTGATTTTCTTAGTAAGTGCTTGTCAGTATGGGAAAGTTCTGACCGGGGAATGCGGTTGACCTGACGATGCATGTTGCCGGAGGCGCCAGAGCGCTCCGCTGCCGAGCTGTCCTTCACCACCAATTTGGGAGACGAAGCACCTGCCCTGGGACATTCCCTACCACTCTCGGAACTCCAGACGCGAGCTAGTTCCGTCACCTCGTTGGCGGGCAAGTTCATCAAGCGTAAAACATCACAATTGCCAAACGCAGTTAATGGCGAGTCGCAAGAGAGTGTTGGAGAGAGACTACCACCGGCGCTTTCTGCACTCGTGGAGGCGTACCCTACAAGTGACACCGAGAAAGTATCGAGGGCAGGCAGGGATGCCGTAAGTAGTAATGGGAATAGAGATGAGGAGTTGCCAGATGTGGCCGCAGAGAATTTGTGGCTGATTGCTCGGATCCGCCCTCTACTAGTATCTGCGTTTTAGACTAGTAGTCGTGAGTGCGGAAAATACTACCTGTTGGAGCTCCCCCCAATATACAGCAACATATCGGTTTTGAGAGGTTTGTGAACAATGAACCGGCCCTAAATTATCTTGCAATAAAACCGTTTTAGTACCAGACATTTGAATTCAGTTACCACTATACCTGTGTAAAATGAGGAAAAAGGCAAGAGTTGATGTAAGTCACGCTTCAGCTTACTTCCGAGTCCGAATTGATTGCCAGTGGGTGCGCTGGACAGAACCATGCCTTGCGTTATATAGACATGGAAGCCGCGGCCGACTCGGATAACTGCTCCGACGTTGAAGATGGCGATGAAAGCGAGCTTTGTAGGTGATTGCTTGTGGGCATTTGCGACAGGCTAACTTACTTGGTTCCAGTTGCAAACGAGAATTTACAGGCCCCGTCAGGCGAAGAATCTCTTTTCCCTCGTCGATCACTTGAACTTCCAGATGCTGACCTAGCTCGCATCGCCCAAGAGTTCACCAAAAAGTATGGATCGCGTGCCCAACGTTATATCCCGGAAATGGATGCGCCTCAGGTTGCGCTGCTGCCGACAACCTACGATGCCCCGCTCTGGATGCTGCCAGTCCGCGTAAGTACAGTTTCCCCTGTCTTTCCATCGTACTGATGTTATCTCGACAGCGCATGGAAGAACAAAAGATCATCTATCATTTGCTGTTGAACTCCTCATCGAAAATACTTTCTGCTTTCACTCGGCCTTCTGTTCCTGGCAAAATCTATATCGAGGCAAAGTCCGAACGCGACGTTTGTGAAGCCTGCCGCACTCAGGCTGGTATCTTTTTATGAGACATTGTCCGCGTTCCCATTGAGGAGGCGGTACCGTTGCTCACTCTTTCTGTGTCCTTTTTCGGTCCCCAGGTAGGGGGCTGGGTCCGGATTGCATCTGGCCTATACCGCGGGGATCTAGCCTATGTTCTCGTTGTTAAGAACCAGGTATCCGCCGAAGTAGCTCTCATCCCCCGCCTGTCATTAGGTGGCAAAAAACGGAAGGGTGCGGCCCGGGAAAAACGCCCCCCCCAGCGTCTATTTGACCAAGATGACATTGCCAAGGCGTATGGACTAGATTCGGTGGAGAAATGCAATCAACATTGGAAATTTCAAGAAGAAACATACAGGAATGGCCTTCTCGAGAAACAATTCCTTTTGGAAGACTTCGTTCAGGAACTGGCCACTCCGACGGTTGCCGAGTTGCTAGAATTCCGTGCAAGTGGGGGTGTTCCGCCGAACGACCTCTCCTGTGCGTTTGACCAAATTTCCAATTCTTCTCTAAGAGCTGGAGATCGAGTGGAAGTCACTGCGGGTATATGGGCAGGAGTAGTTGGTAAGGTGCATGCCATTAACGGTGCTGTCATCCAGGTTCTTCCCAGCGATGTGGGTGCTTATGAAAATGTCCTTGACGTCCTTGCCATCCACATCACAAGGCACTTTCGGCCCGGCGACTTCGTCAAAGTCAGGACAGGACAGGAGGTAGGAAAGACGGGCTGGGTGGTTTCTTGCCAAGATTCTATAGTCACATTTCATGAGCCTTCATCCGCCGAGGCAAATCCGTTCCCATTCATAGCCCAAATTTTACTCCCCTCACACACCTTTCGCAGGTAAAGGTCCTCGTCAGAGACCTTGATTTCCACCGGGAAGGATCGGACGCAGTTCCTAGCACCAGCACACAGGTTGTACGGCGCGACCCCAAGGATCCACTAGTCGGCCGGCCTGTTGTTGTCATTCAAGGACCTTGCAAGGACTACCGGGGCATCATCAAGGACATGAATCGCTTCTGAGGGGTCGCCGTAGTGGAATTGGAAGCCACGGTGCGAAAATCCACCTTCAAATTTCAGCAATTAACAATGCTGGAGTGAGTCTCATCCTCTCATGTTGCGTTGCACCAAACTAATACACCACAGCCCTGATGGTGCGCTGCGGCAATTGCAAGAATGCCCAATTCCCATCATTGAAGCTAGCAGATCCGGAATCAGCGGGCCCACGCGACCACCTATTCCTGTGTCGACCACCCCCCTCACGCCATCTACTCCCATCCCAGCCGACATGTTTACGGAATCAGTCAGTCCCGCTTGGGACCCATCGTCACGGACGCCTGGAAGGCCAGAGGACGAGACGGAACGTACGCTATGCTACCAATCCGCTGCGTTATATGCCTAACTTGTTCGTAGCTGATTCGGACCTTTGGCTTGCAAATCACCAACTTCACCCATTAAAAATTATGACAACCTTTACTAAAGATTGGGCCGGTGGCACCCTACTTGGTCGACTTGGTTTCACCCTACCGTCATCCAACGGGGAAAGCCGAACGCATGTGGATGTTCAAATGCGTAATCGCTTATCGACTGTGCACAGTAATATTCCGATCCAGTTTCTCCTCCCCATGCATCCAGCAGGCCCCCGGGAGTTAGTGGTCGTGATTAAGGGTGAATCCATTACGGGTGAAGTTCTTCTCATTGATAAAATGAACAGCGAGGGGATGTGCATCCTCGTAAAACCCGATACTCCCCATATCCCTTTCGCAGCGGTACCGAAAGAACGACTTGCTGTCATAAATAAATTATAACCATCATTTTTTCACTACCACTGTAACACCATTTTGTATGCATTGCAAGCAGGCATTAATTCACATACCTTTTTTGCCTGACTCTGTTGAACCAACCAGCCCCTCCAAAAGTACGAAGGTTTGGTCTTCTGAACCAGTAATTTGAGCAACAGTGGCACAGCAATTGTGTGAGCTCCTTCTTTCTCTTCCATTGCAACTATACATAGTTAGCTGACGCAAAAATCACTCTGTCACATAGTATCAGCACGCAAGTTTTCGCTTCAGCAATGGCATCGATCTACAGTCGCAGTTTGCAGTTGCTTTGAGACTTGATCGCCCGACACAGCGTCTTCATACAGCCGGACTTGCCATGATGGAAGCGTTCGGAGCATCAACGCCTCTTTGACTAGCGCGTTCGCAGGATCGTAGCCAGAACGAAAGGGGCAGTAGCAGCTAAGAAGTGACGGGCTACTTATGACTGTCCTGGACTATGGGTGAGGATAAAGGAATGTTCAACTGGGTTTATCCCTATGCGTAATATATTGATTGATTGCGCCTTAGCAAATTACCCGACAGCGTGACTGACGTACCTGTACATGATGGGTGTTGCGTGATGGATATTGCATGATGGACATTGCGAGATTAGCGAGAATAGAGCCAGCCTCCTGATGGTTACCCACCCATTGCCTCAAAGCATTTGGATGACTATGTCGCGTGTTTTGAGCTTGCAAATGCTCTTAGCCCTGCGACGCACTTCTCACGCATCCACGATGAATGGCGGGGGTTATGAAGAAACTTTGCTCTTGTTCAACGATCTTTAACTTTCTGGCTCACAACTTGAATATCACCTTGACGACGCTGTTGACCCTGACGGTGGCCGCGTCTGCTTTCAAGTTCCAGATGTCAAGTCCACCCGGATGGCCTGGCGTCGCTCAGGCTCGTGCCGCAAGTTAACGGCACATTTTTATCCCCACTCAAGCGGTCTGTTTAAATGGTACCGTTCATAGCATTGACAGGCAGGATTGCGTCATTAAATTGAAAACAAAAACAAAAACTAAGTTGTGGTGCCATCACCTTGACCAAAGCCCGGTTAATCACTATCACTATCAGTAATCTCAATGGCGTCATCCTCAAGGGTCAAGGCGCTATCGTTTGGGCAGTAATGGTTCTTGAAGGCCTTTCGTGTCATGATCAAGCCGCAGGTGCACCTTGCAAACAAGGTACGAAAGTCGGATTCCTTCAAACCTGGACGAAGCGGTGAATTGAGTTGCAACAACTGGAGTAATTCAGGTGATGTCAACAGAATACGACGACCACGCGCTGGTTTTCGGGGCGAAGGAATGTCTACCGAAGTATAATTGTTCAGGTTGATGTCTGATTCAGTTGTTCAGCGTCTAGCTAACTGAACTGGTGTGCGAAAAATTCACCACTCAACGCATGTGACCGTTGGAGACGACGCTGTGGGGATCCCCCATTCTGATTTGGTTCGAAATCGTTACGGAACGATGGTTCATACGCGGGCGGGCGCGGTTCTCCAGGATCTGTTTTGCGCCGAAATGTCAATTGCCATCACTTGAACAATGTTAAAACGCCGACCTCTCGACGGATAGGACTGCACCGGCACTCCAATCTTGCCATATAGGCATTCGAGGTGAACTCCCCCTCAAGGTCAGTACTTTCTTCTTAAAGTTGGAACCCGATGAAACTCACCCATATATCCACATCTACCGCGCGCACAACAAGCAACGTACTGTCCGGCAAGACGACCGACCCTGACCATAACGATAGCTGCTTCTATGAATCGGGATTGCCCCCAGGCTAAGACTCTGGTCGCTGGGCAAATGCAGCATGGACCGTGGCACCGATGAGAAAGGCGGTGATTAAGCAAATCGGAGGGTGGGACTCGTTCGCTGTCTGCGTTTACTGGCCTACGAAGAATCAGCTTATGCGTTCTAGCAAGTCGACAAAACATCAGGACACACCATTTCCAAACCGTCAACCCGTACCCCTTATTGTGATCAAATTGGAGGACGGCGTTGGTTGAGGTACGGATTTGATGGAGATAAACGTTACTACTGATCACAGGCATGACTCAGAGTCGCAGTGTGCTGTGGGTCGCTGCATAACAGCACCATCAACTGATGCATTTATACCAGTATCACTGGCGGGACTATGTTTGGTTCCCTTTGGTCGAATCGAGTCAATTTCAGTCATTTTGAGTCAGCGTCGAGTCAGACCGAGTCATAGGCCTTGGTGAGTGCTTCACCGTATATATTCAGTAAATTCTGGCAGTATGATTGTCAACTTGCAAATCCCTTCCCTTCTTTTAATTCTTCCTAGACCTAGCCCACTATCGATCCAAATTAAAATGTCTGAGGAGGACACCCGGGCTATTACAAGCCGTAAGAGGACAGGCGCCCTTACACTAGGACCCAAAAAACGCCCGTCAGTGTTTAATTTTCAAACCCTTTTGCCAACTTACCCCACTTCCTCTTTATGGCAGCTGCCTCGCTAATCCCTTAGTCCATCACGGCCGCCACTTTGGCCGGACCGTACATGCATTATGCAGTGTTTCAGCGCTTCTCACAAACGGTCTATTGCGGGTAGGAGAACTGGCGGAAGAGCCGGATGAAGCTTTTACTTCCGAGTGCGTCCCTTCCATCCTTGAATCCCTGACCTAATTTCACCGCGCGCACCCGCTCATCGTCTAACAGGCAGAGAAGGGAGCACCGAGTTTTCGAGGCATTGTTGCAGATGATCCCAGGTCTCGAGCAGCGCCTCATGAGCGGCGACTGGGAAGATATGGGGAGTATAGCTGAAATGGTACATCCAGCCAAGTGCCTGAGGACCCTTCTATCGCTGATCAAAGCTTTCGTCCTTAGATACAAAAAGGGGTGTCAAGCGC
Source organism: Hygrocybe coccinea (assembly GCA_963555575.2). NCBI lineage: Eukaryota > Fungi > Basidiomycota > Agaricomycetes > Agaricales > Hygrophoraceae > Hygrocybe > Hygrocybe coccinea. Next base: position 1,018,040 of record OY741998.2, read on the forward strand.
CCGATCTGATGACACGAAAAGTCTCAAGGGTCCCATATTGGATTGGATAACGCCTCGAGGCCAAACGCTCAGCCCACCTCTCGGACGCAACATCAAGATGGATCGCGGTTTCCACCATGAACGTACAGGCGCGCTGCTCTGTCCTGCAGGCTTGGATTGGACAAATGCTGAGTGAGTTATCCGATCTATCCTTCGTTTCCTCACTCTGATTTATACAGAGCTAAAGAGAAGCTGCAAAGTGGAGAGATGGTAGTTGCAGGTGACCAATGGCCCGTCTTCCTATATGCCGGTTACGACTATGATCCGGAGGACCCATGGAAGGGCTTGTTCAGAAGTCCAATCCTCGTCTCAGTGTGTTGTATTTTGTCCTCTGTTTTGTTGCTCTGTTATCTACCGACTCATTGTAGGCATATAAGCATGTATTCACGTCGCCAAGTTCCGTCGACAAGGAGAACAAGGCTACACGATCTGGGAATGCACGAATCCATGGCATGACAGGTGTCACCCCAGCTTCAATTGCTTACATTGCGACTCAGGTCTGTCTGGTCCCGCCTCTGTTATTCTATCACCCGCTACATAATTCGCTCCAGACTCGGTTCGCCCTCAGCTCCTCTGCAGTTTTTTCGCGGTCAGACACGGTAACCGACTCTGAACGCTTCTACAGCAGCATATTGGAACTATTCGAGGACGTTGAAGAGAAGGAAGAGGTCAACGACCTCATGGTGTGGTGGAATCGGTGCATAGGTTGACAACTGTGCAGTTGGATCTATGACAAGCCCGTCGGCCACCAGCCATATATTTCCAAGTTATGCCTCGGCTCAACGGCCGGTTGCCAAGAATAGCGCTCTTGCAAAGATCAAGGAGAAAAGGGCTCAGAGAAAAGTGGCTGCTGCATCCGAACTAGCACCTCAGAGTGGGATAGGGCCGGCTAACGTAACTGTACCGTAACTGTGAAGTTGCGGTACCATTAGATTTAGATTTGCGCTGTAGTAACATCTGTCACGGTCCATCATTAATGATCACATATTTGGCCTACATCAGAGTGATCCCATTTATTCATCTACGGTGCCACTCAGACAATTGCTGTAATTCAGGAAGCTTCTGACAATATTCTCCCGAACTGGCTTGGTTCGTATCACACAACACCTACAACAGTAAGCCTGGTGCCAACTTATCCATATCTCTCATTCTGGTGCCAACTGCTCCAAGCCACCATTCTGATATTTCGGGACAAGCAATGTCATATTGATGTATGTGATCAAATTGACCATTCTTACATATAAGGCAACCTCTGACAGCTTTCGTGCTTTTTATCAGCCCTATCAAGCTTATATCCTTGAACAATGCTACATGATATTATCTGGGTAGGTACTACCTTCAGACCCATGTTTTCCTTGTTGATCTGGGCAAGCACCACCATTCAGGTAGATCCTATCACACCTGTCATGCTTGATATGCTGAGCGCTACCTGTGACTCTTGCATTACATTGTCATTTTGCTCCATCCGGCGGACCCCGCCGTTTCTGCAAACTCTACTGTCCTTTATAAATGCAGATAGATATTTGTGTTTGATGCCCTCCTTGTTAATCTGGGCAAGTACTCCCGTTTAGGTGGATCCTATCACACCTGCCATGCTTGATATGCTGACCGCTACCTGTGACTCTTGTATTACATTGTCATTTTGCTCAGTCTGGCAGACTCGGCCATTTCGGCAAACTCTACTGTCTCTTATAAATGTAGATATATATTTCAGTTTCATGTCCATCCAAGCAAGTATTGTAATTCAGATGTATCCTACCAGGTATCTAATTCTGCTAGGTATGATGAGAGCTACCAGACTCACATATTTGGCAAATTTTGGCAAGGCTTGTACCACATAGTCATTTCACTCATTCTGGCACACTTTGCAGTTTCTGCAAACTCGACTGTCCTATATCTTCCATTAACAGACAATGTATAATAGTTATATATATTATTCAAATTATTTATCTGCTAATCATTTATAATCCCATGTCATACCGTCCACGTTTTCCCGATGAAGTGACATCCCACGATGATCACATGACTTTCAACCATAAATACCGGCCTCCGTTCCTGATTGGCTGTAGCATTGCATTATCAGTAATGATCTCAATGGATCTTCTTTCAGTCAGCCATGGCCGTGCCCCTGTTACCACACCTGCCACATCTCACCTCATTTACAGTGGTTTTGGAAATCCTTGTCATGTGCCAATTTTTTTATTTTGAATAAATAGTTCATGTGGCTGGACACAGAAACTTCCATGTGTACTCAATGACTTAACATTTGCATGGTTTACAAGCACATCAACAAAGATCTGAAGGAGCATGCTCTTTGGCTCCTGGAGTATAACTACATCCCTGCTGATATCAGTGACGTCTTTGGTGTCTCAGAATGAAGCCTCCAGTGCTGGAAGGCAAATCAAGCACAATATGGATCAGTAGTGCCTCCTGCTCTTACTGTTCATGGTTGGCCTTGCATTCTCAATGCAGACATGACACATGATTTATTCACCCTTCTTGAGGAAGGCCCTGAACTGTTCCTCAATGAGATCCAGGAGTGGCTGGCACTTGCTTATGATACAGGTATATCTCAAATGGCACTGCACAAGAACATCCATGATGCTGGCCTGACTTACAAGTTACTTCAAAAGGCAGCAGCAGAACGAGATGAGGATGCAGGGGAGGAGTGGATGGCAGAGATGGGATTGCATTTTGTGGCACGTCAACTTGATGTGGTGGATGAGACAAGTAAGGACGAATGTACCATCTATTGGCATTATGGTTGTGCCCCTGCTGGCCATTGAGAAACAATCCAGGCCAATTTCATGAGGGGAGAACGCTACAGCATGGTGGCTGCAATGTCATTGGATGGGTATGAGGCACTTGCTGTTGTTCCAGGATTTGTTGATGGGGAGGCTTTCTTTGATTTTATTGTGAATGATGTGGTACATTTGATCTCCGTCCAGATAACTCAATATCTGATCACTTTCCAGCTGCCCAAGATGAATTTGTACCCTCAAGACAACAGTGTTCTCATTCTTGACAACTGTGTGATACATAAATCAACTGCTCTACATGAAGTTGTTGAAGTGCAAGGCCAACTTTTGGTCTTCCTTCCCCCTTATTTGCTGGATTTCAACCCAATTGAGGAGAGTTTTAGCTGTGGTATTTGTCTCCATCCTCAGGTCAATATATTTGACTGATTTCTTTGACAGTGAAAGTGTGGATTTGTCGCAACTGGGCTCACATACAACATGCTGATTACCCAGGAATTGTCCTACTTGAAGCTGCACATGCTGTAATGCCAGAGAAAGTGAAGGAATGGTTCATACACTCAGGATATAATGTTTGATTCTATGTACCCTTACAGGTTGTACTCTTGCCATTCACAGTATTCTGTATCATGAAAAAGATTCTATTTATTGTCTGTATCTATGCTACTACAAGTCCAATGAGTGGTGTGATGAAGTGATAGTAAGTATGAGTGTCTATGTATAAAAAAGGCAGGCATTGCAACGTGCATTGCCATTGCAACATGCATTGCCATGTGATTGAATGTGTAAAGGTTGAAATATGGTGCATACTGTGGAATTGGCATGGGAGTCGTTGGAGCAGCCAGCTGTGTAGTGACAACAGGCTCAGGCTGAGCATTGGTGACTGGTATGACTGTTGGCATAGCTTTCTTGCTTTTTATTTCCTGACCCTTTTTGAATAGATTTGATGCAAGTGGAATATGATCATATGAAGCAGTTCTGGCTTTTTATAATACAATCAATATAGGGAGTGTCTATTTGGCTCCCCGGGGAGCTGCTTAGTCATCTGACACCCCTTTCCTTATATAGTTATAGCTAAGTGGTTTGATCAAGATAAATGAATTATTGTCTTTGCAATACCATTGGCAAAAATATAGTAAAATTAGATTTGAGTAATTTATAAGTGTATATTACTGAGAAAAAATAATTGTCATCTTTGATGTAGTGGAACCTTAGGAACCTTAAGTATAGATAAGCAGTTGATTTATTTTTCACCAACTACTCTACCAAACCTTATGATTATTTATTCTGAAGGTCTAACAATATTGAACATTTCATTGCTTAATTCTCTTGAATTTGCTCTCAAGTAATAGACAAGCAAGAATTGATTTATCTTAATCAGGCCAGTTAGCTATAACCATATAAGGAAAGGGGTGTTGGATGACTAAGCGGCTCCCTGGGGAGCCAAATAGATAAATCCATCAATATAACATATGAAAAATCCAAATTATACTCACAATTGCAGATGTCCACACAAGGCACTGAGAGTGTTCGAGATTGAAGTGGAGGTTGCTTGGTCTGTGATGAAAGCATGAGATTTTGGGGTGGATGGCACAAAGACCAGGTGAATACTTGTCATTGATCTTTGTGACAATTTCTTCAAGTTCATCATTATATTTCACCCTTTTTGATGGACCACTGTCAGGTTCTTCCGCATACTTGTCTTCGATAGCAATTTGTTGAGAGACAGTAGCAGATGGCCTAGATGTAGCCCAAGGCTGGAACCAGAGTTAGTACACTGTTTCATAACTCAGATAAGAACTTACCAGTGCAGGAGCACTGTCTGCCTTCGGTGGTTGCATGTGCATGATGACATAGGGTTCAGTCTTTGTAAGAATTTGTTTTACCATGGAGCTGAACCCATGCTCATCAGTCAATGGCAGCCAGGCTCTGTTTGCAGGTTTGAGGCAGTGCCATTCAAAGGTGGAGACCATCAGGTTGTCGACTCCAGTTTGAATGAGATCAGCAACCATTTCCAACAGCATGACCCATGAAACATTGATCTTGATTTCCAGTGGGCCTTTTTGATAGCATCTTGCTTTTCATTCTTGGTCTTTCCTCCACATTGGCAAATGCGCTTGTTGGGCATTGTGACTTGCACCAACAGCTCAAAAGTGGCTGGAAGAGTGAGGAATGGAACATTCTTTTTTGGGCGACCCACTTTCTTGTGGATCTGTGTTGGAACTGGTTGGATGGGAGCAGGCTTGATGATCTCTGGTTCCAGAGATGGGGAAGGAGAAACAAGTGCTTCGGCAATGCTGTTCACTTGTGGAGGGGGTACCAGGGGTTCAGTAATGACAGGATGTGAGTGGGATAGTAAGCTGGTGGTGGTGTTCTATCACCATCCATTATAGAATAGATAGTAGATACAAGTACAAAGAAAACAGATCAGATCCAGCCACATGAATTATTTATTTAAAAAGAAATTTGGCACATGACAAGGATTTCTGAAAGTGCTGTAATAAATAAATGACAAATAATTGAAGGCACACCTCTTCCTTATGAACACAATTTCACACCCCAACTATGTGCCCCAACTTCAACCCCAACATGACAAAAAGTGCCTAACAAGGACATCAAACTGGGGTTGGAGTTGGAGCTGAAATTGAGGCCAAGTTGGGGATGTGTGAAAACCCTGTCCAATGGAAATAAAGTGAACTGAACCTGCCCTAAAGTCAAAAGCTATATAATACCACACCACAACAAGTTATCCCAGATCAACATTAATTAGCTTAGAAATTGTGAAATTTCACACACCCCCATAATACATGAGAATGTCACAAGTTGTTTTTGAAAATAGAACAGTTGTTGTCAGTGCTCAGCATTCATGTCACTCAATCTTTTACTTCAGGTTCTGTTGCCCTGCCACTAGGAAAGTAATAGATGTAGCAGCCTTATTTGGCCAGGTGTTATTATCATAACCTCACATACCATGGTATTTCATCATGTCATTATGTTTTTACACCACAACATAAATATTTACTCAGAATTGGTGTCATGAAAATAAGTTCAACAACAAATCTTACAATGTCCAAGATGCAAGCACAGTTGGATGATGCTGAAACCTGACAAGTTAACTGCAATGCACAAGATGATAATTAGGTATCTTCAAGACCTACCAAATGGACTGGTTGGGCTGTTGCATTACTTTTTGGCAAGGGAGTGGCTGAGCTGGTGTCAGAGGATAGGTGGGGATTCATCTTCATGCTGCTGCCACTTAGGAGAGGGCTCAAGATGACAACAATATGGATGACAACAGTGATTAACATCACATTATCACAATAGGCATAGTGATAAACTTCACAGTAGAAGTGATTAAGTAACATGGATACAATGAAATGATTTTCTGTTAACCACTGTTGCCTGAGATGTACCTTGAGCTGAAGTGCTAAATCAAGAGGGAAATCAAGATGGAGCCCTTTCAGTGGATCTTGCCCAGTAACAGTGGGCAAGCCAACTGAATAAAGTTCCAATCCCAGTGGATGGGCCGAGATGGGCCAAGATATTTTTGTCCCTTCATATTGAATGGGCCCATAAAGTGGGAAATAATTTATGACCCACTAGCCACCAGCATTGGATGGCCTGAGCTGGGGTGGGATATTTATTTTCCACTGGCATTGGATAGGCTGACATGGGTTGGGATATTTATTTCCCACTGGAATTGGATGGGCTGACATGGGGTGGGATATTTATCTACCATTAGCATTGGATGGGCCCAGGTGGGGTGGGATATTTATTTACCAGTAGTGATGGAGATGAAAGTGACATTGACAAGGGGTTAGGTCCAAGCCTGCCAAGGAAGGACAATGATAAGAGTGTCCCCTTGGTCCTATCAGTAGATGAGTTTGGATCACCGGTCCTGCCTGACACAAAAGGTATGTCTCTACCCATGAAGAAGGAAGTCTTCAGGTCATTTGTGACAATGTCCTATCATAAGTTGAATGCCTGACCTTAATGAAACGAGACTGAAAGTATTTTTCAGGCCAATATACCAACAACCAGAGTGCAATAGTCCCATGGCTGAAGATAAAAGAGTCTCTGGCAGAATTCATAGATGAGGAGTATCTCCCCAATGGACAATTAATCATGGAGCCAACAAAGATGAAGAAGGACCAGCCCAAGCTGGTCTTAGACCACTGGGAGAACTGGAAATTGTCAGGGTTAGTGGCCCTCAAATTCAAGTTGGCCAGGGATTCAGACAAGGAGAAGCCCACAAAGAAGAAACAGGTGAAGGCCAAGAGACATGTGGATGATTCTGATGATGATGACAGTTCAGGGGAGGAGGTTGGAGCTTTGAAAACAATTGAATATGAAAGTGTTGAACATAGGGAGAAAGCCAAATTGAGCAGTCAATCGTGAGTAATATGTGTTTTCCAGCATGTCCAAGGTTCTTTGTATAATTATTTCTTTGTATAGTCCAGCCACAGTCAGCCAGGACAAAGAAGCCAGGTACCACTTTTTAAAAACTTTATGTCAGAGCGAGGAATACCTCCATTTGGTCCAGTATTGTTACCAGCATTATGTGAGTAAAACATGCCGGGAATGTCAGTGGATATGGCTAAAATGCTTCAGGAATGGTTGTCTCATAGTTCTGACCATCTTTGGATGTCATGGAGCTACCCAGGCCAATTTTTGCCAACCCAAGTTCCATGATGGCAATGCCTTAGAACAGATCATGGAATGGATGGAGAAATTGCAATATCCAGATGATATTGCCATTGTCCTGTTGGTCATTGGACTGGCATTGTGAGAATTTGAAGCCGCTCACTTCACAGAAGATGACTTTGATGGCAACAGTGGGATTCCTGAATATGTATGGGGATCTCCCTGCACTACAGAGGATGCTCAGAAGTTGTTGACAAGAGCAGACATGTTGCAAAAGTTTTTGGAAGAGAAAGAGGAAGAGCATGGTAACAGGGATGGGTCTGCTCCACCAGGGGGGAAAAAAAATAAGGGCAAGAAAAGGCAGCATGAGGGAGAAATTGGGGGGACAGTTCAGAAAAAGCCTAAACAAAAGAACACCACCAGAAAATTGAGGTCCAGTGAGAGATTGAAGAAGTGAGGGTTAGCACAGGTGATTGGTCAAGTTCAAGGTTGTTGTTCATCTCTCTGCTTTGGCTATTTGGTCAATGTTTTGGGGACCCCTGTCATGTCTTTCTTTATCTTAATACACTGAAAAATGGTTATGTGGAAATATATGATGTCTCAAGATTGTATACTAATACAGGCTAGTTGAATGTGAGGAATGAATTGTTAGATTGGGTTTATTGAAGATTTTTGGGAATATTGGTATTATAGAGAAAGAAAGCATAATTGTTCATTGATGAGAAAGGCCAGATGCAATACTGTTGGAGCATAAATATCCAGCCCTTCCAATGCCAAAGGGAAGTAAATATCCCCCCCTCCATGTAGGCTCATGCAGTCCAATGGGAACCAAATGTCCCAACCCATGTCGGCCCATACAATGTTAGTAGAAAATAAATATCCCACCCCATGTCGGCCCATCCAAGGCCAGTGGGAAATAAATATCCCACCCCATGTTGGCCCATCCAATGGCTACTGGTAAATAAATATCCTGCCCCATCTCCACCCATCCAATGCGAGTGGGAAAAAATATCCCACCCCAGCTTGGCCCATGCAATGATACTGGGTTATAAATTATTTCCCACTGTATGGGCCCATTCAATATGAAGGGACAAAAACATCTTGGCTCACCTTGGCCCATCCAATCCTATAGACCTGGATATTATCTTGGCCCATCTCAGCCCATCCACTGGGATTGGAACTTTATTCCATCAGCTCCCCCACTGTTACTGGTCAAAAATCCGATGCAAGGTGTGCAAGATGATAGTAAGGAATGCAATATTATAGTGTCTAGTTACTAATCAAATGGAACATGTAGATGGTCAGCTAAGTTCACTGCCATGAACAGTTGTATATTTATTGATGATAGTGCCTTCAAATCAATACAGGTGTTGTGCAGGGTCATCAAACTTAGCTGATTGTCCAAGTTTGGTGACTAATAGAGCAAGCCATGAAGCTGAATGAGTCAGTTGGACCATGAGACAGACATGAAGCAGAACTTGACTGAACCATGAGATGCAGGTAATAATAATTCCAATTCCAAATCTTTTTACAATGACCACCATGGTCAGTTATTTTCAAGGAACTTTTGTGTTGAACTGCAAGTAGGCAAGTTTAGCCAACATTGCAGATGCCCTGAACAAACCAGTTCATTCAGGGAAAGAAAAAGGGCAAGAATGCTTGCTCAGTTATGCAAGGATGGACATTGTAGAGCCATGTCTTTTGACATCAGCATTGCATTCATTAGGTCACAAGTGGTGCAGCACACAACAGATTGTGCCCAACACCACCAAAAGGTTGTAGGATGCTGGTGTGTTTGTGTTGAAATGAGTCTTTTTGGGACTTGGATGTTGCAGAGACTGAGGCTTGCAAACATGCAAGGGGTCTTGTTCATCATAGCTACAAGTATATGCATCATGTAACAAGCAACCAACTTGCATTCCAACACAAGGGATAGATAAAAAGGAAGAAACCTATTTGCTTTGTAAATAGGGGATGTTATTGACTACACTGAGCACAAATTTATCACCCACTTCATCTTGAAAAGCATATTCACAGATCTTCATCAGACAGTCACAACGCTCTGTTGAGAGCCCACAATATTGAATTGCTTTGAGAATGAGTCCTGATGTTGTCTCATGGGCAGCAGTTTCACTGTCTTTGTGGATGGTGCTGCATCATAAATCAGACAGTTAACTGACAAAAAACTGCAGAGACATATCTAAATAGTGAGCACAAGACATCAGAATCCACATTGAGTTCCATCACAAGGATGTCCTTGTGTTTGTCAACAAACTTCTCACAGTCCAATGTGTACCTGTGATGTGAAGGCATGTTCAGGGTGGCTGCAGAATATGGATCTTAGCCTGTAGGGGGTCAGCATAGAAGTGACAGGGTAATCAGTGTCAGAAAACATAGTAAAAGGGGTGTATGAGAAATGAAAGTTAAAGCTGTCATGTAATATGATGAGAATGGTTGAATAATAATGAAGTCAATGATACTGACAAGGTTGGGTACAGTAGGTTGGAGTGGGAATGGTGAGTGAATGATGAAAAGTTGATAGTAACAATCAGGAAGGTCTATGGGCTGCAATGACAAGAAGTTTTAATGATTCTGAGTGATTCTGAGAGAGAGAGAAAAGGGAGAACTGAGTAGTTATTTGTATGGTTATCAGTCACTATTTTATAGTAAGTAGACATTCTACTTTGGGATAGGTTACTTCAGCTGATGGTGGACTACAAAGGGGAATTGGAAATGGGGGGACAGTCAGTGGGAATTTTGCCAGGCTGCCCACTTTGTATGGTTGGCTCAGGGTCACCTTCATGAGGAGGTGGGAATTTGATTATGCCAGTGTTGAGGTTGGCAGCGGTGATACACTTGCAGTAGGTATAAGGGGAGATCCCTGACAACTACTAGAATGTGAAAATGCAAGAAGGTGAATGCCAGAACGCTAAGAGTAGCAGGTTGAAGGAGGTTGGAAGGAACTAGAAATCAGAATATATAATTTACAAGGGAGACTTACTGTGACAAATAGCAATTGTTACCCATGCCCCACTCCACCACAAAAATTGCTATAAAATAAACATCTTATCTTTTCTGTCACTATTCTTGGTGTACACATGGGCAATCACAGTTGTGGCAATGAGGGTGGACCATGCAGGGATGTCAAAGAAGTGTGCCTTGAGTAGATTGGGCAGGAGTGTGAGTGTTGCAAAAGGAATGGCATAGGATAGGATGTGCATGATTGCTGTTATCATTGATGGAATGGACATTGCAGTGAGGTGATTCTTTGCTAGGAGGTTGTGGTAGTTTGTTTCGAAAGCCCATGTCAAACCTATGATGCAATTGCAATCCTATTTATAGTAATAATTTCTATGTATATATTAGGATTATTTTATTTGGCTCCCCAGGGTGGAACCAACTTCCCATGCACCCCTTGCCTTATAAAGTGATAGTTAAGTAAAATAATTTTGAGTAATCAATTTTAGCTCAAGTTCTACTAGTGATAAAATGACTGAAAAATTATGTCTGTGCAATGTGAAGACTAAGATATGCTAGTTACCAAACTTAGCTGATTGTCCAAGTTTGGGTTATCTACTAGAGTAACTATTGTTAGTAACTAAACCTAGATGAACCCCTAAGTTCACACTTCCAATCAGAAGTCTTCATCACACTAATAATGCATATATATTCACTACTGATGACCTACCACATTCATTAGCTACTAGTTGTTATGATCTGAACTTAGATGGTCAGCTAAGTTTGGTAACAAACAGAGCAAGCCATGAGGCTGAATGAGTCAGTTGGACCATGATGCAAGAACTATGACCAAACCACAAGATACAAGTAAAAATAAATCAAATTCCAACTCTTTTCACAATGACCACCATGGTTAGTCAAGGTTAGTCATTTTTGAGGGACTTTTGTGTTTGACTGCAAGTAGACAAGGTTAGCCAACATTGCAGATGCCTGGAACAAACCAGTTCATTCAGGGGAAGAGAATCAGTAAGAATGCTTGCCAAGTTATCCAAGGATGGACATTGTAGAGGCTCAGGATAATGTGGATCCATATCCTCTGCATGTCACAGGTCATTCCCATCCATTCCCCACTCCATTATAATCAATTCCACTCAATTCTGCTCAATTCTGATCCTTTCCACCAATTCCACTTTGGATTGCAACATCAGAATCATTCCTATCAATGATGCAATACCCTTATCAACCCAGAATCAGTTTGTATATACTCTGTATCAGCTCCCTTTGTTTTCTGTCTGTAGTACATAGCTTTCCACTCCAGTTTCCATATCCACTGATTTCCACAGTCGCTTGTAGCCTTTGCTTGTAGTACTTAGTTACTACAGACAGGATTCTTCCAGTAGTATAAAAGATCTTGTACACTACAGTAGATCATGTTCTAGATTATATATCATGTTTTTCCCACACTTCACTTCTAGATAGCTATTGAGAGTGGAGGTGAAGGTGGAACAGGTTCTGAGAAAGATATAGGGGAGAAAGGGGCAGTGTGTGCTGATTCCAGGCTGTTGCTAGTATGGACTGTGAAGTGAGCAATCTTGGCAATTGGTACTGCACCATCTAGTCTTCTCAGCCTTTTCTGCTGTAAAGACAACCTTGGCTATCACTTGAACTAATGGGGATCTGAAGGTGGGATATATATACAAGAAGGAATACCTAACTGTACAGACATAATGAGGATCAAAATAGAACAGTCTAAGGAGCCCCAGTAAGGTGGTACAAAATGTAACGGCCACTTTGGGAGAAGCTGTGACTATATAGTATGGTACCTAAGGTTTGGCACAAGTAACCCATGGGTTTTTTATCCTGCAATTTGTTTTGAAGTTTATAGGCTCAATTTACATGTATTCACTTTGTGGTATAGGGAGAAAAAGTCCATTTTATGTTAAATAAGATGGCTGCAAAGTGTTGAATATAATTGTGCATGATAAAAGGCACTATTGTGCACACAATGTGACAGGTTTGACGGGTTTAAACCCACAGGTATAATGTATGCAAAAATGCAGACATGGCAGGGGGTGAATTTTTCATTTGAGTCTATATGTGATATTTTATGGGTTTTATCTATTGTATAGAGTGTTGATAATGAAGGAAATGATGAACACAGGTTTGCCAAGAATTTTCAAGACCCATTACCCACCCAAAGTCCAAGTCATTCCAACAATATTGGTATTTTGTTTCATACATAAACGCCCAAACCCCTGCTATACATTAATAGTACCAAAATAATAGTGTGAAATGATGGGTAATGGAGTTTGGTGCATGTATATCATATAAATAGTAATAACAATATATATAAGAAAGAAATGAAGAAGGGTGAAAGCTAACCAAACATACAATACAAAGGGACAGAGGCAGGAACTGGAACTGGAAACAGTTTCAAAGTAGTGTGAGAGGAAGTGAGGCTTTCTGAAACTGGAACTGGTTCCAATGGTGCTTGAATCAAACAAGGGTGCTCAAATTGAGCTCCCTGGCAAGGTCAGAATTGGAATCAGAATTGGAACAGGATGTCCTCTTACACATACCACATCAAATACCATTAATAAGGTTATAAATCAACTTATGCCATTGTCTCAATATTGGAGCTTTCTAGAGAGTCAACAAGTCTTCTAATTAATATCATCACTTATTCAGCATAATTCACAACAAGCCTTTGTAATAGCAGTTGGTGTTGTCTCAAGTTGGCTGGTCAGGCAAAGCCAATCCTGGTTCTGATTTTTTGGTGCACAACCAGCTTTCTCTTACAAGCCATTATTGGTATACAGAGAAGTCATCCATATCATGGGTGTTTGTGTGATGTGTTATTTACAGAATGTGAAGATTCAATCCAACAGAATGTCTGTGTTGTATATGAGTCTGGTCAGTAACCAAGCTGAATTTTGTTGACCACCTTATCTGCAACTTGTAACTTTGTCCCCCAACTGCCAGCATGGGTCAACCATATCCTCAAAACAAGTGTTGGGCTCAGGATTGCAGTAGTGTTGCCATAGTTCAGTTCCAAACCTAGCCGAACCCGGTTCAAACCCTGAACCAAACCCTAGGTTCAGTCTAAGTTCAGCCAAGTGCTGAACCAGACCAGGAGTTCAGTTGTGGGTCTTGAGGCCTGCTGGATTTCCTGAACGGCTCCAAACCATGTCCAAACCGCGAACATGGATATTTTTAAGGTATTTATTTCATTTGTTTTTCATATTTCTTTACTTACTTTTTTGTGTAAATGGTATCATGTGACCATTACATGTAGGTTTCTTCACCAACACGCCAACAATGTAAGGCCAATGAATGCGACATTGTGTCGCATTCATGAACACAGGTAAGTATTTGAATTTCCTTAACTTTGCTAATGTTGCCTGCTACAGGAGCTTGACTGTTGTAGAGGTCTGACGACGCTCTGAGTACATATCATCGATATATCACACATACTCACGAACCCGACATGTCCCACTTCCTTGTACTCGAAACCGATGTAACCCGACATCACCCACTGTACCCGACGTATACTGCCCAACGACAGCCGATCTTATACCGACACCACTAACTCATTGCCCAAAATGATCACACATGACACCTTGGCCCTATACCAACATCAGACTTATACCCCTGTCTTCTTTGGACATAGGTTCTTTATTCTACATCTTTTTCGTTATATCTTTTCTTCTCCATTCCCGTTCCTTCATTGCCTCACAACTCCCATCTTCTCCTTCCCATTTCATACCTCCTTTGTAGTTTACTATCAGCTGAAGTAACCTATACCGAAGTAGCATACTCTTCCTAGTCCTATAAAATGGTGACCGACAACCATATTAAAATAACAATCCAGTTCCCCCTCTTTATATCTCTCAGAATTGTTCAGAACGCCTTAGAACCTCTCCTTACCATTTTACCTTGTTTTATTGTTACCCGCTTGTTGTACCTGACCCAACCCGTTGTACCCAACATTGTCGGTATCATTGGCTTCTTTATTTCTCACTCGTTATCATCGGCTTAGACAGCAGCTTTATTCATTTTCTCTCTCTACCACTTTTACTACAACTCATAACACTGATTACCTTGTCACTTTTACACTGACACCCACAGGGTTAGGATTATTATTCCAAAGCCACCACAATCTTGCAAGCACATATGCAGCACAAATGTGCCAGGCACATGTCAGTTGATGCTGCTGTTGTTTGTGATGCCTTCATGTGCAGACAACAACCTCACAAACACATACTGACGCATCAACTGATGCATAGACAGCATTTGTGAGGTATTTGGCATAGCAAAGACAAAGATGGACATGGCAGAATGGGACCTGTGATGCAACACCAGGGCCCAACTACCTTTCAAGGGCTACAACTGCATCAATTAATGCGTATCTGGCCCATGTGAGGGATGCAGTGCCCCAGGTCACCACAGGCATACTGAGTACCTGTTGTATTTTGGGTATGGTGCATACCCATTATCACAGCGGGTGTGGGTAACATGGTGATATGCTATAAGTAGCTCTGGAGAGGGGAGATCCCTAACAAAAACTACTAAATAGGTGGTGTGCGAGAGTGCAAAGGTTGCTACTACACGTATGAAGGTTTTGGAAAAGTGTGGAAACTACTACAAAGTTTCTGAACAATAAAAATGTACGGTGCGACAGTTGTGACCAACTGTGCGACTTTGCAAACACGGTCGTGACAACAATATCAATATTGAAAGACAAAGACTGAAGGACTCAAGACTATAACTTGAGTGTGAGCTAAGTGGAGCTTTATGGCTCTTAGACTGAGATCGAGAGGGAGGGAAAGTTGTATTTTTCTCTGAGAAGGAGGAGGGGGTCTATATGTCTATGTATCTAAACTGAATCTCTTTTTATACTACTTCAATCAGAAGATTGGAATGGTATAAAATCGATAGAAAGGAGTAGTAATGATACCAAATGGAGATGGGGAGAAAGGGATCAAAATGTGAAACATGATATAGAAAAAAGGAAGAAGAAAGGTAAAACAGAAAACAAAGGGAAACTACTATACAAATATGTCCAATACGATTGAAAGTGAGGTAGGGGGTGGATGAAATAGGGGGAATGAACCTCTGATAAAGGCAGGATCAGTCCAATATGGGATGGCTTTGTCCTGGGTGCTGCAACAAGTTTGGAAGTCATTGATCATTGTTGAACTGTGTTGGAAGAGTTTGCAGACATTCGTAAGATTGGATAGTATCAGGATATGGTCAATGGAGAGTTAGAGCATGTCCGATCCATATATTTAGAGCTCAGGATCATATGATGCGTATCAGTGGGTACAGGTGTGGTGTTCGGAATTTGGACCCACGGTATACCCATGCAAGGCCCTACCAAGACATCACGAGTGCAAGCTGTGGCCCAATGACATTGAAACGTGAGCCATGTAGACTGTCCACAGGTCAGTCCAGGCCAGCCCTCACCTGATTAAAAGGCTGATCTTGCTGGCCCCAGCCCTGGGTCATAAGGGCCAGGTCAGGGTTGGCCCTGGTCAGCCCTGGCCCTCTATCTCAAAAATTTGTCCATACATGCTCTCCATTCACAGTATTATGGTCCACATAACAGAATTCTAATCCACATAGTCATCATTAAAGTCAAACTCTCCAACATATTTCTTCATAATCTCTCCTTCCACATCAAGCCTTTTATCTGTGTATGCAGCATGTAGCTTTTGCAGTCCTCTGAATTTGAATTCCTTCATTGGCATTATCAAGGGTTGTAGTATATGTGCTCAGCAATATAGGTTCAAGATGTAGGTATAGCTAGATAGTCATCATGGAGCCATTTTGGTAGCCTTTTATACCATGGAGTTATGAACTCGTGGGGGATCCCAAGGCTAAAAGGATCTCCAACTATGGGAACTAATTTTTCAAGCCTGGTGTCTTTGGAAATGCTAAAGCATGCATGGTTAGAGTAAGCTAAATGACATACATGTACCTCTGACATCTAAGAGGGCTGGGCCAGGGTTGACCCTAGGGCCAGAGGGTCATGGCCCTGCCTGTGGACAGTCTAGAGCCATGTATGTGAAGAATGGGGAAGATGGCAGCAACACCCAAGCCCATGGCACTGCAGATGATGAGGAAACCATAGTGAGGATGATGACAGTGATGAGGACATGGACAGTGACAAAGATGGGAAGCAACATGGATGATGATGGCATAGTGCTGCCAAAGTTCAGTTCTGAACTGATCCGAACTCGGTTCGAACCCTGAACTGAACCACTTAAAGAGTTCAGTTCAGTCAAATTCATGTCTGAACTGAACCAATTGCCTTATATAGTAAGAGTTCAGGGTCCACAAAAAAAGGGTCTGAACTGGACTGAACTGAACTTTGGCAGCACTATGATGGCAATGTGGTGGTGAGGACAGTGGCAACAAAGGTGGCCACAATGATGATGGCCATGACAGTGATGCCAGCCAATTGACCAATGTTGATGAGGTTGGAAATGATGAGGACAGAGGGTGGGTTTGGCAAAGGTTAGTCCCCTCCTTGATACCTGCTTGCCCTCGCTGAATGGTCAAGTACTGCACAACCAAGAAAGGCGAGGACAAGGGTGAGGTGGGACAAGTATGGGCTGAATGTCCAAGCCATCAAACTTGACTTCCTTATTTCAATACACTTGCATGTCGCATCCACAGTGCAACCCTTCAGTGGCAACAAACAATAATTCAGAGCTGCAGGTCCCGAAGATGACTATAACCCAGAAGGTCCCTATGCTCTTGATGATGAGCTTCATGCTTGCTTCCCTTCCATAGTCAGCTATTTGGATTTATCCAGCTTGGAACTGTGATGGAGCAACATATATTTGTGATGCATTGTCCCACTTTATTGTTTCAACAAACCATCCTGAATGGACAGCCCATCAAGTTGAAAATACAGCGCTTGAAACATTTCTACCGTTCCAAGCATTATCTGTTTACCACAAAATCAAGTATAGCAGTATTCTCTACATGGAGTTGGTCTTTGTTGATACTATTTACACTTACGCTGCCTGACCAAGAAACCAGCGTCATCGCCACCCAGTTGCTGCTTGATTTGACATGGCTCTTGTAAATACAAGAGCAGCTGAGGTAATGGACATGGATAGTATGGGTGTTTCAATCACTTCATATATACCTTGTTTATATATCCCAACACAGGTTACCAGCTTGTACAAGTCTGAGTAATCTTCACATTCCCTGAGCAAGCTATAAGACAAATTTTCCTACCACATGTTATGCCACCTCACCATCTCACCTACATAGAATGGTTCTCACCCTTTGCTGCCAATCTGGAGCCAAATCATTTCATGTATAGGGTCACAAGAACAATCAACAATGGTCAGCACATTGCCAGTATCATACCAATCACAAGCATATGGAGGAGCACTCACCTGTTTCTGAAGTTTGGTCTTGCTATCTCAGATGCCTGGACTTCGGACAATGTCCTAGAGAACTGTAACACATTTTTTGTCAATCCGTGGTCTGACAGACATGCATATATAACAATCTGTTAGCTAACATCTTGACTGCTTTGTAAAAGTCAAATTAGAATTACAAAGAAGTTTATTTCATCTAATTATTTGCCTAAAGCCTCTAAGATATGGTATTTTTCTTAATTAGCAATCTGGGTTTTTCATGTCCACTTTTCCAATAGGTGCCAGTAGTTATTCCACTTGTTGGCTTTGGTTTTGTCCCATCATTGTTTTGATTTTCCTCAACATCTTTGACAACCACAAATTCATTTCAGTTTCAAATACCTGAGCCTCCAGTTCCTGGTACATTTGTCATTTATATATCACTTCTGAGAGGTATTCGACTTCTGATCCGATGTAGTGATTGCAGCCGTTGTAGTCGCGAATCAGGGTGTGCAAGTCCTTGTCTGTGGGGTCAGAACCCAAAACTCACTTGTTTGTAACTATGTACAGGGAACACTATATAGCTACTGTATAGTATCTATAAAGGGACTGTACCGAATAATGGTGAAATATGAAAGGAAAGGAATGTAAGGAGAGGGGATATGAAGGGAAGGGGAGGAGGAATATAAAGAGAGTAGCAGAATGAGGAATATAAAGGAAACTATGAGAATTGGAGACCACACACATGTGGACCTCTACACCGAGTGACATCAGTTGTGACATGGAAGAATCACTTCACTGCTGCAACTCTGCCTGGATGGATGACACCAGTAATTTCTTGTGCAATATGTCTCTAGTGAAATGCAGGGGTTTACCCCCCATGTATAATGCATTTGATTTGGTATTTTTATTACATGATGAATTCTTGGAAAAGTGCTGATGTTTTTACATAGCAAGGTGGATATAATACATACCAACAAGTTTGATTATCCAGGGGTACAAAAATTCTCAATGCAATCATATCTATTTGTGCTTTTAAAGCCCAGGGGTACAAAATACTCCTGAGAACTCAGACCATTTGGAGTTTGAGGGGTATTTTGTACCCCTGGGCTTTAAAAGCAGAATTAGATATGATTAAATTGAGAATTTTTGTACCCCTGGATAATCAAACTTGTAGGTATGTATTATATTCACCTCATTATGTAAAAACATCAGCACTTTTCCAAGAATTCATAATGTAATAAAAATACCAAATCAAATGCATTATACATGGGGGGTAAACCCCTGCATTTCACTATATAATGTCTCACAACACATTGTTGAAGTGATCTATCATATTGTTTACAACTGAATTCATGAGTGATAGTGGAAGAGAGCATCGTTTGATGACACTATGTGACTCTAAAATGTGGAACTGGAGGATGCTGGTGGAGATCGATGATAAAAACTGGGTGCACGCAGGACAAGTATACCTTGAAACCCTGATATTGGTGCTCATATCCTGTGGAGATAATTAAGAAGGCAATGGCTATTAAATGGATTACTTACAGTAATTTCTTTCTCAATGATGAGACTTGCTAAAACCACTTCGCAGTGCCTAGCATCATTGAGCCTCAACATTTTTTTTATCAGTGCCAACTTGAATCTGTTTCCTAACAAAATCAACTGCATCCAGAGCACTGCAGATGGGAGGATTTGTCATTACTAATTCACTGACAAAGTCTTCCCATTTGACTCCTTTGTTCATTGGTTTCTTGACCACAATCACCATAGTTGAGAAGCCAGCCTGAAGTTTGGGAGCAAAGCCTAGCAAAACGTTTATGGCTTCATAATGTGCCACCAAAAGCCATAGTCGTGATGTGTAAACCTCATGAATTGGAGCCCCATTGACGTTATTCCCATCTTCCTCATCATCCTTGTCATCCTTGTCCTCGCCAGCCACATCCAAGTTGCCCTTGCCCACATTCACACCCTCATTGCCCTTACCCACATTTGCACCCTCATCCTCACTCCCACCCAGTCCACAGGATTGCCAGGTGATGGTGCCATTCATCAGGCCATTTGTCTTTTCATTTAGGGTAAGTTCCAGGATTCTTTCTTCTTTCATAGGTCCTAGAAACTGCCTGAGACATGATTTCATATCGGATAGCTCAGAATTACCTTTAGATGTTTTGGAATCATAGATGTCCATTGCTGACTCATCTTGATCCTGGTATTTTTGAGCTCTTTTTGCCTCTTTTCTTGTGAGGTTGGTGTCAGCTGTCGAAATGAGGTCATCCGATGCCAATTTGCTACTGGCAATGCCAATGACAGCTTTGTGATATTTTTTGATCATGTTGGACCTGAAACTATGATGAACCATGGATTCCAGATGCTAAGGTTATACACATGAAAATGAATACAGACCTATTCTGATGAGTTTCTTGAAATTGGAGTCGTTCATGTGAGCATTGATCATTTCCTGACAGGATGCAGCAGACATGGTCATTGTGCTCTTGGCAATATGATCAAGGGGAGCCCATAATGATTCCAATATTTCACCGTCAACCTGGCTAGCACCCTTGATAGATTGAGGGCTGTATCAGGGATGGCATTGATCTTGATGACCCATAATGTGAAACAAGCCAATCCCTTTCTTGATTTTGATCCCTTCAGGAGTATGCAGATAAGGACCTCGACTCAATCTCTCTTGGAGGTGCTTGCCATATTGGCACATGAAATCATAGATGAGCAGGATGGTCTTGAAACCATAGCTCCACTTGAGAACTTCTGAGAGGGCGTAGTCCATGTTAATTCATCTGGAATGGATTCATTGTTAGTATATCAGCAAAATACTTGGTATTTGATGTGGAAGGAATGGCAAAGTTGTCCGATACATCAGCATTGGTGACAACTCCGTCATCAGTGATGGTCTGAACGCTGACACCGACATCAGCATTTTTGAAATTGACAGCATCAGATAAGGAATTATCTTTCACCCTTCTGAAAATCAACAACTGAATGTGGTACAAAACATCCGTGATGAGCACAGGCAAGTGCACCAATACCGGTGATGTGCAGGTGGGGGTAGTGAGATGGGAATCTAACTATATAACTGCTAAGAAAGGTGCGAGGAAGTTTCGGAAAGCCTACTCTAGGATAGAAGAGGAAAGAGAATGACTAGAAAGGTGTGAGACACTCAATATAAATGCTGCAATAGAAATTGAAGTGGTGCGATAAAAATAAGAGAGTTGCAATAAGAATCAAAGAGGTGCAATAAAAATGAGAAAGTTGCAGACAAATGGAAGAGTCGGATGGTGAGAGAGGGCAATATAAAGTGAAGGGACTATGTTCAGGACTAAGGGTAGGCTCTGAGATGAAGGGGGAATGACAGTGTATCTGGGTTCTCTGGATTGTGGCTCATACAGGCAGGTAAATAAGCTGTAAGGACAAAGGAAGAGGGATGAAAGGAGTATACTATATGGGGATATCAGAGACAGGGGTGCATGTATCATAAAGGAAGAGTATAGGGGACGATGCATAAGAAAGTATAACAAAGGAAACAAAGGAAATACTTCGAAATGCAGTAACTAAAGGTCTCCAAAGTCGCAGGTGATCGCAATAGTGGCAACTTGATCGCAAGGTCGAAGAGTGTCGGATTGATGTGAATTGCATAGAATCATGAGATATATCGAATTGGAAGCCAGGATCGTATGGTGCATATCACCGGTCGCATCCAAATTTTGTTTTCAAGAATTTGCCTGATTCACTGCCCTATTTTCCTTGCATGTTGACTTCTGGAATATTTAAAATTTTCAACATTTCCAAGACAATTACAGCCATTTGCATGTATCTTGACAATTTTTGGAAATTTTTGAATTGATTAAACAATATGGACTTAGACAAAATTACTGTACTCAATCTTGTATCTCATGAAATACTGCATGGATTGAGATGGTTGTAGAGGGAAAGTTGTACTATTTTCTAATGGCTATCAGCTCCTGTAATTACA
Organism: Hygrocybe coccinea; assembly: GCA_963555575.2. Classification (NCBI taxonomy): domain Eukaryota; kingdom Fungi; phylum Basidiomycota; class Agaricomycetes; order Agaricales; family Hygrophoraceae; genus Hygrocybe; species Hygrocybe coccinea. The sequence continues at coordinate 1,039,807 of OY741998.2, forward strand.
TTTGAACAATATTTAGTGTATGATGAGTTGTGGATGAAGTAAGAGGTGACCAAGTGTTTTTGACACCCAGAATGATATTGTTAAATTATGGCATCAAATGAGCTCCTATGAACAAGATTGTAGGAAGAAAGTTGTTCATTCTTTTAAGGGCTAGAAGTACATATACCGTGTTTTTCTTTATTTTTGTCCTTTGAGCCAATAGTCATCATTCTTGTAGTATTTATTTCCTAATGTAGTCAAACATAGTACAGATGTAATGTTGGCTCAAAGGACAAAAATAAAGAAAAACACGGTATATGTACTTCTAGCCCTTAAAAGAATGAACAACTTTCTTCCTACAATCTTGTTCATAGGAGCTCATTTGATGCCATAATTTAACAATATCATTCTGGGTGTCAAAAACACTTGGTCACCTCTTACTTCATCCACAACTCATCATACACTAAATATTGTTCAAATGTAATTACAGGAGCTGATAGCCATTAGAAAATAGTACAACTTTCCCTCTACAACCATCTCAATCCATGCAGTATTTCATGAGATACAAGATTGAGTACAGTAATTTTGTCTAAGTCCATATTGTTTAATCAATTCAAAAATTTCCAAAAATTGTCAAGATACATGCAAATGGCTGTAATTCATCCAATAGAACTTACCAGTATGACCTCTTTGGTTATTCAGATATGTTTTTTATATCTCTCCTCCCCAACCATAAACCCATGACCATCGGTGATAGTAACATCATCCAGAGGCCTCCGCTGTAGTGATTGCAGCCATTGTAGGCGCGAATCGGGGTGTGCAAGTCCTTTGTCTATGGGGTCAGAACCCAAAACTCACTTGTTTGTAACTATGTACAGGGAACACTATATAGCTACTGTATAGTATCTATAAAGGGACTGTACTGAAGAAAGGAATGTGAGGAGAGGGGATATGAAGAGAAGGGAAGGAGGAATATAAAGGAGAGTAGGGGAATGGGGAATATAAAGGAAATCATGAGAATCAGAGTCCACACACATGTGGACCTCTACACCGCATTCTCATGTGTTCTACTTTAAAATTTCCATCCATCACAAATGAAGGCATAATGCTCCTGGTATCCCCTTTGCTGTTTTTCCAATCTTCTGGCAAGTTGAGGCCAGGCTGCAGACAAACAGGACATGTCATCATGTTCTGGTTCCTGGTTGTCATTTTGGCCAAATCCATTCTATTTCCTGGCCTTCAGATTTCTCTATTGCCATGTACATCTTAATAATTCACAGTAACAGTTCTGATAGGTTGTGTTACGGATCGTCTACGGGACGGCTCCGACAACAAACTAACTCAGACTAACTTCGAGCGATGAGAGGGAGAAGGGAGGTATTATTGATCCGGTGTGGTAAACCAGACTAAACGTAAAGTACAATGTACCTACAGCGATGACATATAAAGGAACATACTTGAGGGGAGGCAATACTCTATCGTCCAATGGCATAACTCCCTCTTATCTCCAGCCAATAGCAATAAGCTCTCTTATCTTGGGTGAGTAAGCACAATGTGATTGGACAATAACCAGACATGTGATTGATCATACATGTGGTGATGTCAAAGCGTGAGAGCTTGGGACCGAAGGAACGGTAGCCAATAGGATCGTGGGATTTGGCACTTTGTCGTGGGAAAGTGGTCGTGGGAATTGAGCGATGAGTAAGCAGGGTGAAAAGGGACGAAAAAGGTAACAATACCCCCCCCACAAGGTTCACGTCCGCGCGAACAAGAATGGAGAGAGGAAGGGGATTAAATGGAAGGAATAGGAGGTATATCAAGGACGGACCATGTGCCATACATGGCGGTCAGCAAGGCTGCATGGGGCAGACTGTGTCGGGGGGTCGCAGATCTGGCGGATAAGTTATATTGTAGCCAACAACAGAAAGGAGGTCTCCAAACCCCCAACTCTGTACATCATAGTTTAACGTCATCGCGGACGAACGATCATTAGAAGATGCGGAGGAAAGGGTTGACGGGGTGATCGGAGAGGAGACAGGGCGGTACCTCACAGAAACGAAGAGGGGGCAAAATGTCGTATCGATCCCATAACAAAGCTGAAGGAAGGGGAGTGCGCATTCGATGCATCATAGCGACTGGGTATGCATAAGTGGAGAGTCGCCCATCATTGAAGGCGAGATTACTGAGGCCACCCGCGACGTCACGGAGGTGACCACAGGTAGATGGTGTACCGACAGTGATGATATGAGTGATGGCGTTCACCTCGCCTAGCTCGAACAACCATAAACGTCGGACTGAGGTCGGGAAAGTGAACGATCGAAAGTTGTAATTTTCCTGCCGCGAGAGGAGCGAAGCGATGACTTTGGGTTCAACAGACACAATGACATCGGTAGCAGGAGAACGCAATGGAGAAGCATCGACGGGACGAGGGATGATCGAGATGCGTAGGTTAGCTGAAGTGGGTGCACGAGGGTGTAACCGATGGAACTCGGAGACAAGTCTTTTACAGTGTTTTGTCTCCGACGCAGGTATCCATGAGTCTTCTTCGCAGGGATAACCCAACCAATGAACGAGATAGAACAAGCGATTCCTACGAATAATGGAATCAATGACTTCTTCGATCTCATATTCTTCCTGTCCGTCAACAATCTCTACGGGTGGCCGCGGTAATGGAACGGCCTGTTGGGGGAAAGCGGGTGGAACGTATGGGGATAGAAGAACTTCGTTGAAGATAGGGTATTTCTTTGACCATGTAGAAGGAAGTTTTAATTCGTAGGATGACCGTCCAATCTTCTTTACGATGGGAAAAGGGCCATATCGTTTGTCATCCAACTTTTTGGATGGACGGAGAGAATCAATATTCATAGATTCCAACCACACCTTATCGCTGATATTATATTCTGGAGCGGGACGGTGTTTCCTATCATAGAATTTTTTCATCTTCTCTTGCGCAACGGCCAAAGCGTTGGTTGCCTGCTCCTGTATGCAGTTCATTCGGTCTGTGAAGGAGGTGGCAGATTCATTGACAATCTCTTCTTTGACTGGCTCCTTCCCCTTCCAGGGATGGAAGCCCATTGTAGCATAAAATGGGGACATGCCGGTGGATGAAGATTCGTGATTGGCTAGGGCGAACTCCGCTAGGGCCAACCATTCAGCCCAATCATCTTGTCATTGGTTGACGAACAAACGGAGATATGTTTCGATTTTGGCATTAGCTTGTTCAGTTTGTCCATCTGCTTGTGGGTGATATGCAGTCGTTGGATGTCCGACGATCCCTAATAGACGATTTAGCTCCTTTGTAGAACCAGACACAAATTGTGTCCCGAGATCGGAGATGATGACGTGGGGCAATCCAAATCGTTTGAAGACGTGATCATGGTATAAACGTGCAGATCCTTCTGAGGTTAATGTAGTGGTAGTAGGGACGAGGACTGATTGTTTCTTCAATTTATCCATTACCACCAGGATAGCGTTGAAACCTTGTGATTCCGGTAAGGGGCCAATCAAGTCCATTGTGGCGGTATGCCATGGGTATGGGGGGATGGTGTGAGGATGTAATAATCCTGGTTTCTTTCCTCGATGTATCTTCTTTTGTTGACAGGGTAGGCATGCTGCAACATATTTGTTGACGTCAGCCCAGAGAGAAGGCCAAGTAAAATGTCGCGCAATGGCCCGGAATGTGTTTTCTTGTCTGGGATGTCCGGACAAGGAAGTATCATGATGTTCTTGTATGATCTCCCCTCTGAGATGATCATCTTTGGGGACATACAATAAGTCCTCATGATAGATCAAACCATCATCCATACATTTCCAAGGAGAGGTAGGGTCGTCCAACCCTTCTTTTACTTGTTCATCCAGTTGAAGTCCAAGTTTAATGAACTGTTCTTGCCATTGAGGATTCATTGTGGTGGTATCGAGGAAAGCCATGAATAAGGTGTCAGGAAGTGCAATGACATTTTTATTGTCATCAAGACCTCGGTCGTGGCCTACACGCCATGAGAGCAAGTCTGCCTTGCGGTTCAGAGTACCAGGACGGTGATGGAGCTGGAAATTATAGTCTTGGAGAAACGAGATCCATCGGGCTTGTCGTCGAGTCAGATTTTGTGGTTGCCTAAAATACGTAAGGTTTTGATGATCGGTATATACGTTGATAATTTCCGGTGCACCGAGAAGGAAATGTCGCCATTGTTCGAAACATCGGATGATCGTGAGCAATTCCTTATCATGGACATCATAGTTCCTTTCCGCAGGGGACATGCTGTTTGATAGAAACGCTACCAGATGCCATGTGCTATCGTCTTGTTGTTGTGACAGGATAGCGCCGGTGGCGAAATCTGAGGCATCACATTTGATCTTGAACTTCCCATAGTTGTTAGGAATAACAAGAATAGGATCTGTCGCGATGATTCATTTTAACTCTTCGAATGCAGTTTGTTGTTCCATATTCCATTCCCAATCTTTTTTACCTGTTAGGGAATTCAACGGTAATGCGACTTGTGTGAAATTGTGAACAAATCGTCGATAGAAATTGAGGAAACCTAGGAATGATTGTAACTCTTTTTTGTTCTTCGGGATGGGCCAATCGGTGATAGCATCTGTTTTAGTGGGGTCCATTCGTACTTTTCCATGTTTGACGATGAGACCTAGGTATTCCACTCGTTGGGTATCGAAGGTACATTTTCCGATTTTTAAGAACAGTTTGTTGTCTCAGAACTTTTGTAAGACTTGATGTGTTTGTTCCTGATGTTCTTCCAGATTTTTGGAGAAAATGATAACATCGTCCATATAGATATGTAACCAACCTGCACATATCTCATATTGGAATATATGATTCATCATCCTCTGGAAAGTCGGAGGAGAGTTCCGTAGACCGAAGAACATTACAGTAGGTTCAAATAATCCTTTTGGTGTCAGGAATGCGGCCTTATGCTGATCACCTTCCTTGATCCGTATGTTGTTGAAACCCCAGCGAACATCCAACTTTGTAAAGTACTCCGCGCCATCAAGTTGGTTTATGATGTCGTCGATCAACGGTAATGGATAATTATCTGGAATAATGTGTTCATTTAGTTTCCGATAATCTTGTACACCACGCAATTCGGTCGTATCCTTCTTATGTACATAGAAGAATGGCAAGGCGTAAGGTGATTTGGATGGTCTAATCTTGCCAGCCTTCAGCTTTTCGTCGAGGAACTCATCGAGTTTCTCTCGTTCTGGGGGTGATAATGGATACAATTTACAATTCAAGTGGTCAGGAGCATTTGGTTTCAGATTAATCGCGTGATCCCATGGTCGAGATGGTGGCATTGTATCGGTGGCCTTGGGGTCGAAAATGTCGGTGTAATCCTTGTAAACATCAGGCAGCTGGTCTACGATTGATTGTTCTGGTTTTTTGTCTTCAGTGGCCATTTTGGCACGTGCCAATTCCGTGGATTTTGTTTGGAATACACGATACCAAGCAGGTTTGTTGTAAATCACGGTTTTGAACATTACACCTTCAATTTTACCAGGGGAATGACCACAGACAGAAAGACAACAAGTAAAATCGACTGTTTGGGTCAACCAGTCAATCTCAGGATTGTGTTTCTTCAACCAATCGAAACCGAGATAAATGTCGATTTTTTGCCAGGGGGATCACCGTGAGATGTATTCATTCCATATGTTTGCCAAGTTGTAAATTCATTTCCACATGTTCTGTGATGAGACCATCTTTCGACATTGTACCATCCCCATTGTAACTGGGGAAGGGTTTCTCGTATTTTTGTGTCGTGAGATGATGTTGTTGTACAAAACCAGAATTGACGGCGGAGACAGTACAACCGGAATCCAATAGACAAGTGACAGAGAATCTTCGCTGGTCGTCGATCACGGTAAGTTGGCCCTTGACACTGATTGACATCATCATGGTGTTGTCATCCTGTGATGCAACCAATTGTTCGATTCGTTGGTTGACTTCTCGAAGCTTCCATTCTGCGGATCGTTTATCGGCCTTCGTGATGAGGGGTTCCATTTGTCACATCTTGTGGATTTTAACTGCGGTAGGCTTTTCGATTGGTTCCGCCATTACTTTTGTAATCTTTTGGTATGTCTGGGGAAGTTTGATGACTAGATGTTCGACGGCTTTGTCGATAGGCATTCGTCGTAGCTTCACAACCAATCCCGGACCAATCTTCATGGTATGTTGTCCGTGAATATCCCAATCATTCAGGAGATCGAGGGCACCATACATATCGGTATTCATGATGGCAACCATTGTTTCTTCAGCATCGAATTCGCTTTCAATGATGGGTTTGAATGACGTGACCGTAGCTCTTACCGGTTCTTTTTCTACTGGCGTCACAGTATACTCGAGTTGTATATCCAATACTTGCTGTTTTCTTGGTAGCTTCGATTGAGGCCACCGTTCTGTTTGTTTCTTCTTGTTCATTTCTTTCTGCATGTCTGTTCTCATTGTCTGGAGTTCAAGCAAAATACGGTCAAATTCGATGACAGTCGGCGTATTTACAATTACAGGGGGGGCGGTAGACAAATGAGATGTAGTCGAAGAGTCCATGCGTTTCTTCGACCGTTTTAAAAATCCTTCTTCGCGAGGGCGAGTTCATCCTCGAGTTGTGCGCAGCAGGCTTCAAGCATCTGGATGATGTCTTGACCGCTTGACGCGGGTTCGGTATTCATGGAGCGAACGTGTTGCTCCTGCTCGGTGTTCAATACGCGTACACATTGTATGCGGGATGGACAGTTGCGCGAGAGATGTCTGGGTTGCTTGCAATTGAAACAAAGACCGGCCTTCATCAACTCCGCTCGTTCAGCAGACATCAGCTGCTTCAGTTTCTCGGCCGCTACAGCGGCTCGGTTGACGTCCATGGCGTTGGGGTCTTTCGATTTTACAGGCGCTGCGGCAGCTGTAATGGGAGTGGAAGTCGTCCTTGACTTCTCACCCTTCTTCGTCGGGTTACTTCCACCCGTAAGTTGTTCGATCTCGTTGCGGCATCGCCATTGGCAGTCCAACAAGATGGTTTTCGTCTTCCACTCTATGATGGTAGTGGGCATAACCTCAAGACCAAAGATTCAGTCAATGAGAGGTTTATTCAGGTGATTTTCGAGGAGTGGGATTAACTGCTCCTGCTGGGTAATCGGATGCCATCCAGCACGTTTGTATAAGACTTCGAACTGAAGCCAGAACTTGTCGGCTGTCAACTTGCCTTGATGAAGCGCGTTAAGTTTCATCGCGGCGTCTCGTTTGTCATCAGGCTTGTCAAATTGTGCTTGCATCAACACGATGAAAGCAGGCCATGTACCCCAGTTCATCTGCGGGGTATTTGGGGCTCCATGAACGTGCACAGCCAGTCGAGTGTGATAGTCGGTTGTGATGGTATCACAAAGGTCGTTGGCCCATTCAGCAGCGATACCTTTATCCATCAGTGACAGGACGAGAAAGATCTTTCTTTCATGTCGTATTTTGACTGGGAGGGGGTTATCCGTAGTCCTGAAATCGTCGAAATAAGCCAAGTTTGCAGCCAGGAAAATGATGACCGCACGCATAAAAGAGCGAAATTCTTCTTTATCACCGTTGAATTTTGGGGGAAGGGGGAGAAGTGATTTCATGGAAGCCATCGTTCAGGTAGATCGTCTTTTACGTCGGAGGTAGTGATCGTAGGCGGGACTAGTGGTCCAAGCAGAGGTATACTTTCTTTTACGTGTGAGGGTACGGAGTAACCGTCGTATTCCCGTGTCGTTCTCCAATTGACGATTGATGCAACGACGTGTGACAAGACAATCGAGACGTGTTATGGGATCAGCGAGCAACTGGATTGAATCACTGTAGTTGGATCGTAGGGTAAGGGGGAAATGTTATGGTGGGATAGGGAGACGTTCGCGATAGTTTTCGTGTTTCAATTTGAGACCAGAGTGTACGGGAACCTCCCAGTCAGAGGGGAAGTTATCGCCTAGTGGTTCAGTCCACTTGGTCCAGACAACAGCTCGATAGATTGGATATACGAGAGGTGGGTCGGTTACCAGGTAGGATTTTTCTGGAATACGATGTCGGACAAAGAATCCATCTTCTTCGAGGAGTCGGGCTGCACGCCACCTGTTGTAGATGATATGATTTCGGAAGGGGGCATTGCAGGAGTGGGAAATATCCTGGACAGTTGGGTGGAAATCCAGTTTTTGATTGAACGGTGGAAGGTTGCGGTAGCTTTTGTATGATGTTGGATGAAATTGGCGAACTTCTGGGATCTCGTATGAACTACACGAGTGTCGTTAGGGGTGATGGGAACGTTTCAGGTCTGTTGTGCAGGAATGACAGGAAGTTTGCCTCTCTTTTGTTGCCACTCAGAATCTTCCTTTAAACCGGTAGAGATATCGACTGGATCTCTGCCCAACGCTGGCTCAGTACCGTGGAAAGAATCAAAGAAGTGTTCGCGGGGATCAGGTGGGTTTGTTGAATGATAGAACGGCCAATCTTTGGGTCGATCAGGCGTTACAACACGGACGGGTTCGACTGTCATTTCGATGGGTACAGTCTCGATTAACTCTTCGGACCGTACAGAAGGTGTTGGTGAGGGTGTGGGTAGGGTAGAGGGGTCGGGAATATAATCTGGGTCGTAGAGGTAGGGAGGGAAGGAGTTGTCAGGTAGGTGGTATTGGGAATTTTTGTAGTCTTCTCGACTATAGTAGTAATCCGTCTTGACTAACAGGTTCGGGTTCGGGTTTGGGGACTTGTATAGGCCTTGTATCAGATAAACCGATTACAAGCACAGCAACTATAGTCAAGTGTCTTCGTGACGTGAGTCGGTTTGTCGGGGGAGAGTGGTACGTTTAGTCTTTTGTTACGGATCGTCTACGGGATGGCTCCAACAACAAACTAACTCAGACTAACTTCGAGCGATGAGAGGGAGAAGGGAGGTATTATTGATCCGGTGTGGTAAACCAGACTAAACGTAAAGTACAATGTACCTACAGCGATGACATATAAAGGAACATACTTGAAGGGAGGGAATACTCTATCGTCCAATGGCATAACTCCCTCTTATCTCCAGCCAATAGCAATAAGCTCTCTTATCTTGGGTGAGTAAGCATGATGTGATTGGACAATAACCAGACATGTGATTGATCATACATGTGGTGATGTCAAAGCGTGAGAGCTTGGGACCGAAGGAACGGTAGCCAATAGGATCGTGGGATTTGGCACTTTGTCGTGGGAAAGTGGTCGTGGGAATTGAGCAATGAGTAAGCAGGGTAAAAAGGGACAAAAAAGGTAACAGGTTGTCAATTAGAATTTACCAGTGAATAAATCAGATTACATACCGGGACAGTGTGAGGAAATGATGAACTGGTAAGCCAGAGTAATTTATTAATAGAATGAAATGGGCAAGCAGTTTTACATTCCAAGTTGTCTAGGAGACACTCATTAAGGACTTGGAATGTGAATGCAGATTGGGGCTTTTTTGATGTTGCTGGATATAAGCCAACATCAAAGAACTGAATATCACGTTGTAGTAGTAGGACTACATGTAGTCACATGACCGTTGGGATTACCTAGTTTAGTCATATGGTAGACAGACCTTACCCTATTGATATCCCTGCTTATCCAGAGCCTCGCAATAGCTCTAGGACTCCCCAGCCCACTCCAACGTCCAGCTACTCCTCTACATCCACACCATCAGATGACCAGATGATGGATACCTGAGCTGTCCACCACCACCATAACACTTTCACATGTCTTATCGATGTCTTTTGGTGAATCTGGAAAGCTTTGCAATGAGAAGGGCAGGTTTGGTTCCTCAGTATTTGTGCAATGAACAGGTGTTTTGGCATTGTCATCAGCATTGGCATTTGTCATTGGCATTATCATTGGCATTGTCATTGGCATCGGTGTCAGTGTCAGTGTTGATGTCAGTGTCAGCATTGTCAATGCAGTTCTTGGTGTCATTATTAATGGTGTTGTCACTGCCGACAGCTGGACATGGCAACCCTCCATGACCTAGGTGGAGCTTGATGCCCACTTCCATCAACCAGGTGGGAGTAAAGTAGTCACCGGTCCATTTTTCCACCCAATGAAATGGTAACCTCTCATGGATATCTGCACAACATGCCTGGCAGTATATAGGACTACCAAAACACTTGGAGCATTTCCATGTGCCTTCAGCTGTCAAACAACCCATGCAGATCTGACTTTCTGGAGGTGCTTCCCTGGCCAGGATATGGTCTATATATTCTGTTCTATGGGGTAGGCATTCCCTCATATAATTGCTAGATGACTACAAGAAGATGACTGTCAGTTGGAACTGTGTGAGACCAAGTAGAAAGTAATATTTACATTATTGCTGGGCAATCTTAGAGGCTCAATATGTGGGAGATCGTGAGGGTAATCGCTATGTTCTTCACAATAATCTTGACTCATTCTTTGTCTTTTTGTAGGAGAGGAATGTGAGCCACTAGGGCTGTTGACAATATTCCTTCAAGTCTGAAATCCACAAGCAGTGAACACTTCTCCTATGTCACCCTGCTAACATGAGGAGCATACTTTCTTTTGAATGACTTGACCATGACTGAATAATCAGGTAGATGAAATAAATTTGAAGTGGGGGATTTACAGCTGTTTTCGGAATTCTTGACACTTCTCGCAGAATTTCATTTATTTAGCAAATTCAGACTTAGTAGAATTTTACCTTTGTTACTCAACCATGTATCATAGTATCTCCTGTGACATCAAAATTGCAGCTATCAAGCTGTATGAATGCTCTCTTCATGATCTTGACAACATCCTTGACTGTCGCAGCTTCTCCCGAAGCACCTGGTTCCGCATCCTCAAGCTCTGGAACACAACTGGCGATGTTGTTTCCTACAACAAAAGCCTGCCTGGTTAACTCCGTGTCCTTGATTGCAATGATGTTGGGTGTCAGCGTAGTAGTGACAAGGGCGCAGTCAGTTGGCCTAGTGAAGTGTAGAAGAAATCTGAAGATAGATAGGATAGTTCCTAGTGAAGTCCGACGAAATCCGAAGTAGTCCATGTTGTCTAAGGAAGTCCAATGTAATCTAAAGAAGTCTGATGTAGTCCGGTGTAATCCGAGCTATATTGGGTAGTCTGACGGGGTCTAAATAGTCCGATGTAGTCCGATGTCGGGTTGCATGTTGGGTTTAGTCAAATGGTGTCATGCAGCTCTACTAATGGGTGGGATCAGTGTGGAATGTAAATATACAGTTTGTGGTGGTGAGAATGGGATGTATAGGGATTGGGAGCTGGAGATATGGGTATAGGAGGGGGTCAGGATGTCTGAACTACTGACTAAAGGTTGGGTCTGTGTCTCTAGATGTTGGGATATGTCTGGATATATCTGGATATGTATCTATATGTCTGGTTATGTCTCTCTATGTCTACTCACTACCATGTCGGGCATCCTTTTTATACTACTTGAGTCGGGGGTGGTTGGCTTGGTGGGCAGAGGGTGTTGGCATGTGTAGGGTACTGGGTGTCTTCACATGTGATTCCAAGGTGTATTTTGGGTGCTTTCTGATTGGACAGAGAGGGGTCGGGTTTCAGCCTAGATTGGATTGGGATGTAGTGCATTGGACAAGCTGTTATGTGCATTTCGAGGTGGATTCAGAGGCCACATGAGTTGTATCCTTTACACCATGGCCGCCCAGCTCACAAACAGCAAGTTTTCGTTCATGGGTGCTGCACATCAACTGTCAGTTGCTTTACACTTGATGTACACTTGATGGTTTTGTGTTAGTGACTCCGGTAGAGGGCTCACTGATGAAGGTAGCTTTTCTAGAGTGGATGGAGTTCAGTGTGGTAAGTTTTACCTTGTTTTTTCATCTGCCAATACTGATTGTACTAGCTGCCAAAATGTAGCCAATATCCAGGGCCATTGAGTGTTCTTGTGCTCAACAACGCGAAAATCCACCATGGTCCAGAACTCCCTGAGCTCCTCGACTGATTCAGTGTTCACCTCAAATATCTTCCTCCCTACTCACCCAACCTCAATCCAATTGAGGAGGCCTTCTTGAAGGTCAAACACTTTCTTCGTCGCAACCAAGACTACTACGCCACAAGCACCAGGGATGGAATCTTGTTTGATATGCTGGAGGTCTTGGATGTTGTCACAGGTGATGATGATCCTGGTTATTTTGCTCATGTTGGATACTTGTAGCAATGTACACGTAGTCTGATATATGTGCTGGCACAAAAATTGAATTTATTCTTGAGAATTTGCGTGACATAAGGAGTACTACTGATGAAGGATAAAAACTACGTTGCAGCAACCTCTGACCACCTATCCACAGCATTGTGCAGCCCTGCTACCTCTTCCAGATGAAACTGCATCTCTTTTAGATCTTGAATTGTGATGAACCAAAACATCTGGGTGTGGGTATATGAGTTATCAATGAGTTTGTTGAGTATTCCTTCTCCGAGCTGATATTGAGTGCAAAACTTGTCAATTGCCATGTCTGGGCCAGGTACATGGCCGTCTTGAATGAGTGTAGGGCAGTTGAGGTTGTAGTGAGATGTATTTGCAGGCATGGGTGCAGGTACAAGTGGCAGCGCTTCGTGAAGCGCTGGCGTGGGATTGGGCAGTGTATGTTCGACAGGTTCCGCAACAGCTTTCTGAGGTCATGGGTGAAGGACGTCAATGATATCTTTGCTGATTACAAGATTGAAGACCGGTGCTGCTGGCACTGCAGCAGCCTTGTTCTGATCGAGGCAATGTTGTAAGACAGGCGACATTTTGGGCTGATTGACATCAAAGAGCCAGTGATTTGGTGGGCTGTCTACTGTTGCAGATCCAACATCTTTGAGCTAGTATGATAGAACATTCAGTGAGGATAATTGATAGAAAGAAAAAACAATCAAACCATGGCTGATGCCCAACAATCCAACTGCTGATGGTTGAGGGGCATGTGGATGTCCTTTTCCTGGTTGACAAAGCAGAAAATGCCAACACAACCAGGCTCCTTCTTTTTGCACTTCCAAAGCTCCTTCAACACCTGAATATTGGCTACCTTCTTGACATTGCAGGGTAACGTTGCTGGATCTTTTTTAGTCTTCTTTTTTTTGCCTTTCCCAGATGACTAGTGTATTGCACAGGTACGGGTAAACCCGCGGGTTTTCCATGTGTACGGGTACGGGTACAGTATGGGTACGGATTCCTGTACCTGCCAGCTTTTTTTTAAGCCCCGGATCATCCAAAACAGTCAAGTATTGAGCTAGATATGATCAAAATACCTTATTGGAGTATTTTGATCATATCTAGCTCAATACTTGACCGTTTTGGACGATCTGGGGCTTAAAATGATGGGTAAAACCCATGGGTACAACAGGTGCGGGTACGGGTACAGCCAAAAATACCCGGGGGTTACCTGTGCAATACACTACAGATGACTCATTGGCTGATTCATTTTCTTTGTCACTGTCACTGATCCAAGAGGTGATATGGAGGTGAACAAGGGCATTCTTGTGTGTGCGTTCCAGTAGGAGTGTGTAGTCAGTATCAGTTGTAAGAGGAATGCTGGGCTTGGGAACAATGCAAGGGATGTAAAACATCACCTCATAGTCTTTGTATCTGATGGCCTTGGGTTTGAGCAATGTGTCAATCCTGGTGAGAAGCTGGGCTTTGACTCTTTCCCATGGTTCCTCCAGAGAGAGCTGAAGGGAAGAATTCTTGGGATGATGTTTGCTGACAGCTTGCTTCATTTCAGCTGCGGAAAAATGGCAAGGATATAGGTGATAGTGGTAGCAGATGACTGAGGTTCTGGCTGTGATTTGGGGTGCTGGTGTTTCCAATTGACAAGAGGAGTGGCTGTAATTGAAGAATCACTAGATGCATCAGTAGATTCAGAGTCATGGGGATCATGGCTAGGAGAAATAGTGCTACCAAAGTTCAGTTCAGTCTGGTTTTTGCCCTTTTTGGCCAAACCGCGAACCAAACTTAAACTGCCCTGAACCGTTTAAATCAGTTCGGTTCAGGTTCGGGAGGGTTCAAACCCAAACCAAACCACATTTTTCCATATATCTTAACATATGTCAGAGATTCACATATAATGCATTATTAAAATATTGTCTGACACTGTTGTGAGTGTTATTTAGTCCTCAAGCATCTATTCTCACCATATTGCAAGCATCTCATATTAATTTAGTGATGTGCAAGACTATATATCACAATATACTAATATTGATAGACTACTGTGACTTTGTGAGATTTCCCTGAGATATAGTGGCTATAAATTTATAAATTATGTTTCAGTGTGGTCTATTCTTTAATTGAATTATTTTCCGCCACTGTTTCCAGCCAGGAATATGTCCGTGTCATGCTGTATCATACTAATATTCTAAAGTGACTATATTATAAAATAAGGTAGACGACTTTCATGTCCGACAAGGCTTTTGGCAGGGATGCGTGACAAATGCGTGACTTTAGGGTGTATTTTACAATACGCATTTTCTACAGATCATTTTCAAAAAATCTAACACCACAGAAACCTTTACATGGTCTATTCCTGCAACTCTGTGGGAACAGGATATCAGGAAAGTGCAAAGGAAAAATGTAGATACAAAAATGAGCTCGAGCTAACAGTAGTCTTCCCAATTTGGCAATCATCAATATGCCTCGTCTTGGGATGAAAAGACTTTGAAACATTGCTGATATTGGACCCTGCATTCAAAAAGACAAATTCTAACACTTCTCATGGTTAAGATAACATTCCCATGAGTCAGAAGCATTGTCATTGATGCTGATGGTATGACATAAATTCATGGATGCACACTCAAAGGTCTAAAGGGAAAACAGGCTGCTTGGACTAGTAAAAAATACCAGAAATTTTGAATTTGCCAGAAAATAACATGGGGATACTTGATAACATGAATCTATAAGAAAAGTTATGGATATCTACCTTAATCTCCTTAGAATCTTCGTGAAATCACAGTTTGTCATGGGTTGTCACAGCCTGTCACAGCCTTGTCGGATATGAAAGTCATCTACCTTATTATGATATCATCAAATATGATTTTATTTACACATGTACATAATTGCAACTCATCTATTAGTGTTTATTACATATGGTAGAACATATCAAGAACATATAAAATGTCAAAATTATCAAAATCTGAGTAAATATCATGATTTTGACATAGTATCCTTATGTGGGCAGAAAATCGGTTTGGAGCGGTTTGAACTGAGTTCAGAACCGTTCAGAATATCCCCAGGGGTCTGAACCTGAACCTGAACCTCCAGTTCGGTTCAGGGAATTGCCTGAACCTAAACCTGAACTTCGGGTTTGGTTCAGTTTCAAACTGAGTTCAGCAGGTTTGAAACTGAACTTTGGTAGCACTAAGGAGAAAAGCAATGGTTGAGATCAGAGCTGATGATACTAGGTTGTCTGCAAGGCTTTTTTTTAGTGCGACCCATGCTACAGTAGACGAAGCAAAGGTAAAATTCTACTAAGTCCAAATTTTCTAAATAAACAAAATTCCCCAAGACGTGTCAAGAATTACAAAAATGGCTGTAAAGAGAAATTGGAATGGTAAGAATACACAGATGAGAGTGTAAATTATTGAGGAAATAACAGGTGGACAGTCAAAAGTTGGTTGACAAAATTTCTATGTCTGAAATGGGTGTATAGTCAAATTTGGAAAACTCGCAACATTGCCAAGTTGCTGCACACAATTCTTCATTTATTAAATCTCATCTCATCTCCTGCAGCCACAGCATTATATACCCCCCCCCCAGTCCTACCATTAACCCCCATTTCCATCTCCCAACTTTATAGTGTATATAGACGTGATTTTTCTGACCTACATACAGGTGCTCAACTGTGGAGCAGCACCTGCCACCACAATCGTCGCCTTTTACCCCAATGTCATGCCCGTTGCCCTTTCCCAAGCCCAGCCATACAGCACCCCTGCCAACCAGCCCCCACTGAAGTTACCCCACCAGTGTAGAGGTCTGACAACATTCTGAGTACGTATCATCAATATATCACACATACTCATGAACCCAACACGTCCCACTTCCTCGTACTCGAAACTGACGTAACCCAACATCACCTGCTGTATCCAATGTATACCATCCACTGATGGCCGATCTTATACCAACACCACTGTCTCATCTCGCCCAAAACGGTCACCTCGGACTCCCTATACTGACATCAGACTTATACCCCTGTCCTCTTTGGACATAGGTCTTTATATACATCCTTTTTGTTATATATTTTCTTCTCCATTCCCCATTCCTTCGTTGCCTTGCAATTCCCATCTTCTCCTTCCCATTTTGTACCTCCTTTGTAGTTACTATCGGCCGAAGTAACCTATACTGAAGTAGCATACCTTTGACACATTTCTATAAAACGGTGACCGACAACCGTATTAAAATAACAATCCAGTTCCCCCTCTCTATCTCTCTCAGTATCATTCAGAACACCTTAGAACCTCTTGTTGTTGTAGCCCATAGACTTCCCGTCCTTATCTTATCATTTTACTTTGTCTTATCGTTACCCACTTGTCATACCCAACCCAACCTGCCATACCCATCGTTGTCGGTATCATCGGCTTCCTTATTTCTCACCCATTATCATTGTATTAGATGGCAGCTTTATTCATTTTCTCTCACTACCACTTTCACTACGACTCTTGACACTGATTACCTTGTCACTTTTATGCTGACACCCCCTTTGGTTAGGATTATTATTCCGAAGCCACCCCGAACATGCCTTTACACCGGTCCCACCACCCCACAACTTGTAGATGCTGGTACCCAAACAATAGAAGAGGAACTGCCACCCCAGCACTATGAACCAGTTTGAACCGACTTTGTGTTTGCCCTCAACAAGGCCCTCCCATCAGACTTCTCTCATATCTGCCAGATTGCTGAACTTGCATGGGGATTGGAAGAAGACCCACAATTTTACAGTCTCCTCAACCTCTCCCCGAACCACAAGACCTTTTTAGAGGTGCTCACCGAGATGATGCATCCTTTGTGTGGTGACCCTGATCCAGTTTTTGGACCCATGCTAGCTCTGGTGATAGTGAGGATAGTAGAAGATTGGGCAGAGTTTTGTGGAGGATATGGATGAGATTTTCAGAGGCAGGAGATGTGTGCAAGGGTGCACAGCTAGCCCTAGGACCCCGAGGACTCTGTAGCTAGCTTTCCCATTCCTGTTCCTAGATTAGTCAGCAATCTAGGGTTTCCTCTGCTTTCCCTTCCCTGCCACAGCTCCTCTCAAGTCTTTCCCTCTAAGACCAGGAGATTCCCTCTCCAGCGTTTTGAGGCTTCTCTCTTGTCACTCAGGGAATTTTATAATGGCCACCCATTGACCAGTGAAAATATGACTAGTTTCAAAATTGCTGTTCACACTACCACAATTTGTGGATTAACCCTTTGAGATGCCATCTATTGCTCATTTTTTGAGAATCATCTCATGAGGGTTGTGCTTCCAGATTCTTTTGCAGGAGCGAATGAGGGTGAGGGTGAGGAAAAGGGCAACAAAATTCAGGAGACACAGTATGTAACATATGAATGATGAGGTTCCAATTGCATTGACAGTCTTTGATTGCATTTCAGACTCTCACTAGCTTATGAGGAGAGAAGGCTTGGCCGGAAACCCTCACTGACAGCTAAGATTTCCATGGAGAACAAAAGATGCCGATTGAGAAACAGAATTGACTGGTTTCACAAGTCATCAGTGAAATTCATGATTTCTGACCTCATCGACGAAGAGATGATGCCAGATGTCGATCCACTACAATCTGAATCAGATTCTGAATCATCAGACAATGGAAGTGACACCAGACACAGAAAATCCATTCATCAACCATCAACACCAGAAATCCTTGGATCAAGATTCTCTGACAAAGACAAATTTATTCCTTCCTTCCAACCTTCAGTTATCAGCATTTGACGCACCAGCAAGCAAATTGATTTCTGCAGAATTGAAATTGAGAGAAGCTCAAGCAGACAGTGCCCTTCACCAAATCCAAATGTGTTTAGGTTACAAAGCATATCTTTTTCAGAAAAACATTCAATTGGCATCAGGGACAAAGCAGAAGACAAGGGCTTGGAAAGAGGTTTATTCTGTGAAATTCCATGTCAAGCACCATGCAAGAATTTATCATCTTGCCCAAAAAGCCTTGGTCTCTCTTGGGGCATCTCCTGAGACATTAGAAAGGTTTAAGTTGCTTAGGCAAGATGAACTCACAGCTACTACTGCTTTGGTGGATCTGAAACAACCAGGCCAAAAAAACCAAGTCATTAGTGTGGTTTTGGAACATGGATATAGACCAGGACATTGCTGGCAATGACTGGATGGAAGAATGTGAGTCTTCCCCTCCTTCCAATCTCAGTTTTTTGAATTTGAGTCAGTCTATCAGGTTCACTGGCTAAGGTTGAATGCCAATTTTTGCAAACAGATGGAGGAATTGACATTGTCAAGAAAGAAATGAAGTGGACCATTAGTTCCTTTCAAACCAAAGCTCAGACTTGGAGAAATCAAATGGAGTTGGTTGTCAGACATGGATCATCAGGAAAATGTTGTTATGCTGCAAGCCAAGCCGCTATGTGGGATCAATTTGCTACACAAGCAGGAAGAATGTTTGGGATTTTCCTAAATACATAATCATGTACAGTGGCATTGCTTCAGGCATGTAAACTAACAGCTAGTCATCCATCATCGCCAATCAATGTATCAGTGCCGATGCAGTAAAAATTTTCAAATACACATAAATAGAAGACACCTTTGACTTCAACTGCAATATTATAACCACCTAGTTCCACAACCTTGAAATGTTCAAAGTCCTTGAATGTCAGCAACTCCTCAACCTTCTGGCATGTCATGTTCAGTTGGCAATCTTGGCTATGGCAGTAACTTGGGATAGCATGTCTCCAAAACAACAAGAGATATGGCTGTCGAAGATGCAGAATGAAATTGTGAGTGAAATGACTAATTCTATTGAAATTCACTCCATTTGTTGCAGGCAACAGCAATGATGTGCATCAGAATGGCTCAACTAGGAGGGATCATTTTGGAAATACCCAAAATTATCCAGAGAACAGTGAAAGCAATATACAGTTATGGCCTGCCATATGTATGGGCGAACCTTCTCTTTACACAGGAACTCCTGATCAAAGGCTTAGCAAAGCACTTTGTGCAAAAGGATCTTCACAGTGAGTAGTGGTGGCAAGAACAGCAAGGATCAGTGGCCGATGGTTCAAGGGATGTTCTTATCACGTTTGCCACATATTTTTCAGCAGTGACCTTGATGGAGGTATTAATAATATTTATGTTTCCATTCATTATATTTTTCATGGTTGAATTATTCACAGGAAGAGACAGCTGCTAGTTTTTGGATGGCTTATGAATCAGTAAAGGAAGGTGGAATTTCGGCAAGGGAAGACTCTGTAGATTTTCTGGACTTTGGCAGGTAATATATGTTTGGCATCTATACCTTCGGGTTTCTTAGCCCTCCATTTCTTCGAACAGGTAATTGAGGAGACCCACAAAGAACTCTGAGAAATCCCAGTTTTTGAACCTGGAAGGAAAAGCCCAATGCTGGTCACATTGACTAGCAAATTGGCTCAGGATGTTCCACCTATAATGACATTAGATGATGTTCTGAAGACACGGACCTCAGCCAACCCTAATGCAATGGATGCCAATGAATTCCAAGAACAGAAGAAAGGCAAGAACAAGTCCGAAGGTAAGCAGTGCTTGAGCAATGCCCTCAAACAACAGTTGAACATTTCCACATAGCCATCCCTCTCCTGCCATGATTACCATCATCATTTGTGTCAAGTCTTTCTTTGGAACAAAAGGCCAAACTTGCCAAGTATCTTGAGGCCATCCAGGATCAAGTGGTAGAGAGCTACCAGATTGTTTGAAAACAGACACTAGATAAACTTGAGGACAGTGACTTGTTGAAAGAGAAATGGAGGAGGTTTGTTGAGACAAGATTGGAGATGTCCAGGACTGTTAATATAACGTATTGAGCATTGTATACTAGACCTTGAGGAGTTTGTATTATATAACGGCTGACTGGTCCAATTAGCTTTCTCCATGTCCCATTGACATTTTCGGTGTTTGGCAACTCCAATCAGTGTGAGGCAAGTTCTATAGGCATATGGTAACTCTGATCAGCATATCGCAAGTTATATAGCCATATCGCAAGTTATATTGGCATATCGCAACTGCAATCAGCATTTGGCAACTCTGATCAGTTTTGGTAAAGTAATAGGGACTCTCTCAGGTCTGATATTTTCAACAATAAATTGCTATACATTGGCTTGATCTTCTACAACCTGTTTGCCAATTTGATCTACTGTCATCCATGAGACTGTTGGCACCCCTACCCTCTCGTGTACATTGTCCCTCATACAAAATGCAAGACATATCCATTCACCTGATATTCTAAACACCCCATGCCTCAAAATTCTTCCCCCAAGATGGAGAAGTGTTCTGGAATTGTATTGTAATTCTAGTCTGATGTTTGGTAATTCTAGAATGGCTTCCTTGTATGGTCTAATGGTTGCCAAAATATCATACCATTCTGCTCTTGAATTGTTGTCTCAATGCACCAGTGTTTCCCAATTGCTGATCACTGACATCCCATTGAAGACTGATGGCCACTGGTTGATGACTTCAGTTAGCAAAGGTTCTTTTGCCAGACGTCAAAGCATCTCTCAGCCACACATATACAATCGTGAGTGTGTAGTGGTGAGGGTTGCTGATATGAGTGCGATTGATTCACAGGCAGCATGGAGCCATGTATCAGTATTTGAGTCCTTCAACGCCAATGATATCACCAGTGGTTCATGGTTCATCTATCATATATGTTGGTCATTGTCTACTCCATGTAATATATGGCTCACTCACAGTGTGTCCTTGTTGAAACAAAGCAGGAGACAGTTCCACCAATCCCAGAGTCATCCAAACACATCTAGCTTCATTGAGGAATAGTTTGGGGTCCAACCTCCAATTTTTCTTGGTTCCTGGCTTCATGCTTTGTCGTAAAGGGCCTTCCATGTGCCTCATGGTCATGGCAATTATTGACTACTGACACCATAAACATGAATACTGGAATCATACATCACAGGACTTACTTGTCTTGTTGGTGTCAATGTGTCAGGAAGATACCAACAGTGTATCTGTTACGGATCGTCTACGGGACGGCTCCGACAACAAACAAACTCAGACTAATCTTCGAACGAGGAGAGGGAGAAGGGGATATTATTGATCCGGTATGGTAAACCAGACTAAACGTAAAGTACATTGTACATACATCAATGGTATATAAAGGAAACATCTTGAGGGGAGGCAGTAGCCTATCGTCCAATAGCATAACTCCCTCTTATCTCTGACCAATGGCATTAAGTCCTCCTATCTCCAACCAATGGCAATAAGCTCTCTTATCTTGGATGAGTAAGCGCGATGTGATTGGACGATAACCAGACATGTGATTGATCATACATGTGGTGATGTCAAAGCGCGAGAACTTGGAACCGAGGGAACGGTAGCCAATGGGATCGTGGGACCTGGCATTTCTCTGTGGGAAAGTGGCCGTGGGAATTGAGCGATGAGTAAGCGGACGAAAAGGTAACAGTATCCTCCCGTGCCGATCTCTTATGGTCATGGGTGTATTGACCTTGTGATGTGGCTTTGTGATCAATGGATACTGGGATGTAAGAGCTGCCTCTTTTACGGTATTGAATCCAGTGGGTTTTGGACCCAACCTTGTTGAATACCAGTTGGCATCCCAAGGCAAAGTTACTGGAAATCATATTGAGTACTTGGAACTATATTTGAGCTATATCTTTACTGGGATTTTGGTATGCTATGATCAATTGATATACCAGCAGCTCACAATCACAAACTACCTGTGTACTGAATTCCAGAGGTGGGAGAATTAATTGGATATGAGCTGATGGTTGGGAGATGTGCTGGTTGAATTTGGCAATGAGATATGAGGATATTTTGTCCATAAAATGGAGGATTGAAAGGGATTGAGGGCAGTGGCTCATGTTTGAGAGGGAAGAATTCAGTGACATTATGAATGAATATATTCAGTTGAATGAGTTATGTTGATTACCAATCTGGGGGTTACACACAAGTAGTAAAGGGTAAAAAATTCCCATGGAAGCCCATCAGTGTTGGGATAGTGATAGTCATGCCATCCAATGTCAACCCATTGGTTTAGGGCAGGCAACAATGATAAGATTCCTGACACCGATGTCAATGAGAACACCAATAATAGCACCAATGATAGCACTGATGATAACACTGATGACAACACTGATGCCGATCCCTACACCTAAAATGAATGACAGCCATCCCAGCCAATGTCAGCCCATCAGTCTAAGACAGGTGACAACCATCCCAGCTAATGTTGGCCCAACCATCTGAGACAGGTGACAACCATCCCAGCCCATGTTGGCCCAACCATCTGAGAGAGGTAACAACCATCCCAGCCAATGTCAGCCCAATGGTCTGAGAAGGGTGACAACCATCCCAGCCAATGTTGGCCCAATGGTCTAAGACAGGTCACTATACTCTAGCACTTGACTCAGCCCAATGGTCTCACATGGAACATCTGACACTCCTCAGTTGCTCCATCAAGTACCTAACAATAATAATTTCTCAGCCCATCTCAGCTGGACCATCTCAAACCCAACATTGTCAACCTTAGTTGCCTGGTCACACTTGGTATAAGTCATGGCATGGTCTGCCCTGGCCCCCAGCATCCTTCTCTCCCCTCAATTACCCTCCAGAACCCTCCCCCATCAAGTTCAGGCCCAATCTGACACCTCTTTGCAGGCAGCTGCCTGCTGGTTCAGCAGCAGCACCCCAAGTATGAATATTTATCATTTCATTTATTTCACTTTTATTTTGTATGTTTCCATGTATATTAGCCTATATACACAATGGATCATAACAAATCTATGATATATAACCAAAGCCAATTGAAAAGATGGCAGAATAATGAAGAGGCTGAATTCACTGTCAGCAAAGTGGCAGAGAGTCCTGAAGCATGACTACTGCTGTTCCGGCCTGGCCTAAAGCCATGAGCCAGGCCATGGTGCCGGCTTTTGGTGGCCTAGGGCTCGGCCAAGGTGTTTACAAGCCGTGAGCCAAGCCATCAAGCCGCGGCCTGGCACTCTAATGATCGGCTTCTTTTTTGATTCATCTCCACTGTCAATGTCATGTTTCTCCCTTCACCATTTACTGCACCTCTCATTTACCTTGTTGTGGCCACCCTTGATCCTCTCCGCCCCCACCACCCTCTCACTTTCAGGACCTTCAAAGATGCCAGCAGTTGAAAGCGCCAGCAGACACCATCCAGTGATGACCATGATGCCAGGACTGCTGATGTGAAAACACCTCATTCAGACTCAGATGGCGAGGGGGATTGAGGCTGGAAGAGTGGTGTGCCCACTCTCCAGCCAAGGTATATCCCACCTTCATTCTATCACCTCCCACTGACGGAAGGACAAAACAACACATTAGAACATGTTGTTTCATGTTTGTAACACCACAACACCACAAATGATGTGTTTTTACACATCATTTAGCATTATGAAACATCAAAACGATGTGTTTGAACATGTCCTTTTGTAGAACCCCAACAACCCAGCCAAGCCAGCCACCCTCACAAGGCGTCATCAGGCACCTTGCAAGCAGCAGGCCCACATCAACTGCAAGGTAAGGCCACCGGGTACCTCGTGAGTGGCAGGCCCACATCAATTGGCATGGAGGCCACCCTTGCGAGGTGAGGAAGGCAAAACCTACTTCACGAGGGCCAGGCCTACATCAATTGATGTGGCTGGCACCCTTGCGAGGTAAGGGAATGCCAAATTGGTGGCGAAACCTAGATGAACCCCTTGCCCCGCTATCTCTTTTGAAAGCCACAGCCTGGGCCAGGCCAAGCTGGAGCCAAGCCATGACTGATGGCTTTGGCCTGGCCTGAGGTTTCTCAAAGCTGGAGCCTCCTCAGGCCAGGCCAAAGCTGCCAAAGCCAGGCCAAGCCGGGCCAGAACAGCAGTAAGCATGACTGCTGCTGATCTCATCATTATACCCTTTTCAGGCATGTATTTCTGTCTATATACATGTACTGTACTTAACAGCAGAGGAATCCACAGATTTACCTTACAGAGGTGAGCATGTTGTAGACAAGCCTTATTAGGCTCAGAGTGTAGGTGTGTCAGCAGTGCACGAGTCAGTAACGGTCACGTGCATGGTGTCACTCAGGTATAACTTATGTAACCTGAGATGAGTTCCGAGTCCTAAATTTATTTGGACTCGGTCTTAATGTGGAGCTCCATTTCGTCCAGCCATCTATTCTCGCGGCAAATGCCGAGATTGGTTGTGTTTGCATGCTCACCCAAAAGTTTCTTAAGTCCCTCGTCTCGAGCTCATTCACAACTCCTCAATAGCGCGCCAAAGTGGACTGACGACCAAACGAGAACCAAATTTGCGATTGGGTACTCCCAGGCAGCGGCCAGCCGCCCATGTATGTATATTTTTTATTTTTTAATGTTTGATTCTACCTACTAAAACACCAGCTGCAGGTGAACGCGCAAAGCCGTACTACTAGTAAACGACCACCAACACCACTATCTCCATCACCACGATCCCTGCTAACCTCAACAGCGATGGCCGCAAATGCAAACATCAACTCTATGGCCAACACGGCAACTTCAAACATCCCACCCACACCGCCTCCAATGCGTGTGCACTCAAATGAACGTGAATAATGGTGGGAATGACAAGACAGAACGCGCAGCAGGGGTGGTCCCTCCTGCTATATGGTATGTCTTTCCATGTCTACTGTCCTTTTCATTCTCATCGCTCACTCAACACGCACAACATCAACAACTAGGAATGCGAAAATCAACATGCGGCCTCCGCTGTACTCAGATGGGCCCACAACACGCGCAAGACGTGAACAAACATGAATGCGGGGGGAATGCCAACGTCAACACGACAATTTGTGCAGTAGGGGTTGGTGCACCCACCCCCGCTACTATTTGGTGTGTCTTTTTTTACTATCTTGTATTCTTTTTTATTCATATTTCCAAATGCAGCACGGTACTACCAATATCCCACCCTACGCCAACACCACAGGCAGCTCCGGTAACGGGACTATGCCCATTATCAGCGCTGCGGCAGCACTAGCTCCCATCACAACGCAGCAACGGCGCCAGCATCAGCACTGAGGCCAGCACCAGCTCCGTGCCACCTTTCCGCGTAATGCGCATATGTGAACAAACATGAATGGGGTGGAATAGTGGGGTTAACAAGACAGAACACCCAGCAGGGGTGGTGGTCCCCCCACTGCTATTTGGTATGTTTTACTATGTTTTATTTTTTATTCTTGTTGATAAATATGACACGGTGCTTCCAGCACCCACACCGGCATCAGCGACAGCACCTATGCCTACGACAGTGTGCCACACAGGCAGATTTGAGGAATGACTGGACCCTTCACTAGGGCTGATGACTGGCGTATTGGTGACTGCCCACCAGCGGGGTAGGAATCCTGTTTATGTTGAAGTCCCTGGTGTTCAGTAAGGTTCATTGTAAACGGGTAAGGTGTAGGTACATGTTTGTGTAGAATAATATCCATGATACACGTACCTATTCGTTAACGTCATCTTTTATGGTTATTGTCTCAATGGGAGCTTTAAAGTAACCTACCACCACAGGTGTATTCATAAACAGCTCAAAAATATACATATATTTGTGTGCGCGATACATCATTGTTCTATGTCCATTCAATCGTGGTTGAGCCTTTTTGCCTCTCGGGTTGCGTCATTGTTGCCATCATTATTATAACCAACTTTCCACTTGAGCGTTGGCTTTCCCTGATTGTTTGGAACTGTCATGCACTTCCTCAAGGCGTCCTGGTCAATCTGATGTTAAGTATGTATCTTCAACTGAACTTGTTCCGAGTCCTAAATTTATTTAGGCTCGGTCTTAATGTGACCTGAGCTGAAAATTCTCCAATCTATCGTTGCGGCAAATGCCGGATTTGGTTGTGTTTGCACGCCCCTACTGCCAAACGCAGCTTGATCAATAACCCCAACCCCACTTCTGGTAGCGGCCCCAGCACCATAATATTAGCAGGACTCATTTGTAGTATAGATAACATTTCATTGAATAAAATATTACACACTCTCATATGTATCCACAGAAAAGAGCTAAAGAGTGAACTTGTGATTTATGACCGTGCATGTAAATAAGAATTCTGAAGGACTCGGATATGCCGTGCAAAGCAACGGCCCTCTAGCACAAGTCTCTGAGCAAAATGGGGTTTTCCTACATCATTGGTTGGTATAGATCAAACCCTACCAACGAAGAGGTGTTGATGGACCGTTGTCACTAGAACACATGGAGGAAGATGAAGATACACCGCCGGCTATTCCACCATGGGTCGAATTAGAGTACGCGGTCGGTCTACGATATCTCTTGGAACATTGCCTCTACCTCTGACCATTGTTCCTGTTTTTAAAAAAAAAACAGCACATGCGTTCCTTGGCAGGGTCGGACGCGCAGATTCATTTTGCCCATCTCTCGCACTCTTCCAAGGAGACACTGGCAGCGGTGTTCGGACAAGATCAAGGAGGGGCCGAACTAGCGAGCGCATTTTGCCACACAGCCGGGGTACTAGAATTGATCAAGGAATCGTCCTGCGGCGGCGGCAGCGCGTTGTCTCTGGAGAATATCTGCCTTTTAGATCCCAAATCCGAAACTGTGCTCTCTCCGGAAGACGGCGATGGGCGATTCCGGTGGTTTCTGTTTGGGGTCAGTATTAATGCGATATAATCGTGCACCCCTTCCGTTTCCTGATGAATCATATATGGCCCATTGGCCGCATTCCCGTCCCCGAAACAGGGTATTCTCGGTACGTGTTCTGTTATTATATATATGTATCCCTACCGTATTTTTCTTGATATGAAACCTAGGCGATGATCCTCCCCGCGACCGGACTGCAGAGCTCCGTGCTCTTGGATTTCCCACTCGTCATTTGGGCCCTGTGCAGATGACAACGGATACTGCCGTGGGCGTCACGAAGAGGGTGGTTCAGGACAAAGGTTTTTGTTGTTTTTTTATCCGTGTCTTTTATTTTTTTTTCTCTTCTCTCCATCCTCACCTATTCTCATCGAATTTTCTCTATGGATTGCTAGTCCCCCTCACGGAGATCCCATACATTGTGCGTAAAACACAAAACCACACCTTCAAAAAAGCTTTTTTACCGATTTATTTCATTTTATACTCGCATATCTTCATCATCACGCCTCAGGATTACCCAACGATCACATTCAACCCGAAAGAAAGCGTCGAAATGCCATTTAGTGAGCAATAATCCCTTTCTCTCCTTCCCCTCCCATCCAACCCTGACAAAACTAGGGTACATCGCAGTTGCAGGCCTGCCACTCCTACCGCCCGGGATGCGCCAACTGATATATGAAGACCTCAATAAAAGTTTCGAATTCTAAGCGTATCCCACAAGCAAATTTTAAAAGCTTTACCCGCGCCTACATACTTGTATGACACGCACTCCATACTACTCACACACACACGCCAGTCTCAATGCAAACAATGGATACAGGCATTGAATACAATTTTACTTTACATGGCTTGGTAGTGGTAGTGGTATGTACATGTGGTAATAGTAGCAAATGAACAAGTCGGAAACAAGACAATTACAAGCAGAGGAGGACACAGCTAATGCAATGAACTAATACAGCCTTGGATAATATATAGACAACGATGTCCACAAAAAGAAAGAAAGAAAAACCATCCACAAAACAACCGACAAGCAAAAAAAAATTGATGTAGGGAAGAAACAATAAATGCGCAATGTATAAGGAGAAGTAAGAAGTTCTCCCTGGGATCCATGACGCGACACGTTACTTGTCTTTGTCCTTGCCCTTGCTCTTGCTCTTGCCCTTGTCCTTGTCCTTCAATACACCGAGGCCGAGACCAAAAGACCAAGACCAAGACCCAAAGATCACATTTTAAGGATCCCGTGGGCTGGTAGTAGCATTGACAGGGGAAGGCTGAACCTCCCACGGCGGCGGGTGCCGCGCAACGTCCACGAGGTTCTGGTCCGCGCGAGCATCACTCAGCCTATCCCGATCGTTCATCGCCATCCGTGTTCGACACCGTACAAGTCGAAGCTTCGTCCTCTTGATCCCTATCAAACATATTATTCGGCCAAAAAAAGTGAGTGAGTGAGTGAAAAAGAATAAGAACGTGTGAGGGGAAGCAATAATAATAATAATAATGATGATGATGATAAAACAATGATGTACTTACAAGTAGCGATCGTCGCACGGTCCTCCTCCATAAATGGATTCCCAGTCTGCAACAAATCATCTTGCAGCGCATACAGACACCACAGCGATTCCTCATACAACTTCTCGCACTCGTCCGGGGTCGCCGCCTGGTCCAACAGTTCCTTGCGTGCCGCAGTCCGACTCTGTACACCACACCAACACCACAACCCAAAATAAATATAATCAAAAAAAAAAAAAAAACCGGCGCAACACGAAACAGCACTCACCAACACGAGCGCACGGTCATACACCAATTGGTCAAGCCAGCTCTTCGGCCCGTCATACTGAGCCGGCAACCAAGTCTTGACCAACGCAGCTCGGTCGTTGCACTTTATGAAATGCTCCTTGAACCACGTCAGCGCTAAAAAAAAGAACCCACCCCCAAAGAAAAGGCCACCAAAACAACCCCGCGCACCATCCCAAAAAAAGGAAAAAAGACAAGGGGAAAAAAAAAAAGAAAGCATCAGAGATCGTACTCCCAAAATATATATAAAAAACCAAAGAAAAAAAGAAGAAACCACAAACAAAATAAAATAAAAAACGCACCAACATCAAATCCCTCACTAACCACAAAATAATCCTCATCCTGCTCATCCTTCTCCCCCCCCACCACCACCACCGTCCCCTCCCCCCGCCCCTGCACCGTGTTCAGCGGCAGCGGCGGCGACGGTGGCGACAACAGCAACGGCGGCGGCGGCCTCCTCATCTTCACATGCTCCTGAAACCCCTCAGCCTATCGATCCCCTTTTGCGAAAACGACATCAACAGCATGTACACCGCAACACACGTCACCGCGTTATACTCGGCCTCGATATCCGCGTTCCGCCGCCGCATCGCGTGTTTCTCCGCTTCGCCTTGACGTTTCGTGAATTTGGTAGGATCTGGAAGGGGTTCTGCGTGCGTGCGTGCGTGCGTGTGCGTGTGTGTGTGTGTGTGTGAGCAGACATGATTACGATTTTTTGTCGTTGTTCGTGTCGCGTTGCATTGTGAATTGAGAAAACGATGAAACGATGAAACGTGCAAAAGAAGAAAAGAAAGAAAAAAAAAACTACTCACTCTGTGGTACCGCCTTGACATATTCATACATCTCATCCGCCCAATTAGTAAGCACCTCCGTCTTCTGCGCGAGCTCCTCGAGCGTTGCCACAATGCATCTTCCATCGGATCACGCTCGCCGGCACCACCACCACCACCAACAGCACCACCAACAGCAGCAGCAGCAGCTACCCCATCCAGCTCGGTAGTCCCCCCGGGTATGATTGGCGGACGTCTCGGTGACGACGAGGATGACCGTTGGTGCGGATGCAGCGATCGCGTATGGTCTAGATGGTTCACAGCAGCAAGACGCTTGCTATTGCCGTTGCCATTGCCGTTCCCGTTCTCGTTGTTGTTGTTGTTGGGGGAAACAGGGTGGCGGTGTTGTTGTTCGCGGTGACGGTGGCGGTAGCAGCCCCGACGCCCGCAGTGGCGCTAGTCACCGTCGCAGCGGCGCCAAAGAGCTTCTTGGACGCAAGACTGAGTGCACGGTTGAGCGCGTTCGAGGCTGCGCGGGATGCTACGCTTGACGGGGAGGACGAGAGTGGCGGGGCGTTTGGGTGGGGAGGTGGTGGGAATGTGGTCGCCGTGGCCGTGGCCGTCGTCGTCGTCGTCGTCGTGGCAATCGCTGTCGTCGTTGTTGTAGGCTGGTGCGCGGAGGGTGAATTAGGGTATGGGTAGTACTGGGTATCATTCGCGTGGGGAGATGCCGATGCCGGGGACGACGATAGGTATGGGTGGTCTTGGAGAGGGAGACGGCGAGCTGCGCTTAGTTCTGTGTTTCCAAGGGTCAGAGGGCATAAATAAATAAAATTGTTCCTTGTGTATATGTGTGCATAACAAACAGAGACTGCTCTCACCATCAACTGCACGGTTAAACTCGACTGCTCGTGTATCTCCGACCAAGACGTATTCGCGACGGAGTAGGCCGTCTTCCTCGGTTTCGCCGGGGATGATGGAGCCTTCTGTTGAGAGGGGTTTCGGGGGACGACGTGGGGAGGACGACGATGGCTGGGAAGACGGGTGTCTGGTGATCTCCCCGGGCGTCGAGGGCGCATTACTCGGGCTAAGGTACCCAATTAATGGGTGAGCCATATGAGAGGAGGGATAAGACGTACCTGTTGTGGGGTGAAGTCCCCCTCAGCTGCCTAAAATCGAACTTGCTAGGTGGGATCATGGCGTTGGGATCAAGCACCTCTGGGGGGATGACACGGTGGTTTTCGGGGATGGGGACATGCCCTGACCACGGTTTGTTGTTGGTGTTGGTGTTTCCCACGGTGTCTTGGTCGCGATGGACGGGGGAGGTGGGGGTTGGTGGAGGGGACAGATCCCGAGTGACGGATGATGACGACGGTCTTGGGAACTTTGATCTGGCTAGTGCTGTGCTTCCAAAGAAGTCGTCGAAGCTGGAGCGTTCTGCTGGGTTCCTCTTGAGAAGGCTGCGGACGAGCTTCTTGATGTCGTCCGGGACCGTTTGGATTTGGATTTGGGTTTGGGCGGTGGCGGTGGTGGTGGTGGGGGTGGTGGGGGTGGCAGCGGCGGTGGTAGTTGGGGAAGCACGTGTGCGATGAGGATCCTCGTCTGGGAATTTGATACCCTTGGAGTTTTCAATCCTCCTGAGGAGTTCTATGTGGTTTTTGGCGCCAAAGGGGGGTTTACCGACTGCCATTTCGTAGAGGACGGCGCCGACCGACCAGAGGTCTGCTTTGGCGTCGTATTTCTCGTAACGCAGGATCTCTGGTGCCATGTATAGTCTATGTAGTATGTGAGTGAATGTAGCATCGAGTTTGTTGGAGAGACGTACGGAGAACCACAGAGAGTTTCGGCCATCACTGCGTTTGGGAGAGAACGGGCGAAACCAAAGTCGGCGACTTTGAGGATGGGTACGCCGAGTGGATGGCCTTTGGCTAGTTCCTCTGGTGAAGCCGGATTTAGAAGGAGGTTCTAGAGGGGGCTATGTGAGGCACGGAGGAAAAGGAAGGGGGAGAGGATGAACCTGGGGTTTGATGTCCCTGTGGATGAGGTTGCGCTGACGCATGAATTTGAGAGCACGGGCTGTGTGTGTGGGTAAGAGTGGGTGAAAGAGTGGGGAGAGAGACACTGACCGAGCTGCCTCAAGAAGCTGCGCACGACAATTTCGTTCAATCCACCTGACTGGGGATGGGGGTAGTACTGGGGAGCAGATGATGGGGAAGGAGAGTACTCGAGACCGTCGACGCGACCGCGTTTCTTGATGTAGTTTGTGAGGTCGCCACCTGCGCAGTATTCCATGATGAGGTATATGTTTCGTTCTGCGCGCTGTAGAAGGGGTGAGAGAGCGGAGAGGAGAGAGAAGAGGGTACAGACGACGATGTCGATGAGTTTGGTGATGTGGCGATGTGAGAGAGACTTGAGGATGTCGATTTCAGACTGGAGGTTGTCGAAGAGCTTTGCGGAGAGGTTGTCGCGTCGTATTGTTTTAATTGCGACATGTATTGCAAGGACGGGGTTGTAAGCCTTGAATACGGTTGCAAAGGAGCCCTTTCCGATGTCAGCTACGATGATGTATGGTTTTACCTCGTCTTCCTCTTCTGTCGTTGCTGTTGTTGTTGTTGTTGTCCGTCGAGGCATCTGAGAAGAGAGCGATGAGAAAGGAACGACCGAAAAGGGAATAAAGCATCCCCAAACAACGACCAACTCGATCACAAACGACTTTCCTTTTTCGGTAGCCACTCTCCAATATAAATCTCTTTTTCCCTTTCTTTTCATTCCACTCTGACAATGTTCCACGTCGCAAACAACTCTTTCCTTCAACCCCACCACCACCACCAGCGCAACCCCGTCCCCTCCCCGACCGTCCATCTCCCCAGGACTCTCTCCCGTCCGCTCTTCCAGGACATCTCCAAGCATGCCATCGTCGCAGTCGCTCCCGACCTCGCAGACGTCCCCCCGGAGTACATCCGTCGTGGTCTCCGTGTAAAGGCTGCCCAGTACGTCTTCGCCTCTCTCCCAACTCATCCTTGCTCACTCCCACACACAGAATGCAATCTGGCATATCCTCCCTCTCCCCGTCCCACATGCCCTCCTCTCTCCAAAAGTCCCATCTCCCCCCTTACCTCACCATTCCCATTCGCGTGCCTGCAACATCCCCCGCTGCTCCCGCTTACCCCACCCACATCCTCGCTCTCTCTTCCTCAAAATCTTCTTCCCCTTCCGACACTCTCCCTCTTTTCCCAATACACTCCCTTGTCCTCGCCTCTCACTGCGCAAATCTCCCCCGTCTCCCTCCCTCCTCCTCCCACTCCGCTTCCACTTCCCTCGTCCTTCCCATCCTCCCCCTCACTCTACCAAGCCCAGCAGCATTCCCACTCCTCCTCGCCTACATCTACTCTCACGCCCTCCCCGCCCTCCTTTCCGGTCTTCTCCCGTTCCCACCCACTTTCACTCAGTCCCTCGCTTCACCCCACGCCCACGCGGCACTCAACGACACACTATCTTCCGGCCCAAAGCTACACCAACTCTCCGTATTCCTCTGCGCCCACGCAAAGGGTTCTCTTCAAGCGCTCACCGCCCACGCAGGCCACGTCACCGCTCTCTGGCGCAACGCCGCCGCACTCGGCGTCTACGAGCCGGAACTCTGGGACGCCATGGACCTCGCTTGGGAGGTCGTCCTCGGCGCTCTCAACCTCGCAGCTGCCAACTAGCTCCGAACGACGCATCACCGCATATCCCCCCTCTAGGCACCTTGCGTGCGAGGCGCCCAGATCCATACCCCTTCGTCTTCGCCTTCTTACCGCCGCCACACATGTGCTTTGCCTTGCGCTAGGCTCCTTTAATTCTTAACAACGCTGGATCGCCCCTCCTCTGGATTGTTTTCATTTTGGCGCGAACGGGATCAGTATACCTTCCACGGGCACGGCTCTACGCCCTCTCCCCAAACGGCTCTCCCGCTCGCTCGCTAACACCATCATCAATATATATATCCATGAATATATCACTAGACTCCTAGACCCGGACACGCTCGGACTCGGACTCGGACTCACACGCTATGGGAAAAATGAACAAAAAAGAAAATCACTTGTATTCCCCCGGAGTCTCCCGCTATACCCCTCCTCCTCCTGCTTCCCCACCCTTGCATGGCGTACACAACCGCTAATCGAAATCATTAATCAAATGTAGCCATCAACCACTTGAAACTCGTCGCATCTTGGAAAAATCCTCCCACCCCCTCTACATCGCATCTACCGAACGTCTCCTGTATACGGACCCTGACAAGAAAAAGAAGAAGAGGAATATATAGTTATACAGGACATTCATCGCATATTTTTTTTGTTTTTATCATTACAATTCCCCCACCCACACCCCTCAGGCTCTCACTTTTGTTCTGACGTTGTAATACCCGATGCGGGGGGGAGGGCACTCGTACTACCGTAGTGCCCCCCACCTACGCCTATTATCGGATGTCCGCTAGCTGTATTTTTTTTCTCCCCTCTTTTTTTATATCTTGTGTCTTGTGGTTATATATATATATATATATCCATGTCAGCACAATGTTCTTGTTCTCTCTGTATGCGAGTGTATCCCGTTATTTCTAAAATCGAAGAGTGCAAAACAGATATATATGGGGAGAGTTTCTCAGCATTGGATGTTGCATACGAAAAGTGCAGCGTGCGCCTGAAGCGTGCATTTGTTTACGTCACATTACAACTTGAAAGCCAGATTGAAATTTGAGATAAATCACCTCCGTAAAATCCTCCATGTACATGCATGCGGGTATGTGATATTATTTATACAAGGCCCTGAAGCCTGAGCAAAACTACGTTTCACAAGTCAAGTAAGCACTAGTATTCGTACAACATAGATAAGTTTCAGCAGCGTGACGCACACACACACACACACACACACACACACACACACACACACCACTAGAACACGATGACCATCCTTCCGCCCGGCGACTTCGCGGAGTTCTTCCTAGACCAATCGTCGGGCCCAATAGGGTAATAAATCTGCAAATGAAAAAACATTGATTCCATCGAATCAAACCATTCATAAATGCTGCAAGGTATACGCACGCCAACATAATAAAGCAACGTAAGCATATAAATTTTCCCGTTCCGAGCCACTCTGGAGTTCGAAAAGGCGACGAGGGCACACGTCTTGAGCCCGTTGCCTTGTGGATTAACAGAGTTTGGGTATTCTTGTGTGTACTTGGCCCACTTCCACGCCGTCTCCTTCCCTTGTTGGGAGAGATCCTTCAACAAGCTCAAGAGGTCGGCACGTGCAGATACTAGGCAAAAAAAAAAAAAAAAAAAAGATGGGTGAGCGAATGGTGAATTTGGTACGATCGCTGTCCCTTACCTTTCCCCCATGAAGGAATGATCATGCCACTGGGGACACATTAATGTAAGTCGGTCGCGTCACATACGAGCAGAAAAAGAAAGAAAAAGAAAAAAAGAACCTAAAGATGCCGTTGATGTAGCGTTCCAGCGCATCGTCTTGCTTTCCTTCGTAGTCGAAAAAGAGTTCGTTGTTCTGTAGCCTCTTTTTGTCCGTGATATCAGGAGGTAGGGTGTCACTTTGCTTGTAGGGAAACATGAACATAGCCCCAAACTTGTCCCTCGTAAACAGGTCCAGGACCTCAGCCAGATCCTGCGAGGAAGGCGGTACCGTCTTGGGAACACGGGGCTAAAAGGAGATGCAACATCGTATATTACAAGGGAATTCGGGGAAATAATAATAATAATAATAATAATAATAATAATAAATATACATACCTTCTCGAGCAACTTGTTCGCCATTGAGTATAAATCTGCCCGAAGATGGTCTGTCGCGATTAACTGAGGAGACGTAATCCCATAATATACCTGTGAGCATGATCAGATCAGTGTGTTGTGCTGGTTCGTGACGAACATTGATTGCACTTACACCTGTATAGTGGATCAACGTCATGTTGACGGTGAAACCCGCTTCGGTCAAGGAGGCCTTTGTGTACACTTGTACCGACGCGGTCTTGACCGAGTTTTCGTCGTAGATGCCACTATCCAAAGTACTCGTAAACGGCGCCTGGGTCCAGCTATTCCCGGTCGAAAGCTCGAGAACAGTGGTTATCTGGTGCAAAAGAGCAGTACGCGCTTGGGCTGGTTTACCGCATCCGATCGTTTGTAAGCAGGTGATAGAGGTAAAGTTGCAAATCACGACGAACCTGCCGCCCATAGTGGGAGGGACATCTTACTAGGAAATGGACATTATGAATTCGGGAGTCGCCATACCGAAGTGTGGCCATACACACCTTAGGATCTTCGTGTCAACATAATTGGCAAGGACATCATTCCTCTTTTCTCCCACCACATCCGATTCGATATAGCAGAGGGCGTCATACCCATGGATTTCACCATATTTATTAATATCGGGGGGTTTGGTGGCGTCGACTTGATACTCGAAACCATAGTCAGCCAAGAACCGTTTCTTGCCGTACGAGGCCACTATTCCTTCAAGTTGTTGTACATCATTTGGTTCCCCGGTGACAGAAAGGGGCAAATCGGAGGGTTTCATCAAGTCTTTCGCTCGGTCGATCAAGATCCCGAGGAGCTTGCTCTTAACGGTGCTTTCGGTCACAACCTCATAAAAAACCTGCAGACATTCATGAGTTCTGCGGCGCGACACATAAAATAGAGATACAGACTCCAACATAATAGATCAGGGAGTACTTGTCGGTATTGTCATCCACGGTCAACGAAGCATTGCAGAACAGGAGGGCAGCCTGGGTTTTGACCGAGTTCTCTTTAGTGTCCGGGGACTCATACGTTTTCAGGAAGGTCGTCTTATTCCAGCTGTTTCCGGTCTTCAGACTGAAAAGATTCTGACCTTCGGTCACCAGGTCGGCGCAAGCAGAATCTGACCATGGGGGGTCAGTGAAGAAGTTCAAGACATACGTAGCCGTCCTTGCCCACCTTTAACCCATGAAGATTTAATGCCCGTGCCGCTGAAAAGACGTATGTAAGCTCAGAATTATGTGTCAAAGACGAAAAGTCATTACCCTAATAAGATGTTGACGTATTTGGAAATCTGATTGTCTTCAGGATTCGTGATGTTACATAGGCCCTCAGAGCCGATGACGTCAGTGGTGATACCAGGGGGTTTAGACTGCGCGCCCTTGAACTCGTAATTGTACTGGTCTTTGAATGCCTTCCGAGAAGCGTTTTCTAGGATTTTGTGCAAGTCGTCACTTGTGGGTTTGTCGGGAATTGGAAGGGGCTTCGATACGAGTGGTTAAGATAATTGACTTGAGAACGAAAGTGAAGGCTAACCGGATCGGCCAAAGTATTGGCACTCTCGCATAAGATCTTGAGGAGTTGTTGTTGAACTTCTGCAAGAGTGGCCTTGGTTCGTTCGCAGTTACCCATGATTTATCTAGTAATTCGTGAAATCGATGAGCAAATCGATTAGAGAGTCTGAATGAATGGCTCACCGATAGAATGTAGGGTGAGACACAAACACGGATCGAACATTTTAAGGAAACCGAATCACTAATGCCGGCAGCTTGACAGCTGAGTTATCGATAACATCGATAACATTCCGGTGCTTCAATAGCCCCGGTGGAGCAATAACTATCTAAAATGCGTTAGCTTCATGAGCATTCATTCAGGTCAAAATCTCGACCTGTCTTCTCAAGGTAGGCCCTGGTAGGGTCTTCGCCGGGGTTCCGAGAAGCGAAGCGAATAGCATACAAGACCAGGGCACTGGTGTGTTTCGTGAGCCAGATGAGTTGATGTTCCTCCTTGTTCCCATAAGTAATTGGAGGGTTTGGGGTGGAGCACTCGCCACTGTCATAGACGTCGAGGTTCCGTCATCATGATTTTTGCAATGGCTACTCGCACTTGCGGATATCTAAACATATCCAAGTCGAACAAGCGGCGGCGCTAGCCTATTTGTCAGGTTTGACACATAGAATGTTGAGTAACAACATGTTGCATCCAGGGACCGTTACGAAACGTGTTCTCCCAGGCTGATCGCGATGTGTCACTCTCGACTCTTGAATTCCTTGAATTGGACCGGGGTCATTCATGTCACATTTGAGCCTCGAGGATGTCATGAGTACCTTGGCGATTGAACCTTTTACTTTCAAGTCCGGGTCGTTTTCGACACCATGGGCAATTCCAAAGACACCCTAGAAATCCTGCAGCAGCTGAATCAAGTTCAGGTGAACGACTTATGCAAGGATGCCAACAAGTTGCTTGACAAGGTGCGTTAAAGTCCGCTTCATATCTTCAACCTCTGACCGCCGCGTACGCAGCCGCTTCCATTGCCCCCAAAACCCACCAAAATAGACTTGGTGAAAATCCTCAAAGCAGCGGCAAAGCAGGTGTTCAAGAAACAACATGGCTATTCACACGAAGGCGACTGGTCCCAACCACCTGCGGTTGCCGGTGATGCCAAACATAACATTTATTCCGCTGAAGGCCTCTGTAATATCAGGGATGACAAACCTGATCAAATTATAAACTATGTGAATTCGACACTATTGAGGTACATTTGTGTTTTAATCGTACCGACGTTATTGTCTGAACCTACCGTTTATCTAGCTCTGTTCAGCCTGATGCGGTGCGAGGTGAGTACAGGAGGGGATCTATTCCTGAGTCGCCATTGAGTGGGTTATCATCAGACTCAGCTCGCACTGACCTTGTGCAAGAGGGAAAGAACCTTTCTCAAGCGTCTAATGCGAACTTCTGGCTTGCCTCGTCTTACAGGAAACAATACGATGGTCAACATACTGAAGAGAACTCATTCCGACTCGATGCCGTGATTGTGTACCGCAGCATCTTACTCAACCATGGCCACGCACTTGTAAAATGCACCGTCATTTACTATGCTGGTGTACGTCAGGTTCTGTCTCGTGGAAAGCTTCTCAACGAAAATCCCATTTTCATACAGGTATTCTATGAGACCTTATCCACAACAAAGGTCGCAAAGAACAAACTCTTGAATTCCTTGATTGAAAATGCCAACTCGCTGCTGGACCACGTGAGGGTGATATCTTCGTTTGAGATTCTTTGATAATTTATATTTTTACTCACGCAGTCGATCCCTGGCCCCTCTCCTGAATCAATTCAGGACCTCAAAACCATCCTGACCGTTTATGGACAGAAGGTATTCCTGGAACAATTTGGCTTCTCTTACGACGGCGACAAGACACACCCCCACGATATTGCTCAAGGTGCCAGTCTGCATGCGACGGATGCCCTCTACTTCACGCAGAACGATGAATCTGACGTCATCACGCCCTTTGTTGACTTCAATATCTTGAAGTATGTATATTCTGACTTCATTTTGTATACCTTTATTAACAGATCGTAAGCGTGATGTTGCTTCCGTATTGGGTGAAAGGTTTGTAAGTTTGGGATCACTACACATCAGTTATTGAACATATCGGACTTCCAGATTCCGCACGTACCTCGCTTTTGAGCCAGGTGAAAGGACTTCTTGGAGATAGGACGGGAAACACCTGGATGAAAGCAGCATTTCAAATGTCATACAACCATGCCATTCCCTCCGATGACTCATGCAAGACTGCTTCTTTACTAATCTACACCAACGCCTCATGGACAGAGGACTCCGTGACTGTAACCATGAAGTTCATTTATTACATTGGTGTAAGTACTCTGCTGTTTTTGTCATCATTTCTAATATTTCTCCAAGGTCTACTATGGAACGCTATCGCCATTCATAGTTGCTGGAAACAACCTCCTCGCCGAATTAACTATCGCTGCTAACAAGTTACTCATCAACGTTAGTCTGGCCCCGCAAAGTTCAATGCCCTTCGCGTTTCCGATCATTGACCCTGAGTTCACGTAGCCTATTCCCGTTCATTCTCCCCCAACCTTCCAAGATATCGAGGCCATCGTTGCGACATACGGACCAAGCAAGTTCAAACAGGATTTTGGTTTTGTGTATTTGGGTGATGATACTTTGCCTGATGACATTATTCCTGGTGTTCAGGCGATAGGCAGGAACGTCGTCCTCTATATCAAAAATAGTAGCCCTGACGAGCTCCGTAAACGAGTCGAGTCCGACTTGATTCAGTATAGTAGACTCTTTCGACTCTGGGATTAGACTCACGAGATTTTTAGGAGCATACAATTCCCGGACTGGGCGCAAGGTAAGTCACAGGGATACTTCTCAAAGACTGCGGGTTTTACATACAGAACTACACCTTGGCAGACGAAGCAAGCACGAGCCTAATGAGCGAGATGTTATCTATTCTCGAGCACAACACAGGGAATGCCTGGGGTACCCAAAAATTCACGGCATCATATTCCAACAAAGATGACCCTCGTGCCAATCTGCTCAAGACCGGCGCTACACTTACGTACACGAATTCTAGGCTGAGTCAAGATGGATTTACCTTTTCTGTGACTATCATTGGCTACGTTGGTGTGAGTAGCTTCAAGACCCTTTCATCGCTTAATACCAACCATTCTAGCAGGTCTACTATCTGATCGAAGAAGTTATATGGGCGTGAGTTACCGGGAAGAGACATTCCAATTATTTCCAATTATTTCTGTATATATATGCAGTCCAGAATGAGCTCATGTAAGATAGCTTTTGTGTACCTTTTGTTTCATTCAATTTTCAGCTGTGGAGATACTCAAATCACCTGGTGGACTTTATTGGGGTGTGTTACTAATGTGAGTGGAATATGATCATATGAAGCAGTTCCAGTTTTTTATAATGCAATCAACAGAATATCAAAATATCAATTCATTTTGATGCTCATAATTGCAGATGCCCACATAACTTGACATGAGGCATCAACACCAGTCAAGATTGAAGTGGGGGTTGCTTGGCTTGTGATGAAAGCATGAAATGTTGGGTGGGCTGGACAAAGACCAGGTGTATACTTGTTGTTCATGATGATTTCTTTAGTGATGTGCCTGGCCAAGCCAAGCCCAAATAGGCCAGGCCAAAGTCATGGCCTGGGACAGCTTTTGGCCTGGCCTGTGGTTTGGAAAGCCAGAGCCAAGCTGTCAGGCTGCAGCTTTGTGTGGAGGTATGTGGACTCCATTTACTAGCTAAATTTACCAAAGACCCAACACTAAAAGGCAGCCTTTCACACAAAAGGCAGCCTTACACAATTGTCACACGATCTGTGACCACTTATAACCAACAGCCAATGGCCAATGACCAACACTGTGACTGACTCAATTGCAAGAGAACAAGCTGTGGAGGGATGGTGTACCCATCCCCCACTGCCAAAGGTATGTTTTTAATGATCCTAAATCTTCATTTTAACTCAGGCTACTCATAGGATATGTAATCAACACAACCACAGCATGCAACCACCACCATTCAGTCAAGACTTGTATCATGACTTCAACCACCAACACAATCACCTTGCTCTCAGTCTCCACAACAGGCAATCATCTGGCTTAAGAGCCACACAGTAAATGCCACAGTAGAGAAGCAGCAGGTGGTATGTTGACCACCTGCTGCAAAAGTATTTCTTTTTCATTATTTATTATAGAGGTACTGAATACATGTAGACAACACAGCCTCTGCACCTATGTCCCATCCACCCCTCTGGAAAGATGATCACCTCCTGGTGCACCCCTCCTACCCCTGCTTTGGGTTTAGCCCAGGCATGCTTATAAGATGCTGACTCGTCAACAATGGCAGTAACATGGCAACAATGGCAGTGACACAGTGATGCATCAACAATGACAGCATGACAGCAACATGTTGCAAATGACTGTGATACCTTCACAACAGCTGCAATGTTGCTGATGCATCAATGATGCCAGCAACATTTTCACAACAGCAATGACGTTGATACGCTATAGGAGGCTGTAAAGGGGGAGATCCCCAAACAAACTACCTATTAGGTGAATGCAAGGAGGCGAAGATGTCTACTACACATAGAAGAGTATAGAGGGAGATAGAAACTACTATAAAGTTTCCGAATGATGCGAACGTACGTGTGACAGTTGCGATCAACTGTGCGACTTTGCGAACACGGTCGTGACGAAGATATCAATATCGGGTGACGAGGATAGACAAACTCAAGACTATAACTTGAGTTTGAAACTAAAGGAGAGCTTTATAGCTCGGAGACTAAGATCGAAGGGGATGGAAGTCGTAGATTTCTGTCTAAAGGAGGAGGGGGTTCTCTGTGTTCTCTATGTATCTAAACTACATCTCTTTTTATACTACTTCGATCGGAGGATCGGAATGGTATAAAATGATAGAAAGGAGTAGTAATGATACTAAAAGGGGAAGGGGATAAAGGAATCAGAAGGTGAAACATAAGATGAAGAACAAAGAACAAAGGAAGATGAAAGGTAAATTGAATAAGAAAGAGAAACTAATATGAAAATACGTCCAAAATGATTGAAAGTGAGGTAGGAGGTGGATGGGATAGGGGGAATGAACCTCCGATAAAGGCGGGATCGGTCCGATATGAGATGGCTTTGTCTTGGTGCTGCGACTAGTTCGGAAGCGATCGAAGTTGTCGAGAGGTGTCGGAAGAGTTCGCAGACGTTCGTAAGATCGTAAGATATCGGGATGTGGTCGATGAAGAGGTATAGTACATCCGATTCGCGTATTCGGAGCATAGGATCGTATGATGCGTATCAACGTGTTGGCAACATCAATGCCATGTCAACAGCAATGGAAACAGTGACATGGTCAAGGACATTTGCTGCCATGACAATGATGCCTGTGTTCATCAATGTGGGCTCAGAAGCTGGTGACTGCCCACCTGAAACACCTCATGAACAACATGCACCCATGTCAATTGACGTGGAGACTATGTGCCTGAGGTTGTGGGTGATCACAGCCTCATCATCCCACTCATGGACCCCCTCACCCTCTCATTCTCGACCCACAGCCAAAGCCATCACTGGCAGCTTTGGCCTGGCCTGACCTTTTTAAAAGCTGGACCACCTCAGGCCAGGCCAACTGTGGCTTTCAGGCCAAACCAGGCTGGGACATCACTAGATCTCTTCAAGTTTGTTGTCATATTTTACTCTCTTGGCAGGACCATCATCAAGTTCTTCCATGTACTTGTCTTTGACAGAAAAGACAGGCCAATTAGAAGAGGTCCCAGGCTTAAATGTAGCCCAAGGCTGGAACTTGCTAGCATTAGTATACTGTCATGTAACCCAGATGAGGACTTACCAGTCCAGGAACATTGTCTGCTTTCAGTGGGTGCATGTGCAAGATGACATAGGTAAGGTTGACCAAGGGTTTGTAAGGGTTTTGAGAGTCTTCATTTTATCTCAAGTATCAAAGCTTAAGATTAATGACTGGGATTTTGATTTGCTGAGAAAAGTGTGGAAGGTGATCTGTAATGTTACTTACAGCTGTTTCTGTAATTGTTAACAGTAACTTGGCTTTGTTCAATCAATTAAGAAATTTGGACTTCATAGAAATTTGAGTGCTCTGTTTTGTATCTCATGAAATACTGCATGGATTGAGATGGTTGAGATGGTTATAGAGGGAAAATTGCCCTGTTTCTTGAAGGCTATCTACTCCTGTAATTACCTTTGGAAAATATTTAGTGTATGGTGAGTTGTGGATGAAACAAAAGGTAAACTAGTACTTTTGACACTCAGAATGATATTGTCACATTATGGCATCAAATGAGCTCCTATGAAGAAGATTTTAGGGAGAAAGTTGTTCATTTTTTCAAGAGCTAGATGTACAATTACCATGTTTTTCTTTATTTTTGTCAGCCTTTAATTATGATTTTAGCAAAATTTTAAACCTAGCACAGATGTAATGTTGACTCAAAAGACAAAAAATAAAGAAAAACAGGGTGTATGTACATCTAGCTCTTGAAAAAATGAACAACTTTCTTTCTACAATCTTCTTCATAGGAGCTCATTTGATGCCATAATGTGACAATATCATTCTGAGTGTCAAAAGTACTAGTTTACCTTTTGTTTCATCCACAACTCACCATACACTAAATATTTTCCAAAGGTAATTACAGGAGTAGATAGCCTTCAAGAAACAGGGCAACTTTCCCTCTATAACCATCTCAACCATCTCAATCCATGCAGTATTTCATGAGATACAAAACAGAGCACTCAAATTTCTATGAAGTCCAAATTTCTTAATTGATTGAACAAAGCCAAGTTACTGCCAACAATTACAAAAACAGCTGTAAATGATGATGAGAAGTTATACTTAGGAATGTTTTCACATTCACAAAATTGAGGAAAAGGGTTGAAAGTATGTAAAAACTCAGACTATAGAGGTTTAATTTTTCTGATTTTCTTTTTTATAAGACAAATTTCTATTTATTAAATATTTTATGTGATTTAGGATGGAACTTAACACTCATTACAAGCCACTGTTCAAATTTCCACTTCAGAAGTTAATTGTTAACCCTTCATTCATTAGATATAAA
Organism: Hygrocybe coccinea; assembly: GCA_963555575.2. NCBI lineage: Eukaryota > Fungi > Basidiomycota > Agaricomycetes > Agaricales > Hygrophoraceae > Hygrocybe > Hygrocybe coccinea. The sequence goes on from OY741998.2 coordinate 1,083,541, forward strand.
GACATAAATGTCTTACACATGCTTGAAAACCCTTGGTCAACCTTAGACATAGGGCTTGGTTATTGTAAGAATTAGCAGGGCATCTACAAAGCATTATGTTGTACAAACAGTGACATTATTTGTCACCTGACCTTCCCACACTGAGAGCCTAATGAGCTGATCATGAGTCTCAGCCACTATTGTTAGGCTCTGGTTTGCTTAAATCCCAACACCGGCTGTAAATATGGCTCCAGAGCTTCAAGATACGCAGAGTCCTTAGTACTGTAGTTACTAATCTCCTATATACAGTAATAACCAGTTTGGGAATGTCAGGTCTGGTCAGGAACAAGGGTGCTGATGGGTTCAGACCATTGCCATGGCCCTGCCCATCACTCACAGGCATGTGCACTTGTTGTCATTGACATTGAGCACAACTATTTCACTATCCCTGCATATTTTCTTGCAGATTTTTACATATCATAGATATATTGTTCTATATGCTGTATATAGACTAATATACATGAAAATAAACAAAATAAACGAGAAATAAAAGAAATAAAAAATAAGGATACATGGGGCACCACTGACAAACCAGTGGATACTCACCTTTGCAGAGGTGCCAGATGGGGTCTGAAATTGGTGGGGAAGGGTGCTGGAGGGTGAGTGAGGGGTGGGATGGATGATGGGGGGTGAGGAAGGGTGCATGGAGTGGGGGGTGGCAATGGGTGGTGAGGAAGGGGCTGGGAAGAAAGGTGGATGGTGGAAAATTGAAGGGGGTGGGGGAGGGCTCCAGGCCCTGAATGAGCAGCAGGAATGGGTAAGTACATGGGGGAAAAGCAGGAGGGGTTGGTACTCACCTTCACCCTTGGGGCCCCCCACAGCCCTCTCCACATTCCACCATCAATAATGCTGGTGGGGATGTCATCTCAGATGTCCCCATTATCCATTCTGTGGTTTTCATGGTCCAGATCAGTCATGTGTGCAAGGGTGGTTGAAATGGTGATATCTCTACATGACACCATTGCCATTGACCACACCATCACCATGGGTGATCCTCCATGCTCCTTTCATCATCATTGTCACTGCACACCAAGCCCCACTGCTGGTTTCAACATTCGAGGCTGTTGGTTGAAAAACTCAGGCATGCTCCTGCACAGTTTTGAGAACATTCAAGGAGGCATTCTTGGTGCAAATTGTTGCCATCATTGTCCTCCTCCTCATTTCTGTTGTGTTGAGGGGGTGGGGAGTGGGAGTATGGTGAATGGGAAATGGGAAATGAAGAGGATGATGATGATGGTAACAATTTGCACCAAGAATGCCTCCCTGGATGATCTCAAAACCACACAGGGGGTGCACCCAGGTTTTTTAACCAATGGCCTCGAACAGGGGAACTAATGGTGGCAGGTTGGGTGCACAGTGATGACAAGAATGAAGGTAATGTGGAGGGTTGCCACCAGTGATGGCATGGTCAACAGTGGCAGCGGCATCAAGATATTGCCACCACAACTGTTGATACACACCATATGATCCTGGCCTCTGATTTGATATATCTCATGATTCTATGTGATTCACACCAACCTGACACTCTTTGAGCTTGCAATCAAGTTGCGACTTCAGAGATCTTTAGTTATCACATTTCGAAGTATTTCCTTTGTTTCCTTGTTCTGTACTCTTATGCATCATTCTCTCTACCTCTCCTTTCTTATCCATGAACCCCTTTCTTACATATCTCCATTTAGTATATCCTTTCATCTCTCTTCCTTTGTCCTTACAGCTTATATAACTGCCTGTATGAGCCACTAGACAGAGATCCCCCTTTGTCTCAGAGCCTACTCTTAGTCCTAGATCCAGTCCCTTCACTTTATATTGCCTTCTCTCACCATCCAACCTTTCCATTTGACTGTGACTTTCTTATTTTTATCACACCTCTTTGATTTTTATCACACCTCTTTGATTTTTATCACACCACTTTGATTTTTATCGCAGCACTTCTATTGAGTGTCTCACATCTTTCTAGTCCTTCTCTTTCCTTTCATAGTGTAGGCTATCCAAAACTTCCTCACATCTTTCTTAGCAGTTCATAGTTATACTCCCTTCTTATTACCCCCACCTGCGCATCAACGGTATCACAGGGTAATGTTCCGGAACCTGTCATGGAACATGTGCTGGTCACATGTCATGAGATTGAACCGAGGTAGTGGTAATGCGCAGCATTGCTTGACATTGTGGGATATTGATGAGTAATCAGGATACTCATCACTTGACTGATTACCTGTTGAGCTGGGATGGCAAGGGAGTGGTCCATGTTGTAGGGAAAGGGTGAGAGAGGGTTGGAGATTGAGTGTCACTATACAGCCACTGGTATAGTCAGTAATCATGTTGTATCAGTCATTGTATGAAGTCTGTGATGTTGTGTCAAGTGGAGACTTGTCAGAACCACCAAGAAACTGGGGTTGTGGATACACGTGTGCAATATGTCCTCTCATGGTGTGATTAGGGAGGTTAGTTGGATCATTGAGCACTAGCAGCCAGTTTATGAGAAGAAGGGTCAACAAATGTGGAGGTGACATGTGAAGGAGAAGAGCAAGGTGGTCAACCAAGATAGATCAAAGGAGTCATTGGTTGTTGGTAACTATGACAGATCTGATGTCTGAGTCATTGTGGGGAGGTTGCATTATCCAAATATAGGTTGCATAGACATAGATGCCCACAAGGGTGGAGATGCCAACAGAACATATGGCAATCATGGTGATGAGCTGGGTGTCAAAGGTAACCATGAGGATTGGGATTAGGGTTCAGTGAAAAAAGCAGCTGTTATTAACTTTGTTATTAACAGGTGTTATTACAGCTGTTTGTGGAAATGATGGCACTTTGTGAAATTTTTTGAATCAATTGAATAATATGAACTTAGCCAAATTTTCTGTGCCTCAATCTTGTATCTCATGAAATACTGCATGGATTGACATGGTTACAGAGGGAAAGTTGTACTATTTTCTAAGGGCTATCAGCTCCTGCAATTACATTTGGATTATATTTAGTGTATGATAGGTGGTGGATGAAATAAAGAGGTAAAGTAGTATTTTTGACATCCAATATGATATTGTACAATTATGGCATCAAAAGAGCTCCTATGAAAAAAATTGTAGAGAGGAAATTGTTCCATTTTTCAAGGGCTAGAAGCTCATATACCATATTTTTCTTTATTTTTTGTCATTTGAGTCAATATTACATCTGTAGTATATTTGTCTGTATTGAGCTTGAAATATTACAAGAATCATAATTATTGAATCAAAGGACGAAAATGAGGGAAAATACGGTATATGAGCTTCTAGCCCTTGAAAAATGGAACAATTTCCTCCCTACAATCTTTTTCATAGGAGCTCTTTTGATGCCATAATTGTACAATATCATATTGGATGTCAAAAATACTACTTTACCTCTTTATTTCATCCACCACCTATCATACACTAAATATAATCCAAATGTAATTGCAGGAGCTGATAGCCCTTAGAAAATAGTACAACTTTCCCTCTGTAACCATGTCAATCCATGCAGTATTTCATGAGATACAAGATTGAGCACAGAAAATTTGACTAAGTCCATATTATTCAATTGATTCAAAAAATTTCAAAAAGTGCCATCATTTCCACAAATGGCTGTAACTTGTTAATAACTTCGGGTGAGAAATGTCAATGTTAAGAAGTGTGAACAATTACTCTGCATCACGAGGGTGGTCAAGTTTCAAGTGTAATAGCTGTCATGCATTGTGGATCACATATGGAAGCAGCAATATACATATTCTTCTCTTGCTCGTGCTCAGTGTGCTGCCTCCCAATATGCCATTTCCCCAGCTGAAAAATACACAGAAAATCAGTTCATATTAGTTCTGGACTCAGTTGAAAACCTTCTCAACAATCTACCCCTCCAGCTACCCTCTCCAGAAGTCACAAAGTCTTGCTATTACTCTTTTTTGTCTTTTACCTTGGATCCCAAAATTCTTGAAAAGACAGGTGATGAGATAGTTACTCTTGGAGAGCAATTTGAATGAATCTTCAGGTGGAAAGCAAGAACCTCTGGTGATGGAATTATTCCCATTCTAGAATGGTTACACCAAGAACCATCGTGAAATACTGAGATACCGGCCTGCAGTCAAATTCCGAGACCTGGAGAAAAGTGTACTGAAGGCTGTTCAAATCAGAAATGATAGTGATAATACACTAACCCTCAATGAAGATTTGGACACTGACACTGACAGTGAAAGTGATTCAGATGCCACAATAGTGGCAGGGCCCTTGATGGCGGCAACATCGCTTGAAGTTGATGCAGATATTGATGTCAATGCTCTGGCACTGAAGGACTTGGTTTCTGCTGAACCAGTTGTTTGTGAGGGACCCTTAAAGTTGTTGCAAACAAATGAGCTTCCAGTTGCCAGCAAGGAACCAAACTGGGACTGGTGACTTGGATGCCCTACATAATTTTTTGCCGCTTTTTTTTGTTAACACTGTTAATAACATATTCTAACATGCTAATAACAGAATTGTTATTAACTCTGTAAGTATCTACTCCTGAGGACCCTAAGTTAATAACTTTTGTGAATAAATGGTTTGGAATTTTTCACCGAACCCTAATTGGAATGACATGTTGGTCTTCTTTGAAACAGGAAAGTTGATCAGTCATCAGGCATGAGGCTATTCATCCATATGTGACAGGAACAAGGAACCATGTATGTGAATTGTGAAATAACCATGTCATAAGTGTATTGGCTTTGTTTGATACATGATTGGTTGGCAGAGAACTGGAGTATTCAGATCACTGGGTATGATTGGTCAGGAGGTCATGGAATATTCTTGTCTCCAGGTATTCACACTGGTCATGGGTTGTGACAAGAACTGAATGGTCAAATTTGAATGGTCATGACTTGGAGATGTAGGAGCATCATATCATGACTCATTGGATTCCAGATTGTATCGTCTTCAGGTTCCATTAGGTTCCAGTTGTGTATGAATGGTTATGTATCTTCAAGTCATCACATGCTGTTGGTAACAGGGTATCATCCAATGAGAGCATGGGATTGACATATCATTGTGTTGATTGGTCAACAGGTGTCATGTGCTGTCAAAGCAAAGGACAGGGGTAAAAAGGTGTAACAGTTAAATAAAAATCACTGAACAATTGCTTTGGTCAAGCCCTGAGCTAGGGTTAGATGCTGAGCACTGATACAGTACTGAAAAATCCCTGGTTGAGGGATTTTTGGGGGCTTTCAGGTGGCTTGCATTAGTAAGACAGCAAAATTCCATCCTTTCTCTTTGTTTGTCAATGTTCATTTCTTTCCCTTCAACTACAAGTAGTGTAAAGTTATGGCACGATCTCTCAAATTTTTAGTGACGAAGTTGCCAGACGGGATCAGCAACAATCACCTCCGCCTCCCTAGGACCTTCACCAGCGCCGCCCTAACGATTCCAACGGCCTTTTCTGTCTCCTTCCTGGTGAATGCACTGGTTATAGCAAGTCGAATACTCGGCCTCGGCTCCACGATCTCCTGTCCCCTCAAAAACTTTGCCCGCGTAATCATCACCCCTTGCGCCAAAGATTCATCCACAACATCTTGTAACAGCTTCTCCTCCAGCTCCACATCGAAATGTGGCGCACCTGGCGAGATCACAGGCGCTGAATTCGAGATCTTGCGTAACATGGACGGCGGGGACGGTTGCGAGAAGGGAGGGGGATGGAGGGTAGCGGGAGAAAGCGGACGCACGTGAATGTGGATGATGGGGCTAGCAGGATGCGAAGGGATGGTAATGCAGTCGACCTTATCGAGCATGGCGCGGGCGGCGTGGATGTTGTCCTGGAGCGAAGAGAGGATCGAAGGTGTGTTTCGAAGTACGTTGATCCCCTCAGAGGCGCTGACTGCGAGGAGGGGTGGCATAGACGCCGAGAACACAAAAGCAGATCCGTTGATGCGCTATTAAATAAATTTTGAAATAAGGTGTCTTGGGTAATCAGCGAGAATACAGGTATGTACCTGATGCTCTACGACGGTTTTAGAGCCAGCGCAGAACCCACCGGAAGAGCAGAGACCATTTGCGATGGAGCCAAGAAGCATGTCTACTTTGGAGGCCTGAAAATTTCCCCAAGTCATATCGCCGCACAATCAAATTACCAATAGAGGCGCACGGGAACGTTGTACAGTTCAGTCAAGCCACGACCAGTTCTCCCCACTGTACCGAAAGAAATTCCCTCGTCAAGCATGAGTCGGAATTTGTGCTTGAATTTTAGCTCAACCTAAAACCCCAATCAGCTTTGCGACGAGCCAAGAATAATGAGGAAATTAAAACAAACCAGTTTTGGGAGATCGACCATCGCTCCATCCTTCTCAAATATGCCCTCCGTAACAATGAACCGGCGGGTTAACGGGGCTCTTCTCTTTCTTGCCTCCTTCTCCACGTTCTCCAACACCTCTTCAAGGTTCTTCAGATCGTTGTGATGGTACCACTTTACGGTGGAACGCGAGATCTGGATGCCCTTCTGAATGGCAAAATTGACACCGCTGTCGGCCACAATAACGTCACCGCGTTTACAAAACGCAGGTATGACCGAAGAAATCGTGGAGAATCCTTGAGAGTAGATAATAGCCGCCTCTGTCCCGATGAAGTCAGCGATGTCCCGCTCGAGGTCCATGTGCACATCTATCGAGAATGGGGTTACTTGGTGTCGCTTGTACGTCAAGACGGATGCATACCAACTGTGCCGTAAAATCCTGGTGGACCACAGCTTCCTAAGCCATATCTTCGAAGTGTTTCGATTGCCCGCTCTTTGATATGTTCATTGCCAGAAAGACCGGTGAAATTGAAGCTCGCCAGATTAACGGTGGGTTTTCCCGTGCTCAGTAGCTTTGGTTTGGGACCATTTGGGCCTGCAATAATAGGAACTGAGGCTAATTCTGCTTGCTCATCGGCGTCTAGAGGTTGGGCCAGTGGTTCAGGAATCCATTCGTCAACAAGTTCATCTACTTCCTAAGACGCGTGTTGAGATAATAATAATACGAATGGTTACGAAGTTAATAAATACCTTGTCTGTGAATTGGATAAAATGTTTGGGATCGGCTCGTGTACGTGACTGCAGCAAAGTGCGGATGGCGAATACTATCAATATGAGTTCGAGTATTGTCCTGCCTGGATCATTTTGGTGCGATGACTTGACATAACGTGCGACGACCGCAGAACCTGGTATTCTGTAAAAAGCAGTCTCTAGAGTGGACCATGAGTAAGATAGAAGGACGAAAAGAGGTTCCAAAGTTGACACTGGAGTGCTCATCGTCCCAAGTCTCCCCTTTGCACTTGTTTGTTACATCTATTTGTGTTGGATCACGTGATGCTCCATCCCTCGTCACCTGACCCTCCCATACTTGGACTTCGATGGTTTCTCCACCGTCAGAAACGTCGTCCTTGTATCTCTCCATGTCTGGTTCCTCAAACGACCTGTCTGCAACATCGGGACTCGAGCAACAAAAACGCAAGCCTCCCCCTGCTTTGCCCACCCGACCGTCACTCAGTCCGGTCGGTTTTACCCGTAATACATCCAGGAAAAGCCTGACTAACATAGGCTTTCTCTATCCCCCGTAGCCGTCACCAGCACTTGCATCTCAGAAACCAGGACGTCCGCCCTCTCCTCTTCGTAATGGGTATATACCCAATACTTTTACCGGTATCGACAGTCACGACGATGATGTAGAGGAGGACGATAATGACGTGACATGGCGGACGCCCTCGCCGACATCTTCTGTATCACAGTTTGCAGCCAATATTGCTCAGCGTGTGGGTTCATTTGTTGGCAATATGGCCCCACGATCGCTTCCTACGCAAGCCGAAATTGAGGCTGAAGCAGAACGCGAGCGCGATAGCAGCAGAAGAGAAGCCGAACGCATACTAACGCAAGAGGCAGAAGAGAGGAGACTCGTGGAAGAAAGAGTGTTCGCGATGATGCAGACAAACCGCAGTAATTCGCCGAAGTCACTTCCTCCCCCACCTGGGCGGTCTCAGACGTTACCAAACCCACCCTCTCCTGCAACCTCTCAAAAAGAGTCAGCTCCCAGTTGGTGGATTGCTGCCAAAAACCGATTGACACCAACCAAAGAACCACTCACGCCTGCCCAACAAATCATTCAAGAAACGAAAGCCCGAGAAAAGGAGAAAAAGAACAAGGGGAAAGAGAAGGAGAAGGAGAAGGAGTGGCCTGCCGCTCCACAAGTCAAGTACCAGGATCCCGCGTATCTTAATCTCGCATTGCCTGTTGCCCCACCACAACGACGCCCGGTTCCAGCGTCACCTTCACCTTCACCGTCTCGCCCGGGCCAGTCCAGTATGCCGCCAAATCTCACGCCTTCTCCTATGCGGTCAAGTAACACGTCTTCATCCTCACCTACGAATGAAACATCCCTTCTTTATGCGCAATTCAATGCACAGGGTACTCTTGATATTCCCGGAACCTTACTCATCATTGCTAAACGGTTTGAAAAGCTTGAAAAATGGACAGTGGGCCACGTGCGCGCTCTGGAAGATCGAATGGGCGATGTGGAAAAATGGCTTGTGGAGAAAGAAAGAGAGAAGGAAGTCACTTCAAATTCCGAAGAGCGTGGAGATGCAAGCTTTTCGCAAAGCGTGGTCAACGATGAGATCCATGAGATTCGTGAAGACGTTTCTGAGCTCCAAGGTCGTGTGGGAGAACTGGGACGTGAATTGGCGAAGCTTGCGACTGCCTCGGCCAACCTTTCGTCAAGACCGTCCCGTCAATCTACCGAAGTGTCAGTAGCTCCTCAGACAACATCTACTCACGCCGTCCGCTCTTTACCACCCGCCACACCTCATACGCCTCGACTTAGCTCCTCTACTGTGCGAGAATCCACCAGTCCACCCATGACAACTTCTAAAAGTTCCACAGCGTCACGCACCCGTCTTCCATATCCGAGTGGGGACTACGCAATCTCACAAGAGATGGCTGTGTCTTCTTCTGCCAGTTCCCCTTCGTCTGTTACATCGGCTACTCGACGGATTTCGATATCCGGCCTTCCTTCAGCCGGCCTCGGCGCATCCCAGTCGCCTTCATCTGTCCTTCCCCAATCACCAAGTGGGCCTGCTTTGAGTCCGGCTAGTCTTCCGGCGCAGAAGTCTCCCGTTCACACTCAGAGTATCAGTCCTACACCAAGGAAACGATACACCGTTGCTCTAGGTGGTCCGATAACAGCTCCCTCCGAACTGTCTGGGCGAGAACAACGGTCGAGAACCCCTGTTTCCCTTTCGCGCGCACAAGTCCCAGTCGAGAGGGCACCCTTATCAGCGTCACAAGGTGGGGCGAGCGACGACGATGCAGACAGTGCCGACAATACTAGCTCAGATGACCAACATAAAGACATGTTCCAGGACGACACCATTGGCAAGAGTGCTGCCGCTAGGATGTCCCAAGCTACCTCAGCCTCACCGCAGTCATCCCCTCCTGCCCCCCGAATTCGTGCCCAATCGGTTTACGGTCTCTCCTCCCTACACAACCAGGGGCTTAAGGCCCCGGCTCAACAGATATCTCGTATACGACCGCGCTCGACTGACCGCTTGGGGTTAGGCATTACAGATGGCGGCAATTTGTTGTCGCCGACAGGAAATAACTTCATTGATCCTTTAGTGTCGAGGAAGCAGGAGAGGCCGAAGATTTCCATGCCCGTACCCGGGAGGGGTAAAGTCGCAGTTGGACAGCTTGTTGCATTTTTCGATGGAGATAAGCGGGAAAAAGATTGAGGATAAGTTTGGTTTTTGGGACTGTTTCTGTATTGATCTAACTTGCTTATATTGATCTTATACCCCAAGCTCTGGTACTGTTTTTTCAAGTTCATGCTACTTTTTATTTACTTGTATGTACATCATATGTAGAGTTCAAGTTGTGCTGCTGCTGAATATTTAGAATTTATTGAATTGACCTAGCTTCCGGTCTAAGAGCTATAACAACAATATCACAAATGTTTGAGGGCACATGGTGTAGTTGGTTTATCATGCCCGCTTCGCAACTTCTGTTCTTTGCGGGTGGTCCCCGGTTCAACTCCGGGTGTGTCCACTTTTTTTTTGATTTCATCGAAAGTAATGTATCATGTATCGGAGTAGCCACGTATCATAATGGAGAAAAGGGAGGAATTATGTTGCAAAAACACCAACTATTCTAAAATCTGGCACCTGATAACCTTCCTCCCCCAACAATTGGCATTCGATATAATGCGAGCCTCGCGAGACCAATCGATCAATGATTTCCAGTCTAAAGTAAATGAGGTTAGGACAAGTCAACACCAAGTCAGAGACAACCATACACTGGGGTGGCCTCCGCCATATCTGCCGCATTTTCAAGAGTCCTTGCCCCACCATAATTATCATCCACCCAACATTCAACGGCACTGCCATCTCCCACTTGGTCAATGGGCTCCTTCATATAATAGATCCCCACGTCTCCTGCACCAATTTGCAGTGGGATCCTTAACTTGCTTGTTGGCATCGAAGAGTGCCAATAATGTGATGTCAGCTGAAGTAGAGAGCCTGCAGGCGGATGGAATGCGAGCCACCCAGAACCATAGAAGAGTGAAGGAGGTAGCGGATTGATGAGGTCATTGGCGGATACACAGTAAGGTGCTATTTCCTGAAACGGCCGGCCAGTGCCTGGTCGTGTGTTGATGCGTCCGAGAGGAATGGACAATTTCGGGGGATGGTTGAGATTTGAGCTTTTCTTGTTCACTTCTCCGTCGAGATTGTTGAGCGGTTTATCCGGCGGTGCAACACCTTTCTTCTGACCAACCCCACCGTACAAGCCATGGGCTTCAGCGACAGCAGGGTCGACCGCCAGAAGGGGGACGGAATCGTGCGACTGGCCAGTTGCGGCGTTCCAGGCTGTACAAATCTGTAACTGCAGGTACGAGATCAGGATATCAGCGATGAGGCCGTGGCCGGCAGAGTTGGCAAGGACGGGATCAGCGTAATAGAGTTTTACGGCATTAGGATCGTTCATGTACATGGGATAAACAACAGATTTGGTGCTAGATCGTCCGTGAGTGAGTGGTTAAGTAAGAATGTTAGGAAAGGAGTATCACCTGATGTGAGGTACATCGTAGAATTGGGCAACCACGCTGTGCCATTGATCGGGACCTGCGAACCCGTGCGTTTCGTGCACCTGGGGGCTGAAGTGACCCAGCACGAGAACAGCGGGTTGATCAGGACGGCGAAGGAGGGAGCGTACGAGAACTTCGAAATTATCCATCATTTCTTGATCACTGCCGAAGATGAATTAATCAGCATCTACATGGACGAAACAAATGGGTTGTGGACAAACGGTGAATCGTCCGCATCCAATTCAAGGATGACAAGGTCGGTATGGTCGGGAATGTGGTGCGAGTTGCAGTAGCCAAAGTATGCAGAGTTTGTTCGGCGCATGGCTCCGTTTGTGAGCTCGGAAACAGGATGCGGGAAGACTGTATTCCACCATTGGAAGAAACGCGATGGATAACAATTGGGTGATATTGGATCATCTCCGGCACCATGACACGCAGATACTAGAACGACAACGTTATCAATGCCTTAGCAGCCACCGGGAGATTGACTTACCAGAGCCTCCAATGATGCTTATGGTGACAGGCATACCCAGCAGAGCTTTATGGATGAAACGCTGGATCCTAGCTCCACTCCCAAGATGCAACCGACTCTTGTACAGTGTCAACGACCCATATTTCGCACCAAGAACGTCTCCAGGTCCAAAGGAAGGACAGAATTCGAATGGATTGGGCTCGGCCTCGGAGGAGTTAATGTAGTTCTTGGGCTTCAAGTGAGCGGTAGAGTATTTGACAAGGGGTGGATTATGGTATGTTGGGAGGAAAAGCTGGGTTAATACGACCACGACGAGAAAAAGTGTGATGATGATCCATATTTTGTTGGTAACGCCGAGAGTCCTGCGATTCAAGTGGGATGTCTTTTCGCTGTCTGGTCCCATACCGGGCGAAGTATTTGGGACTGGGGATGAGATTGTGATGTGAGCGAGTCCTTTTCCGGCCCTTCGCTGCATGGGCGGTGAACATAAAATAGGAAAAAGGCGAGACAGGGTCGATTTAAATTTGACCCCAGCTAACTGAATTCCCTCACACACCTCACCGCTGCACCGGCACCACTGGCAGCTCTGTCGCTATGAGCCACCGTGACAAGCATGCGTTCTTGAGCTCGCTGAAACGAATACCAACGCCGTTTGCACTCGCTTTTGGCGTGTTCATTGGTTTTCTCGTTGCCCGTTTCATACCTTGGCCGACGGTAAGACAACTCACTCTTCCTGTCTTTTCTCGGCTTTTCTTCTCCTTGAATCCCTCAGTATTCTGCACCAATCTGGCGGGGTGCTCGAACCCAAGGACCGGCCACCCAATCCTCGCGGCAGCAGGGTCGACAACCAATCCCTCTGCCAACCGTCCATCAACGACTGCGGGTGCTCGAACTCTTGACTTCTCTGTCACCTCACCACACAAAAGAATGCACACGGAGTGCCCAGCATATCTACGTGCAGCAGGCTACTGAACGATATGCCCCCTTGATCGGCCACCGGACTCCCTCTGGATCTTACTGGCTCAACATCCTGGGGCTTGGACGGCGCGAAGACGAGTCTGAACACAGACGCCGGGACCTCGTCTACAGCGAGCACAAGTATTTCTTCGCCATCAACTTGTATAACTCGTTCGATGTCATCCCAGACCTCTTCGCAACCCTCTTTCGAGTGGCGGCCATCCTCGGATACCATAACGTCTTCGTTTCCATCTACGAGAACGGGTCCACTGACCAGACAAAAGCCCTCTTACGTATCTTTGACGCACTCACGCGTAGCGTCGGCTTGCGTGTCACCATACGCACCTCAACACGCCGGCGGGGTGCCTTCAACCATCGCATCGAGTACCTCGCAGAGGTTCGTAACGCTGCATTCGTCCCTCTCCACGAATTACGCGACTCGGAGAACGAGTACTTCGACACCATCATATTCATGAACGACATCCTCCCATGCGTCGATGACCTCCTTGAACTCATCTGGCAGAGTCGTAATAATAATGCAGGCATTACCTGTGCTGCTGACTATATGTATCACGAAGAAATCGTAGGTCTTTTTTTCTTTCTTTTTAGAACAAAAAAGAAAATAATATTTTCTTCATTTGCTCAGGGTTCTCCTGTATTCTACGACAATTGGGTGGCGCGAGACATTAACGGCACTGCGCTCGAGAATGCACCCTTCGAGAAAGTCTTCCATCATGCGGCCTCCAACGCCCGCTTCCTAAAGCACCTCCCTGTCCAGGTGCAATCCTGTTGGAACGGCATCGCCGTACTTGATCCCGCACCCTTCTACTCACCGCCACATGTCCGGTTCAGGATGGCAAAAATCACGGAAGGCGAGTGCAGCGCGAGCGAATGTAGTCTTATTTGTAATGATTATTGGGAGGCTGGTTACGGGCGTATTGTAATGGTGCCGCGAGTGAAGTTGGCTTATGATCGAGTAGGTCGAATCTTTTCGTGACTGTTGTTTCCTTGTGAATGCTCATGAGTGCATAATCAGAGAGTTTTTGATATCATCCATCCGGTCCGTCGAAATCTTACCGCCATTCGGGGGTATGTTCGCCTTGGTGGGCTCCCAGATGACCCACGGACGGATCCGCAAGATAGGTCGTGGTTTGGTCCCCATGATCGACTGTTTACAGATGAGGAACACGAGCCTGTAGAATTTGTTCCCGGACCAGAGTATGGTGCGTTGATCTTCCTCGTACTGTTGTCCCCTTGCAGTTGTGTTTTCTAAAGGAACTGTGTACATGACAGTGTGGTGTTGGGGTTGGGATGGTGCTGGCGATCTGGAAGGCCCGGATGTTGATCCTATTTGGGAGCGGATGCCGAACAAGTCTATCAGAGCCGATGCAGTGACTGTCAGACATGATAGAAGTCTTACGATATGACTTGACACTTTAGCAGTGTGCTCAGGTCGGTGGTTCCATGTAATAATTACTCTACCATTTTTATATACCTGGACAAGTCGTACATAGAGCTTGTCAATCATTATTTGGTCTGGGATTTCCCACGGGACGGGATTTAGCAGTACAACTATACGAGTCATGTTCCCCAGCGCTGTTCTACTGGAAGTCATTTCATCTCCCTTTAAACGCGCCCAACTTGGGCTCTTTCACGGCAAAATCAAACAGTACGGAAACAACGTTCCCTTTTCGAAAAAGAAAACTCGGCGGACATGGCTCCCGAATGTACAGAACAAGCGTCTCCAATCTGCGATTCTAGGGCGACATCTCACTGTAAAGGTCACCACCCGTGCGCTGCGTACGATATCTAAGGTGCACGTGGAATTTCTGTTGTACGAGTCATGGGCTGACTAGAGTTCAATCACACTTTTTTTTGTGCCGCAGTACGGGGGGCTGGATCAGTATGTGCTGAAAACCAAGGCGGCACGACTTGGCTGGGAGGGGATGAGAATACGCATGTTGGTGCGTGAGCGCATGGAGGAGCAGGAACGTACTGAGCGAATGGCACTTGGGTCATAACGGAACACCACACAGCATGTCAATATATCAATTTTCATAGGCGTTATTTAACCGCTCGACAGCATCTCGCTTTAAATGCAACCACGACGACTCAGTGAGCCCTAGACGAGAAGGATAGCTGTTACTATCGCAGAAGTAATCCCTGACCTGTTTATTGGAACACTTCTCATCATCTACGCCTTGCCATATTACAACAGCGCTCGCCAGCTCGGCCACAAGTCAGCTAAAGACTTTGTGCCGGTGTTGATGCGAGAGGCCTGTCACCCATCGTCGACGGCTGGTTCCTTTCATCATTTATACCTTCTGCATTTCCTCCTTTGTCTTCGTCATCCTCGTCGTCATCCTCGCTCCAGTAAACCTTGACGTCGGGCGTACATCAATCTGCTCCCCTGTGCAATAATCCCAAACAATTCCTGATCGCCCTTTCCGCGCATGAAACATTGCTTGTGCACATACTTCTGGCAGTTGTCGTGGAATTCTTCACAAGCCGATGTCTCCTCTTCAGACCTGCGGAACAAGCCGGCCAGGTTCCCCTCTTATCGAACCAAATTTTGACACCAGCCCATACAAGATATTCTCGTTTCTGCGGAGAGATGGCGTTCGTATGTTTGTGCAAGTTGGAACATCATAGTGCAGCCAGGCGGCCAACCGTTCTCACGGTCTAATGTATCTGCGAATCCACTAGGCTCTCTCATGCTTCTGGGTGCATCATCGTACGGCTCGAAGCTGAGTTTGTTCATGTCACCTAATGTGAGTAGTTCTGTTTTCTTGGTGTGTTTGAGTTTGGTTGGGAAAAGTGTAAAATAGGGGCTGTTGATTCAACGTTGTGTGCGAATGACTTTGGAATCGAATTTCGAGAGAGGTCGCGTTCCATGCTCATTCCAGTCGTCATGCAATTGACCCAGAACGGACGGCCATCAACGTTGCAAAAGGCGGGAGTGGTTACCTTAATGTCGACATCGATCTTGTCTAGCATCGATTACATGGTGGGGCGATTATTGATATCATCTCTTCAAGGTGTCGGCAATGACCTATCTCATATTTCCGTGAGGAGTACCTAGTCGCTAGCGAAATGAATCACACGACAACTCTCCATGCCGGGATCTAGTATGAAGTTCCTCACAACCATCCTTGCGTGGGCACCAGACATTTTGCCACCAACCACCTTGACAAGCGCACCATTGGGGCACGGATCACTTGAAGTTGTGATCCGATGCTCTTGACTGATCCTAGGGACATTGAGCCCACAAACGACCGCCTAACCTGTGGCCCGATGCTACAAGAAAGGATTGAATGCATTGAAGAAGTGAAAGATCATTGTTACATTCTCGAATGGCAATGTGCGTCTGCTAGTCGATATGGTTAGTATATAGCTAAGGACTGCAGCCCAGTTGTTCACGTAAGATTGTCATTCTCCCCCTTCAGGCGAACATGCCAATCTCCCGTGGGATTGTTTGGATCATATAAACCGTACGTTTTGGAGGCGCACTCCCCGCACTTACTAAAGCTATGACCACGTTTTCTCGTCAGCAATCCCGCAACATATCTCTCTCCCTTCAACAATCGAAGTGCACAATGGTCGCGGTGCATATAGGGGATCTCCGCGTGGTAGCGAGTAACGACAATTTACGTTCGACACCCTGCTGAGGATAGAAGCATGCCCGAGGAAGTGAGGACGGAGGAGAGGTGGATATCATGATTATGCCATTCTTGGCTCATTTTTGGGATAGAGTTAGACTTCTTCAGCCCTGGATGGACGAAAAGGTTAGCTGGGATCGCTGCCGTTATATATACTGTGAACAGGTTGAGAGGGATTAACGTCCCAAATGTCCAAGTCCAAATACTAGTAGTGTTTTTCTTACGTACTACATGGTACTGCTGAACTTCAACCAAAACGGGTAAGCACTTCTTGCACTGGAACATGTCCACCCCTTCGACTTCGACCTCCTACATCATGATCGATGGCCCCAATGAAGACCAATGTCATTTAACGACCGCGGCCCAGAATACGAGCCCGAACAACTCAGTTTCTGCAGTTGCAGGGCCATCACCAGGGCATGAGCTTGCGATCAAACGCCAAACACTGACTTTAGTATTACCTCCTACCGAGGAGGGTGGTCGCGCTTACTATGCTATCGTCCCCTTTCCTGAGACATACGATGCAAGTACTGTCCACTCTTGCTAAGGCCGCCATCTAATCCTGTTCGTTAAGGATGCCGTTGTCGCGGCCGTCAGGGTTTTGGGATCTTATATGACTGATCCGAGGCCGGAGAATGTCCTTCTCAAATGCTCTGCCAAGAATAGAGAAGGTGAATGGGTATGGGCTAACATTGAACCTGTGCACTGGAAATTGGTGCTCAACCACAACGGAGATGAGGTGGCAGCATTTGAGAAGAAAAGGACGGACATCATAGAGGAGTTTGGATTCTTGCATGGCAAGCTATATCTCACCGTTGGGAAAACCGCGAACGACGTCATTACAAGCTGGACGGCGGTTCGTGATGATCACTTCTACGATATTGATAGACCGAAAACTTTCACTGTGCGTGTGTTCGGCTTTGTGTCCCCACATTTTGTTTCACCTTCTGCGGATAGGAAGCTGTGGAGCTAGTAAAGCATTGGATGGCGAACTTAAACCCTTATCACTCTGATAGAGTGAAATGGATGGAGAAATGTAACTGTGAGAAACCTTCATCCCATAATCATCATCTCATCCCCTGATCAAAGCGCAGCTGCCGACACCAAATATACTTTCTACTACTTCACCAATCAGAACGTGCTTGTGTGGGTTGCTTTCCCGCCGGCCGCCTATACGAATGACGAAGTTTGGCGATCGATTGTCCCTCCTCCAGGACGTATTATGGGAGTACGGCTATCATAGTGCGACATACTGCAACATGTCGTCCGAGTTTGTGGTGCTCAAGCTTTGTATGTGTGGAATGCGCGACGCTCGCAGTTTGAATAATTTCAGTTCACAAATGAAAATTCAGAACTAGTGAAGGATTTATGGATAGGTCTGTGGTAAGTAATAATAGTAGGAGGACTACCAAGATCTGTTGGCGTTTCTCTGACCAGTGAGACTGAAAGTGTGGTGGGACACAATACTCGACAACTTGCTGAAGTCCACAAGAATGAGATACATATTCTTGATGAGAATTCGTGGCCGAAATTGACTTTTGCTGGCATGGGCAGTGCGTATATGGAGATAATGAATTGGACAATTGCTAGCAACCGAACTACTCTGCATCTACCGTCGTCGTCTGTAAACCCTGCAGCGCGGAGTAGGTCAGTTACGGAAGACAACAGGCGGAGAATGGTACCTTGAACGAAGTCACTGGTACGTGGCTGGCATAAGTGTAAAGCTTTTCCTTGGCGTTTTCCTCATCATTCCGTTTCCCTGCATATCAAAGGTATGTTTTCAGCGCCACCAACTAAAGCAGGAAGAATAGTAAAACACACGCTCGAGTTTCACCCGCAGTCTGTGTGGTACGCTCTTGATGCCCTTTGCCCACAACGCCTGGTTCAGTCTCGGGTCGATCCGGACGTCAGAGGTGCCCATGGACTTCTGCGCAAAGGCGACGACGGCTTTGATAGCACAAGGTGCGCGCTTCTTGAATGAGCGACCATGGACACGCTTGTGTAGATGGATAGTGTATTCACGGGTGACGACGTCCTTGAGGGCGGAGCGTGTCTTGCCGCCGGACTAAACGTATCATAGTAGAACGAAACGTCCCGGATAAAAGATTACTGTGGAGAACCGCACCTTTTTTGATTTGTTAATGGGAGCCTTGTAATCAAACAATCAGGATTAGAGCTTCGAGCACGGTCGGGGAAGAGGACGCACCATGTCTTGCAGACGATGAAGTATTCTTTGAGAAATATGGTTTCGTGGCTGATTGCAGTTGCTTAGTCATATATTCGTGGGAACGGATATTAAAAATAGATTCAGGTCTCCCTTTGTTAGCCCCGAAGAAAAATGTATATATATGGGCCCATCTGCGAAATTTAAATTTTCAACTCCTCCCAGAGTCTCCTCTCACTGTCCTTCCTCTCAACTATCTTGAGTATTATGCGCTGCTTCCTCGCCTTCTTCGCTCTGGCTGGCGTCTTGGCCTCCGTCTCCGCGCAAAGCATCCCAGGTATGTTCCCCCCTCTCCCGCTCCTTTTTTTTGATTTTATCGCGTTGCCCTAGCTTGCGCTCAAGCGTGCAGCGCCCAAGCCGATTTGGGTGGATGCGTGAATAGCGACACCGCGTGTCTCTGCAAGAATACGGCCTTTGTTGACAGCACTACCCGGTGCGTCATCGCAACCTGCGGCCCAGATACTCAGGCTGCAGAGGCGGCTGCTCAGGCCATCTGTGCTGCTGTCGTACGTCTCTCGCTGCCCCCCATTTTCATTTCCTTGTAACGTTAATCTCTTGTGAAGGGAGTAACTCTCACCTCCACGCCTGTTCTCACGTCCACTAGCGCAACTGGCGCTTCCTCGACCAAGCCGTCTTCAGGTTCATCTGCTGCGACTACTACTAGTGCCGCTCCCACTACCAGTGCTACCAAACCGCCGACGTCCACTTCGGCTGCCACGACTCCTTCGTACGTTTTCTCCCATTCTCTCTGCACTCATGCGCTGATGTGCGTTCTCGTAGTTCCACCCAGTCTGCCAGTGGTGCCCTCTCACATGGCGTCAATGGCTTAGTAGCTGTCGCCGCTTTCGGTCTCGCTGCTTGGGCTCTGTAAGAGCCATTCCCGCAATTATACCCCTTTTGCAGTCCAAAATGAATTTGGAACAGCTCATCTTAGTACTTCATGCTCGTGTAGCCCTGACTGAGCACCAGTAATCAATATGAATGTTAACGATCGTTCTTGAGCTGAGCTTGTGAATGACGTCGGATGTTATTTGTAGTTTGACCTAGTGCTGATACTACGCACCTATGTTCCCAGTCCTTAGAAATAGAAACTTGCTTAGATCCAGCACGTTTGTCAAAATAAATAAATATACAATTGATTGTGATTTATATGAATAAGTACTGATCTGGAGAAAAAAGAAAACTCTAACATAACCCACTCACACAAACTCTCCACGTTCGGAGTTCGCACTGTGCCCTGGTGGCCCATGTCCATACATCGGATACCCACCATCACGCGCCCTGAAGCTCGGCGGGCCTGGCGTATATAATGACGACGCATTGTACCCATGCAATGTTACCGACACAGGAGCGCTCTGCATTGGTGCCCCTTGTGGTACGTTTCGGTGGGCAGAGACTGCGCTATTGTACAATGGGCTGTACTGTGGCTCGGGGTGTGCACGCATGGGGATGGCACTTGGCGCTCCGTGGGCGTGCATAGAATTTGACAACTGGCGGTAGTATATGCAGGGGGCAAGGAACACGAGAAGGTTAGGCAGGAGGTGGAGGAGGACGAAGGAGAGGGGCTTGTAGGAAGCGCCAGAGTTCCAAGCGTAGAAGCATTCTAAAATTGGTTTCATTAGCATGTTGACGGGTCTGTGTGTATGTGTTGGAAGAAGTACCTGACTGAGCCTCGAGCTTGCTCCTTGGTATGTTAGAAGGCCAGTTGTCGCTCATCTGTATGGTAGTTAAAGCCGCTACGAACCCAGGGTGAGGTGTAGGGATACATACGAATGTGGACTTGTTAGAGACTTGGCCGACCATGGCCAGAGATGCACATTCTTCCACCAATTCATCCTGAACGTGAGAAAAAGGTCTGGGGTCAAAATCTGATGTTTGGCATTGAAGATGGTGCATTTACCACGAATTGGAAGTATACAACCACGTCTACCAGACTTGCCGCTGCGCCTAGGAGTGCAGCAACGAACGAGAGAAATACGTATACTCGAACGAGAGGCAGACATTGCTATGGTAAGATAGTTAGGAGGGATACCCTTCGGGGGAGAGGGATGCCAACCATTGCAGCAGTGAATATACCAAATATTTGTATGCCGGTTGCGATTGAATACATTACGGCCAGCGCGAGCGCAATGGATGCTAGGTTGGCCAAATTGTCTGCAGAATTATTTGGTACGGTGAGAAAATGAGAAAGAAAAAGGTGACACACGTGAGGAATCGATACTGATATCGCCGACGGACATGTTCTACAGATATTGTTAGTTGTGAGACAATTAGTGCACGTAATCACTTGACATACAGCGCTGTACAAGCAAAGTGAGCAAAGCAGTCGGAGGCCAGCATTTAGCATACGTACTGAACGCCAAATCGCAATGCATAGAGTATTGCAACTGAGATCCAGATGAGTAGTCAGAGTGGGTGATATATATATATATAGTAGGTTGGAATGCATACTAGCTATCACGGCACGTCTCCAGTTTCTTTTGAAGAGAGCCTTGAGGAATCGTCGAAACCTTGACTGTGGCTCGTCTGCAGCAAAAGATAGGTCAGACTTAATCGCCAGCGGCCCAGCGTAGTATGTATGACCGGTGACCGCTAAGGGACGAAACGTACTGGCAATAGGATACCTCGGGTCCACTTTGGGGGCCATTGTGAATACAAGACAGTTACTAGTAGAGAAATGTTAGACGCACTTGAGGGAAGTTGAAGTGGGGTTGGTCGCGTCATGGTCATTGTAGAAAAAAAGGTAGGGTTGAAGAGTAGAAGAGGCGACCTGCGCAGATATGAAACGAAAGGTGGCAACTGCAAGGAGGAGAAAGTTCCGAAACGGGGGTCGCCCAATTCTCGATGCTGTGCATATCGTCAGCATCACTGATTCATCACACAATGGGACATGTACCAGTTACCAGTAGTTGAACGGATGTAGGTCCATGTTCAGACCAGGATGCTGCTAAAGTAGGATTATTGTAGCGACCTGTGGTTGATAATTTATGAGTGGACTGCTACCCGCAGCCCGACAATCCCAGCTTGACATGTGGTCACAGCCTTCTTTATAAACCAAGCACCGTGACCAAACCTAAGACTTCCGTTCCCTTTCTTCGACTTTAGCCACTCAACTGCTCTACCTTAGGAACGTCATGAATTCAAGAAGAGCTCCGCCGCCCTCAGGTGTGTAGAATCCCTACCTTGCCACCGTCATCGTGCTTTGGTCGCACTCCAGCTTCACGGACTGATATTACGACACAGGTGCCCCGCCTTCCTATGCCTTTGTTTCTCGTATGTATCGCAAAAATATGCGACCACTGGTGCTATCTGGTGAGCCGTGCCAATTCACCACAACGACTGAATTCTTATCTTCAAACACAGTCGCTGCAATGAGTGCAATCTGGACACTCTTCTCGTATGTACCTGAATTTACAGTTGATGTCGTTGGACCTCAATCTCCTTTCACAGGGCGGTTAGTAAATCTTGCCTGTTTCATTGAATGATGACATGATGGCCCTCCAGATAAGTTCATTCCAGGATCTCCACATTACTCGTCTAGGTGTGTAGCGATCTTATCCTTCTTTCCTCTAACCCGTCCTTGGCTTTGGCAGAGCATCTTCCGAAACTTGCTCCCATCTCAATCGCGCTGGGCGCGATTTATCTATTTATCTGCGCCCTTGAATTGTTTGGCATCTTCAGCGCTTTCACCGTCAGTATTCTTGATTCCTTCTATTCTTTATCATCTGATGCCTCGTTCTCTTCGCTTTAGCAACGTTTGGCTCTTGTTCGCATATACGCTTTTGGGACCGCCTTGGTTGCCCTCCTAATAATTGGTGCATCCTTACTTCGCACAATTATTCATTTTACCCTCAAAGTATCCTTCATTGTTTCAATTCAAATTTCTTTCAAGTCTCTTACGGCATGGCGTAGGATGATCTCATCGGTGAATGTGAATCCGTGGCCACCAATGCAACCCTCACTTTTGTTAGTCTTCCATAATGGTGGTTGGTGTTTGTCAACTCATGTCGTTCTATAGAGTTACGGGATATGGGGTCCAACTTCGAGCGAGAAGCTTACCCCAGACGATGCTGCACAATGTCTGTGTTCTTTGTGATAGCCCTAGGCTTTCATTGACCTCTTTGCAGGGTGCCAAAGGGCCTGGTCACACGACTCCTTTTCGGAAATTATCACCCTTCTCATCCTTGCCTGTAAGCCTCTAATCTCTATTCCCAATCAAACGCAAGCTCTTCCTCTTCTCTAATCACCCCACTCCTAGTCCTCAGTATTATCTTCTCTTCTGTTGCATTCGCATATTATCGTCAGCTTTTGGATCCCACCAGTCCCGCCAACTTCTTCCGCGCACCCTCCAATCAAGTCCGCACGGGCGCGTACCCATCACACTACAATGCTCCTTACGGCGGCCCGGACTCTGTTCCCAGCCTCGGATACAACTACCCCAGCACATACGCGCCACCCTCAGGGCAACCTCCCCGTGATGAGGCGTTCGCCCCGCCGTACGAGAATGATAGCAAGTTGCCTGGGTATGGCGTCGGCGCTGGCATGGACGACAATAAGAAGTCGTTCGATGTGAAGGACGGTGACGATCCGTTCTCTGATACTGATGGTCCTAGCGAGCGGGTGGGGCGTCATGGCGAAGAGAGGGACGTGACTAGTCCACCTGGACTGGGTGGTCCTGATCGATTTGGGGTGTAATGGACACGGTTTACACTTTTTCTTTCTTCTCCTTCTATGCAGACATTTATTGTGTTTGATGCCTGTAACGTCTATGCGCCTAGTGTCTACTTTGATTTGGATCTTTACATTCACTTCTATCGAGGGAGCCAAAGAGGGTCACAGCGGCAATCTCATCAGAGGTAATGTCCTTAGACTCATAAATTTGGAGGGCCATTTCGCAGTAACAACGAGAGTAGTGGGAGATTGCGTGAGAATTTCAAAAAGACTTTTCGATAGTTACTAGGTCTACTCAATTCTTAGTTCGAGCGTTCGTCAGTTCGTCAGTTCGTCGATTTCTGAGTGAGATCAGGCACATTTGATAAATTGCTTATTCAAGCTCCGTTTGCATTCACATGTAGCCATTCACAATGCCTCTCAAGTCTAAGGTGCAACTACAGGCTGAGCTTGCACAAATAGGTGAACTCCTACTTTGTGATTCCATTCCAGACCTAGAAGGAGAGAACTGGGAGCATTTGGGGGATGAAGAAGATGTTGAAAGAGAGCAGGACAATAATGACTTGGATTTTGATGATGCACTCGAGACTGTTGCTCTTCAAGCACTAGACTTTGTTCAATTGATGTCTGGTGATGGCTCTCGAGGTCCTTATGGTGCAATCCCTAGCTCCAGGGACTTTTTCCGAGTTTTATTGCAGCAACCTGATCAAAGATTCCGATATGTCTTTAGGTCTGTTCTTTGAATGAATATCTTGCTTCACATGCCTTACAAGTGCTTAGAGTTAGCAGGACAACATTTGATAGGCTCGTTGATCTTCTCGCCTATAATCCTGTCTTTATCTCGAATGGCCGACGCCCACAGAGACATGTGAAGTTCCAGCTTGCTGCATTTCTCATGCGATATGGATGCCTTGGTTCAAGTGCTTTATCAGTTGCCATGCAACTCTTGATTGGAGAGGGAACAGTATTTCTATACTGCAAGCGGGTTAGTAGAGCATTGCATGAACTCAAGTCTAGATTTTTAGGTTTTCCGGATTCTGCGCGGAAGGTTGTGATCTCAAGTGCAATTGAGAACTTATCTGGGTTTCAGAAATGTGTTGGAAGTTGTGATGGTAGCTTGGTCCGGTTCACAGAGCAGCCTGATATTCATGGGTATATGTATAAATGTCGAAAGAAATTTTTTGGAGTGGGTGAAATTTCCTCAATAATTCCATGGAACTTAATTGTGCATTTGCCAGACCAATATTCAAGCCATTGTTGACCATGAACGACGATTTATATCCTATGAATTAGGCTGGCCTGGCTCAGTTACTGATGCAAAGATGTTCAAGCAGTCATACTTTTGGATACACCGTCACGCACATCTGAAACATGGTGAATACATTATGGTTGACAAAGGTTGATGGAATCTTCCCTGTGCCCTACTTTATGCTGAATCAATATGTTAGGCTATCCATCCTCTCCATTTGTCCTCCGGCCCTTTTCTGAGCCCGAGATTGACTCTGAATCAGACATCAACAAAGCACGAATGCGTGCATTCAATCAGCTACTTTCATCAATTCGTATTGTCTCAGAACATGCTTTCGGGTTACTCAAAGGCCGTTTTCTGTCACTTAAGGAGATGGGGAAGCACGGAGATATCCAAGACATGTACAAGGCTATCGAGGCAATGTTGGTCTTGCACAATATCTGCATTGACTGGGAGGACCATCCAGAAAATATCATAGGCTTTGATCCAAGTGATATCTGGCCAGATTGGTATGGTGATTCTGGAGAAGAAGATGGTGATGATGTCAATCCAGAAAATCTTGTTGGTATTGAGCAGATTGAAGGGGAGGCCAATATTCCTGCACATGAAACAGATCAATACCTAACTGATGCTGGCAGGCGAAAACGGCAGATTATATTTGATGAATTATTTCCTATGTAACATGAATAAAAGTGATTATAATAAAGGGTATCAAGCTCCAATAGTTAAATGAAAAGATTGAGCAAATACTTTTCCGCTGCACCTCGAAGTTGATCACTTGCACCAGCCATCGAAAGAACAGACTTTGCAGTCTCAAGACATGCCTGCTTCTCATCTGCTTGCTCCTTCAGCTGCAACTCTTGTTCGGCGCGCTCCTCACGCCGACGCTCAAGAGTCAATTTCACCTGAGAAAGTTCCTGAGATATCTCGAATTTCTTCCCATCCAACTCGAATTTTTTGGCATCATATTCAACCTTCTTCTTGAGGTATTCACCGACACCAGAAATGGACCCAGCTGTTTGTGCACGAAACTTGCTCACCGACTTGTGTTTGGGTTCTGAAACTTGGTGACGTTCGGGCGTTTTCATGGCCTTGCTGACGGGGAGGTCAGATTCGCCATCACTAATGATCTCACCATCAGAGATGGCAGCATTTGAGTGACGGGCCACCTCCCGTTGGACTTTTGGGCTGACAGCATGCCTGTCACATTGTCGAGTTAATCACAATGGGATTTGTCAATGAAAGGAGTACCCACCAATTGCTAAAGAGTTCATACCAACCTTTACTGTACCAATCTTGAATAGCATTCACAGAGAGCCCCAAAACTTGAATACCAGCAGCCTTAGCACCTATGAGGCAAGACTTGAGGCCAGCAATGGTTCTCTTTTCGTCATCAACATCATCACCATCACTGTCTCCAATGTCGCCATCGCCTCCACCATTCCCAGTGAAACTCTCAAATGCAACAATGAGCTGGTAAACTTTGAACGATCGGTTATATTGGCCTTTGATTGCCTCAATCGTGAATTTACTCTTGAAAAGATGTGTAGCAGCCTCAGCGAGAAGTCAGTAAGGAGTATGGTATAAGGAAATCTTGAACTCACCTTCCTGTAGACCCTGTCCAGGTTCCGTTTGTGTATCTCGAACACCTCGGAATCGGGGCCCAGAAGCCGCTCGAAGAACTTGCTTTTGTCGCTGTCTGACCAATAACGACCCTTTGAGAGGAATTCATCCTCCTCCTCTGCTTTCACAGCACTCGCAAGGATAGGTTTGTTTTCTTTTTCGTCTCTTTTCTTCTTTCGAGCTTTTTTGACTTCGTTGGCGCCAGTTACTGTTACTGATTGTTCACGTTTAGCTGGAATCTGCTTGGTGCTACCCATCTCGAAACATTTAGCTGGTGTTCTCAATGTGACAGGATGTGGTGAGGGCTCTACAGGAGCATCCTCATTTGTGGCCTCCCGAATATTGTCCTCAATTGTGAATGTGATGCCATCATTGTCCAGAAACCCAGGTGTCTCGTATTGCTGGACCAGTCCAGTGTGTTTCTCTGCCCGAAAATCGCAAAATTGATGTGTAAATTGCACATCCGACTGATGGACGCGATTTGGGTGGAGCGGCTGCATATCGGCCATGCACTGCTCCTTCACGATCTTCAAGCAACATCAAGTTAACACATTCCACCTCACGCACAAATATTGAAATACCTCTGCTAATATGTCTGGATGAATATTGAATGAGTCAGAAAAAGCCAGGTCTATGCCAACATCTCCAATAAACACCATGCTATAGATCTGTTGGGGTGTTAGCATACATACCCAGGACACACATAGATATCTGGCACACATACATCTCAAGCCCAGAACCGGCACGAAAGACGTTGGCGACAACCAAAGCAGCAGTGTTGGGGCACGGTATTGTACAGTGGCGCAAAGCCAATTTATCAAATGTGCCTGATCTCACTCAGAAATCGACGAACTGACGAACTGACGAATGCTTGAACTAAGAATTGAGTAGACCTAGTGGGTGTCAGTTTCAGCGTTTTCGCGTCGCGCGTGAAATTTTATTATTTTACAGCTGTTTGCATAAACATGCGGAACTGAGAAAAAAGTCAAATGTGGCGCAGCGAGTCGACTGCCGAGTCGCGGCTCCCTGTCTAAGCTTGAACTTGGTTTCAACATTACGACTACATGCCCCCCCACACCGTCTCCAAAGGCATCAAGGCTCGTATTCCTGTCCTCTACCAACGTGGCTACTGAGTTCCAGAAATATGTGATCTTCTTGGCATTTGCAAGTCACTTGTCTACTGTTACGGATCGTTGATACGCATCATACGATCCTATGCTCCGAATACGCGAATCGGATGTACTATACCTCTTCATCGACCACATCCCGATATCTTACGATCTAACGAACGTCTGTGACCTCTTCCGACATCTCTCGACAAACTATCGATCGCTTCTGAACTAGTCGCAGCACCAAGACAAAGTCATCTCGTATCGGACCGATCCCGCCTTTATCGGAGGTTCATTCCCCCTATCCCATCCACCTCCTACCTCACTTTCGATCATTTTGGACATATTTTCATATTAGTTTCTCTTTCTTATTCAATTTACCTTTCATCTTCCTTTGTTCTTTGTTCTTCATCTTATGTTTCACCTTCTGATTCCTTTATCCCCTTCCCCTTTTAGTATCATTACTACTCCTTTCTATCATTTTATACCGTTCCGATCCTCTGATCGAGGTAGTATATAAAGAGATGTAGTTTAGATACATAGACAGAGAAATCTATGACTTCCATCCCCTTCGATCTTAGTCTCCGAGCCATAAAGCTCTCCTTTAGTTTCAAACTCAAGTTATAGTCTTGAGTTTGTCTATCCTTGTCACCCGATATCGATATCTTTGTCGCGACCGTGTTCGCGAAGTCGCACAGTTGATTGCAACTGTCGCACGTACGTTCGCATCATTCGGAAACTTTATAGTAGTTTCTATCTCCCTCTATACTCTTCTACGTGTAGTAGACATCTTCGCCTCCTCGCATTCACTTAATAGGTAGTTTGTTTAGGGATCTCCCCCTTTACAGCCTCCTATAGCGTATCATTGTCTATGGGACAGCTCTGACAACAAACAAACTCAACAAGCTTTCGAACGATGAAGGGGAGAAAGAGGATTATATTGATCTGGTGTGGTAAACCAGACTAAACGTAAGGTATACTGTACATACATCGACGATATATAAAGGAAGACAACTTACAGCCATTTGCATAATCCTTGACAGTAAAAAAAAAAAGTGCCAATTACAACAAATACAGTGAATACACAATAATTCATGAAATACGTTATACCGTGATCCATGATGATTTGGGCTGACATGATGATTTGGGCGAATTCACTTTTTCAAGCCAACCACGCAACCATTGCCTTTGGACCTTTCGCCAGCTTATTTTAGCATATCCTAGTTGTATGTCACTCGTAGCACAATGGAAGAGCAATAGCGGATGGAGTCCCAGACTCTAATCAGTGCAGAGAATCCTTCAAAATGAAATCATGCTGACCCAGATCACAGCAAATTGACGATCCCACCAGTATTTACAGTCTAATATAAGATACATTGACACTCATATCCTTCATGAGCAGTTTCCAGGCAGTTCCCAACAGTTGTTTATGCAGAAAAGACATTCAAGACAGCAATGAGCCATTTGAGTGGGTCGCGTCACGCATTTCCCTATTCAGCCAACCACCCTCACAACAAAAAATATCTTCGACGTGATTTCAAGATGGTAGGACGCACCAAATCTTCCAGGCAATTGAAGAAAGAGGCTTCCAGACTAAAAGAAACATGGATGCAAAGGGCAATTGAAATTTATCAAGAGGAACGCCAGCAACCAAAACCAAGATCTCAAGAAACAATATGTCGGCAGGCAGAAGCAGAATGTCTATCGATGACAGGCAAGACTATTAAGCTATCCTCATCTACATTGGATCGGCGTGCCAAAGGAGGACAAAGCCACCAACAGGGACACGAAAGCCTGAGATGGCTGAATGACGAAGAGGTGGAAGCTGTGATTCAAGACATTATTTTGAATGCACAGCGTGGCTTTCCCCCCACTCACCATCGAATTAAGGAACATGTGGACGAGATCGCACGAGCACGTCATGGGGATGCATTCCCAGACAAAGGTATTGGTGAAGACTGGACCACTCGTTTTGTATCAGACCATAATGACAGGATTGGCGCATACTGGTCAAAGGGTTTGGATAAATCGAGAGCACAGGCTGTCAATCCCATCACCAAAGAAGGCTACTTTTCAATTCTTCAAGATGTTATCGAGGGCGAAGGTGGAGAGGATGTTATACCTCCTTACCTCATGTATGGCGCTGACAAATCTGGTTTCCAGAAAGGTGTTGGACAGAAGAAGCGTGTGTTTGGTCCTAAAGGTCAACAAACTCAGCATGTACAAAGGAGTGGAGATCAGGAAAACATCACAGTGATCGTTACCATTTGTGGTGATGGCACATCGACAGCTCCTGCCGTAATCTTCAAAGGTGAGGGATTTCAAGCCCGTTGGAAGCAAGACAATCCCTTGAATGCATCGTAAGCATTGTTGGTTCTGGTTTTATATAATGCAAGAAATTTTACTGTATGGAGCAGTCTCGGATACTCCAAGAAGGGTTATACCAATGGCGAGATTGGCCGAGCCTGGATTGAGAACTTTGACAAGGAAACAAAAGTGAAGGCAAATGGTAAACGGCGCCTGCTTTTAGTTAATGGACACAACTCACACTACACACGCGAGTTCTTGAAATATGCAAGAGAAAACCGCATCGAGGTGGTTGGCTATCCTTCACATAGCACACATGCATACCAGGGTCTCGATGTGGTCATCTTTTCTCCAATGAAACATTATTGGACGAAGGCACGTGATGAATGGGAATGACGAGGGCACACTGTAGACAAGTCAAACTTTCTTGCCGTTTATGCAGAAGCACACAAGCAAGCACTTACCCCGGAGAACATCAAATCAGCCTTCCGCAAGACTGGTGTTATCCCATTTAACCCCAATGTCATAACCTGCGAAATGATGGCACCAAGCCTTGCCATGTCAACACGGAGCACAGTGCCTGTTCTGCAGTCAAGCCCTATAAAAGTCATGTCCGAGATGGTACTAGACTACATGGACTACCAGAGTACCTCGGCTTCGCGAGAAATGACAGAAGATGCCAGAGACTCACCAGGGCCATCAACAACCCCATTTTTCATGCAATCTGTAGTTGATGGACTCGCCTCAACATCAGCTGCGTTCATTGTATTGTCAAGTCCTATTCGATCAACATCAGCACCCCCTGCATTTCAGTTATCAACGATCTCACCTGCTCAACCCTCTCGATATGAAGATCTCCTTTCCCTGCCTGCTCGAACCGCACATGAGATCAATCTTGGTGATGCTTTGGTAGAGGCCAGGGCAAGAGATGAGGCCAGGAAGGAGTGCATGGTTGGCATACAAGCGAGTGTCATTTTATCCAATCTGTATGTGAGCCGGGTACAGGGTCAGCTACAGGCAAATGAAGAGAAGAAGGGGAAAAACGGGAAAAAGCAGTTGTTGGGAGATGGAAAGGCCAAATTCTTTTCAGGTGACGAGTTCTATGCACTGTGTGGAAGATGAATGTCAGCGAGAAGAAGAAGCCGCTGCTGCAGAACAAAGGAAATCACAACTAGAGAGCCATGCTGCTATTTGAGGGAGAAATGCCAAGAAGAAGGAGAGATTCAGGACAGCAACAGCAGAATGGGAAGAAGAGAAGAAAGTGGCGAAAATGGAGAAGAGACACCTGCATTGGCCACAACCAAAATGGAAACGGGACTATCAACCTGAGATGTTGCCAAAAAGGCCTTGGAAACAGAGCGAGGAGGGCGAGGAGGAGGAAAGCGAGAGTGCAGACCATGCCATGACTTAACCTGACTGTGACCAGGCAACTAAGGGTGACAATGTTGGGTTTGAGTCGGGCCAGCTGAGATGGGCCGAGAAAATATTATTGTTAGGTACTTGACGGGGCAACTGAGAAGTGATATATGTACCATGTGAGACCGGTGATACGCATCATACGATCCTATACTCTGAATACGCGAATCGGACGTACTATACCTCTCCATCGACCATATCCCGATATTCCGCGATCTTACGAACGTCTGCGAACTCTTGCGATATCTCTCGACAACTATCAATCGCTTCCGAACTTGTCGCACCCACAAAACAAAGCCATCCTACATCGGACCGATACCATTCCCGTCGGACACCATGTCATCTCATTTCGTTTCACTTTTCACCTCGCGTCTCTATTATATATCCTGTTATATCACACAGTACCTCGTTCCCCTATCTCTTCCTTTCTTATTCCTTTGTACTAATTTCATCATTTGATTCCTTTCTTCGCACTCTTACTGGCTCCTATCGATATTTCTTTATCTTAGAATCCTTTCTTACGTTCACTCCTATTCGATCCTTTATTTCTAGTCTTCCCAATTCTCCGATATTTCATTCCAACTTTCCGATTATCATAGTATAAAAAGCTCATGTATTGTAGCTAGACAGACAGAGAAATCTACGACTTCCCTCCCCTTCGATCTTAGTCTCAGAGCTATAAAGCTCCCCTTTAGCTTCGAACTCAAGTTATAGTCTTGAGTTTGTCTATCCTCGTCATCCGATATCGATATCTTTGTCGCAACTGTGTTCGCGAAGTCGCACAGTTGATCGCAACTGTCGCATGTACATTCGCATTGTTCGGAAACTTTATAGTAGTTTCTATATCTCCCTATACCTTTCTATGTGTAGTAGACATCTTCGCATCCTTGCATTCACCTAATAGGTAGTTTGTTTGGGGATCTCCCCCTTTACAGCTTCCTATAGCATATCACCGGTGGGCCGAGTCAAGTGCTAGAGTATAGTGGATGGTCTGAGACCGTTGGGCTGACACTGGCTGGGATAATTGTCACCCATCTCAGACCGTTGGGCCGACATTGGCTGGGATGGTTGTCACCCGTCTCAGACCGTTGGGCTGACATTGGCTGGGATTATTGTCACCCGTCTCAGACCGCTGGGCCAGCATTGGCTGGGATTATTGTCACCCGTCTCAGACCGTTGGGCCGACATTGGCTGGGATTATTGTCACCCGTCTAAGACTGTTGGGCCGACATTGGCTGGGATTATTGTCACCCGTCTAAAACCGTTGGGCCGGCATTGGCTGGAATTATTGTCACCTGTCTCAGACCGTTGGGCCGACATTGGCTGGGATGGCTGTTTACTCATCTTAGGTGTAGGGATTGGTGCCGGTGTGGTCATTGGTGTTGTCATTCGAGTAGGTATTGGTCTTATCATTGGCATGGTCATCGGTGTGGTCATCAGTGTGGTCATCGGCATTATCATCAGCGTTATCATCGGCGTTATCATCGGAGTTCTCATCGGTGTTGTCATTGGTGTTCTCATTGGTGTTATTATATGCATTATCATTGCTGTTGTCATTGTTATGGTCAATGGTCTTAGTGTATATTGCAAACATTATTTTTTTAATTGATCAAGGGCTACATCTAGACTGAAGATGGTATCTAGGCTTTTATCAAGAAGCATCTTGAGCCTTGTCATATCCCCTATACATGTCCTGAATTCCTGTTTAATATTTGCTTCTTCGTGTTCAATCCACAGCCAATGTTTGGCTGGGTATTGGTTGACTACCGCTCCATACCTGACCTTCTGCTTTTTCCGGCTTGCTCATCCTTTGTAAATTGAAGCATCTAGACATTTCCGTTTTCGTGTCTTTCTCTGTTCATGCAACCAGGAACCTGCTTTTGAATGATTTGATATCAGCATATATTTGCAAAACTTTTTCATCGGTGTAGTGATTGCAGCTGTTGTAGGCGCGAATTGGGGTGTGCAAGTCCTTGTCTGTGGGGTCAGAACCCAAAACTCACTTGTTTGTAACTATGTACAGAGAACACTATATAGCTACTGTATAGTATCTATAAGAGGACTGTACTGAATAAATGGTGAAGTATGAAATGGAAGGAATGTGAGGAGAGAGGATATGAAGGGAAGGGGAGGAAGAATATAGAGAGAGTAGGAGAATGGGGAATATAAGAGAAATCATGAGAATCAGAGTCCACACATATGTGGACCTCTACATCGGACTTGCATTTGTTTGAGGGCCTCGGCGTTTTGGAATATGATGTGCAGAACAAGGAAGAGGATGCCTCGGAAACGGTATCAGCCTCCACGTTACGTTGTTTACCGGCATCGGTGTGGGGGTTGTCGGTGTCAGTGGGGGTGTCCAAATCGATAACCATTCTGTCTGCATCGGTAGGGGCATCCAAATCGATAACCATTTTGTCATCATCCTGCACCTGAACCGAGGGTTTTTGAAGACTGGGTGGTTTCAGCATATCGAAACTGCCAAATGCAGTTCCTGCATATAAGTGTGATAAAATCTCATGTAGTCGTGCACCATTGAACCTACTACTGGGCCAAACAAATGCCAGTCCGCCATTTCCAGCATTGGAGGGGCCTGGTACTCCGGGTACTTCAGGATTGAATGCCGATCCACCCTTTCTGACATTGGAGGGGGCCGAGGGGCCTGCTACTCCTGGTACTTCAGGATCGTTTTTGACCAAATCACGAGCTGGTGATTTGGACTTGACCTCATCAGCAGGGGCGAGGCCAAATGTGAAAAGTCCTGCTGATTGATGTTTTAGTTAAGCGCAAGTTATAAAAAATAACTTACAGGGTACCACAGGGAAGTCCTTCAATGTCTTTAAAATGATCGGCTCTAAACACCAGAGTTGAGAGTGACACCAGCAAAGTTGATAGAGTGCTACATACTCCTGCTAGTTACTACATTTTACCAGATATTCGTCAACAAAGGTGCTTGATAATGAGCAGCAGTAGTAGATCTCACCTTTAGATCGAGCCATTGAGGTGTATTGACTGCAACAAATGCCGATGGCCGATATTCAACGTTGTTTGTTCAAGTTTGGCCAAAACAAAAAAAAACACGTCGGAGAGTTTTTCACGGTGAATTCACCGATATTCTGAAAACTTTAACCAACAGATCCACCACACACACACAAATCTACAATGGCTGCCAAAAACATCGATTATCAAGGTGTCATCTACGAGATAAATGCACGTCTCACGGACGCCTTCATGGTCGTGAAGGCTGAATTTGACAGCAATCTCTGGAACCACATCATGTACCAGGTCATGCAGGAAATGGTAGGTTTTCTATCACAAGTTACTTCTGGACTCTAAATGCAAACCCTTACAATACAGATCAAGGTTTCAGAGGTGTGCAAAGCTGCAGAGTCCGAAGGTATCAAGATCCATATTCCGAGGCTCATCCTCAGTGCGGCCATAGAATACAAGGCCAACTACGACCCCGAGCGCCGTAAGTTGCCATGAATTCGAAGAATCAGCAAAGAAGACCCCAACATCACCAATGAGCCGGGGTATGTTGCCGGTAGGAAGACTCCGGAGTATGATGGACCAAGAACCGGTCCTGCTTGGTGGACCAATGAATATGGTGAGTTAATCTATTCAAATACTGACATGCCTACAGGGCTTTATTGACTAACTATGTCCAAACTAACCCAGTCAAATGCCTAAAACCTTTCCCGATGATGAGGAGTCGGCAACCCCCTCCTGAAAAGAAGCATGGGAGGAGCAACAAGGATGGGAAGGGGAATGGGAAGGAGGGGACCGGGAAGGGGGGGGGAAGGGGAATGGGAATGCGAAAGGGAAGGGGAAGGAGCAGGAGGATGAAAAGGAGGATGCATCGGAGTCGGAGGACGAGGAGGAGGTTGATGAATTGGAATCAGAAGAGGATGAAGAGGATGAAGAGGACGATCTGGAAGGGGATGATGATGATGATAAAGATGAACTTGAGGAGGAGGAGGAGGAGGAGGAGGCAATGGGGCAAGGGAAGAAGCCAAGGGGCCAGGACAAGGGGAAACAGAAGGAGAAGACGAAGGAGGAGAATGAGGAGAAAGAATTGAACAAGAACTTGACAGGAAAGGGGAAGGGGAAGGAGAAGGAGGTGCAGGTCATAGACCTCGAGATGACTGACATAGTCAAGGAGGAGTCTGATGAGGAGAGTTCGAAGAAGACGCTGCGTGAGGATGAGGTCATGCAGCTGGACGACATTCCAAACCGCTGATCAGGATCCAGGAGGCTGAAGAGACGACGAGAAGACCTGGCCAAAGAAGAAACACCGATCAAGAGGCGAAAGCAAATGGACGGGACAATTGGGCTTACGAGGGAACAGGTAAGTTAGCCTGCCGTTTCAAAGAATTTTTACTTTATTCTGGCACCTTTAGTGTTGCCGGCGTTGCTTCGACCGATGGCCTACATTGGTTTGCCAGAAAGGTGCTAGGACGGCATGCACTCAATGCCATCGGCTCAAGACGAAATGTGTGTGGGATGGGAAAAAGAGGACGCCAGCTGAACCCGCCCAAAAGACGTTCAAAGCCAACAAACCTAGGAGGGAATCGACGCCGACGCCGCCACCACCAACACCGACACTGACACTGGGGCCAAGCATCATCAAGAAGAAGGTCATGAAGGTTATCCTCATTCCCCCTGCACCTCCAAAGCCATCAGTTGCATCTGGTTCCGGAATGACCCTCCAGCCTCGAAAATCGACGGTTCGCATTCAAACGCCTCCGACGCTGACCCTATCGCCGTCACGGAGTGTGTCACCTTTGCCTCCCCCGATCACCCAAAGGCGAGGCAAGTTGAAAGGCAAGGGGAAGGCGAAGGAGGTGAGCAATGTGGATGATGATTTGAGAAAATCATCCATTCCTGAGGGCTGTGAGTTTGAGTCAGTTCTTGAACAAAAATTTGCTGACATATTACTGAAATTTAGCGACTCTTTACCCTGTCGTCTTCCACCCAACCTGAATGGATGCCCTTGGGAGGGTACACAAATCCAGTAGCTCGGACAGCTCCAATCAAGAGCTGCTATCAAGGATAGAACGTCTGGAGGCCGAGGTCCGGGCTGTCAAATCGAGCCAGATACAAGCTCTGGAGGCTGAGGTTCAGGCCCCAAATTGATGATGGAAGGGTTCAGGGGGAGGATGGCAAAGGAGGAGACAAAGGTATTTGAATTGCCTTTGAAAAAGAAGGAACCATCGGAGGAGGCGATGCCACTGAGATCCCAGAGTGAGACAGAGAATGTCCAGATGGCTGGTCCATCCACATTGACAGACCAAAGGGAGCTCCAGAGTAGCAGAGAACGGTTGCCACCTCCAGTGAGACTCTGTGCAATGTCTGAACCTCTGACCTCCGACAGACAGCGATCGATGGTGACCCCAAGCATGTCGATTTCTGAGGTCATCTGATCTCCATATTTGAGGTCCCCAGATAAATCTTTCCTCACATAGGTGGCCAGTTTGGCTAGGACAGTTTCATGTATTCATATGTATGCGGCTGGATTCATGGAATGAATAGATTGGGTTTGGATTTCTCATGTGCTCTCTAAATGAGTGAAGTAATTGGGTGAAGTTAAGCCTGAATGAGGAATGTTTGTGTGATATGTTCTGTGTTATCATTTTTACCAGAGTCTGGTTGTTATCGGTGTTATAATCAGCGTTGTCATTGGTGTTGTCATTGGTGTTATCATTGGTGTTGTCATTGGTGTTGTCATTGGTGCTATCATCGGTGTTGTCATCAGTGTTGTCATCGGTGTTGTCATTGGCGTTATCATTGGTGTTATCATTGGTGCTATTATTGGTGTTATTATCGGTGTTGTCATCGGTGTTATCATCGGTGTTATTATCGGTGTTCTCATCGGACTTGTCATCGGAGTGGTTATTGGCATTTTCATTGGCAGATATAAATAAAGTTCATGTTCACATCTCTCGATAATACACTTGTTGAACTGTTACCTACGTGCCTTTCTAGGGCTTTTTCTGGTACCCTGATCATCCAAATCTTTTATCAACTTCTCACCCCCCATCAGCTTCTGCTTCTTCGGATTCCTCTCTTTGCCATCACTGTCCTGAGGAGCCCCCCTTTTCAATGAACTCAATCCTTTCCTCAACTTTTCACACACAGCATCCAGCCTAGGCTTAACCTTTGTGAAGTCGAGCTTAGTCTTGATGATGTAGTCTTCAAGGTTTGGCTCAACTCCTTCTTCATCCCCCTCCTCATCCCAAAAATGAGATCGAGCCATGTCTTGACTGAGAAGGCCGATGCTAAGCAACACTCCCTCAATAAACAGTCGGCTTCTATATGTCCCATCAGCTTTTAAATATGGCTGGCCATCTAGCCATTCCAAGTAAGCATTTCCAATCTTCACCGAGGAATGGACATTTTTTGGTGCTGTCGTGTGTTTGTACTTCCAAGTGGCCCAGTTTGGAGTTGACTTGGGGATAGGAGTAGGATTGGCATCATCCTAATTTAAATTTATATCAGCCCAAAGGGAATCCGGTCATACAAAGAATAAATTACTGGAAGTTGAGACACCGTTTGAAGGCACCTTTGATACACTTGGTTATCCGATAGTGAACTTAGGTACTGGAACCTCTCCTCTGGATCAATGATGGATTCCGGAGGAAATGGGACGGTGAGCATCTTGGAATGGTGACCATGATCTTTGTTGCTGGTATCTTCATCATCGTCTTCTTCATCTCCATCAAGTGCATCATCGGCAACAAAATGACTGTCAGCCTTTTGCTTTCCCTTATCGGCCTTCTGCTTTCCCGTGCCGGCTCTCTGCTTTCCCTTGTCAGCTGTCTGTTTTCCTTCATCTTTGTCATCTTCCGAACCGGACTCGCTATTGGAATCTGATGAGGAACCAGATTCACTGTTGGAAATGTCCTGTTGCCAAAGTCGGGAAGGTCCCGCTGCATTAGACTTTTGTTGAGCCTTCTTTCAAGATTTCCCAGGGGTAGATGGGTTGGAGTTATCGATTTCACCGTTCTGTCCCTTGAAGCCCCTGAATTCAAACGTTGTCTTGACCTTTTTGTTTGCCTGCCTTTCATACCAAAAGTCAAGAACCAACAAAGCCTGCTGCTTGACTAGCTTTGAAGGATCCCGGAGTTGAAAGCTAGCCGGCAAATATTGTGGTGATATGTATTGATCTTGGCTGATGCTGAGATCTCCCCAAGGAACCGAAGCTGAGTTGTCACTGGACCGTAATTCTGATTTCACATGATATCAGAATGACCTTACTGAGAGCTGAGACACATACGATAATGCAAATTTAAAAAGTCCCTGATAAGGGATTTCATCTCCTCCAAATTTGGTCTTTTCATTCCCGGAAAGATGGGAAGTTTGGGGACACCTTTATCATCAAGATGAACTTTCGGTTGTTTTGTCGGCTTCTTAGTCGTAGGTCCATCAGCTTCATCATTGCTACCTGAGTCATGTTTTCCTAGTAAATTCAGCCGAATGAGTTAGCCAATGCTAAGACCGACGCCGATATCAATGCCAACGCCGACATCAACACCGACGCCGATGGAAATGCCGATGCCGATGGAAATGCCGATGACCACACCAACGCCAATGGCAATCTGATGCTGACTGTATACCATCCAAATTTCCATTCCCCAGACAAACTAGGGACATTTTACAAAGGCGTAATACTCACCCAGTTCTTCTGAGGCATATGCCTCCCATTCCGTCATCACCAATCCCTTTTGCCAATTAGGTTTAGCCTTCACAAATGACTCATGACCTAGCTCATCATTAAAGTCATGGCTGGACCAAGATTAGTTTAAAACAGGTAACCAAAGTTACATGAACCACATACGACGAAACCAACACATTGTCTGATGTGTCCCAAAATGCCAACAGCACAAAAACCCTTATCCCCAAGTCCTTATGCATTTGTGTAGTGAATTCCTTGATGTATTGCACCACATGTTTTTCAGCATTCCTAGGGACATCAGGTCGCAAGTTCAGCCATGTCGTCGGGACATACAATATGAGAACCTACTTTTGCTGGACATGTACTGGAGGTCCTTTCGACTTCCACTCATCCAACAACCCCTGATACTTCTGGACTTCTTCTTCCAGCAACTCCTCACACACAGCCTTCAACCCAGCCTGGTACTTTGCCATCCATTGCTTGGTACCAGGGGTTGAGCCCGACAACTCAGACACTTTTCCCTCTACCTCCTCCCTCATCTCATGACCTACAACCTTCTTAAAGTTCCAAATTTGTCTATGGTTGTAAAAGGGCTTTCTGGTCCTACGACGTCCATTGTTGTAAAACCATTCCTTTATTTTCTAAAGGCTGAAATTAGCAAAATTAAATTTGGTTACCAGCTCCACTTGCAATGTATTCCAAGGGGGTCTCAGACCTCCCTTGTGCACCAACAATACTGGTGTGCACCTGTTTCATGGTTTTGGCATGTCCTTTTTTGTCTCCAGCCCTAAATTCCTCAACTTTGCCTTTGCGGGTGGCAAGTTGAGTGGCAGTGAAAGAGGTTTCAGGCATTGTGGAATCAGGAAAGAGGTTTGAATTTGCAGGAGATGAGATGAGATTTAATAAATGATGAATTGTGTCCGGCTACTTGTCAATGTTGCAAGTTTGCCAAATTTGACTATACACCCATTTCAGAAATCGAAATTTTGTCAACCGACTTTCGACCGTCCACCTTTTATTTCCTCAATAATTTACACTCTCATCTGTGTATTCTTACCGTTCCAATTTCTTTTTAAATCCTCCACTTCGTATTTATTTCATCTAACCGATTATTCAGCCATGGTCAAGTTGTTCAAAAGAAAGTCTGCTCCTCGTGTTAGCAGGGTGACATTAAAAGAAGTGTTCACTGCTTGTGGATTTCAGACTCGAAGAAATATTGTCGACAGCCCTAGGAGCTCACATTCCTCTCCTACAAAAAGACAAAGAATGACTCAAGATTATTGTGAAGAACATAGCGATTACCCTCAAGATCTCCCACATATTGAGCCTCTAATATTGCCCAGCAATAATGTAAATATGACTTTCTACTTGGTCTCACACAGGTCCAACTGACAGTCATCTTCTTGGAGTCATCCAGCAATTATATGAGGGAATGGCTACCCCATAGAACAGAATATCTAGACCATATCCTGGCCAGGGAAGCACCTCCAGAAAGACAGATCTGCATGGGTTGTTGGACAGCCGAAGGCACATGGAAATGCTCCCCATGTTTTGGTAGTCCTATATACTGCCAGGCATGTTGTGCAGATATCCATGAAAGGTTACCATTTCATCAGGTGGAAAAATGGACCAGTGACTACTTTACGCCTGCCTGGTTGATGGAAGTGGGAGTCAAGCTCCACCTAGGTCATGGAGGGTTGCCATGTCCAGCTGTCCGGAGTGACAACACCATTATTAATGACACTGAGGATTGCATTGTCAATGCTGACATTGGCATCAATGCCAGTACCAACGCCGACGCCGACGCAAATGCTGATAACAACGCCAATAACAACGCCAATAACAACGCCGATGATAATGCCGATGATAATGCTGATGATAATGCTGATGATAATGCCGACAACACCGATGATAACGCCGATGCCGATGCCGATGCCGATGACAATGCCAAAAGATCAAAAAATACTGATGAACCAACCATGCCCTTTTCATTGCAAAGCTTTCCAGATTCACCAAAAGACATTGATAAGACATGTGAAAGCGTTATGGTGGTGGTAGACAGCTCAGGTATCCATCGTCTGGTCATCCGATGGTGTGAATGTAGAGGAGCAGCTGGACGTGATATTCAGTTGCTTGATGTTGGCTTATATCCCGCAACATCAAAAAAGCCCCAAACTGCATTCACATTCCAAGTCCTTGACGAGTGTCTCCTAGACAACTTGGAACGCAAAACCGCTTGCCAGGCATTTCATTCAAAATTACTCCGGCTTACCAGCTCACCGTTCCCCCACACCGTCCCGGTATGTAATCTGATTTATTCACCGGTAAATTTTGATTGACAACCTATCAGAACCGTTACCATGAATTACTAAGATGTACAAGGCAATGGAGAAATCTGAAGGCCCGGAAATGGAATGGATTTGGCCAAAATGACAACCAGGAACCAGGACCTGGCCAACTCACAATGACATGTCCTGCTTGTCCGCTGATACGCTATAGGAGACTGTAAAGGGGGAGATCCCTAAACAAACTACCTATTGGGTGAATGCGAGGAGGCGAAGATGTCTACTACACGTAGAAGAGTATAGAGGGAGATAGAAACTACTATAAAGTTTCCGAATGATGCGAATGTACGTGCGACAGTTGCGATCAACTGTGCGACTTCGCGAACACGGTCGTGACGAAGATATCGATATCGGGTGACGAGGATAGACAAACTCAAGACTATAACTTGAGTTTGAAACTAAAGGAGAGCTTTATAGCTCGGAGACTAAGATCGAAGGGGATGGAAGTCGTAGATTTCTCTGTCTCTCTAGCTACAATACATGAGCTTTTTATACTACGACAATCGGAAAGTCGGAATGAAATATCGGAAAATCGGGAAGACTAGAAATAAAGGATCGAATAGGAGTGAACATAAGAAAGGATTCTAAGATAAAGAAATATCGATAGGAGTCAGTAAGAGTGCGAAGAAAGGAATCAAATGATGAAATTAGTACAAAGACATAAGAAAGGAAGAGATAGGGGAACGATGTACTGCGTGATATAACAGGATATATGATAGAGAAGCGAGGCGAAAAGTGAAACGAAAGGAGATGACATGGTGTCCGATGGGAACGGTATCGGTCCGATGTAGAATAGCTTTGTTTTGTGGGTGCGACAAGTTCGGAAGCGATCGATAGTGGTCGAGAGATGTCGCAAGAGATCGCAGACGTTCGTTAGATTGTGAGGTATCGGGATATGGTCGATGGAGAGGTATAGTATGTCCGATTCGCATATTCGGAGTATAGGATCGTATGATGCGTATCACCGCAGCCTGGTCTCAACTTGCCAGAAGATTGGAAAAACAGCAAAGGGGATACCGGCAGCATTATGCCTTCATTCGTGATGGATGGAAATTTTAAAGTAGAACACATGAAGATGCGGAGGCCTCTGGATGATGTTACTATTGCCGATGGTCATGGGTTTATGGTTGGGGAGGATAGATATAAAAAACATATCCGAATAACCAAAGAGGTCATACTGGTAAGTTCTATTGAATGAATTAATGTCTAGGAAATGTTGAAAATTTTAAATATTTCAGAAGTCAACATGCAATGAACATAGGGCGGTGAATCAGGCTAATTCTCGAAAACAAAATTTGGATGTGACCAGTATTGGTGCACTGGCCTGTGCTCATCATGGATGTTTTGTTCCACATTCAGTTGTCGATTTTCAGAAGGGTGAAAGGTAATTTTTTATCTGATGTTGTCAAGTTCACCAATGCCCATGACGGTGTCGGCGTTCAGACCATCGCCGATGATGGAGGTGTCACCAATGCCGATGCATCGGACTAGTTTGCCATTCCTTCTACATCCAATACCAAGTATTTTGCCAATATACTAACAATGATTCCATTCCAGACAAATGAACATGGACTACGTCCTCTCAGAAGTTCTCAAGTGGAGCTCTGGTTTCAAGACCATCCTGCTCATCTATGATATCATGTGCCAATATGGCAAGCACCTCCAAGAGAGATTGAGTCAAGGTCCTTATCTGCATACTCCTGAAGGGATCAAAATCAAGAAAGGAATTGGCCTGTTTCACATTATGGGTCATCAAGATCAATGCCATCCCCGATATGGCCCTCAATTTATCAAAGGTGCTGGCCAGGTTGACGGTGAAATATTGGAATCATTATGGGCTCCCCTTGATCATATCGCCAAGAGCACAAGGACCATGTCTGCTGCATCCCGTCAGGAGACGATTGATGCTCACATGAACGACTCCAACTTCAAGAAACTCATCAGAATAGGTCTGTATTCATTGTCATTTGTATAAACCTAGCATCTGGAATTCATAGGCCTTCGTGGTCGCAGGTCCAACATTGATCAAAAAATATCGCAAAGCCGTCATCGGCGTTGCCAGTAGCAAATCGGCATTGGATGACCTCGTTTCGACAGCCGACGCTGACCTCACTCGGAAATGGACAAAAGAGGTGAAAAGAGCTCAAAAATACTGGGATCAAGACGAGTCAGCAATGGACATCTATGATGCCAAAACATCTAAAGGTAATTCTGAGCCATCCGATATGAAATCATCTCTCAGCCGGTGTCTAGGATCCACGAAAGAAGAAAGAATCCTGGAACTAACCCTAAATGAAAAGACGAATGGCCTGATGAATGGCACCACGCCTGGCTATCCTCTGGACTCAAAATTCAGGAGACACAGTATGTAACATATGAATGATGAGGTTCCAATTGCATTGACAGTCTTGGATTGCATTTCAGACTCTCGCTAGCTTATGAGGAGAGAAGGCTTGGCTGGAAACCATCACCGACAGCTAGGCTTTCCACGGAGGACAAAAGACGCCGATTGAGAAACAGAATTGACCGGTTTCACAAGTCATCGGTGAAATTCATGGATTCCGACCTCATTGATGAAGAGATGATGCCAGATGTCGATCCACTACAATCTAAGTCAGATTCCGAACCATCGGACAATGGAAGTGACAATGAATGCGAGCCAGAAACAGACAATCCATTCATCAACCATCAATGCCGGCAATCCTGGGATCAAGA
Organism: Hygrocybe coccinea; assembly: GCA_963555575.2. Classification (NCBI taxonomy): domain Eukaryota; kingdom Fungi; phylum Basidiomycota; class Agaricomycetes; order Agaricales; family Hygrophoraceae; genus Hygrocybe; species Hygrocybe coccinea. The sequence goes on from OY741998.2 coordinate 1,127,076, forward strand.
TTCTCCGATGAAGACCAATTTATTCCTTCCTTCCAACCTTCAGTTATCGGCATTCGACGCATCGGCGAGCAAACTGATTTCTGCAGAATTGAAATTGAGAGAAGCTCAAGCAGACAGTGCCCTTCACCAAATTCAAATTTGTTTAGGTCACAAAGCATATCTATTCCAGAAAAACGTTCGATTGGCATCGGTGTAAAGGCTTGTTCGGGGTGGCTTCGGAATGAAAGATCCTAACCAAGGGGTGTCAGCGTGAAAGTGACAGGGTAATTAGTGTCGTGAGTCGTAGTAAAATGGTGTAAGAGAATATAAGTGAAGCCGCCGTCTAATACGACGATAACGGGTGAGAAAATAGGGAAGCCGACGATACCGACGACGTCGGGTACGGCGGGTTGGGTCGGGTACGGCGAGCGGGTAACGATAAAACAAAAATGAAATAGTAAGAATAAGGACGGGGAGTCTACGGGTTACGACGACGAGAGGTTCTAAAGAGTTCTGAGTGATTCTGAGCGAGACAAAGAGGGGGGAACTGGATTGTTATTTTAGTACGGTTGTCGGTCACCGTTTTATAGAAGTCTGTCTAGAGTGCTACTTCGGTATAAGTTACTTCGGCCGATAGTGACTACAAAGGAGGTATGAAATAGGAAGGAGAAGATGGGAGTTGCGAGGCAACGAAGGAACGGGAATGGAGAGGAAAAAGATATAACGAAAAAGATGAAAATAAAGGACCTATGTCCAATGAGGACAGGGGGTATAAGTCCGATGTCGGTATGGGAGTCCGAGGTGTCACGTGTGATCGTTTTGGGCGATATGAATCATCGGTGTCGGTATAAGATCGGCCGTTGGTAGACGGTATACGTCGGGTACAGCGGGTGATGTCGGGTTACGTCGGTTTCGAGGATGAGGAAGTGGGGCGTGTCGGGTTCGTGAGTATCTGTGATATATCGATGATACGTACTCAGAGCGTCGTCAGACCTCTACATCGGGGACAAAGCAGAAGACAAGGGCTTGGAAAGAGGTTTATTCAGTGGAAGCCCATGTCAAGCACCATGCAAGAGTTTATCGTCTCGCCCGAAAAGCCTTGGTCTCTCTGGGGGCATCTCCCGAGACATTGGAAAAGTATAAGTTGCTTAGGCAAGATGAACTCACAGCTACTACTGCTTTGGTGGATCTGAAACAACCAGGGCAAAAAAACAAGTTGTTAGCGTGGTTTTGGAACATGGATATAGACCGGGACATTGCTGGCAATGACTGGATGGAAGAATGTGAGTGTTCCCCTCCTTCCAATCACAGTTTTTTGAATTTGAGTCAGTCTATCGGGTTCACTGGCTACGGTCGAACGCCAATTTTTGCCGATGGACAGAGGAATTGACATTGGTCAAGAAGGAAATGGAGTGGACCATTAGGTTCTTCCAAATCAAAGCTGAGACTTGGAGAAATTGAATGGAGTTGGTCATTGGACATGGATCATTGGGAAAACGATGTTATGCTGCAAGGCAAGCGGCTATGTGGGATCAATTTGCTACACAAGCAGAAAGCATGTTTGGGATTTTCCTAAATACATAATCATGTACCATGGTATTACTTAAGGCATGTAAATTAACAGCTAGTCATCCATCGGTGCCAATGGAAGTATCGGCGCCGATGTTGTAACACTTTTTAAATAAACATAAATAGAAGACACCTCTGACTTCAACTGCAATATCCCAGCCAACTAGTCCAACAAGCTTGAAATGTCGAAACTCATTGAATGCCAGCAACTCCTCAACCTTCTAGCGCGTCGCGTTCGGTCGGTGTTCTTGGCAATGGCAATAACTTGGGATGGCATGTCTCCAACACAACAAGAGACTTGGCTTTCAAACATGCAGAATGAACTTGTGAGTGAAATGACTAATTCTATTGAAATACACTCCATTCGTTGCAGGCAACAGCAATGACGTGGATCGGAATGGCTCAAGTTGGAGGGATCATTTTGGAAATACCAGAAATTATCCAGGGAACGGCAAAAGCGATATACAGTTATAGCCTGCCATATGTATGGGAGAAGCTTCTCTTTACACAGGAACTCCCGATCGAAGGCTTAGCACAGCACTTCGTGCAAAAGCATCTTCATGCTGGGCAATGGTGGCAAGAAGAGCAAGGATCAGTGGCCGATGGCGCAAAGGACATTCTTATCATGTTTGCCGGATATTTTTCAGCAGTCGCCTTGATGGAGGTAATATTTATGTTTCCATTCATTGTATTTTTCATGGTAGAATCATTCACAGGAAGAGACGGCTGCTAGTTTTCAGATGGCTTATGAATCGGTAAAGGAAGGTGGAATTTCGGCAAAGGAAGACTTTGTAGATTTTTCTGGACTTTGGCAGGTAAAATATATTCTGCATCCATGCCTTCAGGCTTCTTAGCCCTCCATTCCTTTGTACAGGTACTCAAGGAGACCCACAAGGAACTCCGAGAAATGCCGGTTTTTCATCCTGGACGAAAAAGCCCAACCCCGGTGGCATCGACTAGCAAATTGGCTTTGGATGTTCCCCCTATAATGACATTAGATGATCTTCTGAAGACATGGACCTCAGCCAACCCCGATGCAATGGATGCCGATGAATTCCAGGATAAAAAGACAGGCAAGTCCGACAGTAAGCAGTGCTTGACTGAGCAATGCCCTCAAACAGCAGTTGAACATTTCTGAATAGCCGTCCCTCTCCTGCCACGATTACCATCATCATTTGTGTCAAGTTTGTCTGGGGAACAAAAGGCTGAACTTGCCAAGTACCTCGAGACCATACAGGCTCAAGTGGTAGAGAGCTACCAGATTGTTAGAACACAGACACTGGATAAAATTGAGGATGGTAAGATGTTGCAAGATAGATGGTGGAGGTTGATGGATACAAGAATGGAGATGTCAAGGGGAATTAATCCAATGTATCAATAATTCTATATTAGACCAAGTCCAATCAGCATTTGATCAGTGCAATTGGCATGTGTCAAGTCCGATCAGTGTATGTCAAGTCTGATTGGCATTTAACCAGTCCGATTCCTGTTTGGCAACTTCTATCAATGTTTGGCAAGTCCTATCGGCGTTTGACAAGTCCTATTGGTCTTTGGGAGCTCCTATCGGTGTTTGTCCACTCCAAAGCGGCGTTTTTTGGTGCCAATCGGCGTTTGTTTACTCCGATCAGTGTTTCCCCACTCCGATCGGTGTTTCCCTACTCCGGTCGGTGTTTCTCCACTCTGATTGTTGTTTTTGGATTATTAGGCCATTCTCTCAGGTCTGAACAATGCATTGCTATACATTGGCTTGATCTTCTACCACCTGTCTGCCAATTTGATCTAATGTCATCCAAGGAACCGCCAGCACCCCTACCCTCTCATGTACATTGTCTCTCATATAAAATGCAAGACATACCCGTTCACCTGATATCCTAAACACCCCATGCCTCAAAATTCTTCCCCCAAGATGGACAAGTGTTCCGGAATTGTATTGCAATTCTAGTCCGATGTTAGGTAATTCTAGAACGGCATCCTTGTATGGCCCAATGGTTGCCAAAATATCATACCATTCTGCTCTCGAATTGTTGTCTTGATGCGCCGGTGTTTCCCGATTGCTGATCACTGACATCCCATTGAACACTGATGGCCACTGGTTGATGACTTCAGTTAACGAAGGTTCTTTTGCCAGACATCGAAGCGTCTCTCAGCCACACATGTACAATTCTGGATGTGTAATGGCGAGGGTTGCTGATATGAGTGCAATTGATTCACAGGTGGCTTTGAGCCATGTGTTGGCATTTGAGTCATTCAACGCCGATGATATCACAACCGGTTCATGGTTCATCTAGAACATGTCTGTTGGTCTTTGTCTCCACTTAATGTATGGCTCACTCACATCGTGTCCTTGTCGAAACCAAGCAGGAGACAGTTCAACCGATCCTGGCATCATCCAAACACATCCAGCTTCATTGAGGAATAGTTTCGGGTCCAACCTCCAATTTTTCTTCATTCCTGGCTTCATGCTTTGTCGTAAAGGGCCTTCCATGTGCCTCATGGTCGTGGCGAGTATCGACTACTGACACCATATATATGAATTCTGGAATCATACATCACAGGACTTACTTGTCTTGTTGGCGTCAACATGTCAGGAAGATACCAACAGAGTATCCTCCCATGCCGATCTCTTATGGTCATGGGTGTATCGACCTTGCGAGGTGGATTTGCAATCAATGGATACTGGGATGTGAGAGCTGCCTCCTTTACAGTGTTGAATCCAGTGGGTTTTGGACCCAGCCTGGTTGAATACTGGTCGGCATCCCAAGGCAAAGTTACTGGAAATCATATTGAGTACTTGGAACTATATTTGAGCTATATCTTTACCGGGATTTTGGTATGCTATGACCAATTGATACACCAGCAGCTCACAATCACAAACTACCTGTGTACTGAATTCCAGAGGTGGGAGAATTAACCGGACATGAGGTGATGGTTGGGATATTTGCTGGTTAAATTTGGCAATGAGATATGATGATATGTTGTCCATAAAGTGGAGGATTGAAAGGGATGCAGGGAGGTGGCTCATGTTTGAGAAGGAAGAATTGATTAACGTTAATAATGCAGTTGAATGTGTGATGTTGATTACCAATCTGAGCGTTACACACCAGTAGTAAAAATAAAAAACCCCCATGCAAGCCCATCGGCGTTGAAATAGTGATAGTCATGCTATCCAATGTCAACCCATTGGTTCAAGGCTGGCAAAAATGATAAAATCCGCAACACCGATGCCGATGATCACACCGATGATAGCACCGATGATATCACCGATGAAGCACCAATGATAACACCGATAACTACTCCAATGACACCACCTATGATAACACCGATGACAAAGCCGATGATAATACCGATGAGAACGCCAATGATAACACCGATGACAACACCAATGACAACACCGATGATAACACCAATAACAACGCCAATGATAATGCCAATGATAACTCCGATGACAATACCGATGACAACAGCGTTGATAACTCCGAACAACATGGATTGGGGACAGGCAATCCCAGTTCAGAAAGTGTGCCCTTTGTACTTATTTGTACACCAGCCAAAGACTGTTTTCGGATGGTCAAGATGGTTAGGCGACCCCGCTCAGCACTTGCTGGCGTATTCTAGGAATTATATTAGTCGTGAAAGGTCCTTAGATACTATCTCTATTATGTTCTAATATTTGTTTACCTGAATGTGACTGATTACCTGCCAAAAAAGGCTTTCAGTAGCCGGGATCCATGTCAACATCACTATCTGCACCGTCTGTAGGTTCACCCTCTGTCTCCTTCAAGATGTCGTGGTCTGCACTGGAAACCGAGACCACTGGTAGGGCATTGTAATTCACAGCTTGAACCAATGCTTTGATCTTCTCAGCCTTCAACCTGGCTGCCTTCTTGAGTGGTACAGCCTTTGAAGGATCATGTCTGCAATGCCAAGTCTGCTAGTGGTGGATGGATCACAGTTCTCCTTCTCTGCTAGGTTCGAATGGATCTTGGCAAGCTGATCTGCAGATTGTGCTCATTGAAGAACAGACCTTTGTTTTTGGACCATGATGTCACACCGACCAGATCGGGGATGAGGCAGATTTCCAGGTGTTCACAAAACACTTTGCTGGGCTTCCACAGGTCTTATTAAAATGCCAGAATATATCTTGTTGACCTTCTCTATAAGATGTTCGGGATAAAAATCTCCCTCTCACAATAATTCATTCAGAAGCAACAGGAGAAATGCCCTATTGGACGACAGATAAACTTTTATAAAATTCTCTCCCGAAGACTTTGCTAAGGTACAAGATGTCTTTCATTTTCTCTACTAATGAGAATCCTCATTTGTGCTGTATGAGGCTGTCTAAATGTTGACCATCATAAATTGTCTTTTGGCCAGCGCCACCAGCACACAAAATTTCGAACTCCGAGGGAAGATTGCCTGTCCCCACATGGATGACCACACCGACGCCAATCCCTACATCTCAGGTGAGTAAACACCCATTCCAGCCAATGCCGGCCCAATGGTCTGAGATGGGTGACACCCATCCCAGCCAATGTCGGCCCAACAGTCTGAGACGGGTGACAATTATCCCAGTCAATGTCGGCCCAATGGTCTGAGACGGGTGACACCCATCCCAGCCAATGCCGGCCCAACGGTCTCAGACGGGTGACAATAATCCCAGCCAATGTCGGCCCAACGGTCTCAGACCATCCACTATACTCTAGCACTTGACTCGGCCCACCGGTCTCACATGGTACATATGTCACTTCTCAGTTGCCCCATCAAGTACCTAACAATAATATTTTCTCGGCCCATCTCAGCTGGCCCGACTCAAACCCAACATTGTCACCCTTAGTTGCCCAGTCACATACGGGTTAAGTCATGGCATGGTGTGATGTAGCAGCACCACCTTCTTCCCAAACTATTTCATAGCACATGATATCCTCCTCTTCATGCCCAGGTGCTGTATGATTTCGGGTTGTATGATTTCGGGCCGTTTGTCTGTCATGCTTGCTCTTCTTCTGCTGTCATCTCCACCTGGCACAACCACTTATCAAGTGCATCAAGTCTCCTTTCGAGAAGCCAAAGTCTGTGAGATCAGAGACAGCAAGCAATTCAATCACATCTGGCCCATAATCCTCCGTAGACAGCACAGCTTTGTATTGACATGCCATTGTCACTCTGAGGTGATCTCTGGCAAAGGCCAGGAAATTGTGAAGGTCGCCGGCTGCAGGCTCAATGGGCAAAGAGAATGGGGAGGGATCACAAGATTGCTTGTGGTTAGGAGTAGTTTGTCCACCAGTTTTTGGCACCAGTGCACCTACAACAGTGCCCATCGGCTGTGTGAACAACACAAGTTGGTTGTTTTGATCCATTGCGATAGCTGGCATTACATTAGCTGGCATCTGAGCTTTGATTTGTCAAGCCGGTAAAAGTGACTTTCTGTGATTTACAGGGTCAAATGCTGATGTATTCAGAGGGACATTGATGGTAGTCTGGGCCTCGTGCTGTAGAAAGTTTAGCTTGTAGGTCTCAAAAGAGATGGAGAGCTTGGACATACCAGTGCAAGCGCCCACTGGTGCATCATAAAGGGTGTAAGGGTAAGCCTGTAGTTATCTTCGCAGATATAAATGTAGTGCCCAGGATTGTTGTTGTCCCCATACTTCTTTTCTAACATGTGACGGAACCGGGCCAAGGCAACCTCCAAGGACGTAGCTCCTGGTGGCATAGCTGCAGGATCAAGGACCTGTGCATCGAGACTGACATTTTTAACTGCAGCATTAGGCTGCATGATAACAGTGTTAGATTGTACAGCAACAGAATCTTCCACGTACATCGGCAAGGCACTTCTTCTTCACATCTTCGATGTCCACAACAATGTTGACCTTTGTATAATGATGCTCATTGATTTTTGACACAAGTTCTTTGTACTCGGCCTCCTTTTCTACATCTCATGCATCCGCTTTCCTAAAGAAACATTTAGCATCGAATTCTGAGTCTGACACACAATGGAGGACACTTACCCTCATCCAGTATGGTAGTATTTGAACTTGTAAAAATGCTGAGGAGATACCATCCACTTTGTTTCACCAAACCGCACAAGAATGGCTTGCATGAAAGGTACATAGTTGTCTGGCAAGCAAGTGAAAGTAATCTCCTTGCTGTGAATGTCTTGTTTGGATTTGATTGCTGCCTGCTTGCCAATCTTTGGGACAGCGGGGGTGTGACGTATGAGTTGTATTGAAAACTTGGTACATAATTCTTCCTCATCAGAAGAAGAATCACTGTCTACCATAGTGGTCAACTGTGAAAGTTTGTCGAAGGAAATTAGAACTCAATAGGTGTCTGGCTTGATGGCAGCGGAGTTGCACCACCGCGATTTTTTTTCTCACTTTCCACATCATTCTGAAATCAGCTGTAACAGTTCCATGTGACCTTTTCCATGCCACATAATGCTTCAAGAGAGTCTTTGAGAAGTGGTCAACTCCTGTAACCTGGAAGGCAAAACAGGTGGCATTGGAGACAGTGTGTAATCCCCACATAATGCCTGTTGCAGATGCTTTATCTTGTCATGTGGGCCCAAGGATGGTCCATCACTCCCACTATCTCCAGAATCATCAGACATGTCATCCTCAGAGTGATCAGACATGTCACTTCTGGAATCTGTGGACATAGAATTATCCACAGAGGTGTCAGCTTCATCAGAAAATCTGTTGTGTGAGAGAGGAGCAGGATCCTCTGGGAATTTCAAAATTCCACACTCTGATGAAAGTGACTGGGAATCCAAATCACTTTCATCTTGTTCACTATCACTCCAATTGGCGTCCTTGTCAAAACCTGTAATAAAGTCAGAACATTACATTGTAATTTTCAAGATAACCTAATGAAGTCTTCAGCAGAACCTGCTTTGTTCAAATCAGACAACCATGATAACAACATATAAAATGAACTAACCATGGGCTTCTTGAATATTTGTATCAGAATCTGATAAACAATTACAACATGATGATGAAATATCTGAAAAAACTGACCATGCATGGCATGTTGGGGGTCTGAATCTGAGTTCCAATGATGTCAGAAAACATATCTGAATAGTTCAATTACACATACCAAGATCCATCATAAATTCTAGAATATTAAATATGAATAATCAAATTTCACTGGAGACAATAACATCATACCTTCATCAGACTGATCATCCACCCTCAAATAATCCTGTGAGCAGGGATCATGAGGAATGTCAAAACTATTAGATTGGCCTTACAGGTATCTCAAGACTTGCATTGCAGCAAACCTTGATCTGGATTACTGTGTGCTACAATGACCTGTCTGTTACATGGTCAATCAATTTTGTATATTAAGGAGGATATTATGACAACAGGATATTGTGAAATAAACATGGGTTACCTGCCAGTAAATGCCAATGCCAATGCCAATACTGATGCTGACCCTGATGCTGACCCTGATGCCAACACCAATGTCAATGCCTATGCTGATGCCAACATCAAAGATCATGCCTGTGAAATCCAGTGCTCATTTTGAAATTACCCCCAATTCTGACATCAATGCCATCACCAATCTTACCACTCAAAACAATGCCAATGCTGATGCTGGCATCAACACTGAAACCAATGTCAATATTCACCACTGGAGTGAGACAGGTCACAATAATCTCTCCACATCAGCTCATTGGTCTGAGACAGATGAAAACCACCCCTTCCAGTGGTCTGTGATGAAGGTCAATCGACCCCACCTATGTTGGCCCAGCGGTCTGAGATGAGTGTCCTCAAAATGTTGGCCCAGCAGTCTGAGACAAGGGTCAATCAACCCAGCCAATGTCAGCCCATCAGTCTCAGACAGATTACAATAGGCTGACTCTACACTCGGCCCACCCATCTCACACGGCATATATTACACTCCTGGGTTGCTCCATCAAGTACCTAACAATAGTAATTTTTTGGCCCATCTCAGCTGGCCCGTCTCAAACCCAACATTGTCAACCTTAGTTGCCTGGTCACACTCGGGATAAGTCATGGCATGGTGTGTAGTTTCTGGGTGAGTCTGGTATAGTCCAACAAAATCTGACATTGGGTGAGATTCAGGTTTGTGGTCAGTGTGTGTAACAACAACAAGATGAGGTGGGAATGACAGGGAACAAAGTGGATAGTGAAGATTATGATTGTAAGAGTGAAGGTGGGTCATACAAGTCTAGAGAACTATGGGGGTGACTGTCTAGGTTACTGGGGATATTGTGCTCTGTGTATTGCACAGGTATGGGTAAACCTGCAGGTTTTGCTGTGGGTATAGCCACAGGTTACCTGTGACTTTTTGTCGCCAAGTAACGCATCATGTTCAAGTTGTTCAACAACATGAATGCATTCAATTATGAGGCAGAGGCCACTGGTCTCTGCTGAAGGTAAGTTAAATCTTTGTTATTACTAACTACTTTATGGGTAAACAACTACAACAACAACAAAATGTGACACAAGCATGTGTAGCAAGACCAGGGAAATGGTGCACCCATCCCCCAGTCACTAGGTGAGTTCTTGTTTCCAACAGCCACCATTAACATGAAGGCAAGGTGGCCAGGGCCTCACTTCCAATGATCTGAGGACTGAGTTGTCGCTCACCTGCCTATGCACCAGACCAGCTCACTACCCTTTCCACCTTGTGTCCACACAGTGTTGCATCAATTAATGCATGTCTGGTGTCACAAGGTAAAAAATGTGGTGGGTGGGCTCTCAATTGAGGGAAAACCTGTGGGTACAGGTCCTGGGTTACATAATGTGATGAAGCTAAGCAGGGAAGCATTTACTTCACAAGTAGATTTAGATTTAAAAGGCTTAGCTTTTGAAGGCATTACTTTGGAGGGTAATGCAATGAGATACAAATTTTAGAGTCTACATTACAGGCAGTAACTATGCAGTATTTATATGTGAGGAGAGGAGGGGGCTGTGCGCTGTAGATAAAGAGAATAACATATGGAGTAAAGAGAGACTATACACCTTGGAATAAAGAAGAAAACATATAAGGAATGAGAAGGCTATGCATAAAGCTTAATGTAATTGACTAAGTGGAAGAAAAAAGCATGGATGAGTCATACAGGATGACAAAGTGGGAGGGATGGGCATGTATAGTAATACAGATGACAAAAGAAAGAAAAGAAAAGAAAAGAAAATGATAAAGAGGGGACATGTAATGCAACAAGGCTAAGTGAGGAAGCTTTACTTCACAAGTGGAGTTAGATAGAAAGGCTTAGCTTTCAAAGGCATTACTTTGGAGGGTAAAGCAGTTGATAGAAATTTTAGAGTCTAGAGTACAAGCAGTAAACCACATGGTATATATATGTGAATGGGGAAAGAGGCTGTGTACTAAGAACAAGGAGGAGAATATAAGGAAGGCTATGTGCCTCAGAATAATGAAGGAAACATAAATGGAATAATGGGCAGTGCATATAGCATAAGAAGGAATGACTAAGCAGAGAGAAAAGCATGGATGAGTCATACAAGATGACTAAGCAGAAGGGAATGGGCATATGTGATAATACAGATGACAGAGGAAAGAAAGGAAGAAGAAAAGAAAAGAAAAGAAAAGAAAAGGAGGGAACAGTACTGTAACAAACTACCAGACTTCATACAATATAATATTGTCCATGATCTTCACAAAAATGAACCCATATAATCACAGAGTGCAGACAAGAGGTTGGCATAAGCCTCAAGACAGGCAATATGATCATAGATAGTAGAGCAGAGCACATGTACTCATTGAAATCCTTGTAAGCATCTGGGTCAAAGAGGAGGGGACACTAATGGTTTGGTGAGTCATATTTGAAGGCCTGGATAAGTTGAATGGTGGGGTGTAAGTTTTAACTCATGCAGTGCGTCGAGAATGCACTAATATGGTTTGGCAGGTCAATGCCCACCACTATCCCATCTGGGCCTCATTAGCCCGGGACTACGTCTCAATTATGGCATCTTCCATTTCAAGTGAGAGGGCTTTCTCACATGGTGGGATTACCATTAGCAAACACCAGAGCCATCTCAAAGGAGACATTGTTGAAGCTCTTCAGTGTGTTAAATGTCCTATATGGCATGATTTACTGTTTCATGAAGCAGCTCCCTCATCAACTTTGGAAGCAAAGCTGGAGGGTGATGAAGATGATGGTGACGAAGAGGATGCTGCTGAGTTGGGAACAGATGGGCAAGGCTGGGATGAATTGCTGATTGAGGAAGATGATGATACCATGTCTGGTGCATGCTCTGATTAGTATAAACCAGAATATCATACAAAAGCTGTGGCTTCATTTGGCCCAAGCCGAGGCTAAGCCAAAGCCGTGGTGAGACTATCACTCCCTCCACAGACAACATGAAGACAATGAGGACAAGAACAATGACAATGAGAAGATGATGAGGATGACAAGAATGATGGGGGCGATGAGGATGGGGACACCATGTCAGCATTGAAAATGTCAGCGCCCACCCACCCCACAGACATGTACCACCTCATCAGTATTGACAACACTAGCACCCACCCACCCCACAGACACACCACCACATCAGCATTGACAATGCCAGCACCGACCTACCAGACTCACCTCATGGACACACACTGCCCAATTGACATTGGCACTGCATCCATGAGGTAATGGGAGAAAGGTAGTTCCCAGCACCACCATGACATCATGGGTACAGTGTGTACCCACAACCCATGTCTAATTCCAGGACCCACCAGTCAACCCACATCCAACCTGTACCTGTGGCAGTGGGTACAGGTATTACCTGGGTTGGGTACAGGTCAACAAAATTTACCTGTGCCAATCCCTGCTCAGACTCAGCACTTAGTAGAAACCAAGATGGACTACTTGGACCAGAACAGGTGCAAAAATAGAATCAGAGTTACCTGAAAGGGTGCATCATCTTGACCAGAACCTCCAAAAACATCATGTAGTGGGGGGAGATCTAGTAGTTTAGTGAATCGTGGATTCTGGTCTGATCTCCATGTAAGCTTGGCTATGGCAAAGTTGGCCAAAGTTCAATGGAACTAATATATCAAGGGCATGGGCAAGGTCTGTTCAAGGTTCATATCACAAAGATGGTGGCAGTTTCAGCCTCCATGGTCTGGGTACCTGCATCAACAAATCATGGAGGTGGTGCAATTGGTGGGATGACTTCAGTGGGGACTGTGGTGGGGGCTGTATGGCTGAGCTGGGGAATGGTCAATGGGCATGGCATGGGTAACAGGTGATGGTTGCAGTGGTGGGTGCTGCTCCAGGGTTGAGCACCTGTGTATAGGTCAGAGAAATCACATTTATATATACTACAAAGTGGTGAGATGAAAGCAGGGGCCAATGGTAGCACTGTGGGACCTTGGGGTGCATTTGTGACATGTTTTGGGGCATGTACAAGGTATGGGGCTTGTGTGGGGGTGCTCATGGGGCAATATGGGGTGTCACTGATGCACAGGTGGGGGTAGTAAGATGGGAATCTAACTATATAACTGCCAAGAAAGGTGTGAGGAAGTTTCAGAAAGCCTCCACTAGGATAGAAGAGGAAAGAGAAGCAATAGAATGGTGTGAGACACTCAATAAAAGTGTTGCAATAAAAATTGAAGAGTTGTGACAAAATCAGAATTTGCAGCACAACAAAAGGGTCAGACAGTAAGAGAAGGCAATATAAAGCAAAGGGACTGGGTCTAGGACTAAGGGTAGGCTCTGAGATGAAGGGGGAATGATGGTGTATCTGGACTCTATGGGAATTCTTTGGGGGATCTCTGTCTAGTGGCTCCTACATGCAGGTATATAAGCTGTAAGGACAAAGAAAGAGAGATACTAAATGGAGATATGTGAGAAAGAGGTGCATGGATAAGAAAGGAGAGGTAGAGAGAATGATGCATAAGAATATAGAACAAAGAAACAAAGGAAATGCTTCAAAATGCAATAACTAAAGATCTCTGAAGTGGCAGATGATCACAATAGTTGTGACTTGATCACAAGGTTGGAGAGTGTCAGGTTGATGTGAATTGCATAGAATTGTGAGATATATTGAATTGAAGGCCAGGATCATGTAGTGCATATCATTATTGGAGTATGGGGCCTGGGGGGCCAAAATTGGCATGTGGGGCATTTTTTTGTGTCAATGGTGACATGGTGGGTGTATCAACTCATGGCAATTGCAAGGGGGCTTGTGGCATGGCAAATGGGGGTTGCATTGGTGCTGTGGGGTCTGGGGTCACCGTTTGGGTGCCATTGTTGCATTTTGGGGCATTGTGGGTGGTGCAGATGAAGGTGGGGGTGCTTTGCCTGGTATCAACACGTCAGATGGCTGTGGTGGGCTTTGGGGATGTGGTACAGGCATTATTAACACATTTGGGGTCAACATTGGCATGTGGGGCACTTCTCAATGCATTCACTTGGACATGCAGGCATTTGTGTTTGTTGTTTCTGGGTGGTGGGGAAAGGGTTGGATGTTGGGACTGAGGGTGGGGCATTTTTGTTGCTGATGATGAAGGTGGGGGTGTTGCATTTGGTGATGGCCAGGCAAGGATGTTGGATGCTGTGGAGGTACTGGGGCTTGTGAAATGGAAAACAGGACTACCATTGATGTTGTAGGGGTGTGGTTGTGGCAAAGGTGGAACACAAACAGTTTTCCTTTCATTGTTTGCCATCCATTTTCTGCCTGTGGTGAGTCCTGGGCCATCATTTGAGGTGTGTACCTCCTTCTGCTCAATGGAGCACTTGTTGTACCATCTTTTCTTTCTGTTGCTTCTCCTTCTTCTTCCTTTTCTCTGTATGTTTCTCTCCATTTCACATTCATCTGCTTGAGAGGTACCTCTCTGGGGGCTCTCACAGGTTGAGGTGGATGGACACTGCTTGCACAGGACTATTTTGTGGAGTGCAAAATCTTATGTAATATGACAAGTAGACTGTTATAATTTCAGGAAGATTTTGCATGTTGCAAAATTTATGGGAAAGTCAAGATATTGCAATATGCAAAAATGAATAGAAATATTTGAATTTTGCAAACTTGAGAAGCCAACCTATTTGTTTCTTTTTGTATGAGATTTTGCAAGAATAATCTCAAAAAAGCAAAATCTAACCAAATTTTAAAACATTGCAAGCCTAAATGGCTGACATGAATGTTGCAACATTTATAATTTTAGTCAGATTTTGCTTTGTTGAGATATTCTTGCAAAATAAAAAGAAACAATTAAACTGGCTTCTCAAGTTTGTAAAATGCAAAGAAAAGTCAATATTTCTATTCATTTTTGCAGATTGCAATACCTTGACTTTCCCATAGATTTTGCATACTGCAAAATAATCTTGTGCAAGCAGTGGGACTGACTGGATGGTAGGGCACAGCACAGGTAACCTGCAGGTTTTTGATTTTGCAATATATTTTGAAGTTTATAGGCTCAATTTACATGTATTCACTTCATGGTATAGGGAGAAAATGTTGGTTTTATGTTAAATAAGATGGCTGCAAAGTGTTGGATATAATTGTGCAATATGAAAGGCACCATTGTGCACACAATGCAATGGGTATAACAGTGATATGCTATTAGTAGCTATGAAGAGGGGAGATCCCTAAACAAACTACCAAATAGGTGATATGTGAGAAAGTGAAGATGACTACTACATGATAAAGGGTTTGGAATGAAGTAGAAACTAGTATAAAGTTTCCAAACAATAAGATGTATGGTGTGACAGTTGTGAACAACTGTGTGACTTCCCGAACACAGTCATGACAACAATATCGATATCAGAGGGCAAAGACTGAAGGACTCAAAACTATAACTTGAGTACTAGTGAGATGGAGCTTCATGGCTCTTAGACTAAAACTGAGAGGGAGGGAAAGTCATATTTTTCTCTGTGATAAGGAGGAGGAGGGGTCCATATATTGGTCTATGTATCTAAACTACATCTCTTTTTATACTACTCCAATGTAATGTGTAGTTCAGGTCCAGTTCCAAAAGGGGATACTAGATAGAGGTCAGCATGATAGTGACAGAGGGTGTCATCAGTAATGGAGGTAGAAATCTGAAGATAAATAGAAGTAAATGAGATAGTTTCCGGTGAAGTCCAGACTTATCCAACATAATCCAACATCAGGTTTCAACTTGGTGAACATAACAGTGATGCGACAAGGCAGGAACGATGGGAAACAATATAAGAGGTTATGGATTGTGATTGTAGGTATGGGGATACAAGTCTAAAGGGAACCACAAGGGAACAATTCTGGGGTTTGGGATATCTACTTATTACAAGTATGCGGGAGTCCTCTTTATACTACTGCAGGAGTGGTCAGGTTTTGGATCGGGTTTGATGGGCAGAGGGTTCCGACATATATTATGGGTGCCTTTCTGATCAGACAGAGAGGGGTTCAGGATTCGGTTCCAGGTTTGAGTGCGGACTTGCCTGGAATTGACATGTGATTGCTGTCAGTTTAGGATAGAATGCACTGGATTAGGATTGAGTGATGGACAAGTTTGTAGACGAGTAGTAAAGTGTGTGTTTTGGTGGGATTCCGTGGCCACAGAGGTTGTACCCTCTACACCGATTGGAAGGTTGGAACAGGATAAAATCGACAGAAAGATGTAGTAATACTACTAAAAGGGGACAGGGAGAAAGGAATCAAAAGGTGAAACATAAAATAAAGAACAAAGAACAATGGATAGGGTATAGCACGGGTTTGGGTGTAAATGTATGAAACAAAATATCGATATTGTTGGAATTACTTGGACTTTGGGTGGGTATGGGTCTTGAAAATCCTTGGCAAACCTGTGTCCATCATTTCCATCATTATCCACACTGTATAAAATAGATAAAACCCATAAAATATCGCATATCGCCTCAAATGAAAAATTCACCCCCTGCCATATCCACGATTTTGCGTACATTATACCCACGGGTTTAAACCCGTTAAACCCATCGCATTGTGTGCCCAATAGTGCCTTTCATATTGCACAATTATATCCAACACTTTGTAGCCATCTTATTTAACATAAAACGGACTTTTTCTCCCTATACCACAAAGTGAATACATGTAAATTGAGCCTATCAACTTCAAAACAAATTGCAGGATCAAAAACCCGCAGGTTACCTGTGCTGAACCCTAACAATGGAAGATAAAAGGTAAATCGAAAAAGAAAGGGAAACTAATATGCAAATACATCCAAAATGATCGAAGGTAGGATAGGAGATATGGGGAATAGGGGAGATGGACTTTTGATGAGGGCTGGATCGGCCCGATATGATATATCTTTGTTGTTGTGCTGTGACGAGTTTGAGAGTCATCGATTGTTGTCGAACTGTGTCAGAAGAGTTCTGAGGATGTTTGGGACAATGTCGAAGAAGAGTAAGGTTGACCACAGGTCTATCATGGGTTTTAGATCCAATAACCATACCCGTACCCGTCAACACCCCACCCTTCAAGGGTTGACATACAGACTGGACCACTTACATATACGGTTATCAACGGTTATCAAACACCGATGTGTTTTGCAACACCCTGGGCATAGTCTTGTTAATACAGGGCCACAGGCACCCAGCCGAGATCCTAAGTGCAATAATCACACCTCTACAGACTCTTTGGCCTTGACTTTCTTTGTCTTCTTCTTTCCCACAGCCGAAAGGATGTCCTCCATTGCGATCAAGTCGTTGCGTGACCAGGACCTGAGACATAGGCAGGACCGAATGGTCCTTGGTGTCATTTGGGTCTGGGTGAAAGAACACTTCAGGCTACCACTTTTCTCCAACTCTAAGCTCCTACTAAATGGTATAAATGGTAGTAGCTCAGTGCTCAGGGCTGGCTGGTCTTCCCAGGTCTATTTTTAATGTCCCAGGGAAAGAACTAGGGACAATCTGGTCTCTATGGTCCAAAGACAATGTTTATGCTGGGGTAAATGATTTGCCCTATATTTGTTTTGGGATTTCCCCAATCTACCTGGTGTCTGGGGGTCATTTGGGAAGTTCCATAGCAATTTTCATTTACATCCCAGGGCAATCAATGTGGGACAATGTGGGTACTAAGGTTTAAGACCAGAATAGATACATTTACCTGGGGATTTCCCTAGTCACACCTAGTGTCTGGGGGCCATTTGCGAAATTCCATATCTTGTTATCAAATTACATACATTTGCCTTGACATCTGTTTCTATTGTCATTATGACTGTAGTTGTTTTATCATATAAACTATCATAAGTTCTTGGAATTAGTTAAAAGAATGATTTATTATTAGTCCAGGTTTGTGAATAATTAGATGATCAATGGATTGAATCAAATATTCATTCTGATTTCAATTCTCAACAGACAGCTAGAAATTGCAATATCACCAATACACCCATTTCAAGTAATGTGTGACAGTCACATGTGATCATTCTAACCATATAAGGACTTTTAACATTATATGTTAAATCTTATGCTAATCATAATGATGACAATTACATGGAACCACCAACCTTCTAAACAAGTTTATGGAATCTAACTTCACAGTAAGTTTGTCAAATACAAAATATCTGACAATATTTCACAAATTCAATATTAACAGATACTGGTTCCTTTTTATCCATGTTCTTCATACTATTTTGATCTTCTTTGTCTAAGAGGTTTGAATTTCTATTTGTGAGATCCATCTGCAATGGTTCAGAATGAGTACTACTATTATGGTAATAGAAATGCAAATCTTTTTTTCCAATCCCTGGGACAATCAATATGCCCACATTCAAAGACCAGGGTCATGCTGATGAACCCTGGGACCTTCATCATCTCTAATGCACAAACAATAATTCCAGCATGCAGTTGTCTGAAATTGTATTATTGGTTGTTCACTTCAATGATGACACAAGGTTGCAACCTTTGTAACAGGTTCTTTGATATTAATGAATCTGCACAGGTGGTTGTGCACACAAGGTTCAGTGGGAATCAAATATGAGTCTTGAAAGTTGCTTAGAAAAGGAATGGACAAGATTGGTGATGCTAGTGAACATGCAAATTGTCACATGAATCCTGCTGCTTTTGTTCCCAGTCACTGTAGTTCTATTCTCATAAATATCACCATAATTCCTCAGTTTCCAATATACTTGAGTTCAACCATGCCCACTGAGAAGTATTTGTCACCTGTTCTATGCTGGACAGAGGGATTTGCCACCACCATCACCACCATTCAAGGTTTACTTGCTCTCCCATATCCTCAAATCATTCTTTTCAAATTGTACAACATAATTTGATATAATCAGATATGACTTTGTAGTGGCAGATAATTAGAACTAAATATTATGAAATATATATGATGGTGTAAAGGAATGAGAGGGGATTAATAAGGGTGAGAAGGTTTCAGGAGAGGCATTGGTGTTGATATTAGTCTATGGCATCAGTGAAGCCAGCCAGTGGACTGTGGCAACAAGATAAACAACATCATACTCATATAATGTCAATTAAACATGTATGATTGTTTTTCCATGCACAAGTGCTTGAACATGGATGTGTCACTGAGTCACCCATGGTATGGCATTCACTTCTACAAGCATTGATGACTGGAGAAAAGTTACTATGACCACAACTACAATGACAGGAATGCAGAGGTTGGGCTCCAGAGAAAGCAAAGCCACAGAGGGTCTCATTGTAGTGTGAGACTTCAACCACCAATGCTTCCACAGCTCAACACACTCACAAACAAGAATGGCCCAATGGAAGGTCAACAGCAACACTGGCAATGCCAGTTGTTGGGGTGGGAATCACAACACATGGAGGTGACATGGAGAAGGGGTGGTGCACCCACTGTCAGGTCAAGTGGTGGTACTTCATTAATTACACACAACACCAATAAATGGCACAATATATACCTGAAGAACTTGGGGTCATGAGAAGTTAGCAAATCAGGAAAGGCAGCTGTGTGTCTCAGGATGATGTACCTTGGTGACATTGAGGCTAAAGAATGAGATATTGCTTTGTGTAACTCAAGCTGTTATCTTTCTCTTGTGTCACAGCTATAATTGGTTCTACTAAACAGCAAAAAGCTTTTACATAAGAGTGTATGTTACATGTAACTTTGGATGTGGGTAGGGGCTTTGAATGTGGGCACATTGATTGTCCCAGGGATCAATATGTTTGGCCCAGGTCCATAGATGGGATTGCCTGTTCTTGTCCCAGGGTTGATCAGCATGACTCCCCAGGTCTTTGAATTTGAATGTGAGCTATAAACACTTTGTCTAGTTATGTACATTTCATTGTAATAATCTTGTACTTATATACACTTAGTCATCTTTGTAACAGAAAGAAGATCAAAATAGTATGAAGAACATGGATAAAAAGGAACCAGTATCTGTTAATATTGAATTTGTGAAATATTGTCAGATATTTTGTATTTGACAAACTTACTGTGAAGTTAGATTCCATAAACTTGTTTAGAAGGTTGGTGGTTCCATGTAATTGTCATCATTATGATTAGCATAAGATTTAACATATAATGTTAAAAGTCCTTATATGGTTAGAATGATCACATGTGACTGTCACACATTACTTGAAATGGGTGTATTGGTGATATTGCAATTTCTAGCTGTCTGTTGAGAATTGAAATCAGAATGAATATTTGATTCAATCCATTGATCATCTAATTATTCACAAACCTGGACTAATAATAAATCATTCTTTTAACTAATTCCAAGAACTTATGATAGTTTATATGATAAAACAACTACAGTCATAATGACAATAGAAACAGATGTCAAGGCAAATGTATGTAATTTGATAACAAGATATGGAATTTCGCAAATGGCCCCCAGACACTAGGTGTGACTAGGGAAATCCCCAGGTAAATGTATCTATTCTGGTCTTAAACCTTAGTACCCACATTGTCCCACATTGATTGCCCTGGGATGTAAATGAAAATTGCTATGGAACTTCCCAAATGACCCCCAGACACCAGGTAGATTGGGGAAATCCCAAAACAAATATAGGGCAAATCATTTACCCCAGCATAAACATTGTCTTTGGACCATAGAGACCAGATTGTCCCTAGTTCTTTCCATGGGACATTAAAAATAGACCTGGGAAGACCAGCCAGCCCTGAGCACTGAGCTACTACCATTTATACCATTTAGTAGGAGCTTAGAGTTGGAGAAAAGTGGTAGCCTGAAGTGTTCTTTCACCCAGACCCAAATGAAAGAAAGGAGATGACGGCCTTGCAAGAAGACATGCTCAACAGCGGTTGACGTAGCTGAGGCTCATCAGTATTCCATATGCTCAGAAATGTTCAGAAAGCTTACCCGGAATGCTTAAGTAGTCCAGTGCCATCCTTGAAAGCGCCAGATACATTGCAGCATGCTGAGACCACCACGTCAAAAAATCCTTGACGTTCTTGGAAGGTGAGCGCATGTATTCGTCGAGTTCGTGGGTCTGAGATAAGATGATCTTCGTGTTGACAGAGACATTTGCGAAGCTCTCAGAATCACTGCCATCGCCGCTACCCTGAACAAAGCCATGTCAGTATGATCAAGATCTGCATGAATACTCACCATCTCATTACTCTCTGGCTTTCTGATCTCCTGCTTGATAGCATATATTCCGACGAATACCTCACACACTAAGCTCTCAGCTTGTTCGATCCATTCCGGCTCCCATTCGTGTTGTCTGAAGTATTCCACTTTGAGGCCTGGATGGAGCACTGCAAGCCTGTCAGATTCGAGTTGGATGACCACCACGCAACGTACCCATAGCGATCCGGTAAACAGCAGAGGAATCAGTGAGCAAGTAGTAATGGTCCATCTTCTTCCATGCTAATTTGAGAGTGGCGATGATAGCAGGGTGGAGTCTCTTCTTCACGTGAGATCCGAGTGGGGCGACAATCCGGTCCATAGCTGGAATAACCGACGCAATCAATGCTGATCTGCTAGACAAAAAAAGTGTTGCCTTCTTGTATTGCTGTAACAAAGTTAGTTTCGAATGAATGCAAAAAAAGGGTATTTGCCTCGAGAACACTGACAAGATCATCGACGATCTGCCAATCCTCTGTGTCCAACTTATAGCGCCGTAACTTGAGCTTCTTGTCAGCTGTAATTTCGTCAATTGGTTTGCGATAGGTAAGAGCAAATGCCATCATATCGTAGGTAGAGTTCCAGCAGGTTACAACATCACGGGGGATCATTTTGACCTTGAGCTTGTTTGCTTCACAGGCAAGACGCCAGGCCAGAAGAGCCATTGTCGTAGAATGGATGATGGCGCAACTGAGAAGCAGGAAAATGGAAGAGTGTGAGAGAGATACATGAATGAGAGCGAGTGACTTACCTTAGTGACAGTCTTGCGCACAACAGCTGTTGTCACTAACACATCTGTTCGCTCCTGTTCATCAAGCTCTTGCAGCTCATCACACTCATCAGCATCGTCATCAAAGCACTCCAAATCACCGTCAGCATCCTCATCCCCATCCTCGTCATCAGCATAATCATCCGACTCCCCATTTGCAACAAGTTCCGGTAGGTCATCTTGAAGATCTTCAAGATCGGACAGTTTTGCTGAAAGTGCTGGGTTGAATGGTGTGAGGAGGGCCTTACCTGAAAGCTGGAGTGTGTGATTGAAGCACCAGGTGCTGTTTTCCTCCTTGAAGGAGTTGTTGAGGGATGCTAAGGTAGTCTTCTGCTTATCATTTGACGAGGCATTGTCTGCATTAATGGCCAATAACTTGTATACTAGATGTAGCTACATGAATCTGCTGAAATATAAAGGAAACTGACCTTGTGCTGCAGCCCATGCCACTCCAACATCGCTTGGAATGCCCAGGTGAGAACAATACCGGTGTGAGACTCAAAGACCATCAGTTCAGCACACAAGCTCAATGAAGGCTGAAACTTACCTCGGGAACCTCAGCGATATCGAGAAGGAAGTCCAGCATGTCCCCGTCATGCTGGATATGGACGGTCCATGCCATGAAGGCCCTGTGATTGGGTGAGGTCCACGCATCTGTCGCCATGTGTATACAACCTGCATAACTCTGTACACATCATGTATGATACAGCAAAAAGACTCAAACGAGATGTATAAGACTCACCAGAAGCATATTGCTAATCCTTTCCTGACATTTGAGATATGAATGCGTGATATCGCGCATAATCAAGGTTCGTCCAGGAAGAGTAAAATGCGGCTGGCCAGCAGTGAGGAGTTCTCGAAGCTCTCGATCATTGATGATGTTGATGGGGCGATTATTCTCGGTAACCCATCTAACAATGTGGGCGCATGCTTGCACGTTTGTATGTGGACGAAAAGAGGGGTTTCATGGGGCTTGACCTTGACGAGCGAATGCCGAAAAAATGGATTGACTGGTGCGAATTTCAACGTCTTTGGAGCCAGGTGCGATCTTGACCATCTCTTCACCAAAGCATTTGATGGTGTGAGCTTTGAGGTTAGCGGTGGAGGCCTTGTCCTTCAAATCCTGATACCTCCGGACCCCTCCAACAGAGGACTTGCAAGAACGTGCAGCACATGCAAAGAAGTGGCATAATCGGTCCTGGTGGTACTGGATGACGACATCGGGCTTGAAAAAATTGTAGATTGGTGAGCGCCAGGTCTTCCCAAGAGCATCTAATGAAGATTTATTGAGAACACAGTGCACAGGAGGGACAGAATATGTACTCAATTGTGTCTGCGGATCGTCGTCCTCATCTGAGCTCGAGTTGACGATTTTGGTCCCAGGCTGGGACTCTGCAAGAGAGGATCGATCATCGACGTCCATGACAGAATCAGCAGGCTTGGTGTCACCAGCAACAGAGCCGTTAGTAGTCGACGCTGCCGTGCCGCAAGATGGCTTCAAAGTTGACTTCTTCTTGGTGGGATTCTGGACGCGAGTTGGGGCGACGGTCTTGTAGGTTGGTTTCTTGGACGCTTTAGGCATGAGAGGCAATAAGAGTAAAGGATACTGAGGACCCACCGAGCATAGGAGCCCTCTTTATACCTTCTACATGGGCACAACGCGACCACACAAACATCAGAGTCAGTACAGAGACAATAGAGGTCTCCACACGAGTTGGAGTCACAGTCTGAGGACAATAGAGGTCTCCACGCAAGTTGTGTAATGAGACTCACTCCGAGTCTGCACCGCTAAGGACCCTTGAGAGACCATGAGACCATGGCCACAGGTAACGGTACGGAGTGAGATCGGCGATCTAGGAACCGAGACCCGTACCCGCCAAACGATTTTTGGATTAACCGCAGGTGATCGAAAACCGTGGTCAACCTTAAAGAAGAGCTATAGTATGTCCGATTCACATATTTGGAGCTCAGGATCATATGATGCATATCAATGGGTTTAAACCCTGGGTATAATGTATGCAAAAATGCAGACATAGCAGAGGGTGAATGTCTCATTTGAATTTATAGATGATATTTTATGGGTTTTATCTATTGTATACAGTGTGGATAATGATGGGAATGATGGACATAGGTTTGCCAAGGATTTTCAAGACCCATTACTGACCAAAAATCCAAGTTATTCCAACAATATGGATATTTTGTTTTATACATAAATGCCCATACCCCTGCAATGCCCTACTGGATAGGCGAAGAAAGGTGATGACTCATCTCATGGATGGTGGAGAGGGTGTGGATTGCACTGAGATAGAAGGTGCAGAGTAGTGTGACCTTTGCAATCCAAACTCTGAACTCCTACAAGCTGCCAAGAAACTTGTACAAAAAGAAAAGACTCTTGATGATTATGATTTGGGTGGTTGGGACAACACTGTGTTGATGAATATCAATCTGGATTTATTGTGCAGTGTCACAACTGGCTCCAATATTGTATCCTCCTCAACAAGCCCATCCATCACACTTGCATCTCAAAAATGCACAGCCATAACTATCTCCACTGGTCCATCCACCTCAATGTGGCAGTGCAACTAGATGCTGCTATTTATGCCAAGCAGAAGAGCCAAAGCAGCAGAACTTGGAGCTATGACAAGATATTTGTATGGAAAATGCATTATTTGTTGGGCATGGAAAGGACATTGTGATATTATCAAGAACAAAGGCCACAACTACTTTTTCAGCTGCTGGGATCCACAGGACATATTTGTCAACAATGCTGTTCGATGGTTCGATCTCAAGAAGAAATACCTCAGGTCTTTTCAAAAGTTTGAATATTGTTGGCAATGTGGTCTACCTCAGGGCAAGGTTTTGCCCTCAACACATCCAGCATTTGCTCCTGAAAAGACAGTAGCTTGTCCATTTGAAGATTTTGCTGCTGTACTTTGCTGGTTTGTCTTCACCAACCCACCTGTATTTCATGAAGCCACAAAAGCTTTCTCTGGACTAACAGAAGGAATGAGGTTTCAGGAATTTGGCCTGTGGGTGAAAGAACAGGCTGATCCTGGATCATTTATAATGGCTTGGATTTGATTGTATGGTTATGGCAGCATCGTAACAGAATGTAAACTAGCATACCACATTCTTATTACATTAGTTCACTGGGATTCTGAAAATTTCCACATCAAAGAATTCAAAACTGGAATATGTGATTAAAATTATGCGCAGTGCTAGGATTATACAAATTACAAATATGAACAGAAGAATCTAACCAACATCAATTGGTTGGCTCTAAGTGGGGACATAATCATCCTCACTACCATCCCCATGCCTCATTTTGGCCTCCTTCTTAGAGGCACAACGAGCCTGCCTCACCTTTGCTTTCTGCCACTTTTGAGACTCTGTAGTGTCAATGGATTTAGGTGGGGGCTCTGTAACAAGCTTGTGAGCTGCACTGATGCTAGCTATAATTTTTTCTCTGGAAGCTTGATCAAGGTTGTTGTGAAGAGTGATGTCTGCTTTGATAGAGCCATTGGCTGTGACAAAACGCTTGTATTGGTGAGTCGTAATGCAATTGAGATGGTAGTGAACATCATTGAAGGTAGTTGCTTTCTATAATAATAATTATAAATAACATATATGTTAAATAATAAATTCAAACTCACATTAATATTCACAGATCCCACGTGGCAGGATAAAACCATAGTCCCAGGAAGGATTTTCCTTTCATCTGATGCAAATGAAACATCAATATAATATATAAAAAACAAAAGAACAATAATACCAAAAACACAATTGGTTGCGA